>CAJGYO010000003.1:94710619-95310619 GCA_904845875.1 Miscanthus lutarioriparius | reverse complement strand
AAATCTGGCGAAGATACTACAAGATCCTTGTATAAATCACTCACAATCTGGGGTATGGTGGACGCTAGTGCTATGTTGATCTGGAAAAGCCCCATCCCTCTTAAAGTGAAATATTTTATGTGGATGGCAAACCATGACGAGAATACAATGTGGTGTGCGATTAAAAAAGAAAAAATGGACGTGTTTAAAGAGAAATGTCTTGTTTATGGAAGTAGATGAGACTTCGGATCACATTTTATTCAATGCCCCATGGTCTGTCCTTCTCATGGTCCTTCTTGCGAGACTATGCAGGGGTGGCCATCCTCGCCAACCAGTTGTTCCTCGCTACTCTTGGAGATAGTGGATCAGTATAGAGGTAACAAACAACTCTTAACCATCTTCATATGTGCAGGAGCCTTATGGTCTATTTGGAAAACTCGCAATGAGTTGGTTTTCGACAAGAAGGTGGTGTCGTCCCCGTCGACCCTGATCTACAAGGCTCTGCTGCTGGCCAAGTCGTGGCGCCCCCTGCTCAAGCCGAAGATGATGCCGATGGCGGACGGAATGCTGAATAATATCTCCTCGAGAGTTGCGTCTATGTAATCCAGTTTGGGGGATGCTGTTTGCGTAGTCTTTTGTTTCTCCCCCCACCAGAATTCTTTTCTCCCTAGTTGTTTTTGAGCTATCTGTTGAGTTCTTAGTTGGAGTTTGTTGGTAGAAGTTCTGGGCTTTTGCCTTAGTGCGTTCCTGTAACGCTGGTGTCCCCAGCCTCGGACCATTGGTGCTCGTTACGCTTTCTAATAAAGTGGGGTGAATACCTTTGGTCTAAAAGGTATACATACTACTCTCGAGCTCGTGCTTTAGCCAAAACTTCATCAGAGCAAGCATGCTGATGAATTGTCACGTGTTATGACATTTCATTCAACCATCCATAGATAGCTACACAGATCAATCAAGGGCATATCCAATTTGAGTTAATTGAAAGTGATATGCACAGTGTCAAAGAGCTCATTCTATGGGCTCTAGACACGTGACCGAAAATAGTTTCATAAAAATGTATGCGTTACATTAAACTGGACACATGGTTTTGGTTAAAGTCATAACTAGGAGATATGACTGTCAAATTGTAGTGTATAAGTTTTGGTTGCCAGGTAAAATTTAATGCCTCTCAAACAGTTCAAAAAATCCAAAAACGAGTTGGTCCTTGCCACCTGTGTGTATACATATAAACATTTAAACCTTATCTGTTCTTAATTGAAAGGCAGAGCTCCTGCCGTTATGTTCAAAACAAAAGCAAGATAAGATATCGCTTAAATTATTAGCCATCAGCCTGTTCGTTTGGCTGGACTGGTTCGTTGTTGGTTCGTGAACAAGTACTGCTAGCTGGTTTGTGTGAGAGAAAAATATTGTTCCGGCTGAAAATTTACGATCGTTTCACTCCAGCCGAACAGGCTGCTTATACATTGTCCTCCAACAATAGTTACTTCCTGTGCCTTTTTGTTTCTAATTTAAGAAGACTTTGAACCATTTTTTTTTGTTTTCTGTGCTTCCTTTTTCTCTTATCAATGTGCTTCTGCTGCTATAAATTGCTCCCAATTGCAAAGAGGCTACAAGTGTTTGGTGCATATGCAAGATGGTCTGTCTATTTAACGCCTTCCATACGAGTCCTGTTTTTTTTTAATATAATCTTCTTAGTTCTAATTTATTTTAATGAACCACATGCAAATATGATTTCCTGCCTATTAAAGATTATGGGCCTGTTCGCTTGTCTGAATTCTAGAGGAATCTGGATGGTTTGGAGGAATGCTGGAGGAATTTATGAGAGAAAAACACTGTTCCGGATGAAAAAATAAGCGGATCAAGCCGGGTTTAAAGGCACGCGAACGGAGGCCTATATCTTTTTTATGATTCTTTAATGCTATGATCATTAACGTATCCTATTATGTGGTCACAAAAAATGACGCTCATTTGTCTTTATTATATAGTTCCTGATTCTTTTGTGCATATAAAGAATGGCTTACCTTAAAAGCCGACTTGTTCGGCTTCTTTTTTCAACCAGAACAGTGTTTTTTCTCTTACAACAATTCAGCTTTGGCTTGTTTTTTCAGCCAATTTCAGCCAAGCAAACGGGGCTTATATCTTTTATATGATTCTTTAATGCTATGATCATTAACGTATCCTATTATGTGGTCACAAAAAATGATGCTCATATGTCTTTATATAGTTCCTGATTCTTTTGTGCATACAAAAAATGATTCTGTGTGATCGGTTCGGGGTTCGATGGGTTTTTTTTGAATCCGATCGATCATCGGATGCTCTTCATGGGACGCCCTGCTTTCTCTTTTATAGGCAAAGGGAAAACACAGGTTACAGCAGAGGAAAAGAGAAGAATGTGAGGGAGCAGAAGTCTTTTAGGATCGTCGGGTCCTTCTTCTCCTTTATGTGGGTCCCGCCGACCCCATAGATGTCAACAGGGGCAACTCCACGTCGTGGCCCTGTCCGTCACTAGCGCCATGCGTAGGAGTTATCTGCCGGTCATGGCGCTCCACTCCGTCCTGACAGACGTCGTGGTGAACTGACACGCCTATCAGTGTTCGTACGAGGGTTAGGCAGAACCGTACCGGTACTCTCGACGCTATTCTTGATGTGAATCCTCAGGTATGGACCGTCGTGGCTGCGGGTTACATCGAAGCGTGCCAGTCTTTTCCCTGGTGTCAAAGTTTTAACCCAGGCCCATACGCCTGGACCTAGAGTGGTTGGCGGCGGTATGGAATCCCATCGGGCGAGACGGAGCCCGCACCCAAGGGGTCGGAAAAGGTGGAGCCTGCCCCCAGAGGTCGGGTGAGGCGGAGCCCGCGGCCTCGGCGTCGGGCGAGATGGAGCCTGCCCCTAGAGGTCGGGCGAAGCAGAGCCCGCCCCCAGAGGTCGGACGAGGCGGAGCCCGCGGCCTCGGGGTCAGGCGAGGCGGAGCCTGCCCCCAGAGGGCGGATGAGGCGGAGCCCGTGGCCTAGGGGTCGAGCGAGGCGGAGTACGAACCCAAGGGGTCGGGCGAGGTGGAGCGCAAACCCAACGGTCTGGTGAGGTGGAGCCCGCAGCCTTGGGGTCGGGCGAGGCGGAGCGCAAACCCAAGGGTCGGGCGAGGTGGAGCCCGCGACCTTGGGGTCAAGCGAGGCGGAGCCCGTGGCCTTGGGGTCGGGCGAGGCGGAGTTCGCCCCCAGAGGTCGGGTGAGGCAGAGCTTGTGCGCCTGGGGGTCGGTTCAAGCCATAGTCGCACTCTTGACTGCTCAAATGAATCAATGTTGATGGTCATTAGCTTCTCCTCTTCGGGTACCCTAGTATTGGTCCTCGAGAGTAGCCCTCGAGCCTGCGGAGAAGCAGAATACTCCTTCGGAGGCTTTTCTGAATGGGAGGACTCTGATGGCCTTGGCCTTCTTTTGTCGCCCACGGCATGTCCTTGGGATAGCGATTCCCTTTCATCGTGATTGGACCCCTCGGGGGTATAGCCGTGAGGTTTGGTGGGTCGGAAAAGGTCTTTCCCTGATTTTGACCCCTACGGGGGTCTGTCATTCTGTGACCGTGCGTTTGGTCTCCTTGCGAGTCCAACTTTCCTCGAGCCTCCCGCGCGTAGCCGGGTTCCGGTCGAGGGTCGGCTCGTCTTTGTGATCGTTACCCCGTCCATGGTTTTTGCAACCGGAGGGGTTGAGCCGTACCATGATTTTCCTCTATGGATGAGCCATGGTGCTCGATGAGCTATTAACTGGCTAGTCTGAGTGGGGCCCCGGCATCCCGTTCACGGGGATCTAGCTCGGGTCAGCTGGTGACCGACTCCATGTTCTCAACGGTCAATCCATATAGTTCTCGGGTCCGTTCGATCGATCCCGAGGGGTCTCTACCTTTCTTCGAGGAAAAACCATGGATCGTATCCGGTCGAGACTCGAACATGGGCCAGGATGCCTGCGGCGCTCATGTGCCCAGGTGCTGGCCGCTAGCGGGTCCATCCCATTCCACCCCTCGCACTTAGGGTGCCCGGAGCGGTTGTCGAGCCCATCGATGGGCTAACCTTCGAACTCCCGGGCCTAGATGGGCCGTAGGAGCGTTTTTAGCTCCGTATCCCTTTTACTTGTGACAGGTCATGGTCTGTTCGGAAAGGCAAAATGTCCGGCGAGTTTTCCAAGGGAACAGACACAGGTTGTGTGCACACGTCCTATGGCAAGACGTGGTGGTAGGTCATGGCAGGCGCGGAGATCTAGGCGGGCGGTTGGTTTCCTTGCACTTGTCGCCCTATAAAGCCGAAAGGTTAGCCCCCTAGGTTCCATATGTTGCATCCTTGACTCCACAGCCATGCCGCCGCCACCACCGCTTAGGTTTCCTGCCTCCGCATATCCTCCGCCATTAAGCCTGCATCTATCCGCCCCTATCTCTGATGGATCTGTGATGCCATTCCGACATCATCTTCCAGCGCATGGACGGCCTCGTTCGTCGCGGTCTTCTCCACGCGCGGACCTCGGTCGAGGAGTGGCTGCTACCCGGCGAGGAGGATCTACCGTCGCCGCCCAATGGCTACGTGGTGTCATTCGCCCACTTCCACGAGCGTGGGCTCGTGACCCTCGCCCACAAATTCCTTCGGGGGCTGCTGCACTACTACAAGATTGAGGTGCAGCATCTCAATCCCAATGGGATCTAGCACATGGCGGCGTTCCTCGCGCTGTGTGAGGTATTCCTAGGGATCGGCCCTCACTTTGACTTGTGGAGGTACTTCTTCACCATCACCGTCCAGAAGAAGAGGGAGAAAAGCAGCAGGCAGGAGCTGCACATGCTGATGGTGTGCGCCGGCATTCAACTTCAGAACAATCGGGTCAGCGAATACCCGTCCATGCAGCTTTCAACGTCCAACAAGGGGTGGAACTCGCAGTGGTTCTACCTCAAGAACGACGCCGCTGCCCCTCTGCTGGAGTTCACCGGGCGCCTGATCAAAGAGGCCCCAGATCAGTGGAGGAAGTGGGGCGTCCCGGAGAAGGACAAGAAGAAGATCCGAGACCACATCGCCGCCATCCACATCTTGAAGGAGAACGGCCTGAAGGGGTCAGGAGTCATCGGGGCTTACCACGCAAGGAGGGTGGCGGCATTGATGACGCGCGCTCTCCCGCTGTATGCAATGGCGCCTGAGGCGTCGTTCGACGGAACGGCGCTCGCCGAGGGGACGCTCCCCAACTCTGAGATCGCACAACGCATCAAGGAGGCGATGGAGCCATTGCGGGATGACACGGGTGCCGCCCTCGACTTCGTTTACCTGGTGCCAGGGCATCCTCCGATGCGGCCGGAGCCAGGCCACGTCGTCTTCGTAAGTTTCCCTTTCTCTTGCCTTCTCTTCAATTGATTTTCTAACCCCTTGATACTAACTTTGAGAGGGGCGGGACCAGTTGAGGGACCTCATCCTCACGGATCACCCAGCGCCGTTGCTGAGGGATTCGGCCATGAGGACGACAAATCACGACGAGGGCGAGCGGCTGAGGAAGGCGAAGGAGGACAAGAGGAGGAAGAAGCAGCGGAAGCTGCAGGCGCGGGAACGAGGGGAGGATGCTGACAGCGATGATGATGACGATGATGGAGACGATGACGAGGTAGCTGACGATATTGAGTAGGACGACCTAAAGAACGAGGATGCGCTGATAGGCGTCGGTTCGTCCTTGCACGCGTCGGGACCCTTCCCGTTCCATAGAGGGGAGGGCATGTTAGGTGAGCCAGCGAAGGCGGACCATACTGTCAGCCTACCCCAGGAGCCAATAGAGGCGGGCGGCTCTGCCGTCGCGCCCGAGGTGCCAGCGGGGGCGGGTGGCTCCGCCGTCAAGCCTTCAAGAGCCGAGGGGAGCGAGCCCCTCTGCCCAGGAGCAGGAGGCGGGCTCAAAATGGCCTCATTCTGATGAGGCACAGCAAAGGTCAGGGGGTTCACCCCCTAAACGCATTTGTCGCCCGACGGCAATGAGGTGAGTTATCAGTTCCTCTATTTTTTCCTGTTTTAGTCAGATTTCATCGTGACTTATGTTTTTTTGTCCCTTGCAGCGTCGGCAGGCAGCGGAATCCTTTGGCGCTGGCGCCGAAGAAGAGTATCGCCCTCCAATCGAGGCGGTAGCCTTCGGTTGGTGCCGCGCCCGTTTTGGGTGGGAGCGGCGCCAGTATATCCGCGTCACTGGCCAGTCAGGCGCCGCCCACGGAGGTGCCCGTGCCCTCGGCGAGACGGGCGGACGCAGGCGTTCAAGGGGCGCCTTCAGAGGTCGTGGAGCAGTCGGTGTCGGCCGCGATACCGCTGCCGACGACGGGACGAACGGGGCTGCCGACCGCACTTGTGGTGCCTACCGTGGCAGTTGCAGCGCGGCCGGTCGTGATCCCGCCGACGCGGGTGGAGGTGGCGGCGGCCGTGACAGATGGGTCACAGCCGGGTGCAACCGCAGCGGCGCCTGAGGCACCGGCGCGACCCATGCCATCGGCAGTCCAAGCGATGGCGCTTGGCGCGTGCCGGACGGAGGGGGACGCGGCCGAGGGGTCCCCGGGAGTCGTGGTGTTGGGCGAGAGGTTGGCGTCCGCACCACTGACCCCTGTCGTCACCGGAGGGGGCGTCTCGGTGGGGTCGTCACGGCGAGAGGGGTCGACGGCACTTGGAGCCGGCAGGGAGTCGTCCCTGGCCCTGACGTCGGCGCGGAGTCTTCCCCGTTCCCCTTCTTGTTCTTGCTGCTATCACAGATTATGTATCTTGATCTTATGGATTCTATCGTTCTGAGTATCAATTGAGCAGTGCAATCTTTTCTTGGATTGTAACATGTTATTGGCTTCTGTAACTTGTCGCAGAATCGGAGAAAGCAACTAACTAAAGGCCGTTGTTTGGTAATCAATCGACGCCCACGCTGCCACAGGTTCCAGGCTTCCAGTACCTACCCATCCATCGTCCCAGCTGCGTGTCCTATGATATCATGTCTTTTCAGAGGTGAACCGCGCGCTGCAAAGTTTGGATTTTGGAAAGGAAAAGGCAGACCCATGCCCGAAATAAAGTGGGGTGACTAAGAATAAGAAAAGCATCGTCTATCTCGCCTTTCATCGTTCTCTCTGCTTTTTCCACAAATCCACATCCCACTCCGGGGCATTCGGCTGGTGCAAAATTCCTCCGGAATTAACTGTTTACGGCCGAAAAATACTGTTCACTCTTTCACAAATTCCTCCAGATTTATCCAGATTCCTCCAAATTCCTCCAAACGAACAGGGCGCAAGGCTTTTTCATGCTGTTTGTAAACATCAATCAATCTATCATCAATGGAGGAATTAGCACTCTCTGTACCATGAAAAAGATTAACCACAGCACACACAAAGTTGACTGGATTTGATGGCTATGGCCGGCAACCCGAATGATGGGCGCGCCAAGGGCGCAAGGCTATGGCCCCTTCCCTCAGTTTATTAATTTAGGTCTTCTTTCATTTAAAAGAACGAAACTTTGTAAGTTTTAACCAAAATTAGTCAAAATTATGTGTGTTCATAGCATAGAAAAGTTACTTTGTTAGATATCATATTCAAAATACCTTTAAGATAGTGTTTAGTATTTGTAGCAACTGACAATACATTATTATTTAAAAAATAATGGTGAAAATTCCCTTTTTAAATATTTTTCCCTAATATTTACCTTACATCAATGAACCTATAGAGTTCTAGTATTCAGTAGCGCACATCATCAAAACTATACGTGGTCCGTCAAATCATCTAAAATCAACCTTGAGAGGAGGAATGAAAAAACAAGGATATTCAGAAACAGAAAAAACATGTGAATCCAGTAAAAATGTAGATACAGTATACCCCCTCCATCCCTAAATAAAAGTCATTCTCGCTTCTCGAAAAATCAAACACTTTTAAGTTTAACCAAATATATATATATAATATAAAAATATTGATATTTATAATATATAATTAGTATTATTAGATAGACCATTAAATACACTTTCATAATAAACTTATTTGGAGATATAAATGTTGCACGTATTTTATACAAATCTAGATAAAGTTTGACTTGCAAGGATCCCATAGCGACTTCTATTTTATGACAGAAGAAGTAAAATAGAGGATCAAATAACAAGGAAATAAAATGCGTACATTTCAATCAAAAACCATTTTTTTATGTCAATATAGTCACAGAAAATTTGAACATCGAAATTATTATTTTTTATTTTTCAATCGTTTAAATTTGATTTCACGTGTTGCTTCCAAAATTTCAACGGCTATCAGGTTATCACAGAGTGGTTCCCGATTCGAAAATTTCTTTGTGAACCTTACCATGCTAGCCTCATGTATCTAGCAGTCTATTGACCGGTAGTACCAATAGGAGCAGTTACTCAACCGCATCGTGTCTTGGTTACTGACATACTGGGTCCCAAGCATCATGGATCCCACATATCAGTCGCAGCTCGCAGGGTATTCTGTGATTTCTGTCACATAGTATGTAATTGTTACTAGCATCTTACTTTTTGGTTCAAATTATAAGTCATTTTGGTATTTCTACATAAAAGCTATGTATAGAGATATACATTATAGCTAGATAAATAATAAAAACTATGTAACTGGAAAAATCAGAATGACTTATATTTGAAACGGTAAAGGTATTTAATTTATGATTGTATATGCGCACACTACGCTACTCTCTAACTCCTTAGTGATTTAAATAAATTATCTAAAATTATGACCAAGTTATAAATAAGATTAGTGATATTTATGACACCAATTCAAATCAATACCACCTCTCTATGTATAGAAAAAAATGTAATTCTAGAATAGTAGCATGTCAAGCCGTCTTAACTTTAATCAAAATTATACAAAAAAATTATTGATAATGACGGTACCGAATAGACATATTGGGTTCACCATAGAATGTACAATTTGCATAGTATATTTTTTGGTGCCATAAATAATCAAATATCAATACTTTTTCCTTTAAATTTAGTCAAACTTTAGTTAGTTTGGCTAGGACTAGAACTATAATTGTTATTATTTTCTAGATGAAGGTAGTATATTATGAAAAAAAAAATTCAAGACGAGTCGGATACTATTTTACTGCTATTTGGTATCATAAAATATTAATATTTTTTTATATAAATTTACTTCAATTCTAGATGATTTGACTAGGTACTGTGAATGGCCTTTTTTTTAATCGAGAGGAAATACATCCATCCATCGAGCCACGATGGCCCGATGTTCCATTTCCCATACAAATACAGGTAAAGTCCTAGCTACATTCAGCGTGGCAGCTCACTCGTCAGGGCGTCCCCAACGGCGCTGAAGAAATCACCAGCGATTTGAGCCGCAGAAGCAATAAAAAACAAAGTGAGAGAGTGCGGAGCTTTGCACGCCGTGAGATAGAATTTGTTGTAGAACGTGCGAGACTAGTGAGTATGCACTCGATAGCTAGCAGCTCTGCATCTGTTCTGACCAATAGAATATCACATAGACTAGCTATTGGTAATTGACCTCCACCAATAGGCTTGGGCCCTTGACTCAGCTTCCTGATCGGGGGAGCCCAACTCTAACTGGTTGGTGGGCCCCTGTCGCACAACACATATATATATAGAGAAGTGGAGAACTGGGCTCGGGTCACGAGGTTGAACGGAGCCGCCACCCACCTACAGAGAAAACCCTAAACCGATCTAAAGCGTGCTGCCAGCGACGGGATATGCCCCGCCACCGCCGTCGTTCCCCTGCAGGTCTACATCGGACCGCCGTCTCACCACCGAGCCGGAGCTGCCCCTACACCGGCGTCTCCCCACTGCGGTGCATCTACTGAGAAGGCGAGGAGCCTTCACCGCATCTACGGTTATACACAGAGAGGTACACACCATCGATCCTAACAATGGTACCAGAGCTAGGTTGCCTCTATGTAACCCTAACCCTAACCGGGTAAAAGCAAAGAGAAAAGGGACCGTGGGTGGCGGATGTCACTGGAACCCCGGTCACCACCGCCACCGCGCGGGGAAAAGATGTCGCGCCACCGTTCTCACCGGCGCACGGCAAGAACAGAACAGATCCAGTTTGGATCTAAAGAAAGAAGAAGAGTGGGTTCGGATTTGGCCGAACCCTAAGACCTAACCCTAATTTTAACCCCATCCCAAATCGGGTTAATCCCAAAAGAAGAAGGGGAAAGGGGAAGAAGGGGAAGGAATCAGTCTCCGGAAAAGAACAGTGAACCCGATTCGGATGAACCATCCTCATCCCAATCGGAATCAAATCCGAAAAGAAAAGAAATCAATGAAAAGAAAAATCTAAAGAATGAATAAGAACAAGGGTCGGAACCCTAACCCTAACCCTAGTTTCCCATTCGGATGAACAGAGCGAAAAGAAAAGAAAGAAGATACGACCCACTCCAATCGGTCAAACAAACAAAAACCAAACAAGATCTAGATCCGATTGGGGAACAAGGGAAAAAGAAAACAGTGGAACCCCATCCCTAAATCCTAACCCCGAACCAGAAAGAACTAGGGGAAGGTCGGATTTCGAACCCTAGATCTAAACCCTTGTTCGGATAAGAGAAAAGGAGATACAAATCCGAAGGGGGAAGGGGTGGATCTACCTCGCCGTGCGTCGGGATATCCCTTCGCCGGCGCGGGAGAAGAAGCCGAGCCTGGGGAGCTGGGTCGCCGGGCTCGGCCAAGGAAGTGCCGCGGCCAGGCCGCTCGACGGTGGCATGCTCACCCGTTGGGGAGCACGCACGCCGGCGAGGGGGCCGGCGATGGCGCCATGGCCTCTCCACCGTCGTCGCTCTCGCTTCGCTCGCTCTCGATCGCTGTTGCGCTGCGCTGAGAAGAGATGAGGTAGAGAGAGGAGAGAGCGGCGAAGAAGAGAGAGAGAGCAACGAAAGGAATGAACACTAGGGTTTGCTGACCGCGACCGAAGGAGGCTTTTATTTGGCCAAGATGAACGGATGGCCGTCGGATGAGATCTGACGGCGATGGAAGCAAGGGCTGGCTTTCAGCCCAGGCGGGGGAGCGCGCCGTGGCACTTTGCCAGCTCAAGCCCAGGTTGCGGCCTGGGTGCGGCCTGCGCGCGCGCGGAGAGGCGGGCCGAGCTGGCCTTTTGTCGGTTTTGGGCCGAGAGTAAAGAATGAGCCCGTTTCGCATTTTTTTTCTTTTTCCAGGAAAATTGAAAATGCAAATTGGCTCAAAAAGAAAAATAATAAAAAAAGGCATTTTACCTGTGGGTAAAATTCAAGAAATTGAGAATATTTTTTCCCACTGCTAAAGAAAAATTATATTCTCCAGTGTTTTTGAACCGACGTGATATTTAACTGGAGAAAAAGAAAGTTTTTCCAGTAAATGTTTATTTCCTAAAAATTGATTAATGGATTAAATAAAATAGAAAAAGCAATTTTCCCTGTGGGTAAAATTCAAGAAAAAGAGAGTTTTTCCACAGTCAAAGAAAAGTTATTTATACTCCAGTTATTTTGAACCAATGTGGTATTTAATTGGAGATTAAGGAAGTTTTTACTCTGCTAAAGAAATTATTGATTCTCTAGTTATTTTAAACCAATATGGTATTTAATTGGAGAAAAAGACATTTGACATGATTATGATGTTGTTATTTTCTGACCAACGTTGTTAATAATGATATCGTAATTTTAATGATTTATGCATTGATTCTACTTCTACCCAACGGTGATGTAGAATTAGTGTATAAAAACATATGTTAATTTTAATGATTTATGCATTAATTCTATTTCTGCTCAACGGTGATATAGAATTAGTGTGTAAGAACAGTTGTGAAAGTTAATGATTTATGCATTAATTCTATTTCTGCCCAACGGTGATGTAGAATTAGTGTATAAGAATAATTGTATATTTTAATTTTGACCAACGTTAGAATCAAGGCATGCAAATGGTGTTATTTTATGTTGAGAAAAGTTTTGACCTGGTTTTCATCTTGTCTAAGGTGGACTGGGTAGTCACCTCACCGTGTTCCACTGAGTTTGTAGCACCGGTGAGGGAGACAAAAGAGAATGATGCCACTTGGGCAACTAAAGAGAGGGATTTTGAATCCCAAAAGATAGTCCTATGACTTTTATACATAGGAAGTGGATTACTGCCAACAATAAATGTTTTGGCTGTGATAAAGAACATGATTGAACCTACAATTGTGGACTCAATCCCAGAGTGTGACACAGTCACCGAGTACCTCGATAGAATAAAGAGTCAGTTCACTGGCTCTTCAAAGACATATGCTACCCAGCTGATAAAGCAGCTGGTGACAGAGTGTTACTCTGGAAATGGTGGCATAAGAGAGCTCACGATGCGTTGTCGAAATTATGGCACTGTCGTTTAGGCCATATTTCGAGGGAGAGAATAGAAAGACAAGTTAAGAATGATATTCTTCCTCCATTAGAGCTTTCAGATTAAGAACAATGCAGGAAATACATAAAAGGAAAGTATGTAAAGAAGATTAAGAAAGATGACAAACGAAGCGCAGGAATTTTATAGATTATTCACACAGACATCTGTGGTCAACTTTCCTGTAAAGAGTGTGGATGGTTATGATTCGTTCATAATATTCACGGATGATTACTCCCATTATGGCTATATTTATCCAATCAAAGAAAGAAAAGATGTATTGAATAAATTTAAGATATTAAAGATTAAGATAGTCAGGTCCGACCGTGGAGGAGTACTACGGTTGGCATACCCTAAAAGAATGGCATAGTAGCCCAGTATTCTACACCGGGCGAACCTCAGCAGAATAAAGTAGCTAAACGAATCAATCGCACCCTGATGGATATGGTGGGCAGTATGATAAGTTACTCCACCTTACAGTTGAGCCTGTGGATGGAGACGTTAAAACCGACATTCATATTCTCAATAGAGTACCAAGTAAGTCGGTGCCTAAAACACCGTATGAGTTGTGGACAGAAAGAGTACCCTCACAAAACCACTTGCGTGTGTGTGGGGGGTCCTGCTGTGGCTAAAGTATTTAACCCAAAATAGTAAGTTGCCATTTGTTTGGCTGCCCAGAAAAGTCAAAAGGTTTTCATTTCTACTGTCCAGAGAGACATACAAAGTTTGTCGAAATGAGACACGCTGTCTTCCCAGAGGATGAACTGATGAGGGGGAGCATGGTAGCTCGAGAAATTGACCTTGAAGTGAAGCGGGTGTATGCGCCCACTTCAATGATTCATGAGCCAATTTTCTCACTACCTGTTGTTGCTGCACCGATAGTACAAGAGACTATAGTGTCAGCAACTGTTGTTATCCCACCTGTGGCAACAATGAATGACGATGAGGAACCTGTTCTTCAGGATTCTATAGAACCTATTGCCACACATGAGGGGGAGCAACAATAGCCTCAAACAGAAGATGTGCCAAATGTGAAAGCCCCTAGAAAGTATCAAAGAGTTAGAAAATCAGCTATTCCTGCTGATTATGAAGTGTACAACACTAAGAAATTTCAAATGGAGGATGATCCCACCTCATTTGAAGAAGCTATGAGAAGTGATCATTCATCAAAGTGGCTTAAGGCCATGGAAGCTGAAATAAAATCAATGAATGTCAATAAAGTTTGGGATTTGGAAATAATTCTTAAAGGAGTCAAAACAGTAGACTGTAAATAGGTCTACAAAAAAAACTTGACTCTCAAGGGAATATAGAGAAATATAAAGTGTGACTTGTGGCAAAAGGCTATATGCAAAGAGAAGGGATTGATTACAATGAGACATTTTCTCCAGTCTCATGTAAAGTTTCCTTTAGAATCATAATGGCATTAGTGGCACATTACGATTTAGAATTACATTAGATGGATGTAAAGACAGCATTCCTCAACAGGGACTTGGAGGAAAATGTTTACATGGCACAGCCGAAAGGTTTTGTCATGGAAGGAAAAGAACGAATGGGATGCCGCCTAAAGAAATCCATTAATGGATTAAAACAAGCTTCAAGAAAGTGGTACTTAAAGTTTGACCAGTCAATAAAGAATTTTGGGTTTTTAAAGAAAATGTAGACGACAATTGTGTCTATACAAAGTTTAAGAATGGAAAGTTTATCTTTCTTGTCCTGTATGTGGATGATATCTTACTTGCTAGTAGTGATGTCAGTCTACAACTAGAGACAAAGAAGTTTTGTCCTCAAAATTTTGATATGAAAGATCTTGGCGAAGCCTCGTTCGTTCTAGGGATCGAGATTCACCGAGATAGAAGAAAAGGAATATAAGTACTGTCATAAAAGGCATGCATGGAAAAGATCTTAAAGAAATTCAGTATGCACAAATGTAGTCCCTTACCTGCTCCTATAGTCAAGGGCGACAGATATGGGGATTTTCAATGCCCCAGGAACCAATATGAGCTCAATTGATAAAGTGAAAGTGGTTCCATATGCTTTAGCTGTCGGAAGCTTGCAACATGCTCAAGTATGTACACGCCCTGACTTGGCATTTGTTACCGGGTTTTACTTGGCAGATTCTAGAGCAATTCTGGAATAGAACACTAAAATTAGTAAAGAAAGTCTTGCATTATTTGGAAGGAACAAAAGGCCTCATGATGACATATAAAAGATCTGATTCATTCCGCATAGTGGGATATTCAGATTCTGATTATGCGAGGGTGAATATATATCCAGACGTGGATTTTCTATCATCTCGCAAAGGGGAGCTATTTTATGGAAAAGCTCAAAGCAAACTGTCACTAAATCGTCCACAATGTATGACGGTTTGTAGCGTGTTATGAGGCAACGGGCAGGTGAACTGACTAAAGAAGTTCATACCCGGTTTGAAGGTGGTTGACGACATCTATAGACCACTTAAGTGATACTGCGATAATAATTAGGCAGTACAGTATACTCACAACATAAGTCAAGTGGTGCTGTCAAACACATTGACATAGAGTATTATGTTGTGAAAGATAAAGTCCGGGATCAAGTCATAAGTCTTGAGCATATAAGTATCGAAAAGATGCTCGCGGATCCGCTTACAAAAGGCTCACCACCCAACATGTTCAGAGAACATGGTGTTCAGAGAACATATAGCTAGCATGGGTTTAAGGGGAAGCCTAAAATTCCTGGATAAAAGAATGCCCAAAAATTAGTATCTATTTCAGAACAGAGTAGTGTGTTGTAGCTGTTAAATCTATCGGCAATGGACCGGAACGATGAGACATGCTCTATGCGTTAATCTGTAATGGAATGAACAAAAGTAAATGATATGAAATTGAAAGATGGAATGAGATCAAGGGGGAGAATGTTAGTTGATCTCCATCAATAGGCCCAACGCCCTATTGGGCTCTTGCCTCAGCTTCCTAATCGGGGGAGCCCAACCCTAACTGGTTGGTGGGCCCCTGTCGCACAACACATATATATAGAGGAGTGGGGAACTGGGTTCGGGTCACGAGGTTGAACGGAGCCACCACCCACCTACAGAGAAAACCCTAAACCGATCTAAAGCGTGCTGCCAGCGACGGGATGTGCCCCGCCACCGCCGTCGTTCCCCTGGAGGTCTACACCGGACCGCCGTCTCGCCACCGGTGTCTCCCCGCTGCGGTGCATCTACTGAAAAGACGAGAAGCCTTCACCGCATCTACGATTACACACAGAGGTGCACACCATCGATCCTAACAGCTATTTCAATTTTCATCTCCGTTGGGGACGCCCTCGTAGGTAATCCACTCCATGCATCATAGTGCGCGCGATTGTGTCGCAAGTTGATGATCAATCAATGAATCATATGATTGACCGACATGACTGCTATGCCGATCGACATACCTAGAGGCTAGTAGAAGGCAGCCATCCCAGCCATGCCCAAATTGCCCAATTGCCCATGCGCGAGCGCCAGGGAAGGAACCGGCGGCGGCCGCCGGTTCCTCGGACGGACCTGTCGTCAGCCGTAGCACATCACAGATGACGGCCATCCATTATCCGTTGACATCGACGCGGCTCAAGTACCTAAAATTCAGAAGTGTTATTATTTTTGGACCGAGGAAGTATATCCATCCATCCATCGAGACCCGATATGTCTGTCCCATTTCACTCCCATACGGATACATGCAGGTCCTAGCAGCTACTCCTACATGCGCAGGATGATGCAGCTGCATCTCTGTGGGATTGTGTAGCAAGTTGATGCGACGGAGATGAATCAATCACGTGACCTGACTGCTCAGCCGACCTACCTAGAGAGAGCCCTAGAGGCGGCTAGGAGGCTGCCGGTGCCAGCCACCGCCCACCACCCACCGCGCGCCACCAGCCATGCCCATGCCCACGCCGGATGCCGCCATGCGCGAGCGCGAGGGAAGGAAGCGGCGGCCGCCGGCCGGCGGCTGGTCGGACCTGTCGTCAGCCGTATGACATCACCGACGACGACCATCCGTTGGCGGCATCGACGCGGATCCGGCTCAGCCACGCAACTTTCCAGCAGCCCACCATCCCATCCGTTCCGGCGGCGCCGCACGGTCCACACACGGGTCCCGGACCGGTCCTTAAAAATTCTCCGGCCGGTCGCAAACGTATGCGTGGGAAACGCTTTTTTTTAACAAACAGATTAGTAGTGAATGCTGAGTGCTGCCCATCCCAAGGTCATGTTTCTTCTGCCGGCGCGGTTTTGTTGGCCACGAACGTGTCCCTCGCATAAAAATGGACTTGTATATATGGCCGACGGCTCAATTGTTGTCGTCCATGGGTCAGGTGGATGTGGATTCGTATTTAGCCGACCGTATAAAACACTCAACACATCTATATTAATAATAATATAATCGTGATATTAGTATCAAAGGTTTGTATGGGCGAAAGGTGGCTATAACCATCTCAGATTTTTAGATCCATTTGGAGTAAACAGTGATTATAAGGTCCTAAATGTTAATATAGTGTTGGTCGGCATACTTGCTAGATTGAGTTCTGGTCCAGCTTCTTTGGTGCAGTATCTATATTTGTTATAAGAGAAACGTTTAGCAAAACAACTCCTTAGTTTGAACTCATAAACCCACCTACCCTAACCCCCACCCCCACCCCCCTCTCCGTTGGCATGTGAGCCTCCGGTGCCATTGAGCCCCATCCTTTTGTGGCGTCCTTCACCCCCTGCGACATCGCAGAGCACAAGCGATGACGTCGGAGGCGGCGCATAAGGAAGACCAAGGATGACGAGAGGAGCAACTTCGACACTGGTGCAGTTCCTCCTTAGCTCCAGCACACGAGGGCAGCGGGGCCCACACAGGAGCTAGAGGGAGCCGGATGAAGCTTAATTCTTTTAGATTTGGATGCAAATTCCAGCTTTAGTCAACGGGTTTTGCGGGACTCTGCACGCGAAGCCGTCTCCCGGAGCGTTCGGAGAAGCGCGGCTAAACACGGCCATAGGGTGCAAGCAAAATAAAAATAAGCCGATGACGATTTTGCAGTTGGAAACATTTTCCTTTTTCAGCCAAGAATTCCAACCTCTGATGGCTCTGATAGATATACACAGAATCTCAATAATGCAAAACATGCAAGCGACCGGGGCAAAAACGATGGACACGTACACGTATACCAGTAGCTGTATGTAACTTGCAAGCTGCATCCATCAATCATGCATGCACTCATGCATGGTGTTAAGTTTGGGGCTTTGGGGACAAGGTCCACTCCAATAATTGGGAATCAGGGCTACGTGTGCCCCGTTTGCTGGTCTTCATTGCACAAGCACTTAGGGGACGTGGCATCTGTCCTGGCCGTCGATCGGTCGCTTCTCGCTCACTTGTCCCAGCCACCCAGGTAATCTGATGGATATTTCTGCTGATATGATTAGATTAGTTAGACGCGGACAAATGCACAGCATGAAAGTCTAATGGCTTCTTCTTTAGGGCTCTGTATGTCAAACAGAGCGTCGGATCCAAAACTTTGTAGATTTCATAGACCCGAGTATTTTGTAGTTTCATAGAATTTTAGATCTGGAGCTTTAGGTATGTCAAAACTTTACATCTAAAACTTTACATCTATTGCAGCAGTCATTGCATTTCAGACGCTGGCTCTTTTGCTCTCCCGTTGAGGTGTTCGGCTTCAATTTCGACGATCCCCTTTATCGAAATTTTCATGCAAGCAAGAAAATGATTGAGTGGAGAGATAATGAACTAAACTTGATGCATGCATGATGAGAGGACGAAATGATTGAGTGTGCAGCGTGCGTAATTATCGGACAGGACGTACTCATGATATTTATGCTGGGCTGAGACGACAGAGACTGATTACTCTGTTTTCGTGAGGTGTCGTCTGTGATTTGCAAGGCGCAATAATGATTAGTTTCATACTCAGGCCTTATTTAGATACAGGGTGTAAAGTTTTGGGATGTCACATGAAAGTGTCACATGGGTGAAATTACAGAATCCGCGAGTAAACCGCGAGACAAATTTATTAAGCATAATTAATCCATCATTACCAAATGTGTTACTGTAGCACTTTAATGTCAAATCATGGACTAATTAGGCTTAAAAGATTCGTCTTGCAAAGTAGTCACAATCTATGCAATTAATTATTTTTTTAATCTATATTTAATACTTCATGCATGTGTCAAACATTCAATGTGATAGGATGTGAAGTTTTGACGGAACATCTAAACAAAGCCTCAATAGGTCAATCCAGCAACCTGCATATAATGTAGTCAACGACCATCTTTGGCTGTCTCTGAACATGTTTACTACTTGACGCGTTAGATTTCTCTCTCTCTTTTTTTTTGCTAAAAAAAGAGAAGAATAAGGATGCGAGACGAGCGATGCAAACAACCGCCTCTGTAGTCTCGAGCATGGTTCCCTCCTTCGTAGGGAAGCAATTAATTTGCATAGCGCGTATTTCCAGCACATAGCTAGCTAGCTTTTTTTTTCTTTCGAGGAAGCTAGCTAGCTTAATTAGTTCGATAGGCCCCGTTCGCTCGGAGGAATCTGAATGAACCTGGAGGAATTTGTGAGAGAAAAACACTGTTCCGGATAAAAAAAAAAGCAGATCAAGCCGGATTTAAGGGCACGCGAACGGGACCATAATCTTATGAAAGCTTATATTCATATTTTATTAATCACAAATATCATTAGTAGCTTATTAACCACAAACGAAGAATCTAGTAAGTAGTAGTAATATGCATGTACCACCGACGTACACGCACACCTTACTAGATCAAAGGATCGAAGCACTTAGGGCCTCTTTGATCCCAGAGCTAAAAGTTAGCTCATCTTGTAAAAAAAGAATTAAACATGAGCTAATTATGAGCTAATCAGGACTAATGGGCTCTAACCATAAATTAGCCCTCATTAGAGCATCTCCAGTAGCCACTTATTTTTATACTACCTACATTAGGCCAACTCCAGCAGTACTACTTAAATCATGGCTCCTAAATTTATTTTAGCAATCTATGACATAGGGGACCCACGTGTCATCCTCTTCCTCGTTGCCATCGACGAACTTGGCCATCGGGAAGGGAGTTGCCGGCGGAGGCCGGCGTGCCTGGGAGCCCACGCGCCATCAGGAGGGGAGGGGAGCTGGAGCAGCGGCGCTTGCACGGCTTCTCTGCGGCGTCCGGTGGCGTGCGGCTTCCCTGCGGTGTCCGGTGAAGGGCGCGCATCTCCCGTGCGGCGTGGAGGTGGCGGACCGGGATCCGTCGTCGATGGGGAGGCCAGCGTCGGGATCCTCCGTGCGATGGGGTGGCCACCGCGCGAGGCCACGTCAGCGGGAGGCCACCGGGAAGGGCCGCGGATGGGTAGGGCCGCCGTCGGGAAGGGCCACCACCCCGAGGGCCGGCGCAGCGAGGGCAAGGTGCCGGTGTGCAGTGGCGGAGCATGAGCCAAACAAAGCAGGGGCCAATCAAGCTACAAGCGTACAACTTTGAGAGTATTAGCTTACATCTAGCATAACCGACTGATGTAGGCTAAAAAAGTTTTACAGTGGATGCATGTTAACTTTCCTACTTCTGAGCGTCAGTCACAGAGCTGATTCAGAGTTGCAGTGGCTAGAGTGTGGATGAAGGGGAGGCCAGTGCCCAGCTTCGCCTCCACTGGCCTCCGCCAGTGCCGGTGTGGGTGGCGTCGGGCGTTTCTGTGCGGGTCGGAAGGAGAGAGACAAACGAAAAATAAGTAGTAGACCCAACAGATGTAGGTATGCTCCTGGAGTGTGTTTTTGACATCCACAATCCAAATATAAGATACACAGTGGGTTTAGGTAGCCTGTTGGAGATGCTCTTAGCTCTTATTAGTTCAGAAATAGCCCACATATAGGCGTTTTAATTGGTATAGAAAACATGGGCCATATAGCCGTTCTAATTGGTATAAAAAAACATGGGCTAATTATTAGCTCGGGACCAGACGCCCCTTAAAATTCTCTAAAAAAAGAAAATTGATTAGAAGAAAAAACAAACAAGAGGGAATAGATGTAAAGCAGCCGTCAAACTATGTAGGAATTCCGTCCTATACTACTAGACTAGCAGTACACCTATCATCAACCTGGCCGCCCCTAGGGAATGCAACAGGAGGAACGTGTACTAGTATGTAGTCCCATTTTCCCTTGTCTGCAAATAATGAAAGAATTGAAGGGCCAGTGGAATGTAGCCGGAACCTACGCACAAGCAAACAATTTTCTCGGTTATGGAATATTCTAACCGGCAGAGAAAATGGAAATGATGTGCTTGGCAGTGTGCAGTCAACCGAATTCAGGATATGAAAGAAAAAACAATTGCTTAAGTTCATCCTATTCGTCTAAAAGATCATACAGTCCATTCAATCTATCGTACTCTCTTCATCTCCAGAAGAATGTAAGCCTGGCTTCTTGAGTAGCTAAATAGTTCTAAATTTGACTATGTTAATAGAAAATAGCATCAATCAGCATTTGTATTTTTAAACGTGTTTATTACGAAAATAGCTATTTAGCCATTAAAATGAACATTAGATCGAATGATAGCTTGCCCCTAAAAAAAAGATCGAATGATAGCTAAATACAATAGGCGAGACGATCGACGTTTAGTGTTTTAGTGACTAGATGAACACTGAATTTTATGAAAAGTTTATTTGATTTAAAATGTGTATATTTAGATTAGATATATAAACCGATATTGAATTGTGGTATCTTGATGCTAGAGAGGATTTAACTATGCAGCAAACGTTGTTCACCGTGTGTTGTTGTGAGGCCTTTTTCAGTGCTGAGTTTAATCAAGGTTTCATTTATATTTAATAAGCTGTTACATAAGCATTTTGACGTGGCAATGTTTTTAAGAAAAAAGAAAAAATGAGTTATACGGGAATAAAACTCTCTTGATACGATTATACTAACTCTGTATGAGTCATAAAATTAAACATCCATGAAGATATAGCATGGAACTCTTTTTATTAAGAGTAGATGTTTTATCTGTAGTATATTTTATTATAGCATTCTATATAACATGACAGTCTTAATTAGAAACAATGTCACGAAACTCCTAGCACGGGAATGAAGTAACTAATATAGGCGATAAATTCAAAAAGGAAAACCGATTGCCGTGATGCTCGTCTACTCTACATGCCCTGCTTCGCTGAAAAAAAAAGTAGAAACATTGTTCTGGCTGCTTCGTTGTGAGAGAAAAATACTATTTCGATTGAAAAAACAAACTAAAAAATACGGATTATAAGACAAACGAACACGACCAGACCGTCTAAAAAACTTTTGTTTTCTCGCGTGCCAGACGGTGAGAAGGAAGGAATGGTGCACTGAACTTGGACTACCGCAGGGATCATGGAGAATAGCAGCTAGCCCATACCATGCAGATGCACCATCTAATCAAAATTCTCCTCCTTATCGATTCTTCTCCTCCGGCGAACTGTACAAACGTGTTTCACCGTGATGGCGTCACCAGCAGCCACGTCACCTCGCCCCTCCCCTCCTCCCGCCAGTTTCTTTCTGTAGTAGTATCTCCCTCCGACTCCGAGTCGAGGGGGCACCATTACCAACTAGTTTAGTGCTAGTTATATTACCACTATTAGTGACTTAATTACCCTCACGCGTCGAAGCCCTCTCTACCTTTGATTCCGCACTTGTTGTTCTTGCGCGCATTGCAGAGGGTGCTCGTTCGATCTGCAGTTATCTTAGGTTAATCAATCCGTGTGGTATCAATCAAGATGACGGTGACGCCACGGATCACGGTGAGCGACGGGCGGCTGGCGGTGCGCGGACGCACGGTGCTCGCCGGCGTGCCGGGCAACGTGGTCGCGGCGCACGCGGCGGGGGCGGGGCTCGTCGACGGGGCCTTCGTCGGCGCCCACGCCGGCGAGGCCAAGAGCCACCACGTCTTCACCTTCGGCACGCTCCGGTGAGAAATCAATCTTCCCCTTTTGCGCAGAGAAACGTCTGGAATGTGCTGCTAGCTAGTGGACAGCCAATCGGGATTTCTGTTTGTTCATCACTCATCCGGCAGATTTTGATGTAGTAATAACATTTAGCGTTTCGAATTGGTGGTGAGTGAGATCGAAACAAGGGGTAAATTTCTGATTTTTTTTTTCGTGGTGCCGTGCCGTGCGTGCAGGGACTGCCGGTTCCTGTGCCTGTTCCGGTTCAAGCTGTGGTGGATGACGCAGCGGATGGGCGTCTCCGGCCGCGACGTCCCTCTCGAGACGCAGTTCATGCTCATCGAGGTCCCTCCTGCCACCGACGGCGATGCCGGCGACGACGCCCCTGCGTACTTGGTGATGCTTCCGCTGCTGGAGGGGCAGTTCCGGGCGGCGCTGCAGGGGAACGACCGCGACGAGCTGCAGATCTGCGTCGAGAGCGGTGACAAAGCGGTGCAGACGGAGCAGGGCGCGCACATGGTGTACCTCCACGCCGGCGACAACCCCTTCGACACCGTCACCGCCGCCGTCAAGGCGGTGGAGAGGCACCTGCAGACGTTCCACACCCGCGACAGGAAGAAGCTGCCGTCGTTCCTCGACTGGTTCGGATGGTGCACCTGGGACGCCTTCTACACCGACGTCACCGCCGACGGCGTCAAGCACGGCCTCCAGAGGTAAGGATTCTGCTCTGCTCTTGTGTGTCAGTGACTCCGTGCCAGCGTTCCGTACTAACAGAGCAGCAACCCTCCCTCTGCTCTTGCAGCCTGTCCAAGGGCGGCGCGCCGCCCCGGTTCCTCATCATCGACGACGGCTGGCAGCAGATCGCCTCCGACAACAAGCCCGACCCCAACGTCGCCGTCCAGGAGGGCGCGCAGTACGTGCATTGCATTTGCACCCCACCGATCACATTTCTCTGATCAATCATGGCCGCCGGACAGCCGCCGCGGTTTCCTGACGTTCGCTCACCAAAACTGATTTGCTTGCTTCCAGATTCGCCAGCCGGCTGACGGGGATCAAGGAGAGCACCAAGTTCCAGACCAAGCCCGACGGCGACGGCGACGGCGGGCTGAAGCGGCTGGTGTCCGAGACCAAGGACGTGCACGGCGTGAAGCAGGTGTACGTGTGGCACGCGATGGCCGGGTACTGGGGCGGCGTGACGCCGTCGGCAGGGACGGCGATGGAGCGGTACGAGCCGGCGCTGGCGTACCCCGTGCAGTCCCCGGGCGTGACGGGCAACCAGCCGGACATCGTCATGGACTCGCTGTCCGTCCTCGGGCTGGGCCTGGTGCACCCGCGCCGGGCGCGGGACTTCTACGGCGAGCTCCACGCGTACCTCGCCTCCTGCGGCGTGGACGGCGTCAAGGTGGACGTGCAGAACATCATCGAGACGCTCGGCGCGGGACACGGCGGCCGCGTCGCGCTCACCCGCGCCTACCACCGCGCGCTCGAGGCCTCCGTGGCGCGCAGCTTCCCGGACAACGGCTGCATCTCCTGCATGTGCCACAACACCGACATGCTCTACAGCGCCAGGCAGACCGCCGTGGTGCGCGCCTCCGACGACTTCTACCCGCGCGACCCGGCGTCGCACACCGTCCACGTCGCCTCCGTCGCCTACAACACCGTCTTCCTCGGCGAGTTCATGCAGCCCGACTGGGACATGTTCCATGTGAGTAGACTGCTTTGCTTGGTTGTTCTTTTGGTCGCCGTGTCGAGGCATCCATTGATCGATTCTATTCGTTGCCAGAGCTTGCACCCGGCGGCGGAGTACCACGGCGCGGCGAGGGCCATCGGCGGCTGCCCGATATATGTCAGCGACAAGCCGGGGAACCACAACTTCGAGCTGCTCAGGAAGCTCGTGCTCCCCGACGGCTCCGTGCTCCGCGCGCAGCTCCACGGCCGGCCCACACGCGACTGCCTCTTCTCCGACCCGGCGCGCGACGGCGCAAGGTGACCAGTCCTCCGATTGAAATTCCAATTCCAAAAGATTTTCGATCAATTTTAAACCTTTGGCGGTGCTGATTCTTTTTTTTCTTCCATTTCTCTGCTCTGCAGCCTGCTCAAGATCTGGAACGTGAACAAGTGCGGCGGCGTGGTGGGCGTGTTCAACTGCCAGGGCGCCGGGTGGTGCCGCGTGACCAAGCGCACGCGCGTGCACGACGCGGCGCCGGGCACGCTGACCGGCACCGTGCGCGCCGACGACGTCGACGCCATAGCTCGCGTCGCCGGCGCCGGCGACGACGGCGACGGTGAGTGGGACGGCGAGGCCGTGGTGTACGCGCACCGCGCTCGGGAGCTGGTGCGGCTGCCCCGGGGCGCCGCGCTGCCCGTGACGCTGGGCCCGCTCCAGTACGAGGTGTTCCACGTCTGCCCGCTCCGCGCCGCCGCGCCGGGGGTGGCGTTCGCGCCCGTCGGGCTGCTCGACATGTTCAACGCCGGGGGCGCCGTCGAGGAGTGCGCCGTGGACGGGAAGGCCGTGGTGGCGCTCAGGGTGCGCGGGTGCGGGCGGTTCGGCGCGTACTGCTCGCGGGAGCCGGCGAGGTGCCTGCTGGACTCGGCGGAAGGGGAGTTCGGCTACGACGCCGACACCGGCCTCGTGACCGTTGACCTGCCCGTGCCGGAGCAGGAGATGTACCGGTGGACGCTGGAGATTGTGGTCTAAAGGTCGTGACGCGCGTGCTCCGACGCCGGCGCTTAGGGTGTGTTTGGTTCGAGGACAAGGGTGGATGTTAGTCTTCGCGGCTGAGCCATTCTGAGCCACACGACCATTATTGCCATTTGCGATGTGCACGAGAGATGGGGAGAACGCGTGCGATTGTGGTGTCTCGTTGTATAATTGGTATGGAGAGAGTATGCTTTGCTATGTCCGTATCTGTATACCCTGTGTGCTCTGAATGTTGTATGATACTATTACTGGACAATAAAAGATGGTGCTCCTTCAGTATGAATCTCTTCTCTAAACATACATGCCACATTACCACTTGTTCATTTTCTGCATGGATGATTCGAAATCACAGCATTTTGGGCATAGTTTGCTCTACCATAGTCTCTGCTTATTGTTAAGTTAGAATACTGAGATAATGTTGCTGAACAGCTTAGCTTTCGGGGTTTGATGATCACAATATAAAACTGTGCACATCTCTGGTCAAACAGGGGCCGGTTACACATGAGAGAATTGGCAGCTAATGGTAATTAGCAGATGCTGAGAGCAACCAAGAGCTTCTCTGTGTCCTTTCTTATCCATAGGAACAGAGATTATAGTGACCTTTAGCTGCTGCACTCCCAGCCCTCTTCAGCCACTGCTCAGCTCCAGAAATATCCGTCGGAGCAGACGTCCGCGATGGGATCAGAAACTATCTAGCTCCCAGGCTCTCCAATGTCGCATCCTTTGAACTGGAAGCCCTTGACAACATACTGCTGCAGATTCAGCTCACGGGTTCAGAGGACATCAGGACCAGCACTTTTGAGAAAGGGCACCACAATCTAAACAGTGCCAAGATCTACAGAACCTCCACATCAGATGGCCGGAAGTTGCCGGCGTTCAAATTTGTATGGAGCAGTCGTGCCCCACCAAAAGTCAGGTTCTTCGGGTGGCTATTGCTGCACGATCGCCTTCAGTGCCGGTCAAACCTGACCAAGAAGCACATGGCTGATAAGCCATGGCTGAAAGTACCGTTGACTGATTTGTTGTGAAAGAAAAATACTATTCGTTGGTTGAAAAAGTATAGCTTATAAGCCAAGCGAACAAGTTTGATTCGATGAAGATATATGCGCTGTCGGCCATGGAGACTCTGAAACCGGTACCCACTTGCTACGTGACTGCCCCTTTGCGAAGGAATTCTGGAGGGTACTCGGTTGGAACACTGCCGACATGCCGGATGCTACTCATCTCTGGGAAATCAAGCGGCCGGCTCACGTTCCCCGACATCTGTTCTCCACCTTCGTCCTCCTATGCTGCTGGCATTTCTGGAAGCACAGAAACGCCGTGGTTTTCAGGAACGAGCAGCCGAGCCTTGCTCGCCTTATGGCTGCGTGCAAGGAAGACTGCGAGCTCTGGCTCCATCGCTTCCCCATCAGGCTTCGGCCACTGGCAAACTGTTGGGGCAATTTGTTCTCTATGTAATAGCCGCTCCCTTTCTAGCCTTTTATTCGCTCTAGCCAATGGCCTTGTACCAAAAACTTAACGGAGCACGCCTCCGACCATTTCCCGCCTAGCTCGGAATCAATGGAAATCATTCAGGTGGGGACTCTCATCCCCCCGGTGCTTGACTCAAAAATATTCTTTAATTAGATATTCAAATATTACAATCTTATATTCTAGATTTCTCGCTAGCAAAGGTAAAAAGCAAAATTGACTCTATAGACTATAGTGCGCAAAAGATATATAGAAAGATTATTAAAGGATGAATAAAAAAATAGACAACACTTATTCCAATGGCTATCCAAATGATGATTTATCGTGTGAGTTTAGCATTATGAACTGCAGTTTCAAGGGCTGTACAGCATGACACAAGATAGGGAGAGAAATGCACCCCCTACCCGAGAATAGGTTAGATAGCATTCCAAATTTCGAATTTTGAACATAAAGCGGCTTGTTTACTGCGGTCTTCAAGCATTCCAAATTTCGAACAAGTGCAGAAATATTTTAAGCACAAGCTTAGAAGTCCACATCCAGGGCCAGAAATCAGAACTGCACAAGAGTGCCAAATGGTTGGGGGTGAAGTGCTTTCAAAATCACTACATGCTTCGTCATCATTTCACTGCTATAGACTGTAAACGTTTTCACAAGTGATGATCAGAAAGGATCCAAGAAAAAGAGGGGTGGATCGAACATCCTAGCACCGGCAAATTTCTCATGAGTGCGGTCACGGTCGTCAAATGTTATCTAAGTTGGCACTACAAAAATATGGTTCCATAAAATTGCACCGGGTAACACTTGGCTTATAGCACACATTCAGTGCCACAGATCTAGGTCGCATCAGTCTCCAGAAACTTGTGCGCCGATGAATACTTTATTTGTGGTACAGGTACACAAGTGAGAATATGAAGAAAGCACCCATCTGCAACAAGGACGAAATGAAGAGGTGATACATTGTGCTAATCCAGAACTTACATGCACAGTACATGTGGATTGAAGTGGAAAATGAACTTATTTCCCTCTCAATAGCTCCCAATGCATATGGATTGGAGGGGATTATCCTCTATTCAAACTAGGCAGTAAGGAAAATAAGGCTAGATAGTTAATACAGTATGCAAGATGCAACCTATGATACAGTCTACGCAAGTGAATTTAATGATAAAGGTCATATAGAGGTGAAGCTGTAAAAGGTGCAAAAACAAATTTCATTCTGTCTACTGAATAGCAAATGGAATCAGATCTTACTGTTGAAAATGAGGCAGTGTAGTATGGGTAAGCTGATGTTATGAATCTCTCATACTCATTATGCCTGTAAGGGCGTACTGGAATCTGCAGCAGACAAAAACAGATTATCGAATGTGAAAAGTCACCAAAAATTAACTATACAAGTGGATGTGGTTTGACTAAAGTAATCATGCTACTGTACAAACTCCAAAGAATCATGTCATGAGACTAACCTGCTTTGTAAAAGACAGACCAGTATATCCCAATCTTTGGTACTCAACTTTGAACTGGAAAACTCCATAAACATCAGGAACTTTGAAGGATGTTGAATATAAACCCTACATTGGGAGAACATGATAGTTTAGCCACAGCAATCCATCAATCTCACAATATATTTTAATACAACACAGGTTATCGTAATAGTGCGCCACCTTGTTGTCAGTCGACATAGTTTTCAGAACATAAGGACTCATCATAAAAAATTGAAGTTGCACATCATCAGCAACATATGGCTTCCAGCTTGTTCCAGACCATTCATAGATCTCAACAGAGTATTCCTTGATGGGGAAATTTAAATTAGCACATTTAACTTGTCACAGCTCAACAGCAAGTACACATCAAGGCAAAAGAATTACCAGGTCATCATTTATGCGGTACATGCCTGGTTCATTGGTCTCCCCAACCTTGTGATGCTTAACATTAACAGCCTGTGAATTTGAACGTGACAAAGGTTACGCCATCCCGTTTATTTGAAAAACATCAATCCCCTAAACAAAATTACAAAGGAAAATAAGGCAATATGACCTTTAGATGCCCCCTCTCATGGAAAACCCATTTGCTTGTCTCGGTCACAAATTGCTCATTTCCAGCCCTCTCATATCTGTACAATAGCATGTAATAAATGACTTCCAGAAATATGTAAGAGTAATAATATGAGAGGTTATGTTCTGTTCCAGGATATGCGGTACTATAATTTGCAAATATCCAATAATTAGCAATATGAAACTTATTTGCAATCCTGCGCACAGAAGTATAACATGCCATCATCCAATATCTCATGTTATGGTTTCCTCCTTTATCAAGTGGTGCTCTGTTGCCTTGTCAAGAGTTAATTACAAGATAAAAACTTCAAATTTGGCATTAGGGTAGGTCATATAGAACTTAGAAAGGCGGATTTTTTCTAACAATCAGATGAGGCTTGCCTACGCAAGGATTGAAGGCATTAACAGAAATAGCAGCCAAAAGATCTTGATATTTTCTAGCTGAAATCTATAGTCTATTAATCTCAGCAAAAGCTTCAAAGGTAAGCTAACCTCGTTTTGCTACCAGCCTTTTGAACACCAGACTTCAGGAACCTGAATAAATGGAACAACATAAGCACTTTATGGAAAACCAGGGGAAACTACTTCATGTATATATGATAGCATACCGGTTGCTAAACAGATCGAGTGATCCAGATATCAGCACCCGGGCATTATTTCTTGCCTGCAAGAAGACATAAAACTTATCAGAGAGATTGAATGGCAATATACAACTGGTAATACATGGATTCTGGCAAGCCAATCATACATTTAATGAATACACAACAATTAACAATGGAATGACTAGCCCACTAATAATAATAAGAAAGTAAAAACAAATTTAATTACCTGCATAACCGAAACCAATGATATAGCTGACCCAGTGAGCGATGGAGGAGACGACAACTTAGTCTTTGGGTTAGCTGAATATGCTGATGGAGAGGCGGATAGGACTTTCAGAACCTAGCAATGCCCAAATACAGGGGAGAATGGGGGATTATAGGGAAAAAAAACATAAAAGGTACATATTTTACAGCAATAAAACAGAGTTATGCAACTAATAGTTGGACATGCAAATACCACTGTTCAGAATTCAAAGTACGTACCAAACTGTTTGATGGATTAGCCATGTGTCCAATTCCTCGAAACAATACAGGAGCCTAGAAATATTGAGAAAAATATTTAAAACAAAAATTTACATTTATAAGAACTGCCAAAAATGAAAAAGGAAGTGCTAGCCAAAAGCACTTGGCAAGTTTACACCATATCCTCATGAACACCAATGTTAACAAATCGCATTATAGCTAAGTCTACTCTAGTCAGTAATGAACTGCAGGTATATAAGTAGCTAATTCTTAATTGGAACAGACAGATTTTAGGATATAAGTATCTTAGCTAATACTAGCAATTGGATAAGCATGGAAAAACTCAGTACAGCAACCAAGACTGAATATAAACATGGCACAAAATTATGGAACAGCAAATTGAAGACATAATGTATGGGCACACTTTTACTGAAAATCTAGGCAGTATGACCAACACCCAACAAGATTAGGTCAAGATTATCGTTATTGTAATGTTGCGATAGCAAAGATGAATAAAAGGCCTGCTAACTATGAATGCTTAGTATATGAAATTATGGATACCATGAAGCCCCACGCACAAAACAGAGCTGTCTATTGATAAATTTAGAATACGAGTGCAGACAGGTTCAATGTCAACTCGGTCTAATCCAATGAACATAAAAATGTGTAAAATGTCGGAAGGGTTATGAAGATTCTTAGCATCACTTCTAACCTCAATCTTTTTAGACCCCAGTATCACATCAGACTGGATAAGATCATCACCAGCAATCAAGGTGTGATCACCTTCAACATCCGTGACGGCATAGTTAATGTGGTCAATAACCATTGCCTCTGGATCCTGAAATCATCAAGACACAAACTGTTGGCTTGCTGAGGTCAACGAAAATGTTAAGATAGGAAGATGCGAGCCCACAGGAATTGCTTGCCTCATCAAAATCAACCCCGCACTCTGTTGCAATGCCACGAATAAGATCAGAGGCGGAGGAATCTGCCGCCAGGATCATGTCATGCCCAGCATCGATAAATTCGAGGACTGCGTTCTGGTCCACTGATCCACCAAAACCTGCCATGGAATAAAGACTGGCTTTAGAAACAAATAGGGTTGAATCAAGTACTATACCATCATGGGCAGAGATCAAGGCCCATCCAGTAGTTTACTTCAAACAAGAGCGGTAATAATCTCTAGTGAATCGCGACAGGCAACAATTGATACCCCTGAGATCCACGGCTTTCAACTAGAACTAACTGACTACGGTCAATTTTCAGGTGAGCCTTATTGGATGAATCCTCCGGTAACGGGAAATTCTATTCCGAAATCCCGAATTTGCCAATAGCCGCAACAGATCACAGAACACCACCACTCCACGAGCAATCGAGCACGGACCAGATCAGATAAGCAGTCAGACTCCGCACCCGAATCATCTCTATCCCCGTCGAATCTATCACCAGAACACTCCAGCAACACAGATCGGATCTCCGAGAGGCGAGGAAGGAAAAGGAGCAATTACGTGGGGTGGAGGGGGCGAAAAGCACGAGGCCGTCGTAGAGGTACTGGCCGTAGCGGTGGAGCGAGAGCTTGGGGTCGTCGGCGAGGCGGAAGTCGAGATCGAACCCGCGCGCCTGGAGCGAGCCGAAGAAGGCCGAGTGCGACGACCGCACGGCCAGGTCGTCCAGGAGGACGAGCAGCCGCCGCCCGCGGGGCCCCTCTTCGGCGCCCTCAGCTGCCGCGAGCGCGAGGAGAGACGCGAAGGCGGCGGCGAGGAGGAGGAGGAGGGCGTGGCGCCGCGTCGCCATTGCTGCTGCGCAGATCTCGTGGGGTGGGGGGTTTTGGGTTTGGAGTGGCGCAGCAGCCAGCAGCGACGGAGACGACGACGACTCGGAGAGAGGAGCTATAGGCGTGGCAAGGTGGAGAAGAAGGGAACCGTCTGGGCCGTCCGATTGGAGATCGAATGGCCCGGAGCCCCGGATCGAGTTCGAGCTTTGTTTGCTGCGGGAGGCGGTCCCACGTGAGACAGTTAGCATTTCCTCCTTTATTTCTTTGCAGAATTTCCTTCCATATAGTTTTAACTTTTATTTTATATATATTAATAAAAGTGAGTATTGTCGGGAATCAATACTAGGATACTCGAAGAGGAGGAGCTAATAACCATCAACATTGATTCATCCGAGCAGTCAAGGGCGCGACTACAACTCCAACCGACTCCCAGGTGCGTAAGCTCCGTCTCGCCCGACCCTTGGGTTTGCGCTCCGCCTCGCCCAACCTCTGAGGACGGGCTCCGCCTCGCCCAACCCTTGGGTTTGCGCTCCGCCTCGCCTGGCATCTGGGGGCGGGCTCCGCCTCGCCTGACCCTAAGGCTTGGGGATCCGTCTCGCTCGATGGAGACCCATACCGCTGCCAACCACTCCAGGTTCAAGTGAATGGGCCTGGGTCAAAGCTCTGACACCAGGGAGGTGATCGGCACGCCCCGATATAACCCATGGCCGTGACGACCATACCTGGGGATTCACATCGGGAACAGCGTCGGGCGTACCCGTGCTGTTCTGCCTAACCCTCGTACGAGCACTGGGAGGCGCGTCAATTCACCACGACGTTCGCTAGGACGGAGTGGAGCACCACGACCGGGAGACGACACCTGCGCATGGCACCAGTGACGGACAGGGCCGCGACATGGAGCTGTCCCTGTTGACGTCTACAGGGTCGACGAGACCCGCGTGAAGCAAAAGAGGGACCCGGCGATCCTAGAGGACTTCTTCTCCTTCTCATTCTCCTCTTTTCCCTCCACTGTAACCCGTGCTTTCTCTTGGCCTATAAAAGGTAAAGCAGAGCGTCCCATGAAGGGGACTCGACCCATCGAACCCCGAACCGATCAGAACACCCAAGCACACAGCCGGGAAGCGACCGAGCTCTCGGCACCCGTTCGTTCCTCTCACTAGAGACTTGGGACATGTCTCTCTCTCGACCGTTTGTAATCCCTACTACGAACTTTCAGTGCTAGTAACACGAGCAGCAGCAACGAACTGGACGTAGGGACATTCTGCCCAAACCAGTATAAACCTCGTGTCCTCTTAGCACACCATCCGAGCCAGACGCACAATATTAGAAATTTACTTCGGTGGCAACTCGAAACACCGACAGGTATGTTTCCCCAAAACTGATAACTGATGAAACCAAACTGCTAGCTGCGCACTCACTGCTTTCATAACCAACAGAAGCAAAATCTCCAGAGATTAAAAAAAATACACAGAAAGATTTTCCCGCAATAAGAATCTAGAAAGATAACTCATCAGTGAAACATTATTAGTGATCTGTTCAACTACCAAACCAACTACATGTAACATCAACAATTCAGCATGGTTCGGGTCATATCATTTGCTTCTCTTTGTGTTCTCTGGTCAGACAGATATAGTGCAGGAAGCCATAGAAAAAATGGCTTGCTGGATGGGTAAGGGTAATCGGCACAAAACGGAAGGTCCTCTTATGATCTTCAAATCAGCTAGAACAAACGTTGCTCCACACTTCTCCGTGGCACAATTGCCAGAATTTCAATCAGAAACTCAGAATGGCCCAGGACGGTATGACCAGATGTTCTGAATGCTGATCAAGGCAGTATCTTCAGATCATCACACAAGCTCCCGCTCAGGATGCCGAGAGGTTCTGAATGGTGATCAAGGCAGAGCTTTTCATATCATCACACTAGCTCCTGCTCCTTGAAGCTGGTTAATTTCGCGTTCTCTCTGTCGTGCTTGAACACAAGGTACAAGGGGCTGTAGAACAGGACACAGACGCCGAAAGGCACGATCATCATGGATGGTCAGCAGCCCTCTTGAGAGCGCATACGCCCCTTCCGCAAGGTTCACAGTCTTGGTATCGTAGCCATAAATCTTCTCGGTGACTAGGCCCACAGCGGGGGCAGCCAGCGAGGCGAATGAGCCCTCGAATGCACGGTCGAAGGCATAGATCATGGTGCGGTGCTTGGGAGGGACCACCTCAGCGAACATAGGGTTGTTTGCCGAGGTGGCGCACCAGCTTATCGTGATGCCCATGAAGAAAAGCGTGACCGCGAAGGCGTACCAGTAGTCAACTGACTGGGGGATGACTGTGAGGAGGATCGAAGAAAACGGGATGCCCATGAAGGCACTGAACTGGGCGCACATGACACGTGCCGAATCTGGAAAGTACTTTGACAGGTGGTCTGCTATCACACTCCAAGAAATGCTCCGCTGGCACACCCGATGGCGAAGAGGCTGTTCAGTGCTGCCGAGCTTTTATTGTCAAAACCTAAAGAGTGTTCAAGGATGTTAGGCTTCAATTTTAAGAGCGTTGTTATCAGATTTTTTAGAAGTATATATATCAATATATGGTTGCTATCCTACCAATGAGTTCAAACCACATTGTGAAGAAAACTATAGCAGTCCACGGCAATGAGCCAATGATCCCTTGCAGGACAATGATCTGAAATGTCTTCACTTTCATAACATATCTTGTTGCCACCCAAGAATCCCTCCAGATAGAAGGCGGAGGAAGAACATCTTTGCTTGATAAATGCAACCTGGAAGACAAGGATAAAGTTCAAATTCAATTATAGCACCAGTCCAGATCCCATGTTGATTCGGCTACAATGCAGAAACCTACTAGAAGCGCGCTCGAATAACATAAGAGTTCCTAAATGTGGTTTTGCCACACAAGAAATGCAAAAATAGTTCAGACTGAAAAGGACAAAGTAATGAAACATACTGAAAACATGCAACCCTGGTTTAATTCCTACAACAAAATGAAGAATGTTTAATGGAATAGCACACTCTTGTACGTTCAAGAAAAAAAATGAAGCATCATGATGAGATTCTATCTGGCAGAATCAGAATCTTTTTTATATGCATCAAAACATGATCTGGTATGACACCCAATTACAAGCTATGTGAGTTCCTTTTTCCCCCCGCGAGATGGCTATGTGAGTTCTATTTCGCTAGTAGTATTCATTAATGAACCCCTGCAGCTAGGTGAGATGAAAAGAATGGCACACCTCTCATAGTCGTCTTCGTCAAGAAGGCGATTGCCAGGTATTCTTCTTGGATCAGTTGCATATAAGTACACAAGAATTCCAATTATCAAGCTGACAGTGCGACCATCATAAATGCAACACGTCATCCTGGGAATCCCCAATAGTCCTTTCCAGCCATGATTGTTGCCAAAATACTACCACCTATACCACCTACAGCACCAATGAGGCTTAACAAACCGAATCCTGCACCACGTGTTTTAGCTATCAGCGATGAACGACTGAAGCGCTGGTATTACAATGGCAAGCCCAAGGCCATTTACAGCTCTCCAGAATGCAACCTGCCTAAAATGCTGGCTAACACCGGCAGTTCCTGTTGATAAGGCCCAGAAAACAGTCCCTATTGCAAGCACTGTTGGCCGATCATAGTGCAGAGCAAGGATACCTGCCAAGGGAGATGCTATTGACTTCAGAAAGTTCATTGCAAAGGTGAGGTATCCCAGATCAGTAGGACCAGCATTGAAGGATGCACTGACTTCCTTGTAAACTGCTGGAAGGAGATTCTCATCAGCACGCTCCATAATTGAAGCCAGATTGATGAGGATGAAAGATACAGAGAAACCAAGTATCTTCTTTGATCTGCAAGAAAAAGAAAAGAAAAATACCAGGGTTATGCTAGATAATGGAACAGTAAATTATCTAGTACCTGAAACATCCTCAATTTTTCGCGAAGGGAAAATCCGCAGAATGAATTATAATATGATGAAATCGATAGTTGATTCCATCATATTATCATATATCAGTCAATATCACAGTCATACATCGTAAGATTATAAGAATACAAGATATTACATCACTGGGGAACACACCTATTACAGAGTTAATCTAGCGGAAGACTATCGAGTGAAGGCTTTCCCTTTACGGGTCGTCATCAGAGTTGGCGTAGTGCAGCGTAGATTCCATCTCCGAACCAAACTTGAGCGTAGGCACGAGACCTCCTAATCCTTCTATAGTCAGCATCTCTGAGATGCAGGAAATCAAGACACCGCCAGATGTGTGCGAGGCCATGGTCGACACCGATGAGCTTTAGTGGAAAAGATAAAACAAGAGGATCTGGCGATCCTAACATTTGGTATGGTTTACATCCTTAGCGCATGAGAAGTAAGTAACAGATAGTAATGTAATAATAATGTCCAGATTTTAACACATTCCCACCACACATCCACCTCCATCCATATCCATCCACCAACCATCCATCCCAAATCATCTCCACTCCACCACACCTTATCTCATCTCACACACTCAGTCGACGGGCCAACTCCCTCTCGGCCTTGTCTCAACGGCCCGCAGACCCCAAGGCTCACGACCAATCGAAAATACCCCAAACCCCGGAGGGAGAATAGAAGGACTCATCTCCTATCTAGTTTAAGCGAAACCCAGGGAAAGGTCCATAGCCGACAAGTCGGCATATGTATCGATCGATCAACCATACACTCTGCAGAGAGTTTCACATACCCACAAGATAGCCATCCTCGGCGGTGCCCGCCTAGGCGATTCCGCGCTTGCATAGCCTAGCCTAAACGATGCCACCCTACCTCTCAACCCTAGAACATCCCAAGTCTAGTCTGGGATGGCTGACTCAGGAGTCATAGACAGAGCTGTGGCCCACCGGATGTCAAGAGCCGGTCCACAAGGCCTCCTGAAGTCTCGGAAGGGTGGGGGAAAACCCGCACCCCATACCTCCTTGCACACGTTCGCCTAGCAGTAGTGGCATCGCTCTACCAAGTAGTCCGACCGTCCCGCACCATATAGGGCGAGTGGGATGTAAAGGATTCCCGGTGAATCTGAGTACTAGTAAGTCCTTAGGGGTGACCAAGCCAGAATGTCTTCATTAGGGTTTCCATTTACCGTGCCACCACAGCACCTCCACCCCGAGCTCCACCTCTCCGAGGTTTACACCCAAGGCCACCTCCAATTACCATTTACCCGCCACAGGTATTCCATATCCAAGTGCCCAGGTAGCACCACATGGCAAGACTCGCCCCAGGCTCGTCGTTATTCCAGCTCGGTTGACACAACCCTCACTCTCCACGCAACCAAGACACACGCAGCACGCTCACACACCACCAAGTCCGACACCCCTAGCCAAACCATTCCCAGGTTGTTCACCACCAGCATCACATCCCCCGACATAATGCGAAGTGGAGTTAATTAATAAGTATAGTGGTGTAATTTGCAAGCTAGCAGGCAAGTAAGCATATATAAGCGAGCGAATGCGCAAAGCAGGGTGACGTGGTAGAGTGGGTTGCATCAGGGTAATAATGGCTCAGGTAGTAGCATGCATCAAAGTACTAGCAAAGGAATAATTTATAAAGCGCTAGCAGTTCTAGATGTTACGCAATGTCTAATAGGATTCTCTAAAAGAGGGTGCTGCCATGACACCTGTGATGTAGAGGTAGTAGTGGTACAATTCTCCATTCGTTGGCGTTCCATTAGCGGGGTCTCCTCCTCCTGTGTTGACTCCATTCCACAGTCCTTGTCGTCGTCCACGTTCTCTTGGTCCGATCGTCAGCTACTCCGCGAAGCGACACGCAAGGCAAGCGAGCACTCAACACTTGAAAAGACGATGAGTCACAGGAAATCCAATAACGCCATCTAGACAATAAGAGATACACGGCTTAGCCCTCTTGGTGGTTGTCCGATTTCCTCGGGCCAAAGAATCACAAGTGGTGGCTTGCTAAGAACAAGCTTAAGTCATGGCCAAGCTAGTATGGCTTTACGATAAACAGTTTAAGCCAGAGCTTATCCAGAGCAAACACCACGGCTCACGATCTTTCGATCCGGTGTCATTGGGTTGACGGGGATTGGAAATCGGGCCCCAAGAAAGAAGATCGACGGGGTTCGGCTCTTATAGCCTTATCCCGCAAGCCACAATTGGACACGGGTAGCAAACAAGAACGAATAACACTATTGTAACTTGGCTCCAATGTACTTTGGCTCACCCACTATGGTAGGAAGCGGTAGCGCAAAGAGGTTGGACAGCGACGGGTCCTCTCGATCCACCCGACACATCAACGTCTTCTGGAGCCAAGGAGGTAGTCGTTCAACACGGCAAAAAGCGGCCGAGGTTAGCTAGGCATGTCCATGTTATGTTCCCGAATCACATCTTCGGGAAAGATGGTTTTAGACGGTCGATCAATTAACACGCACGCAGGTCCAAGGTACAACATAGACCATAGCTTCGCTAACAAAAGGAATAGTCCGGTCTTTGTTCCAATCGTCACGGGCAAGACGGGATCGAACAGAGCTGCTATCGGGCAATAAGAGCAAGAACAACCAAGAGCAAGGTCTACTTCTAACGCACATGCCACGACAAAGACGAGGCATAGGAAGGAGCGACACTCAAGAACACCAAGTGCGTAAGCCACTCATAGGGTACCCAACCTGGGTGCGCTGGCACTAAGATATCTCTCGGATTCGAAGCGGTGCGGTTGTCACCGCGAGAATCAGAGAAACGTGATGGTCAAACGGGTACAAGCATACAAGGGCTTGAGTACGAAGAAGCAACTAAAAGCGAAAAGAGAGGCGTGGCTCCATGGTCATGGCGAGGTGAACTCACGACACACACGCTTATGCCAACGAAGTTGGCATTCATCGCTCCACGATTGTCTACTCCTAGGTTTTCTCCCACAGAACTTGGTCACGAAGGGCTCAAAATGTGCGGGTAATATCCGCATCGATATTGCCATCGATATTGAATCCATCACGTCCATGTTCTAGGGCCGAAGACAGAGCTAACGCTCATGGTACTCAAAGTCAACTAAAAGCGAGGGTCGAGTTACACTCGGCATCACGGTCACACGCGAGAGATGATCCCACGATCGTAACGTCCGAACGGGTACGATCCTCACCCCGGCTCGAAGGCTCGGCACACAGGCAACAACACCAACAACCAGCGATAAGAACCAAACACGACCGAAAGACGCAACAACTCGACACGACTGCAGAGTAGCACATTCCATAGCTAGGTGATAGGTGAATTCCTATAAGACAGTCATGGATAGATAGGTTGTAAGAATAGGACCCGACAAGGTAGATATGCGTATATGGAAAGATGCGAGATGGGGCTTTCTATGGTCTTGGTAAGACATACGACTAGGGTTCATGGCCCAGAGGGTACGGCTTGCGGTAGATGGGGTCATGGCAGTCTCGGCAAGCGAGGCCATGGTGGTCTCGGCCAGCGAGGCCATGGTGGTCTCGGCAATGGTGGTCTCAGCAACGGTGGTCTCGGCAACGGTGGTCTCAGCAATAGTGGTCTCGGCAACGGTGGTCTCGGCGATGGTGGTCTCGGCAACGGTGGTCTCGGCAACAGTGGTCTCGGCAACAGTGAAGTTGGTGAGATCGCGGGGGTGGTCGGAGAGATCACTGAAGTGGTCGGAAAGATCACCGTCGTGGTCGGAAGGCTGACCGAGGTGGTCGGAGTGGTCGTCGATGTGGTCGGAGAGATTGCCGAAGTGGTCGGAAGGGTTGTGGCTTCATCTGGCCAGCTGAGGCCAGCTACGGCCTGCTGTGGCCAGCTGTGGTTGGCTACAAGTGGCTATGGTTGGCCAAGGCTGGCTATGGCTAGCCAAGACATGGCCAAGGCTTGGTCGAATGATGGTTGTTGTTCATGGACTTAGCTCCAGTGGCTGTGGCGTTGGCTTGCACACGTGGCTCAGCGTAGGACTGCGCATGGGCATGTTAACGGACGCGGCGGTGTGGTCCCGAGGCTCACGCGACGTCATGCGAAGGCACGGCCGTGCGTCACCACATGCAAGTGAGCATGCATAAGTCCACGGCTCGTGGCGTGCGTCCATGAACGACGGGGCGAAGCAAGGCAGGAGCTCTTGGGATGGTGTGTGTGCGAGCACGAATGGCAGTGGTCAATTGTAGTGGCGGCAAGGCTCATGCCAAGCCACTGCGGTGCTTGCGTGTGAGTGCACGCGTGCCTGTGCGGCGAGCGGCCATAAAAGGCTCTGTCTTGGTCTTCGGCTGGCAAGGTGAGGGCAAGTGTCCCTGGCTGCAAGGCTCTAGGTCCGTGTGTGGGGGCTAGGCAAGTCCAAGGCACACCTACACGCCTCCCACATGGAAATGCGAGGGTTACGCTAGCATCAGCTAAACAGGGGCAGTCTAGGTGTTGTGTACGGTCTCCAGGAGTTCGGTCATGGCCGTGGCTAGGACGTGGCGTTCTCGGTATACTCGAGCTCATGGTGTTCACAAAAGGGCGGGCATGGGCTTATGCTAGCTCTACTAGTCCTCGGGGGCCGGAACATGGCTGATCCATGGCAGAATCTGGCCATGGCGAGCATGGTGGTCGTGTCTGGGCGGCGTCGGCGTTCCTGAGCACCAGTGGCTCGGCAAGGCCACGCTTGGGCCATGTGCGTGCGTGCATGTGTTCGTTGGTCCAAGGGCCGTCCTTGTGCTAACTCTACTGGTTCTAGGAGGTCGGAACGAGGCGGTGTCATGGGAACGCGGCGGCGCTTCGGTGGTGCACGGGCAGACACGGTCAGCGGCTCGAAGGTCGGTCAGGTAGGCATCAAGACATTAGACAAAACATGGGGTTGGTCATGGTGTCCGGTCATGCTACTGACCAGATTCTTGTCGCCAACCGTGGCTTGTCGGGTCGTGGGCCGTGGCCGGGTGCTCTGTGGCTAGGGTTGGTTGTATGGTCAGTCGCCGAGCAAATGGTTGGTTGGCCGGAGGGGCGACAGAGTCGGTGAAGGGTGCTTCAAGGCCTGCTGCTTCCCTGCGAGGTGAAGGAACATGGCACAAAGGCCAGTCTTAGGCACAAACTCCACTACGGTGCAAGGAAAGGTGAAAGCTTGGCTTTGGGGGGCTCACCGTCATCAGAGGATGGAGGCTCAACGGCGACATGCTGCTGCAGAACAGCGAGGTCCCATGGACTGGGAGGGGCACGACACCGGCTCAGAGGTGCTGCATGACGACGGGGCTTGGAGTGGAGGTGCTGGTGGGTGACCATGGTGGAGGAGCAGTGGCGCGCGACGCGCATGACGCCGTGGTAGCGGCCGGGTCCATGGTGGTGGACGCGCTTGACGTCGGAGTGAAGTGGCTCGGCGAGGCGCGCTGGTGGCATTGCCGTGTACGCAGGCTCGGGCGACGTCGCGGATGGCGTCGAGGTCGGTGTTCGAGTGGCCATGGCGCTCGACTGGGAGCGGCCACGCGGCAAGGCAGTGGAGGGCCACGGCCAGCGACGGCTGACCGGCGTGGCGAGGCGCTGCGGATGAAGAGACGGATGCGCGGTGGAGCAGTCCCAGCAGCGGAGTGGACCGGCAAGGGACCACCGGCAGCAAGGATGATGGAGCCCGGCATCAGCGGCGCGGTGCGTCGCGTTGAGTGCCTCCGCAGCGAGCTCGAAGCAGTGGTGCGTGGCTCCGGTGGAGAGCGAGGTCGTGGCCGTGGCGACGGTTGTGGAGAGCAGTGGTGGACTGGAGGAAGACGAAGGGAACGTCGGTGGCTTGGAGGAAGAAGAAGAGGAGTATGGGGTGCGGCGGCTGCTGGGATTGGAGAGGGTGCTGGCTGCTTCGGTGTTTATAGGGTGAGCGGCTTAGGGCTTCCGGGGGCTCCGTCCATCCTCGACGTCTGTCTTGCAGGGCGGGGACACGCAGCGCATCAAGCGGCCTTGAGCCGGAGCTGTCGGGACGCGCCTATGGGAGCGGGGCGTTCTGCGGGCGGCGTAGTGTGTCTGAGGCCAGTAGCGCGTGCGCCCTAGGGATGGAGTGGGGCTTTGGCTTAGCCAGTATTTGGTGGGCCGCCGCACAGTGGGCACAGAAGAGCTCATGCGTTCGTGGGCCAGTCTTGGTCTTGAGATGGGCCGGCGGGGCAAGGGGAGGGGGGTTCGGTTGGGCTCCTGCGCTGGTTGGGCCAAGCAGGCCACGCACGCACGAGCAGGCCAGAAGCAAGGGGGGCTGGGTTGGGCTGGTTCGGTTACTTGGGCCAGATGCCCCTTTTCTTTTTCCTCTGTCTTCTTTTCCTTTTCTATTTCTTATTTCTATCCTACTCTATGCCATGGGTTTCTCACATTGGAATACATGGGTTGCCAACACATTTACCTCCTAGGTCTTATATGTGCGTACCCACATGTATTAACAACATGCTTACTCATCGTGGTGGTCTACTAGGGGTCTTAGGTTTTAGGGACTCCGGTCCAATGGTCGGCACAAATATAAATGGCAAGTCCAAAAGCTAGTGGGGTTCGAGGTTATAAGGAGATATTAACGGAAGACTCGAAATAATCCCATGAGGATCACAGGGGGTTGCTATAGGTTGTGCTCTCCAACAATAATCAAGACTCAAACACAGGACAACTCGAAAACTCCTAATCACCTACAAACCATCTACATGTATGCAACGTCTTGTTAGCGAGTTGGACTCGTGTTTGACCTAGCAATTACATGTTTCACACATTGCGGAAAATTTTTAAAGTTCGTGTTTTTGGCTTCTCCAAAAACTCCTGGTTGTTACAATCCACCCTCCTTACAAGAATCTCGTCCCCCCCAGATTAAGGTGTTGCTCTCGGTGAAAGAGGCGGGGTGTTGCTTCTTGATCGGGTTGTTGTTCCATAGAACCTTGCAAAAGGAATTGTCGTCCTTTTGTTTTCTTTGATAACTCAATCCAAATTTGTACGGGGTGTCTAAGGATCTCTAGAGGTTTTGTCTAGTCATATGGCGGTCTTTGTTTATAGCCTGCTAGGTTAGCCAGGGTCCTGGAGTCACATGTAAATAAAATAGCTTCTATATTCTTCACTCAAGCAATATAATCACAAGAAGCATAAGAAGCAAAAAGATCCAAACACTCAAGCAGCATTACAACTCCAATATGCATAGTGTTGACTTAAGGTGTAACGTCCCACCTCTCCAAGGCTGGGCCCGCTTACATCTGGCAGCTTAACTAGGATATAGACTGCCCTCACAGACCAACACTTATCTTTTCTACGTACTTTGTCCTCACTCGTGCGCACCCGGGAAGAACTTCTCGGTCGGTCACCCATCGCTCCAGGACCAAGCACGCTTAACCTCGGAGTTATTTGTAGATGGGCTTCCGAAAAAGAAGTTGCAACTTATTGGTATGAGTATCCTATTAATCCTATTAAGCCCTGGGCCGGGATGTTACATCCTCACCCCCTTAAGAGATCGATGTCCTCGTCGATCAATCCCAAGCCAGGAGCGTCCTCTCTTGGTCACATCCGTGTGTCTAGTGCCAGCGCATGTGCCATGCTGTGTGACCACACCAGATCCACACCAGCCATGCGCACCATGCCTGCGCAACTACAACACACGCGCCCGTGAAACCGCGAGAGTCGGCTCTGATACCATTCTGTAACGTCCCACCTCTCCGAGGCTGGGCCCGCTTACATCTGGCAGCTTAACTAGGATATAGACTACCCTCACAGACCAACACTTATCTTTTCTACGTACTTTGTCCTCACTCGTGCGCACCCGGGAAGAACTTCTCGGTCGGTCACCCATCGCTCCAGGCCAAGCACGCTTAACCTCGAAGTTATTTGTAGATGGGCTTCCGGAAAAGAAGTTGCAACTTATTGATATGAGTATCCTATTAATCCTATTAAGCCCTGAGCCGGGATGTTACATAAGGCGACTCCTAAGCCTTTGAGTCTCACACATCTATCGTTCTAACGTGGGCAATAACGAGGGAATCATTTCCTAGTGGTCAACTTTTTAGATCGGGAATAGTCAGTTAGTAGTAGAACTTCAAGGTAGAGACGGGAAATCAAGTGTTAGTAGCTATGTCTCCACTATCGGAAGGATGTTTGGCTTCTAAACTAGTGTTTGGTACAAAAGGTCTCGTCCTAAGGTCAAGTATGGCTCTGATACCAACTGAAACATCCTCAATTTTCCGCGAAGGGAAAATCCACAGAATGAATTATAATATGATGAAATCGATAGTTGATTCCATCATATTATCATATATCGATCGATATCACACCATACATCGTAAGATTATAAGAATACAAGATATTACATCACTGGGGAACACACCTATTACAGAGTTAATCTAGCGGAAGACTATCGAGTGAAGGCTTTCCCTTTACGGGTCGTCATCAGAGTTGGCGTCAGTGCAGCGTAGATTCCATCTCCGAACCAAACTTGAGCGTAGGCACGAGACCTCCTAATCCTTCTATAGTCAGCATCTCTCGAGAAGCGAAATCAAGACATCGCCGATGTGTGCGAGCCATGGTCAAACACCGATGAGCTTTAGTGGAAAAAGATAAAACAAGAGGATCCGGCGATCCTAACATTTGGTATGGTTTGCATCCTTAGCGTCACGAGAAGTAAGTAACAGAGTAATGTAATAATAATGTCCGAGCTTTTAACACATTCCCACCACACACATCCACCTCCATCCATATCCATCCACCACCCATCCATCCCAAACCATCTCCACTCCACCACACCTTATCTCATCTCACACAGACTCAGTCGACGGGCCAACTCCCTCTCGGCATTGTCTCAATGGCCCGCACCCCAAGGCTCACGACCGGAAAATACCCCAAACCCTGGAGGGAGAATAGAAGGACTCATCTCCTATCTAGTTTAAGCGAAACCCAGGAAAGGTCCATAGTCGACAAGTCGGCATATGTATCGATCGATCAACCATACACTCTGTAGAGGTTTCACATACCCACAAGATAGCCATCCTCGACGGTGCCCCATCTAGGCAGATTCCGGCCGCTTGCTAGCCTAGAACGATGCCACCCTACCTCTCAGCCCTGGAACATCCCAAGTCTAGTCTGGGATGGCTGATACTGTGAGTCGTAGACAGAGCCGGGGCCCACCGGAAGTCAAGAGCCAGTCCACAAGGCCTCCTGAAGTCTCGGAAGGGTGTGGGGGGAAACCGCGCACCCCGTAGCTCCTTGCACACGTTCGCCTAGTAGTAGTGGCATCGCTCTATCAAGTAGTCCGACCGTCCCGCACCATATAGGGCGAGTGGGATGTAAAGGATTCTCGGTGAATCTAAGTACTAGTAAGTCCTTTGGGGTGACCAAGCCAGAATGTCTTCATCAGGGTTTCCATTTACCGTGCCACCATAGCACCTCCACCCTGGGCTCCACCTCTCCGAGGTTCACACCCAAGGCCACCTCCAATTACCATTTACCCGCCATAGGTATTCCATATCCAAGTGCCCAGGTAGCACCACATGGCAAGACTCGCCCCAGGCTCGTCGTTATTCCAGCTCGGTCGACACAACCCTCACTCTCCACGCACCTAAGACACACGCAAAGATGCTCACACACCACCAAGTCCGCACCCCTAGCCAAACCATTCCCAGTTTGTTCACCACCACCACATCACATCCCCGACATAATGCGGAAGTGGAGTTAATTAATAAGTATAGTGGTGTAATTTGCAAGCAAGCGTGCAAGTAAGCATATATAAGCGAGCCGAATGCGCAAAGCGTGGTGACGTGGTAGAGTGGGTTGCATCAGAGTAATAATGGCTCGTAGTAGCATGCATCAAAGTACTAGCAAAGGAATAATTTATAAAGCGCTAGCGATTCTAGATATTACGCAATGTCTAATAGGATTCTCTAAAGAGGGTGCTTGCCATGACACCCCGTGATGTAGAGGTAGTAGTGGTACAATTCTCCATTCATTGGCGCTCCATTAGCGGGGTCTCCTCCTCCTGTGTTGACTCCATTCCACAGTCCTTGTCGTCGCCCACACGTTCTCTTGGTCCGATCGTCACCTACTCCACGACGACACGCAAAACAAGCGAGCACTCAACACTTGAAAAGACGACGAGTCACGGAAATCCAATAACGCCATCTAGACAATAAGAGATACACGGCTTAGCCCTCTCTCGGTGGTTGTCCGATTTCCTCGGGCCAAAGAATCACAAGTGGTGGTTTGCTAAGCACAAGCTTAAGTCATGGCCAAGCCAAGATGGCTTTTACGATAAATGGTTTAAGCCAGAGCTTATCCAGAGGAAACACCACGGCTCACGATCTTTCGATCTGGTGTCCTTGGGTTGACGGGGATTGGAAATCGGGCCCCAAGAAAGAAGATCGATGGGGTTCGGCTCTTATAGCCTTATCCCGCAAGCCACAATTGGACACGGGTAGCAAACAAGAACGAATAACACTATTGTAACTTGGCTCCAATGTACTTTGGCTCACCTGCTATGGTAGGAAGCGGTAGCGCAAAGAGGTTGGACAGCGATGGGTCCTCTTGATCCACCCGACACATCAACGTCAGGAGCCGAGGAGGTAGTCGTTCAACACGGCAAAAGCAGCGAGGTTAGCTAGGCATGTCCATGTTATGTTCCCAGTCACATCTTCGGGAAAGATGGTTTTAGATGGTCGATCGGGTCGACACGCACGGGTCCGAGGTACGACATAGACCATAGCTTCGCTAACAAAAGGGAATAGTCCGGTCTTTGTTCCAATCGTCACGGGCAAGACGGGATCAAACAGAGCGGCTATCGGGGCAATAAGAGCAAGAACAACCAAGAGCAAGGTCTACTTCTAACGCACACGCCACGACAAAGACGAGGCATAGGAAGGAGCGACACTCAAGAACACCAGGTGCGTAAGCGACTCATAGGGTACCCGACCTGGGTGCACTGGCACTAAGATATCTCTCGGATTCGAAGCGGTGCGGTTGTCACCGCGAGAATCAGAGGAACCACCGGCAGCAAGGACGATGGAGCCCGGCATCGGCGGCGCGGTGCGTCGCATTGAGTGCCTCCACAGCGAGCTCGAAGCAGCGGTGCGCGGCTCCAGTGGAGAGCGAGGTCGTGGCCGTGGCGACGGTTGTGGAGAGCGGCGGTGGACTAGAGGAAGAAGAAGGGAACGGCGACGGCTTGGAGGAAGAAGAAGAGGAGTATGGGGTGCGGCGGCTGCTGGGATTGGAGAGGGTGCCGGCTGCTTCGGTGTTTATAGGGCGAGTGGCTTAGGGCTTCCAGGGGCTCCGTCCATCCTCGACGTCCGTGCGCAGCCGGGGACACGTGGCGCGCATCAAGTGACGCGAAGCCGGGCGCTGTCGGACGCGCTTATGGGAGCGCGGCGCGAGGCGGCGGCGCGGCGGCGTCTCGAGGCTGTGGCGCGTCGCCCTAGGGTTGAGTGGGGCTTTGGCTTGGCTGTTACCGGTGGGGGGCCACGCTGGCCGGCAGCTCGCTCGTGGGTGGTGGTGTGGTGCAGACGGGCGGCGAGGCAAGGGAGGGGGGTTCGGTTGGGTTGCTACTGTTGGTTGGGCCAAGGCATTACCACGACGCGCGAGCGAGCAGCCGTAGCAAGGGCAATGGGTTGGGCTGGTGGTTCGGTTACTTGGGCGGATGCCCTTTTCTTTTCTCCTCTCTTCTTTTCCTTTTCTATTTCTTATTTCTATCCTACTCTATGCCATGGGTTTCTCACATTGGAATACATGGGTTGCCAACACGCTTACCTCCTAGGTCTTATATAAAGCGTACCGCATGTATTAACAACATGCTTACTCATCGTGGTGGTCTACTAGGGGTCTTAGGTTTTAGGGACTCGGTCCAATGGTCGGCACAAATATAAATGGCAAGTCCGGGTTCTAGTGGGGTTCGGGGTTATAAGGAGATATTAACGGAAGACTCAAATAATCCCTTGAGGATCACGGGGGTTGCTATAGGTTGTGCTCTCCAACAATAATCAAGACTCAAACACAGGACAAATCGAAAACTCCGGCAATCACCTACAAACCATCTACATGTATGCAACATCTTGTTAGCGAGTTGGACTCATGTTTGACCTAGCAATTACATGTTTCACACATTGCAGGAAAAATTTTAAAAAGTTCGTGTTTTTGGCTTCTCCAAAAACCCGGGTTGTTACAGTACCAGCTCAGAATTTGATGCAATATTCTCGCAAGGATGCAAAATAGAAGATGAAGGTACATAGTAAGCGTCACTAACTTATGCCAATCATTGCTGACTACTCAATGTGTGGGACCAGAGTTTGCGCAAACATAAAATTTTGTTCGGAGATGACAATGTGTCTCAAATTTCTCAGCAGTCCTCAACATAAACCATCTTATTTCCAATTGACAACAACAACAACAACAAAGCCTTTAAGTCCCAAACAAGTTGGGGTAGGCTAGAGTTGAAACCCAGCAGAAGCAATCAAGGTTCAGACATATGAATAGTTGTTTTTCCAAGCACTCCTATCTAAGGCTAAGTCTTTGGGTATATTCCATCCTTTTAAGTCTCCTCTTATTGTCTCTACCCAAGTCAACTTCAGTCTTCCTCTGCCTCTCTTCATGTTACTATCCTGGCTTAGGATTCCGCTATGCACCATTGCTTCTGGAGGTCTCCGTTGGACATGTCCAAACCATCTCAACCGGTGTTGGACAAGTTTTTCTTCAATTGGTGCTACCCCTAATCTATCATGTATATCATCGTTACGAACTCGATCCCTTCTTGTATGACCGTAAATCCAACGCAACATACACATTTTCGCGACACTTATCTATTGAATATGTCGTCTTTTCGTAGGCCTATATTATGCATCATACAACATAGCAGGTCTAATTGTCGTCCTATAAAACTTGCCTTTTACCTTCTGTGGTACCATTTGTCACATAGGACACCAGATGCTTGGCGCCACTTTATCCACCCTGCTTTAATTCTATGGCTAACATCTTCATCAATATCCCCGTCTCTCTGTACCATTGATCCTAAATATCGAAAGGTATCCTTCCTAGGCACTACTTGACTTTCCAAACTAATATCTTCCTCCTCTCGAGTAGTAGTGCCAAAGTCACATCTCATATACTCAGTTTTAGTTCTACTGAGTCTAAAACCTTTGGACTCCAAAGTCTCCCGCCATAACTCCAGTTTCTGATTCACTCCTGTCCGGCTTTCATCAACTAGCACTACATCGTCCGTGAAAAGCATACACCAAGGGATGTCCCCTTGTATGTCCTTTGTGACCTCATCCATCACTAAGGCAAACAGATAAGGGCTTAAAACTGACCCTTGATGTAGTCCTATCCTAATCGAAAAGTCATCCGTGTCTCCATCACTTGTTTGAACACTAGTCACAACACTGTTGTACATGTCCTTAATGAACCCGACGTACTTCGTTGGGACTTTATTTTTGTCCAAAGCCCACCACATAACATTTCTTGATATTTTATCATAAGCCTTCTTCAAGTCAATAAAAACCATGTGTAGGTCTTTCTTCTTCTCCCTATACCAATCCATAACTTGTCTTATTAAGAAAATGGCTTCCATGGTTGACCTTCTGGGCATGAAACCAAATTGGTTCATAGAGACCCGCATTATTGGTTCGATCGAAAAATATGGTTGAACAGCTTGGTTAGCCATACTATAGCTATGTCCCCGAGGCATCTCCACACCTCGATTGGGATACCATCCGGTCCCATCGCCTTACCTCCTTTCATCATTTTCAACGCCTCTCTGACCTCAGATTCTTGGATTCTCCGCACAAAGTGCCTATTGGTGTCATCAAAAGAGTCATCTAACTGAAAGGTTGTGTCCGTATTCTCACCATTGAACAATTTGTCAAAATACTCTTGCCATCGATGTCGGATCTCATCCTCCTTTACCAAGAGATGCTCACTTTCATCCTTAATGCACTTAACTTGGTTGAAGTCCCTTGTCTTTCTCTCACGAACCCTAGCTATCCTATAAATATCCTTCTCTCCTTCCTTCGTACTCAAATGTTGGTAAATGTTGGTAAAGATCCTCGTACCCTCTACCTTTTGCCACACTTACAGTTCGCTTTGCAGTCTTCTTTGCCATCTTGTGCTTCTCTATGTTGTCCACACTCCTGTCATGGTACAAGTGTCTATAACATTCTTTCTTCTCCTTAATATCACTTTGGACTTTCTCGTTCCACCACCAAGTATCTTTATCCTCGCCTCCACTTCCTTTGGTTACTCCACACACCTCTGAGGCCACCTTCCGAATATTGGTTGCCATCTTCTCCCACATGTTGTTTATGCCCTCTTCTTTCTTCCAAGAGCCCTCTTTGATAACCCTTTCCTTGAATACATCTGACGCCTCCCCTTTCAGTTTCCACCACTTTGTTCTTTCAATCTTAGCTTGTTTATCCTTATGGACACGCACCTGAAAACGAAAGTCTGCCACCAAAAGCTTATGTTGAGAAACAACACACTCCCCTAGTATCACCTTGCAACCCAAGCATGCTCGTTTGTCCTTTCTTCTTACGAGGACAAAGTCAATCTGGCTAGAGTATTGTCCGCTACTGAAGGTCACTAGATGAGATTCTCTCTTTCTAAAGAAAGTGTTGGCTATCATCAGGTCAAAAGCTACCGCGAAGTCTAGAACTTCCTCCCCCTCCTGATTCCTACTACCATATCCAAAACCTCCATGAACTGCCTCGAAACCTGTGCTTATAGTACCTACATGTCCATTAAGATCTCCTCCTATAAAAAACTTCTCACTACTAGGTACAATTCTAATCAGGCCATCTAAGTCTTCGCAGAACTGTCTCTTAGCACTCTCGTCGAGACCTACTTGGGGGGCATACGCACTAATTACGTTCAAGACCATATCACCAACGACAAACTTGACTAAGATAATTCTATCTCCTTGCCTTCTCACTCCCACCACACCATTCTTGAGGCTCTTATCAATCAAAACTCTTACTCCATTTCTATTCGCAACTGTCTCTGTATAACAAAGCTTGAAACCTGTATTGTCCACCCCTTCGCCTTCTGACCCTCTTATTTCCAATTGAACACTCATATAATTAGAACAGAGCACCATGCTATCTGAAGTGTGAACTGAAGGTAGCTAGAAAGTTCTGTTCCTTGATATGAACTGATAACATAGCACAAACTGGAGAGCTCCAATACAAGGGGAATTAATTATTATTACTGCATCTTGTAAGTTGTAATTAACAAGATACGGTTCAAACTTTGAACAGTTAATTACTTGTAGAAAAATCTCCCTTGTGATTCTGATTGTCACAGTCACCCTAAAAAACTCTGTCGTGAATAAATCCCCAGTTCATTAAATTTATTGGGCCCAACAGAAAGTTTTTTTGGTGCATATCAAGTCATGTTAGATGAGTGGTTAGGATTGTACACTTATTAACAACTAATTATTAGTTACAATAAAGAGATGGCTTGGTCGTACTTTTCTTTGGGACAGGGGTGGTTATCAGTTATTAACACATTTATAGTGGTACTGTCTTAGTGTTAAGACATGTACCTTACACAATGCAAATCAGGCCCGTCACCAAATCTAACCACAAATTCATGACAGAGCAAACATAGATGGTACTAATGTGCATATTAGGCTGAACAATCTCAGGTGGCTCAGTTCCCTTCAAATTAAAATCTTCACGCCACTCACTATCTGATTCAGCGGATGATATGAGCGATTGGATGTGCTAAAAAAGTAGCTAAAAGGGTAGCCTTTTGATGCTAACTGCACAACCTGGAACTGCGGTGGTGATGATCATTACTAATTAGTGTCACAAAAAGGAAAGTTCAATCTTGAATTGACATGGTTATCCATAGGGCAAAACATAGATATTGTCCTCAAATTGGCGATTGGCTCAAGCCAACTACTTCTAGTAGGGATTCCCTACTAGGAGAGAATAAAAAAAAGATAGGACAAAGATCACAACTTTTTCGAAAAGATTGAAGAAGCTTGAGCTGTGAGAAGAAAGTGGGTGTCCACTCAACAAAAACAACAACATCGTCCCTTTCAAAAAAAACAACAATGTGCTAGACGAAAAAATCTAAAAGGTACAGCATAATCTCAAAGACTGTCTGAGTGCAGCTCACATCCTATCAGAATTCAGAATTGTGCCTGCCAGCAGCTTCTGCTACCTGGCTTTTCTTGCCCTGCCCAGTGCCCAGCGAGAAATTGGGGCGGCGGGAACGTCAACACCGATTGCACGAGCACCAAACACTTGGTGCTGAGAGCCTGAGATCACCATCTTCCATCGGGGCCACGCCGGTGCCGGTCAATGGACGCAGAGAGCGCCGGGATCTCGGTGACGATTTTCCTAATTGAAAAGCAGAATGGAAACGCAAACGATGTCTGACTTGTTCACGCTTCACACGCATCCCTGTCGTCCTTATCTCGTACAGCTTCTCAGTTTCTAATTCGCATCGAACAACCGTTTAAGAATCTGGACGAATATGTTGAGGATATGTGCCAGGAGGCTTAGACTGACAACCGCTGCGGGTCCTCTGACCGCAGCGCGTGCGCGGTGACCACGCTCCCGCGCCCACGCGCAGCAGCCACGACGTACACGATGCACTCTAGCGTAGGCATACGGTTGCCAAAGCAACCTTGTAACACTATAAACATTGCTCTGAGATTAATAGAACACCTGTTGGCTCTCATTTCCCTTTCTACATGGTATCAGCAAGCTCGGGTTGATCCCTCGCCATCGTGCTCGCTGCATCGCCGCCTCCTTCCCTCCGCTCCGCTGCCTCTCCCCGGCAGTCGCCATGCCCACCATGGACGACAATCCCCTCTTCGGTCTCGGTTCTTCCGACTCCGACGACAACTCCGATGTCTCCTTCACCTCCTTTGTCGGCGACGATGCCCCTGCCACCACGTCTCCCACCGCAGTGCTTCAAACCGTCAACATCAAATCCCACATCCCAGTTGTTCTCGAGCTCGCCACGCCGAACTACGACGAATGGCGATGCTTCTTCGACGCATTCCTTGGCAAGTTCAGCCTCACCTCCCACGTTTCATCTCCGCCAACCGCCGACCAGCGCCATGATCCCGACTGGCGTGTGGTTGATCAGTACATCTTGAGTTGGTTGTACAACTCCATCGCCAAGGACGTGCGCGACATCGTGCGCCATCCGAAGGCGACCGCGTACCGCGTCTAGGGCGCTATCCACGATCAATTCCGCGACAACGAGCTCCATCGCGCTGTCTACCTAGAGGCGTGTGGCAGAACCGCCCGAGATAGCACGCTTACGGAGGTACTCGTCTCCCACCAGACACTAAGCACCCTGAAAGCAAGCTACAGCGGGCAGTATCCGTCGGGCACACCCGAAGGGAGAACCCGAAAAATCCACATTTTTTTCCAAGGATCCAATAATGAGAATGAGTTACAATACTTGTCCATTTCGTACATCAGAGTTTCTTAAAAATACATTATTACAATACCAAATGTCAGAGTACGAAATGATAAACAACGGAATTTTAAAATAAACATCTAGCGATAAGAATGAGGATCTATCTGAGCCCACCAGAAGAATCCTCCACACAAGGGTACTTCTCATGCATCACTTGCAACAGGGGTAAATAAACCCTAAATACACAATGTACTCGCAAGACTTATCCGACTAGTGGGAATAATTTTCTGACTCCAAAGAATATGATAAGCTTTATGGTTTGCGGGTTTTCTTTTAGCAGAAAGCAATACTAACAGTGAGTCCTTATTTATGTTATTATTATCAGCCGTATTAAGTTATCATCTAACCAGTCTATATAAGCAACTGTTCTACTTTCAAATAAGAGTTGAGCAGTCAGTTCCAATTCATCACATTTCATCTTTCAGTTCTTACTATGGTACTAGACACGAAACAAGCCGTACCGGACCGCCCGGTGATTCGCAAAATCAATGTGCCCAGTTGGGTGCCCCGAAAACACACGCTCCGCTTATACCCTAGGCACAAGCAGGACTAACCCATTGCCCTCCTGTCTTAGGTGTCCAAGTCCCCGTCCAAACTTGGACTCCAAGCCCCCACTCCTGAGTCCCGGACTCAGTGCGGTGCAAGGACCTCCACCATCCCCACCTCCCATCAGTCGGTCCGGAAAGAGCCAGATCCAGGACAAGAGAGCAACAAGTCTTCCCTGCGCCCAACCCAAGTATGCGCTTGGGACAATAAATCTGTGACTTGACCACGATGCCTTATGCAATGACCGATCCTTAATTGACACAAATAGAAAAAAAGTGTAACCGAGCTATGCCCTATTGGCTGCAGGACACAACCCCTTACACCCACCAGTACCAAAACCATATCCTTGCCCGGTCACCATTTTCCTTTCCACCATTTTAACATGAGTGATCATATTTATCACATATTTACGAGTAACGGCAGGTTACTCACGCTACCGATATTCTGAGCATAGCATCTACTCGACCTATGCTAGTAGGACTCATGGTTAGATATATTTATGCATGTAGTCTCTATAAAATTCCTGTAACTTAAATGCACATCATATATATATTCAGTGATCATAAAATAGGGGTTATGCACCGGGGCTTGCCTTGGGCAGGCGACGGGTCAGTAAGGTAAGCACCAAAAGGCTCTGGGGCTCCCTCCGGCATGAGGATCTCCTCCTCGTACTCCTCAATCACCTCGTCGTACTCCTACTCGTCGATGGGCACGAAGTCTACCAGCTCATGATCTACATACACGAAATGATGATGCAATGCTTAGTAATAAAGCAACAACAACTCTTAAAATAAAGGTATATCTGTTTAACCACTAAGCTAGTGCTACTGACCATAGTACTAAGCTATCTATCGTTGCCGATAACAAGTTTGAAGTATGACATTCATTATTATTATAGCAACTACAGGTGTTCTTACTCCTAATACTGATTTACGCTATATATGATAAAGCAAGGATAATGGCTACTCTATTTATCATCCTATTCTAGGGCTACAAAATCTACAGCAAGTACATAATAATCTAGTGAGGCTACTATCGGTGTGGGACCCACGGGATACCCCGCAAGGGAGGGAGAAGATCTAGTCTAACTAGGATTCTTCCCATGTAATCTTAGTAGTATTATTATTCTGTAATCCTACTAGGAACTCTCATTGTAAACCGACTAGGATTCTGACCTCCTGACTATATAAAGGAGGGCAGGGTTCCTAGAGATGGGAGGATCACGACTTTTACGACTGTAACAACACAACACTTCACAATCAATCCAACGCAAGGCTAACGCCGACTGGACATAGGGCTATTACTCGATCAACGATCGAGGGTCCGAACCAGCATAAATCGACTGTCTCTTGTGTTTACCGTCGAGTTCTGCAAACGCCGAAGCCCGAACAAACTGCCCCGTGTACCCCAGTGGTAGGCTATCGGTGGTAAAACATCGATAGCTGGCGCGCCAGGTAGGGGCTTTCGGCGAATTTACATCCGAGAGCTCGATGGACCTCGACAACATGATCTTCTCGATGGGATCAACCTTCATCTTCGGCTCATGGATCTATGAGGCAGGCGACGATGGCAAGCTCCAAAGCCGTCTCCTCGAAGATTCGGTTCTCTAGGAAGACTTTTCTATTTCGGCAACGAAGACAGATCAAATTACCGGAAGGTTCACGCGGCTCGTGATGTCCGATTCAACTCAGGTTTTGTGGCTTTGCGCATCCGACTCGAACTCAGGCTCCGCATCCGAGATGGAGTCTGACCCGAGTTCTTTCGAGAATCCGAGTTCTTTTCCGATGGGGCTCCAGAATGCGGCCTCGGCATATCAAGAATACAACTCAGAGAACACTCAGAGTCTTTCTAAGAAGTCGGGTCCTTTTCTGTTTGGACTCCACAACATGGCAACATCTTATCAGACATGGCCCGAAGGATTCCTCAATCCGGTGCTTAGAATGCCACTGAAGGGAGGTCAGGAAGGTCTCGTACTAACTATAACATCTCAAGACTGCATCGTCCACTGGCCAGGCTCTGTTCCTGAGGGTAGCAGTACCCGACTGGTCGACACGACGACAACAACAATTCTACCCTACCAAGAAGGAGACTCGATCTGTGACCTCGAAGCCTCTACTAAAGTTATCAGCAACTCCGACAGTGTGGAAACTAACGCCGATAACAGAAAGAGTTCACGCACGGGAAGTACTCATGGTTTGCCGTCCTCGATCACCATTGGTCCCCCCAGAAGCGCCCGATGTCAGGTCATCGGATGAATCAGAATCCAACATATCACCCTTCGTCCAGGGCTACGATGGTGAGACTAAGACTCAGAAGCAAGCTAGAGAAAGAAAAAACATGTCGAAACAAGGACGCCAAAACCGTGCTAGGCAGCGCAAGGAAGCTTGGATCAGATATGAGTACAATAGAAGAAAATCAGAACGAGAAGTCGAAGAAAGGCACACGACAAATACACCCCACGATAAGATCAGAGAAGCACTAGAAGAACTTAGAGCGACTTCACATCCAGTGAAAAACAAGAACAGCTCTAGGACTTTCTCCGGTCAGCAGCCCTGAGGACGCACGACAGAAGGACCCGGTCAAGACTACCTGCCAGGTCAACGTCTCATAGGCAAGAAGATCAAAATCAAAGGAAGTCCGCTTTCGAGAGACTTAAACCGAGCGGAAGTCATAACAGAGAAAGTAGAAGGGACCATAGTCAGAACTACCTAGTTGATCAACCAAGAAAGACCAGAAGCAGGGCGCCTGCCCAGACAGCCTCGCAGAACTACTCTCATTAAAACAACAGTTGGCCAGAAGGAGGTGCCGAATCAGAATACAAAGAAGCCAAAACGCACGATAGATTCCCCTGTTTTGCGAACAGACTTGCTTCAATACGACTACCTCACAAGTTCAAGCCGTCCAACCACTCTAAGCATGATGGCAAGACTGAACCAAGGCAGTGACTCAGGATATACTCACAATCGATTGAACTAGCCGGAGGAGACGACGATATCAAGACCCTATTCTTTCCCATGGCCCTTGAAACCATGCCTCTCCAATGGTTCGACAAATTGAATCCAGGATCAATCAGAAATTGGGAGGACTTGCAAAGAGCTTTCTGTGAAAATTTCATGGGTATCATTACACACCCAATCACCCACACAGAATTAAAAGGACTCAAGCAGAAAGGGGGTGAAAGTCTCAGAGATTACTATCGATGATTTGGCGAACTACGTGCTCAAGTACATGACATCACCGAACGAGAAGTAATCGAAGCTTTCTCTTACGGAATCATGGCTAGGTGGCAATTTCAGGACTTCTGCAAAGAAAACCTGAGAAACAATGAAGAATTCAGACGAACAGTAGAAAAGATGATTACTACAGAAGAGAAGACACGAGAAAGGTTCCCGGATAAAAACAACTGAGACAACCCGGACAAGCAAAATCATCGAAACAACAGACATCAGGAAACAAAACATGGACCAGACAACACAGTAGCGATGGCTGAGAAATCAAAGAAGTTTTCAAACCCCAGAAGGTATGACGACATTGAAAACATGCATTGCATCTTGCACCCCAATGGAAAGCACACCATCGGAAATTGCTACACCTTCAACGAACGATACACAAGGAAAGATAGTAAGGGGAACACTAAAGAAGACAGTCAGAAAAAAGAAGAAGACAACCATGAAGACAAGGGATTCCAAAAATCCAGGGGGACGGTAGCAGTGATCTTTGCCGGGGCCCCAGATTCCAGAAGCAAGCATCAAGAAAAGTTAGCTCTACAAACCATCATGGCAGCGGAGCCGGCTACTCCAAGATATCTCAATTGGTCACAGTATCCAATCCAGTTTTCAAGAGAAGACCAATGGACTAGCGTAGGAAACGCAAGCCATTACCCACTGGTTCTAGATCCAACTATTGCCGGTATGACTGTCACAAAAGTACTAATCGACGGGGGAGCTGGACTCAACATCATCTTTTCAGAAACGCTAAGGAAGATGGGACTACAACTCACCGGGATGATTACACCAACAAGTACACCTTTTTATGGCATAGTACCCGGCAAGGCAGCCATGCCACTTGGACAAATTACTCTACCAGTTACTTTTGGAACTCCCTCGAACTACCGTACAAAGTTCATCAAGTTTGAGGTTGCAGACTTCGATTCATCATACCACGCAATCCTCGGGCGCCCAGCACTAGCAAAATTCATGGTGATACCGCATTATCCGTACCTGTTGCTTAAGATGCCAGGACCTAACGGTGTCCTTTCTCTTCGAAGTGATTTGAAGCACGCTTTTGACTACGATGTTCAGGCAATCCAAATTGCAGCCAAAGCACAAGCCGACAATGGTAGAAAAGAAATAGCCACTATTGCCGTAGAAATAAGCCAAGAAGAACTAGAGATACCGGCTAAAAGGCCTAGCATCCTTGCACCACCAAAAGAAGCCAACGTCAAGCAAATCGACCTGGGCACTGGCGATCCCTCTAAAACAGCAACCATCAGCGCCCACCTCTCGACAAAATAGGAACTCGCGCTCATCAACTTTCTTTGAGACAACAAAGATATCTTCGCTTGGAAGCCGGCCGACATGCCAGGTGTCCCAAGAGAGTTGGCTGAGCACAGAATTGATATCAATGAAGGCTCCAAGCCCATGAAGCAACGGCTACGACGATTCTCACCCGACAAGAAGACAACAATTAAAAAAGAAATCACAAAGCTATTGGTAGCCGGATTCATCAGAGAAATCCTTCATCCAGATTGGCTAGCAAACCTAGTTCTAGTATAGAAAAAGAACACGGACGAATGGCGCATGTGTGTCGACTACACAGATCTCAACAAACACTGCCCGAAAGATCCATTCGGGCTACCACGCATTGATCAGATAGTTGATTCAACAGCAGGATCTGCCCTATTATCCTTTTTTGATTGCTATTCACGATATCACCAGATCGCATTAAAAGAACAAGACCAGAACAAGACATCTTTCATCACTCCGTTTGGTGCCTACTGCTACAAGACCATGTCGTTTGGACTTAAGAATGCGGGTGCCACTTACCAAAGAGCTATCCAAACGTGCCTTGGTGATCAGATCGACGAAAACATAGAAGCATACGTGGATGACGTGGTAGTAAAAACAAAGAACCCGGATACACTGATTGAAGACTTAAAGCAAACCTTCGAAAACCTAAAAAGGTGGAGGTGGAAATTGAACCCAAACAAGTGTGTATTCGGAGTTCCTTCAGGACAATTACTCGGATTCTTGGTCAGTCATCGCGGATTCGAAGCAAGCGCCAAGCAAATTCGAGCCATAACAGAGATGGGCCCTCCTCGAAGTGTCAAAGATGTGCAGAAACTAATAGGCTGCATGGCGGCCCTCAATCGTTTCATATCAAGACTCGATGAAAAAGGGTTACCTTTCTTTAAACTATTAAAGAAGACAGACAAGTTCGAGTGGACGGAAGAGGCCAATGAAGCTTTCAAGAAACTCAAGGCATACCTCACCTCCTCGCCAGTTCTCACACCTCCAAAGAAAGATGAAGACATGATGCTATATATTGTGGCAACTTCTACCGTGATCAGCACGGCGATAGTCATAGAAAGAGAAGAAGAAGGGCGCGTGTATAAAGTACAATGCCCCGTATACTACATCAGCGAAGTACTGTCAGAATAAAAAATCCGGTACCCGCATGTACAAAAACTACTCTATGCCCTACTGATCACTTCACGCAAGCTTCGCCACTACTTTGAAAGCCACAAAATTACCATGGTGACAGATTTCCCACTCGGAGACATCTTACACAACAAAGACGCAACGGGGCGTATATCTAAGTGGGCAGTTGAACTTGGTGCTCTTAGTATCGATTTCACCCCACGGAAGGCAATTAAATCTCAAGCCCTTGCTGATTTTGTTGCCGAGTGGATAGAGATTCAACAACCTATGTTAAATACCATCTTTGACCACTAGAAGATGTACTTTGATGGATCACTCAAGCTAGGCGGAGCCGGTGCAGGTGTTCTCCTCATTTCTCCAGACGGAAAACAACTCAAGTATGTCCTTTAGATATTATGGCAAGCTACAAACAATGAAGCAGAATATGAAGCCCTCATCCATGGGCTACGAGTGGCAATTACCCTCAGAATCAAGAGATTACTCGTATACGGTGATTCGGCAGTGGTCATCAACCAAGTCAACAAAGATTGGGATTGCACCAAAGAAAACATGGGTGCTTACTGTGCTGAAATACGAAAACTCGAGAAACATTTCCAAGGATTAGAAATTCTACATGTCCTGCGCGATTCCAACATTGCAGCAGATGTCCTCACCAAGCTTGGATCAGACAGGGCAAAGGTCCCACCCGGCATATTCATAGAAGAGTTATCAGCTCCCTCTATCAAACAACCCGGAGAGATAACCCCTGAACTCCCGACAAAGGCACCTAGATTATGGCAATCACCACCTCATGGACCTAGGTTTTTATTGATTATATCAAAGAGAATAAGTTGCCAATGGATAAAGAGGAGGCTACCCAAGTTGTTTGCCGAAGCAAGAACTACGTCATAGTGGGGGACAAGCTTTACAGAAGAGCCGCATCATCAGGAGTACTCCTAAAATGTGTCTCATTTGAAGAAGGCAAAGAGATCCTAGATGAAATACACTCAAGTTGCTGCGGAAATCATGCCGCTTCAAGAACACTAGTTGGCAAGGCATTTCGCATCAGATTCTACTAGCCAACCGCTTTGAAAGACGTAGAAGAACTTGTCAGAAAATGCAAAGGTTGTCAAATGTTCGCAAGACAAGCTCATGTGCCAGCTCACAATCTCATCTGCATCCCACCCGCTTGGCCTTTCTCTTGCTGGGGGCTAGATCAAGTAGGACCTCTCAAGAAAGCAAAGGGCGGTTTCGAGTACATCTTCATAGCAATTGACAAGTTCACCAAGTGGATTGAATACAAACCACTCGCAAAATACAGCGCAGCCAAAGCAGTCGAGTTCATCCAAGACATTATGCACCGCTTCGGCATGCCCAATCGAATCATCACAGATTTGGGTTCTCCCTTCACAGCTATAGAATTCCAAAGTTGGGCACAGGATTGCGGTTTCAGCATAGATTTCGCAGTCGCACATCCAGAAGCCAACGGACAGGTAAAAAGGGCTAATGGACTCATACTTGCTGGATTAAAACCAAGATTGTATGAAGAACTAGTGGACTATGGATCCAAGTGGATTGAAGAATTACCCAAAGTAGTATGGGGGCTATGAACTCAAATAAGCAGAGCCACCGGATACTCACCTTTCTTCCTAGTTTACGGGTCAGAAGTCGTACTACTACTGCCGATTTGATCTGGATGTCACCAAGGATAGAACAAAGATGATGAAGGAGAAGCGAGAACACACCGAAGATTAGAACTCGACAAAGATGAGAAGAAGTCGAGTAGTAAACGCTACCCTTCAATCAGCAAGATACCTCCAAGGATTAAGGCGCCACTACAACAAGAATACACAGCCTCAATCACTACAAGTCAGAGACCTGGTACTAAGAAGAATACAAAAAACTGACGGACGCCATAAACTACTCAGTCCATGGGAAGGTCCTTTTATTATCGCAAAGGTCACCGGACCAGGCACGTACAAGTTGATAACTAAAGATGGAAAAGAAGTCAACAATACATGGCACATCAGCCAGCTAAGAAGATTCTACGCATGAAAATAACTCAAGGAAGAATATATATACAAGCCACAAGAGATCAATGTTCATGGTCAATAAAGATGGTGTTCCTCGACGACATATGTATTATTATGGCTCATCAACGTTCATGATCAATAAAGATGGTTTCTCGACAACATATGACTTATTATGGCTATCCCCGAGTTATTTCCTAAGAGCAAAATGGTTGAAAATATGCCTGAGCATACCGGTCGAGAGCAAAAGAGCTGAAAAGATGCTTGAGCCCGCCGATGAGGGTAGCTAACAAGCTAACACCCGAAACAAAAAGCAAAATGGCTAAAAATACGCCTGAGCATACCGACCGAGAGCAAAAGAGCTGGAAAAATGCTTGAGCTCGCCAATGAGGGTAGCTAATAAGCTAACACCCGAAACAAAAAGCAAAATGGCTGAAAATACGCCTGAGCATCCCGACCGAGAGCAAAAGAGCTAAAAAGACGCTTGAACCCGCCGATGAGGGTAGCTAACAAGCTAACACCCGAAACAAAAAGCAAAATAGCTGAAAATACGCCTGTGCATCCCAGACGAGAGCAAAAGAGCTAAAAAGATGCTTGAGCCCACCGATGAGGGTAGCTAACAAGCTAACACCCAAAACAAAAAGCGAAATGGCTGAAAATACACCTGAGCATACCGGCCGAGAGCAAAAGAGCTGAAAAGATGCTTGAGCTCGCCGATGAGGGTAGCTAATAAGCTAACACCCAAACGAAAAAAACAAAACGACTGAAACTAAGTCTAAAGCATAAATCAGAGCAATTTTAAGACAAGACCCTCCAGCTCCTTGTTCCAAAAAGCAAGAGGCTCGGGGGCTACACTCAGATGGATGTACTTTTTCTTCAAAAAAGCACAAACCACTCGAAGACCCCAAAAAGCGCTACATGGTTCCGCTCAGCAAAGCACTCAGACGACGCTTGTACCTCTCGGCAAGACCTGAAGGAGCGAGACGAGGCTTCTAGAACTCAACCATGAAGTGCTCGGGGGCTTACCGATCCTAAGAAGTTTTTGCAACCAGGGAAAGAGACAGATGCTGGACACAGCTCGAGTTAAGCGAAAAAGCTGAAAAGAAGAAGCTGAAGATACTTGAGATCGCCGGTCCTAAGTCCTTTCAGTACTAACAAGCGCCCAAAGTTTGTCAAGGCAACGTTCTATACCGAGTTGTTTACATGGCGCAGACGAAAGCTAGACAAGCACTTAACGGATCAAGAAAGATTGTCAAGACAATGATCTATACCGAGTTGTTTATACGGCGCAGATGAAAGCTAGACAAGCACTCGACGGATCAAGAAAGTCTGCCAAGAAGAGCACTCAACATCTACATACACCGAGTGATTTGAGCAAACGAAAGCCAGAACAAACAACTACTCGATCACTTGGGCAACTCATTTAAAGAATAAGCAAGGCAAAGACATCCAGGCAAAGAAGACATGAACAAAAGTAAAGAGTCTTCATCCAAAAAGAAGTATAATATCCTGTTACAGAGGACAGAGTATTAAGGTCAATTACATCAAGCATCATCATCAGGGGAAGAAACATCAATATTAAGATTATCTACAATCCTACTGGCTAAGTCTTCGACCTCAGGCTCTGCCCTTTCAACAGCATCCAGATACTCTTAACTGTCGGCTTCATCTGCAACCTTGGACAAAGGGAACTCCGGAGTAAGAACCCGGACCTAGGCAAGGACATTTCTGGTACATAAGCGGGCGCACCTCTTCACGAACTCCTAGAAATGAGTCAGAACTTGGGGAATAAATTGAGCCCAAGGTTGACCATCATTTGCTGGAGTCCAGAGAAGGTTGGCTACTGACCGAAAAGATTTCCACAAGGCATTCCAATTCTCAGTAGCCGTCGCCAACTTGCCAGTCAAGACTTCAACGATTTTTTGGGCCTGCACAAGATCCCTGTAAGCTACATGCTAAATCAACTTAGCAAGCACGAGTTCTTCTTCAGCTCGAGTAATTACCTCCTCAGCCCTGTTGTGGTTAGTGCGAGCAAGTGTCTTCATCTCCTCGATACCCTCTGAGAGCTTCTGCTTTTCAACTCAGAGAGCTAGGCCAGGCAACAAAAACAAGTCAGCGGAAAGAAAAATCAGAGTACAAAAGAAAAACAAGTTAGCAGAAAGGGAAGTCAGAATATAAAAGGAAACAAAAAGAACCCGCAATACCTTTGCACTCGTTCTTCATGGACTCCACCGCAGCATCCTTCTGCTTCTCCGCCTCTACCACTCGGGCACGAAGAGCCTTCTCCTCCTTTTGGTGCGTTTGGCGCTCAGTCTCCATCTCGGCTCGGCAGAGATCAAGCTCTGCCTTCAGGGCGCTTACCATAGAAGACAACTTTTTCTCGTTTTCGGATGAGAAAAAGAAGCCAGTATGATCCTAAGAAAAAGACTGAACAAAAAAAGAGAGAGAGAAAAGGCATAAGAACAAAACAAAGATGAACATCCAAAGAAAGTACTCCAGAAAAACTTACCTGGAGCTTTTCACCAAAGGAAGTCGAAAGGGCCCCCCAGGCAGCAGTCAACTCTGACAAACGATGAGTGGCATCGAACTGCAGCAACACATCGTCGTCCAAGCGCTGACTGCTGGTTCCAAGGGGAGCAGAGGGAGAAGCCAGCGCAGGCAAAGAGGGCAAAACCAGGGCCGTATCCTGGGAAGCCCTGGCTACCTCCTCAGAAGTACCCACCGCCATGGCCACGGTCACCTCCGGAGCAACAAGATCAGCGGCAGCAGGGGACCCAGCTTCCCTCACAGCCACCTTGCCGACCGAGCATTCCAAGTCCCGAGACTCAGCGCGCAGAGGCAGGTCAGAGGACTGAGAAGAAGTCGGCAGAGGGTTAAGGGAAGGCGAGGGTCTACAAGATGATAAGAAAAATCAACGATAAGAATATGAGTCAGGGAAAAACGAAAAGAGAAGCAAAGAAGCATAACAAGGAATCACTTACTCAGCTATCTTCTTCTTCATAAAACCAAAATAAGACCTTACAGGAGGAACTATGGCAGCAAAAACGTCACCGCCACTCGGCAACAGGGGCGGCGTAGCCGGTACCGGAGCCCCAGAAGAACTCGGTACCAGAGCTACAGAAGAACTCAGTGCCGGAGCCCTAGAAGAACTGCTACCCGACGACCGCTTACTACAAAGAAATCAAGACCAAAGTCAAAACAAAGGAGGGGTTCAACAACAGGAAAACAAGAAAAGAACTCACCGACGAGTAACAAGGGCATCATCATCTTCTTCTTCTTCCTCACTCTCAACCAAGGCCACCGTAGCACCAGCTGAAAAAGGACAAAAGTACTCAGTCAAAGACAAAAACAAACAACAAAAGGACAGCGCGTATTAATATGCTCACCTAAGAGCATGCTAGCTACAACTGGAGTACCTGGATGAGCACTCGACTGGCGATACTTCTTGGCAACGGACAAACCAGAAGAAGAACGTTTAGCTCGCCCCCTCTTTCCAACACTACGAGGGCCTCGAGGAACTGGACAAGGGACATACTCCACATATACATCAGAAACCGCTGAAGAAACACCAGGAAACATTATGGTGGTTCAAAACTTACTGGTTAAAGAAGCCCCGGTAAGACCATCCCCAGTCCCCACAATGGCAGGGCAATCATCGAGGGGAATTGGATCAGTGAAGTTACGCCCCAATTCCTATGAAAGAGTAAAACAACAAGACAAGTAAGATTAAGCAAAAAGTGGATACAACAAAAGACACACCAAAGTACCAGCATAAGAAAAGAACAACTCACAGTAGGGGGCGGGTTCTTAGCACTGTACTCAAGGACAGCAAGCGAGACGACGCTTACTCCTTTCAGCATCTTCTGAAGATGCTCGAGCACCTCCTCATCAGTCAACTCAAGGGCAGGGACCATACGAGAAGGGTCCTCCGCCCCAGAGTACTCAAAACCGTAGTTTTCTCGCTCCTTCAGAGGTTGAACTCGGCGGCGAAGAAAACTAGAAATAATCCCGAAGCCGGTCAAGCCTTGCTGTTTTAGAGTACAAATCCTCTCAAGAAATGGCTTGATCGCCTGGACCTCAGCCGTCGTCACAGGGTTCTTATCCCAGCGGTCATTAACCAAGGGACCAGATCCAGAATGAACAGCAAGAGGAGGAATCAAATTGGCGGCGTAAAACCAGTCGGCACGCCAATCCCTCACAGAATCAACCAGGTCATAGTCAAAGAATTTGCTCTTAAGACCCTAGCAAAATTGAATCCCGCAGCCACCAAGAACGCTGGTGTCACCATGGCGGGGTTGCGACTTCAGACGAAAGAAGTAACGAAAAAGGGAAAGAGAAGTAGGAATTCCAAGGAAAGTTTCACAAAGATGAACAAAGACAGAAAGATGAAGGACAGCATTGGGAGCAAGATGATTTAGGCTAATCCCAAAATAGCTGAGAAATCGATGAAGAAAAGCAGAAGCCGGAAGGCAAAGTCCAGCATGGATAAAGGAGACAAAAAGAATAATCTCACCAGGACCTGGAGCAGGGACCCGATGCTTGCCTGGAGCCCTCCATTCAGCAATGTCCTTGCTCTGGATCAGACCATCGCTACCAAGCTTGTGAAGCTGGTCTTCAGTCGTTGTCGGAGCCGACCAAACCTTCTGGGCAGCCCTCATGGCCATGAACTCTTGGTTCTCGATCACGGAAAGTGATGACTCCTAGTCCACAAAGGCTGCCTGGGACTTGCTCGCGGCTTTCTTCCTACCCATGTACTAGCGGAAGCAAAAAGGCACTAGGGAAAGATGAGGCTCAAACGGCGGCGCTCAGATGATGGCAACAATGGCGGCGGTGGATTTCTGAATACTAGGGTTTCAAGGCAAAAGCGGACAATAAAGAAGAAGAAGATGAAAAGCCTTTAAATAGATTTTACAGCAGTAAAACATGGCCCACCGGGCCCGTTAAAACACGGTGTGAGAACGCAACAGTCCATTTACTGACACAGCTAAAATGACGGAAGGCACAAATCCACACAACGGTACAGTTCAACGGGCAGATTTCGGACTTATCCATCCAGCAAAATGGCAGAGTTACCATATTGCTGCAAAAAAAACTCATCAACCATGAAGCAACGGAAGGTTACCTTATAAGGAACATAACAACCCGGTCCTTACAGAAAGAACTCGGGAATCTCATAGACAACTGGGACATCAGCAGAATAAAGAATGACAACTCAGAAGACAAGATTCTTTCTATTACAAATGACATCAAAAGATACAAGATTACACATCTTACAAGACCCAACGAACTCGGAACTATGACATGCAAGGTAGCAAAAAGGAACCCAGAAACAACTAGGCTCTGGAACGACTACATGTTCAAAATTGCTACTCGGTAGAACAAACCGCACTCGGCGACACTGTTTTCTTCAAAGGACGGACGCAGTGCATCCAAGGTGGAAATCAGTAGCATGGCGGGACAACATAGACCAGGGGAAGCCGGCTGGCATCTGTCTACCCAAGTCCGATGTGATACCGGATATGGTGTTGATCTGCACCGGACAGTCTCAAGACAGGCGATGAAGATCAACCCAGAACTGCTGGATGAAGGAACGCATCCCACATCACAAGACTTCCTCCAACTACCGCCACGTACTTCCAAGTACAATACCGCTGCGGGATTAGTCTACCTCTAATCCCTATCATAAGACTTCCTCCAGCTACGACAAGATGTACAAGAACTACAGAATATGCCCGGGGGCTGCTCTACTTCACAAACTATCATATTCATGGCTATGGAAATTTCAGACCACGCAACAAAATGCTCGATGAATAAAAACAGCACACCAGGAGAGTATTTATAGACCAAAGAAGCAGTGCACATGGACCGAGAGCATCAACAGAGCAAACATAACAAAGGACCCAGTGAAAAGACAGAATTCAAAGAAAGAAGACTCAGGCGTGAAGAAGCAGTACTCAAGAACGAGCATATTTAGAAGAATATACCAATATTGTACAACTCGTGAACCAACAACATTTACTCTCAACCACCAATATACAACTATATCTGACAACAGCAGACTACCAGAGAACATGTCAAGATCCTATATCCGAGTTATTTTCGAATAAAAGAACCCGGGTATATGCTCAGGGGCTGCAATAGGAAAGGCTTTCAGTCCTTTGAACAACTCAGATTTAAGACGGGGCTGCAACAGAAGAGGTTCTCAGTAATTTGAACAACTTAGAATCAAGACCCTCCAACTCTTTGTTCCAAATAGCAAGAGGCTCGGGGGCTACACTCAGTGAATGCACTTTTTCTTCAAAAAAGCGCACATCACTCAGAAGACTTCCTCAAGACAGCAGTTTTCAAACAACATAAGATTCAAGACCCTCCAACTTTTTGTTCCAAATAGCAAGAGGCTCGGGGGCTACACTCAGTGAGTGCACTTTTTTCTCCGAAAAAAGCGCACATCACCAAAAAGACTTCTTCAAGACAGATCACTTCAAGACCTCATGACAAAAAGAACCCGGACCTAGCCATATCCGAGCTCTTTTTGATAAAGAACTCGGGTATATGCTCAGGAACCCTTCAATGAAGAATCAGAGTGAATTCAAAAGAAGACCCTCCAGCTCCTTGTGCTAAAAAGCAAGAGGCTCGGGGCCTACACCCAAATGGGAGTATTTTTTTCTTCAAAAAGGTACACATCACGTGAAGATCTCATGAAGCGCTACACGGTTTCGCTCAAGAAAGCACCCGGACGACGCTTGTTCCTGCTCGGCAAGACCTAAAAGAACAAGACGGGATAAGATCTCAACCATGAAGTGCTCGGGGGCTTGTCGGTGCGGGACCCACGGGATACCCCGCAAGGGAGGGAGAAGATCTAGTCTAATTAGAATTATTCCCATGTAATCTTAGTAGTAGTATTATTATGTAATCCTACTAGGAACTCTCATTGTAAACCGACTAGGATTATGACCTCCTGACTATATAAAGGAGGGCAGGGTTCCTAGAGACGGGAGGATCACGACTTTTACGACTGTAACAACACAACACTTCACAATCAATCCAACGCAAGGCTAACACCGACTGGACGTAGGGCTATTACTCGATCAACGATCGAGGGTCCAAACCAAGATAAATCGACTGTCTCTTGCGTTCACCGTCGAGTTCTGCAAACGCCGAAGCCCGAACAAACTACCCCGGGTACCCCCGTGGCAGGCTATCGGTGGTAAAACATCGACAGCTACTGTACAATTTTCATAGCTATATCCATCACCATTTTACCACAAAAATTCCTATAATTATTAGTCTACATAATACTAAGCTTTTCTTGTTGGAATTTATGAACCTACCGTCGTCACAGCTAACTGTAATCTAACTGTACTAACAAGTAGACGGTAATTTTGCGAACCTAACCAAATTGGTTTCACTATTTTTGGACAACTACATAATTTACTATAATTTATCAAAGTTCAGCTAGAAATTATATTGAATAAACATTGATAATTCGTTGGAGAATTGAAAAAGGAAATCTAACACGCAGCCCAACTCTCCGGCTCGGCCCAACCCGGCGCGGCCCACACGGCGTGGCCTAGCCCAGAGTGCGGACGGCCTGCGGCGGGGAGGACCCGCGCGCGCCGGTGAATATGCGAAAACAACCTCGGTTTTCAGCTAAATGACTCCGTCGTCCCTCCTACTATTCTACTCTCTCACTAACGCTCGCATTTCTCCCCCTGCCCCATCTCAAATTTACATGCTGACACCCCTGGCCGGATTTAACAGAGCCACGGCCTCACCGGCCAAACACCAGCGAGCACCGACCTCTCCGGCACATACCAGCATCCCCATGAGCATCTGCGTACCATGCGCGATCGATTGAGGTAACAATTGCACAGAACGGCGCACCACGCAGGCGTGGCTATGTGCCGCGGCGGGGTCTGGCCGTGGTAGCACAACACCGGCGAAACCATCTACCCTAATGCCTCTACTGCTACTCGGTGACCATCAGCAGTATAAAAGTAACTACCTTGAAGCCCTAATTGAATGGCTGCTGTGCCCAACTAAGCTGGCCACCAGAGCGGCATCAAAACTAGATCACCGGTGGCCGCCTCTGCGCTCCGGCGAGCCTAGGCTCTAATTGAGTCAACCAACTACCCTAGGAGAAAGAGGACCTCACTAGCGGTGTGACGAACGGACTGGGCGAAGGCACGAGGCTCAGCAAGATGGTCGACCACAAACACGGGGTGACTCTGGTTCCCAGCGAGCACAGCAACGGCGTCTCCGGTGACCTGCGGCTCCACCGGCGAAGCCACTGCACGAATGCGATAACCAAGTCAACTATTACTCGAGGCACATCCTAATTGAAACGGTGAAGCACCACACGATGCTCTGGCCGTGCGCCCGCTCTGGCGACCATGGTGGACCGTCGCGAGGGGAACGCCCCGCCTCACCTCACTATAGGTCGAACGAACGCCGGGATGACTTCAATCGACAGCTAACTACCTGAGCTCGTAGTGTGCACCGCTAATTGGAAAATGGTGGAGTGTGTGAGGCCAATTGTAGGAGCGGCGCCTACAGACTTATGGTGGCCGGCGACGGCAAAACTTCAAATTGGCGCCCCTCCCTTGTACCACCACCATAGTGACCGGTTTGGCACGACGCCGTCCTTCCACACGACCACCAAATGTGCTCGGTACAAAGAAAGGGGGGCCAGCGCATCGATTCGGCTTTGGCATGGCTCGGCCGGCCGACGACCCTCCAGGCGACAGGACTGGCGCCTTTGGCGTGGCCTCGAGCGCAAGCGTGACGACAAGGCAAGCAAGACGAGCCCACGTGCACACATAGCCGATGTCAACAGAAGCAGTAGTGGGTCGGCAGCGTCGGACAACGTGCAGTGCAAGTGACACGGCACGACGCGACGGTGAGCATCAACCATGGGCGGACGCGCTGAAAGAGGAGCAGGGCAGCCAGGCATGGTCGGGCCCAGTGCGCGCGTGTCGTGTGCCAGCGCACGATAGCAGGAGACCCAGGCCGACAGCGTAGGGCCAACACGCGGGTGTACACGCGTAGGCACGACGACGGCCGGTGTGGGAGCGTACGTGGTGTGCCAGTGCAGCAGCGCAGTGCAGCCAGTAGGGCGAGGATAGTGGCCAGGACGGCCAGTGCAGCGGCCCGCGCGTGGTGTGCCCGCACAGCGCAGCAGTGGCGACACGGGCGGCTCGGCAGTGCTCGCTGGCAGCCAGCAGCGGCGGTAGCGGTGCCAGGCAGAGGCGGTGACCACGACCAGCGCTGGCTTTGGTTGAAACTATGTGACGTGCACGCTTTTTAAAGCTGTCAAAAATCCTAACCGAAGGTCCAAACGCCAAACCAATTCTTCTATATGCAAGAAGGTACGTAGGGCTATCGACCTAAGCCATGACATCACGCCACTTCCTAAGCCAATCGCTCTACAAAAATTGCCAAACATGGCTTCGTCGACTCAATTACAGACTTAACGTGAAATGAATAAACCTTGAACGGTTTCGTGTCGAATTCCAATTCCAAGCTTCTTGACATATTAGCTAGCGAACCTCGTCCTCGACCGCACGCATTTCATCGTCGCCTACGAAGTTCGTACTACGAACTTTATCAAAGTTCGCATAAACGTTCTATAGCATTTTTGTTCGATAAAAATTCGCTTAGAATACTAAACGATATTAAGCGACATGAAGCATAACGTTTGTTTCTTGTTTTGGATGAACATTTCAAGTGCCGTACATTGATTTATACTTTATGTTACACACATTTACGCATAAGTATGATGCTCATGCAGTGTTTTAGCAAAAACTGTACAATGTAACACCGAGGGTGTTACAAGACGGAGTTCCGGAACCTGGTCTAGGGTGATATGGACATCACCCAGTACACCGGATGACTCAAGCAGCTCACCGATGCACTCCGCGATGTCGGCCAGCCAGTGCGTGAGATTAGCCAAGTCATGAACATGCTGCGCGGACTGAGCTCCAAGTATCGCCACGCCATCCCCGCCATCACCGCCAAGCACCCGCCGCACACCTTCCTCTCAGCGTGCTCATACCTTCTTCTGGAAGAGCACTACGACAAGGAGCATGCCAAGATGGCGGCGCAGCACGCTCTGCTCGCCACTGGTGGACCTTGTCCCACCGCGCCCACCGCCACCGAAGGCGGTTCCAGCTCCACTACGGCCGGCAACTCCAGATCTACTGCGCCGCTAAGCCACCAGCTGCTGCTCATGGCGTGCCTAACCACAACGACAACAGACGTGGTCGTGGCCGCGGTCGTGGCCATGGCTCATCTCCAAGTGGTTTCTCCTCCCCACGGCTGCCCACGGCCTGGATGCTCGGTTTCAATCCATGGACTGGCATGGTGCAGGCATGGCCCATGCCATTCCGTGCCCTAGGAGCTGGCGTGCTCGGCCCACGCCCCGGCACATCACCGCACCAGGCATACTTCGCTAGGTCATCTCAGCTTCCTCTTGGCGTCGCTCAACCACCACCTCCCATGGATCCATGGAACCATCAGGCCTTGCTCGCCGCACTAAACATGGCAAATTCCATAGCAGCAGCTCCTCAAGCGGCCGAATGGTTCATGGACACCGGCGCCTCTTCCCACATGTCCTCTGACGTCGGTAAACTTAACTCCTCCACCCCAGTTTACAATTCCCCTCCTATTGTCATCGACAATGGCGCCACACTACCGGTGACTCATCGTGCTTCCACACATATCCCCACTGCTCGATCCCCACTTTCCCTTCCTAATGTTCTTGTCTCTCCATCACTTGTTAAGAATCTGATTTCAGTTCGTTCCTTAACTCGTGACAATAATGTCTCTGTGGAGTTTGATGCTTTTGGTTTCTCTGTCAAGGATCTTCCCACTCATTCGGTGATCCTCCGCTGTAATAGCAATGGCGAGCTCTACCCTCTGGCACCATCACCGCTAGAGGCCCTTGCCACCACCTCCATGCCCACTGTCGAGCTCTGGCATCAGCGTTTAGGCCACCCTGGAAGGCACATGCTGCAGCAGACTCTTCCTTGCCTTGAGTTCATCTCCACCAAGCTAGCCACTTGGGAAGCTTGTCAGCTTGGCAAGCATGTGCGTTTACCTTTTTCAGACTCTAGTTCAGTTAGCTGTCCCATTTCAGATTGTTCATGCTGATGTTTGGACCTCTCTAGTGTCTAGTTTCTCTGGCTTCAAGTATTACCTTGTGTTGATTGATGATCTTACACACTATGTCTGGATTTTCCATTACACAGCAAGTCTGATGTTTTTTAGTGCCTCATTGCATTTCATGCTTATGTTCATACTCAGTTTCAGTTACCTGTCATTGCATTCCAAACCGACAATGGGAAAGAGTTTGATAATTTAGCCTTTCGGCGTCATCTTGAACACCATGGTGTCACCTTCCGCCTATCTTGTCCTTACACTTCATATCAAAATGGCAAGGCTGAGCGCATCATTAGAACACTGAACGACTATGTTCGTAGTCTTCTTATTCATGCTAGCTTGCCTGATGCATATTGGGTGGAGGCCCTATCCACGGCAACCCATCTTCTGAATCGGTGTCCCTATCGGGCCAGTGGTCAGGCAACTCCATTTCAACTTCTCCTTGGTGCCCCACCATCCTACAATCATCTAAGGGTTTTCGGGTGCCTGTGCTATCCCAATCAAGCTTCGACAGCGCCGCATAAGCTCCACGCCTGATCCACGCCATGTGTTCTTCTCGGTTACCCGGCCGATCACCGTGGATATCGGTGTCTTGACCTGCAAACACGTCGTGTCATCACATCTCGCCATGTTGTTTTTGATGAAACCCAGTTCCCTTTTCGTTTTGAACCTCAGCTTTGTCAGCCGATAATAGCCACACCGGCTACAGTAAACGACAAAGCCTGTCATTCTTCAGCAGAGCGCACCTCACCCACCACCGCCTCCTCTTGATTCTCTATCACCTGCTACGTTTGGTGTCACACCCACGCCTTCCGCACCATCCTCTAGTGCTTCAGTTCCCGCACCATCGCTGTCCAACAGTCTTGTTCCTGACGCCGTACCTGCGGCGTCGGCACACGGTCACCACATGCAGACTCGTTCCTAGGCGGGCATCTTCAAACCAAACCCACGGTATGTTCTGCATGCCGGCGCCTCATCCTCCGCGCCTGCGATCTCTCCACTTCCTGCTACAGCTCGGACTGCTCTCAAAGATCCTAACTGGAGGGCAGCCATGGCGCTTGAGTTTGACGCGCTCCAGCGCAACAGAACTTGGTGCCTTGTTGATCGTCCACCGGGTGCCAACGTTGTCAGTGGCAAATGGGTGTTTCATCATAAGCTGAATCCTGATGGCTCACTAGAGCGTTACAAGGCGAGGTGGGTGGTTCGCGGATTCACCCAACGAGCAGAGATTGATTTCAGTGAAACCTTCTCGCCTGTCGTCAAGCCAGCCACCATTCGTACTGTCCTCGCCATCGCGACATCTAACCAGTGGCCAATGAAGCAACTCGATGTCTCTAATGCGTTCCTTCATGGTCATCTCAATGAGCATGTTCTCTGTCAGCAGCCCACGGGCTTCATCGATGCTGATCGCCCTGACGCAGTCTGTCTGCTTGACAAGTCCTTATATGGACTCCGTCAGGCTCCGAGGGCATGGTTCACTCAGTTCGCCGGTTTTGTCACCAAGATCGGCTTCAAGGCAACCCGATCTGACTCGTCCCTCTTCGTCCTTCGTCGCAGCACGGGCATCACATATCTCCTCCTCTGCGTCGATGACATTGTGCTCACTGGGTCCAGCTCGGCCTTGCTCCAGCACATTGTCGACTGCCTCCATGTCGAATTCACCGTCAAGGACATGGGGGCGCTGCGCTTCTTCCTCGGGATCGACGTCAAGCTCACCAAGGACGGGTTCTACCTCTCTCAAGAGCGGTACGCTGAAGACATCCTCGATCACGCCGGGATGACGAACTACAAACCTGCCTCTACACCAATCGACGCCAAGAACAAGCTCGCCGCCGACGGCCCACCCACGGACGACGCGATGTCCTACCGCAGTCTGGCGGGCGCGCTCCAGTTCCTAACAATGACGCGGCCCGACATCGCCTTTGCCATCCAGCAAGCCTGCCTCCACATGCATGATCCCCGTGCACCGCACATGGCGCTTCTCAAGCGCATTTTGCGGTACGTCCGCGGCACGATGTCGCACAGGCTCCAACTTCGTGCCTCCTCCGACCTCAGCGTCACCGCGTACTCAGACGCGGACTGGGTAGGGTGTCCAGACAGTCGACGATCGACGTCGGGATTCTGCGTCTACCTCGGTGACTCCCTCGTCTCCTGGTCATCCAAGCGGCAGCCAACCGTGTCAAGATCAAGCGCGGAGGCCGAGTATCGGGTGGTGGCAAACGCAGCCGCCGAATGCATCTGGTTACGCCAGCTGCTCGGTGAACTCCATTGTGGCATCAAGAAGGCGACGGTGGTGTTCTGCGACAATGTCTCCGCGGTATACATGTCATCGAATCCAGTTCACCACAAGCGCACCAAGCACATTGAGCTCGATATTCATTTTGTCCGAGAACGAGTTCAGCTGGGCGAACTGCGCATACTCCATGTTCCGACAGGTGAACAGTTCGCGGACGTCATGACGAAAGGTCTATCGACGGCGTCGATCGAAAGCATCCGTTCCAGTCTTTGTGTGCTGCCGATCACCCATCAGACTGCGGGGGGATGTTGAGGATATGTGCCAGGAGGTTTCGACTGACAACCGCTGCGGGTCCTCTGACCGCAGCGCGTGCGCGGTGACCACGCTCCCACGCCCACGCGCAGCCACGACGTACACAATGTACTCTAGCGTAGGCATACGGTTGCCAAAGCAACCATGTTGTAACACTATAAACGTTGTTCAGAGATCAATAGAACACCTGTTGGCTCTCATTTCCCTTTCTACATAATACAACAGGGGCGCCCAACCTTTTTCCTTTTCAGTTACGCAAGCATTTTTCTGCGCTCACTAATCTTATGCTGTTGAACGACCAAAGGGCCTGAGCTGCTTCCAAATGCAGGCCCAAAGCCATCACCGAGAAGTATTTCCATGAGCTTTTGCTCCTTTTTTTTTGAAAAAAAGAAGAATCTAAACACCGGGAAGCTCAGCTCCTTTAAACTGACAGCATATCGAAGCAACAGCACCAAGAACAAAATCAAAACAAACCAGAAGATTCCTCCCTTTGCGCCGAATGAATCAATCAGGAATCAGGCGCGAGATTCCGCCGTCCCAGCTGCTAGCTGCAGCGAGTACTGAGCACCGGTACCAACAAATTCGCATGAACGAGAACCGGCAACAGGCAAACCTCAAGGGGACCCGCAAGGGTGCAAATCCCGGAAGCCAGTACCAGCAAGCAGGGAGAGAGGGGACAGGGCAATGAGGCGGTCGACGGTGGGTCACCTGGTGCTGGAGGACGGGGTGAGCGGGGAGGTGGGGGAGGACCGCGCCCTGTGCCTCATGGCCATCGCTCGGCTCGGTCCGGTGGCGGGATGAGCTCAAGCAGCGGCGGCGGCGCGCTTCTCTTCTTGGTCGCTGCTCTTTTCTTCTTGGGCTGCTGCTTTGAGCTGCGAGCTGAATCGAGCTAGGGGTCGGACGGGGGGAGGGGTGGACTGGTCGGGAAGACGATGCGGCACGAACTCAGGAGGCTTAGATGGTGTTTGTTTGCCCCTTCTAAATTTTAGTTGCTGTCTCATCGAATGTTTGGACATATGCATAGAGTATTAAATATATACGAATTATAAAACTAATTGCATAGTTTGCGACTAATTTGCGAGACGAATCTTTTAAGCCTAATTAGTCTATGATTTGACAATGATTTGCTACAGTAAACATATGCTAATGACGGATTAATTAGGCTTAAAAAATCATCTCGTGGAGTACTGACGGATTATATAATTTATTTTTTTATTAGTATCCGAATACCCCATGCAACTTCCTCCCGACATACTTCCTAAATTTTAGTCACTGGATCCAAACACCCACTTAGCACGAGGTGGTGACCCTCACCCGTGAGGATTTGTCCTTTTCTTGATTTATTTTATTTTAATCAGTTTGTTAGTAATAATCTGATCTGAGCTTTATTTTAATTTTAGTCTTTTATAAAGCTATATAAACTAGGACTAGTATAGTAGATTTACTAATTGGATATTAGAATTAATAGTATGCATAATTAGAGTCATAAATATTAATAATATTTTCTAAAAACTTAGTCGGATTTAAGGGACGAAGATAGTACAAAGTGCAAATCAAAACACAAGAGGAGCAGTTATTTTTATCCTTTGTGAAATATATAAGAACATCTCCAATAGTTTTAGAAAAACAATCAGTAAATTAATGATTTTTCAAGTCGCTAAAAATTTTAATTACATATTTGTTGATTTTTTCATAAAATCTAACATTAGAACCACACCTTATCTAAATTGTCAAACTGAAACATCAGTTTTTAATATTTGAATCTTTTAATAAAAATGGACTTATCACGCCTTTGCTCAATCGATGCTAAATTAGAAAATTTAAGCTCACTAGTTTTATTGTAAAAATGTTCATGAAACCTTTTTCTTCTAGTTGTGCCCAAGAACTAATAGAGCAAGGTTACAAAAGAAGAAAACCACAAAAAGTAGTGCCATTAAGAGATAATGAAAGGTTATAAATTCTCATATGTTCTATGATACTAGCTTCACCCAATTGAGCAATAAATATACTAATGTGCTCCCTTGTGATTTTATTACTTTCACCACTGAATTTATAAAAAAAAAATTAGGCACTTTCCAACTATCATGAACTTTCATGTAATCAAAATATGAAGATATGGCTTACTATTAATACTCGTGGTTGACTTTATTCGCCTAAACAGTTGTTTACCCATTTACTCACTGTTTAAACGCTACATAATGGTATGTTGTATCCTTTTAATTGTCCATTTATCCCATTTAAACGGTTGTTTTGCTTGTTTAAATGATCGTTTTGTCTGAATAATGGCGAAACAAGTGTGACCGACCGTTTTCCTTTTAGAGTTTAGGATAATACTGACTTTATATGCAAGTCAATACTTTCTGGTAATATTTTTTATCAACTCCTCCTTAAATTGGTTTATAGAATCATCTCATGGGGCTGAATTGTTGATTTGTGAAGTATATGCAAATGTATTAGCTTGCTAACTCTTAAAAGATGTGTTAGGAGGGTTTGGCAAACCATATTATGAGCAAAAGGAACATGTGGTGCTTTTGTATTGCTATCGGTTCATGTGGTAAAAACTGATGGTTACGCAAAGGCAAGTATCGGTAAAATAGTTCCAAATCTCTCAAAATTGGTCATATCGGTTTCAGTGGCTGATGTATAACTCATTTGTCACTTGAAAAAACCAAACAACATCCTATATTAGGGTTGACTAGCAACCGAGAGGATGATCCAATAACATATGCATCTCGAGGAAAAATAGAAATTTCATATCTCTTTTCCTCCCTTTTATTATGGCTATCCATAAACTTGCTAAGATTCTTTTGCGCCTGGGTTGAGACAAATTTTAGTATGTTCAACAAGCATCTTGGTGCATTCATCATGAGTCATACTAGAGCTCAGAAGAGGTTCGATAGTTTTTACCTCAAATGAGGATGTAGTATAAAGAGGATAATCAAAATGAACGTCTTTGATCTTCTTGGCAGCTCTCTCCGCCAACTCAAAGTATGCTAGGGCAAACTCAAATCGGCAAGAATTTCAGCCTTCGCCTCTCCTCTAGGCGAATCTCCTCAAAAAGTTGGTCATGCAAAGGCTTGATGATGTTCTTGGAGTTGTTTGGATCTATATGAGCGTTGGTCATCTTAGTAGATATATATGCCTTGCTTTCTTCCTCAACAGATTGCAAAAAAGTATGTTGACACTAAATCTGTTCAACACATAGGTAGGGGCTAGATCGCTTGAGGCCACACATGACATATGTACACAATGAAGGTAGGTCTAGATGACGAGGTCAACTAGTAGGTTGACGAGGCCGATTTGACGCTTGTTCGTCTTTGCCCAAAAAATCCATGAATGCCTTCCAAAAAGACCCGTCACAGAGACACACAATGAGGGTACTCAAGGATCGCCAAGATCACCTAGAACACCTATAAATCTCATTGAAAGAAGTGTTGGACAACAAGGGTTTGGAACAGATTAAGTTTAGAGGTAAAAGGTAAAGATAGATGCGATTTTGACAATTGGATAGGTAGATCTCTCAATCCATGGTGATCCTCTCTTATAAATATAGAGAGCGGTCTTATCCTAGTAGGAAACTTATTCCACACTAGGTTTACAGGTTTTTCATGAGATTAGACCGATTTTAAAGGAAAACATGATTTGTGGCTTAGACTGCCAAAACCGGCTCAGGACAGTTTCTAAAACTGGTTTAGGCCGGTTTTTATTGGCCATTACGGATGCCCGGGCAAAACCTATCTAGACTGATTTATCTAATTGGCGACACCTTCTTAGCCTAAACGGTTTTCCCAGAGAGTTTACTAATTTACTTAGTTTAATCCAAATTTAATCATTTTTTCTCGCACATGATTTCTCTAGTCCATCAAATTTTTTGATCGTGTTTTAGCCGCCAACAATAGGCAATGTTTTTTCATTACATGGATACACACTTCCCGCCACTGCCACACATAGATGAATGTGCGCCAAACCATACATAAACCATAAAAAAGTTAACTCAATCTAAACTGTTCTAACTAGAAATGAATGTTTCGGTGTGTTTGGTTTCAGAAATGAGTTAGTCTATCATTTACTCATCCTCACCTTTTGTGTTTTGGTTTGTAGAATAGAAAATGAATCGATGCATCATCACCGAATTCCTCACAAGCTAATAATTAGTACTAGTGTGGGGAATGAAATCATTCCACCAAATTTGAGAAATAAAATTATGATGCACCACCTCATTTAAAATGGTTGGATTCTTGAAACCAAAAACACCTTTTAAGTTTATGAGTTGACTCAACACCGTATTAAAAGAAACTAAAATAGTATAAAATTCATTAATTCTACATTCTATGGTAGAAATCGACTAATATTCATTTCTAGAAATCAACCGTTGAGACATTCATTTCTTGTGAAAATCATTATAATTCTCATAGAAATGATCAACTAAAATGGTATATAAAATTCATTAATTGTATATTTCTATGGGAGAAATCAACTAAAATAATGGCATTGCCACAAGAATTACCCGACAAAAAAACACCGAAAAAGCATAGCACTCACTCGTGTACGTTATGGCCACTAGCCCACTAGCACGTGGATGATGGTAGCCAAAATCGCATCACCATGTTTGTTCTCGCTACAGACCGTTTCACCATGTTTGTTTTAGCTAGAGACCGTTCATTTCAGGGCCTAGATTTCGTAATCCCTACTTGAACAAATGACCAACTTTTCATCCCCGGATAGATTCCACGATCGTACAACGATCCACTCAAATCCAACTTTTACCGGATCTGGGCACACAAATTAACCCACTAAGCCACTGTGTCGCATGGAAGCGAAAGAAAGGAGAGAAAGACAACACAAAGTAGAACCCAAGTTGCCAAACAACCATTTCGGACACTCGCTTTTGAGCTGTACAATCCAATCGCGTGTCGTTCTTTCCAAACTCGATTTTGGAAAATATAGATTATTGAAACGATGTATGTATGTGACCGATTAAGCATCGAGCCACGAATTTCTCCACAGCTTGGGTCTCTCAATTCTCTAGCCTCACAAAAGGAAGTCACGCACGCCGGACCACACACCACCAAGAGTCAAGAGTCCAAGGCCGTGCCGGCACAGGCAGGCTTCCGTGGCCCGCGCGCCACGGCGTAAGGCCCAAGGCCCAAGGCCCAAGGCCCAAGGCCCAAGGCCCAAGGCCCAAGGCCCAAGGCCCAAGGCCCAAGGCCCAGTACGACCCGGGCGGTGCTCTGGTCGCTTCCACTCGGTGCGTGCCGCGCTGTCCTCCCCCGGGGCGGGGGCGCGGATCCCGCCGCGTCCGACTCAGCCCCCACGACCCCACCACCTCCCACCCACTGACATGCGGGCCCGAAGGCCCACCCCACCCACCGAGCACCACCACCTGTACTACCCAGCACCCCCGCCCTCTCTGACCGCCCGTCCACCGAATGACTACTTGTCCTTTCACTGGCACCACCGCCGCCCACCGTAAACGCCTACGCGTGGGCCCGACCCCAAAAGCGCCGTCCGCGTGTCGATCCAGCCGGGCCCTGCAGCGGTTCCCGCCAACCGCGTGGCGCCACGTCGGAGAGCGGGGGGTGCTTCGCGCACATGGGAAAGCGTACACGGGGACGGGACGGAGGGCACCGAACCCTAGCAAAGCAGGCGCCTTTTTGCTCCTCCCTCCCCTCCCAACGCAGCGCAGCGACTGCTGCTGCTGCCCTGCCTGCTTCCCCACACCGCCCCCCCGGTAGGCTCACCGCCGGCGACGCGCACGCGTCCCACCACACCCAAACCGACCGCCACCGCTGCTCGCTTCCGCCCGGGACCAGCGGGGGAAGGAGCCTCCAGATCTCAGCACCCGTGCCCGCGCAGACCCTCATGGCGTCGTCCTCCGACGAGCAGCCCAAGCCGCCGGAGCCGCCCGCCGCCGCCGCCGCCGTGGTCGCCGCCACCGCCGTGCCGCCGCAGACACACGCCGAGTGGGCCGCCTCGCTCCAGGCCTACTACGCCGCTGCGGGGCACCACCCCTACGCCTGGCCGGCGCAGGTGAGGTTCTGGCCCTTTGGGCGCGGGGAGGGGAAAGAGGTGGTGACTCCGGGTTCTGACTAGGGTTTCCTTGCTTGCTTCTCCTCCGATTTTCAGCACCTCATGGCGGCGGCCGCGGCGGGGGCGCCCTTCGGCACGCCGGTGCCGTTCCCCGTCTACCACCCAGGCGCCGCCGCGGCGTACTACGCGCACGCGTCCATGGCCGCGGTGAGTGTCCCTCCTCATCTCGTGCTGCCCCTCCGAGAGAATTGGGCCTTGATTTGAAAGGGTTTTGGCGTGAATTTGCTGCTATGCAGGGCGTGCCTTACCCGACGAGCGAAGCTGTCCCCGCGGTGGTGCTGGCGGCTCCTCTACCGGAAGGGAAAGGCAAGGGGAAGGGCGGGGGCGCGTCGCCTGAGAAGGGCAGCTCCGGGGCGCCCTCCGGCGAGGACGCCTCCAGGAGGTACCGGCTTTCACTATTGCCTTGTCAGCGCTGCAGTTTTAAATTTCTTTTCTTCCCCTTTCCTTTTTCTGGCTAAATTTCAGTTCGAATTCTGTTGCGTGTGTAGTGGTGACAGCGGCAGCGATGAGTCGTCAGAGACTAGAGATGATGACACTGACCATAAGGTACCAAACAACTTGCTGTGCCACAGGGGACTATTTTTAAATTCCATGTTTTTCCTGTAATTAGCTGGCTTTCTGTGGTTCATGTTTGTTCTCCTCAGGATTCATCTGCGCCCAAGAAGAGGAAATCTGGTAACACATCGGCTGAAGGTTAGTGTTTATTTCATCTTTGGCCTTTTTCATCAGAAAGGAGTGAGCAATTAAAGATTGGTGTGATGCTAGGTGAGCCGTCTCAAGCTGCTGTTGTGCGCTATGCTGCGGTTGAGTCGCCATATCCCGCAAAAGGAAGGTCTGCCTCGAAGCTTCCGGTGTCTGCACCTGGGCGGGCGACGCTTCCTAGTGCCACCCCGAATCTAAACATTGGGATGGACATTTGGAATGCTTCTCCGGCCTTGGCTGTTCCTGCAGTGCAGGGGGAAGCGAATCCTGGGCTGGCACTTGCCCGACGTGATGGCGTTACTCAACTGGTATGGACTTCCTTTGCTGAATCTTAGCCTCATCTTGAAATTGATTTATTATGTGCATAATTCCTATAGGATATCTGTTGATTCATGATTTTTTTTGTCTTATGCAAAGTTACAGATCATAATTGTGCCTTATTCAGACCTATTTCTTTGATCAAAGTTTCTTACTTCTTCAGGATGAACGCGAATTGAAGAGGGAAAGGCGAAAACAATCTAACAGGGAGTCTGCAAGGAGATCTAGGTTACGCAAGCAGGTAGTACTGGAATCAGTACATCCTCATTTCCTGCAGAACGCCATTGAGAGAATTATTTCATTATATATTTTTTTTGTTTCTTCGTGTACAATCTGCACATACAAGTTTCTGTCAACCTGGTGAACATCTGTTTTCATGGTAATTCAAGACAAGGGGACTAGAGGATAATACTGGCATATTGCAATTTGGAGCCAAATTTTCCCAAAAGTAGTTGTATCCTGGTTGTCCTACCAAGATTTAATTAGAGTCATGAAAGATCTTCAAAATTCATTGATTTTGGGTTAACTGGTACTAGTCTATTTTAAATAAAATAATGTGCTTGCTTGGCCTCTGGATCTGGGAATTGTTTTCGACAAGGAAATGGTACCTAAACCTACGGGTGCTGCATCATGATTCATAACCCAGAAAACATTTTGTGGTTCTCTGACAGAGCTGCCTCATGTCATTTATTAATTACCAGTTTTACAAAAGCGCAGATGCTGATTGACTAATTGAGGTAGCAAAGATTAATGAGAAGTCCTGAAATGATAGAACATGCCTAGTCTTGTCTTTCAGTAATGATGGGTGCATGACTTACTAGCTTCATATGTTTCAGTTTATTCTGTGTACCAAATGCTTCATAGTAGCTTCATACGCTTCGAACTTACTAGCTAAAATTTGTTTTTGTGTACCAACCACCTTTTCGATTCAAAACTAGCATGATGAACCAAATTTGTTAAGACTTCTCAGTTCATTATTCACTGCATCAGAGAGCATAAATGAATTACAGAGCAAATGGGGAAGTACATATTATGCGTTATTCCTTTCACATCACTGTCAGCTCATGAAAGCAGGAATCTATGTGTTAAATCAAAGGATGATGATCTAAGAGGAGAGACAGAATTAATCCTACGGGTGGGAGGGATCTGCTGTCACAATTAAGAATCTACAATCCACTAAAAAACATTTATTCATGCAATTGGGAAAGAAGTAAAGAACACTAAACAAATGCTAGAGTTGGTGAACTGAAACAGAATGAAGTTTTTACCTTGACGTTAAAAAATTATTTCTGGCTCAGGGCATGCTTTTCCTTTTAACGTATTAAGAATGCTTATCTGTGTAAATTCGTATAGGCAACCAAAAGCATGGAAATATGTTGACACATACAATGAAACAAATAATAACAGCAGTGTATTAATTGAAAACTAAAGAATATTGATGTTTGGAGCCCTTAATCTTAGCTGCTTTCTTTGATGTTCATTATGTAAGTGATATGTTTCCAATAGCAATAGGCGTGCAAAAAGAGAGATAAATATTCATCTGACTGCATCATTTTTGGTCCTTTTTATACATTGTTTGCTATGTATTTTCTGCTCTCTCTAATTCAGTTGGTTGCTATAATGCCCCAAAACTTTGAAAAACAAAACCAAAGATTGTGAATGGTGCTTTCCTGTGAGTAACAATTGAAAATAGGGAAAAGCTAGTAGTGATTATTAGGTTGTATTTGCTAATTTCATTTTGAGCCTCAACTGTCATCGATAAATAATCAGGTTTTCCTCTTCGTTTCATGCTGTTGACCGAGTTCTTGATGACATGCATTTCAATTAAACTATGTTGTTGATCCACAATTGGACGACTTGAGTGTTCTTATGGCTGCCCACTGATCTGAAGTTTACTCATTTGTTAAATAGTATCGAAAGCACAGTATAGCTTTTAGCTTCAAGATATCGATTCGATACGTTTATCAACGAGCTAAAGTTTCTAGTTGAGCCAACCGTGTGACCTTCATGCAAAATTTCCAATTTACATGCAGCCTGTTCGCTTGCTCGTATACGATCGTGGATTATAAGCTGGAACAGTATTTTTCTCTTACACCAAACCAGCCAGCAGTAAATAATCCACGATCATTTACGACGAAACGAACAGGCTCATGGTTCGGATCGCAAGGTGGGGCTAGAACATATAATGTCGAATTAGGTATGTAATCCATGCCTACCATTTAGCGGCTACTGTCCCCCGGATACACATATAACAGTTTATATAGTATATGTCAATTGTGGAGCAAAGCTTGAATAGTGGAATGTACAAGAAATATGGAAATGTTGATTCCTTACTTGTTGCGTACATATACCTTGTAGTAAACTCATTTTCTTTTCTTCTTTATATATTTTCAAAATATACGCTTATGATTATGAAAAAATGTTCACACCTACCATGTCTTGTTTTTCAGCAAGAGTGTGAGGAACTAGCAAGGAAGGTAGCTGACCTAACAACTGAGAATAGTTCTCTCAGAGCAGAACTTGACAACCTCAAGAAGGCTTGCCAAGACATGGAAGCAGAAAATTCACGTCTATTGGTGAGCACAATGAGCTTTGCTATCCTTTTTCATCATCACTTGGCGATGCTACTTCTTTCACATAATTTCTTGTCATGTCAACATTATCTAACCTTAACATACTTGCTAAGGGTGGAATGGCTCACTCCCAGGAACCAAGTGTCACAACCACATTGGGAATGAGCATCGACCCACCAAAGGTGCAGCATCATGACGATGAGGGCCAGCTCCACAAGAAATCTAATAATAACAGCAATGGGAACTATGCGGGAGGCAGCCACAAACCGGAGGCTAACACTAGGTGAGAGACAGAGGTGATGAGGAAGTGACAAAGATGAGATGAGGTGTTTCTTATCTAACCACAACACCCATCATCAATCAGTGTTTTTTCTTAGCAAAGCTGTCGTTTAGTCCTCACAGCCCGCCGGGGCCATGTAGAGTCGCCCCACTGCAGCCATGTATTATTTATGGCTCGTCGCGGTGTGCTTTGTGTTTTTGTGTGTTGTGTAAACCTATTGATGTAGCTATTGTAACAAACCTAGAGAGCCTAGAGTTTTAATGTTTGCTAACTCCTGATGAGGGATGTAACCGGCCAATTGGGTGCCTGATCGATGGTTAGATGAAATGCGAGCAAATATCATTTGATAGCCTGCCTCGCTTTGTTGTTTGGATGGTTGCAACTTTGTGGGAGCTATTTTTATATGGGTTATTGAAAGTTTGATGTGGTGAATTACTTTCATAATTGCCTTGCATCACTGCACAATCTTGCAATGTAGATGCAGTGGCACACTTTTATCATAAACGAAGAGTAGAAGTGTAGAACTGTGCTGGCTGCAACTAGCAATGACCGGGATCATGTCCTTAAGACGCCTGGTGCTTTGTCCTGGAAGGCTGGAATCTTAACTATGTTCGCTTGGCTTATAAACCGTACTTTTTTAGTCAATGAATAGTATTTTTTTTTCATAACAAATCAGTCAACAGTATCTTCAGTCATGGCTTATCAGCCAAGCGAACAGGTCAATATATATCTAGAAAAGTTGAAAGTAATCCTGCCCTCTGCAAATTGACAGAATGTCTAGCAACTTGTCATTGCTTTATGATGGTATGAGAAATCTTTCTGATCTTGCATAGTGGGCAACTTGTGGCTTATGATAATCCGTGGTAATAAGGAATCATGCCCAGAAAATCTTCGCTTTGCAAACTTGGATCACACTATACGAGTACGCAGCTGCTAGAAACTTCAAAGCTGTTATTCTCCATGGACTGACAATCAGAATATTTTTTCCCTGCAGTGTTCATTCCTTTGTTATTATCTCTCAATCTTTCCTGCAACGTTTCTCATCGCAAATTTTCCGTTACAATGGATCACGCCTCGATGATAACCATTGGACTCGGCATTTGGTTCCTTTTACTTCTCACAACATTCACCGTGTCCTCGCAGCTCACAAGTATAGGCATTGCTATGTTGTTGTGGCATACTAACGAACCTACCAACACATATTCAAGATCTCAACTTGACATGCGTGATTGCATTTTTTTTTGAATTTTCAGTGGTATAGTAGCATGCCTGCCAACACTAAGACGCATGCAATGATTTTGCCAATCTTGAGATTTATCAGTTTAGTCTGTCGGAGATGGTCACTACGAGTAGAGTGTTTGTGCATGTAAGTGCATCCATACTGTCACTAGGCCAAAATGGCAGGGCTGAAATGGATATATACATACATGACAAAGAGTTAAAAACAGAACCTGTGCGCATTTGATTTCTGCCATTTTTTAAAAGATTGTGAAACATGCTTTTATTCTCAGTAGACCACAGTTAGATAATTTTGTCTTAGTGTTTTACCTTTTTCTTGTTAAATTTCATTTCCCATTTCAAATCGTCAATGCTCTGCTGCCACTTTCCCTTATAAAACGGTCTCCAACTCCAAAGCTCTACTATTACCTGTTAGATTCATCTCCCAATTGGGCCCTTAGATCCGCGCCCTGATCGGGGGCATCCAACCGCTCCATGGTTGATGGCCCCCCGTCGCACAGCGCCGTAAAAAGGGAGGTGGGGGCCGGGGCACAAGGCACGAGAATCACCTGAGCCGCCAGACGCCCCACCTACAGTCCCTAAACCCTAAGCCGATCTAGTGAGGGGGCGTTGCCAGCGACGGGAAGACCGCCATCGACCACCGCCGCCTCTACACTGCCACCACTGCATCCGCGACTTCACCGCCGGACCTCACCGCGCCACCGACAAGCACCCCATGGCAAGCTCGTCTTCTACGAAGGCGACCGATGGTTTGCACCTCCGCAACCCCCCCTCTCTCTCTTTCTCTCTATTTCTCGCACAAGCATGTTCTAGGGTTTGCTATTCAATCAGATGTCAGTATTTATGCTAGATCTATGGCTAGATGATCCTATCAAGTCTATCAATGGTATCAATCGCCTAACTAGGCGTAAATCTAGCTCATCGGGGTAGAAAACCGAGTAGAAGAGTAGAAGGAGGGGATTCAATTTGAAGAAACAGATCGGACCCCAACCCGAAACCCTAACCCTAGAGTAAGGACGAAGGAGGGGAGGACCTACCCGGACTCTCCGCCACGCGTCACCACCGCCGTCGCGCGGGTAGAATCCCGCCGTCGCGCGGGAAGGAGCTCTGCCGCCGCCTCGTCGACGCGCGGGGAGAAGCCGAGCCACGCTCGCCGCCGTGCGCGCGAGCCCGGCCTAGGGCACCGTCACAGGACCGCTCGACGGCGGCGCGCTCACCCACTAGGGAGCGCGCGCTTCGGCGAGGGGACCTACGGCGACGCTGGTAAAATCTAGGGTCGTGCTCCACCGCAGTGCATGCGGGGGCGCAAAGTGCACCACCGCGGTGCCACTCGACGGCGCCGCACACGGATCAAGCCGCAAGCATGCATCGGCGAAGGGCGCCACGGCGGCGCCACCACGCTTCTCTCTCGGGCCATCGAGGTTCGGAGTGAGAGTGGGAGAGAGCCGACGCCGCGGCGAAGAGAGAGAAGAGAAAGTGAAGAACGACCTAGGGTTCGGGCGCGCGACCGCGGTCGGTGTTTTTATACCCGCGAGAACAACGGATGTCCGTTGGATCAAGATGGACGGCTCCGATTGAATGTGCCACATCTGGCCCAGGCGGGGAAGGAGAATCCTAGCTCAGTCCCAGGTTATGGCCTGGGCGTGGGGGAGCGGGCGCGCGCGTTATGTTTTGCCACTGCTGGGCCACGAGCGTGGGCGGCATTTCACCGTTGGGCCGTGCACTGTTTCAACGGGCTAGGCCAAATGAACAGTAGAAACTGAGTTATTGTTTTATTCATTTTTAGAAGCAAATTTTGATGATTTTTTGTCTAGTTTCAATCTCTGTCAAAATTTGAACCAACGGGATAATTTTTTCAGAGAGTAGGTTAGTACAGTAAAACGCTTCTGACAAGTAGATAAAGAATTTTTCCATGTTTCCACTGCAATATTAAAGTTTATTATCTTCTAATTAAATTCGAACCAACGGAATCACTTTGTAGCACCCGGTTTTAAGAACAAAATCAAATACACACCATATGTGAGCTCAGAAAGTCAAATCTCACATATAGCTATAAATAAGGGTAATATCGAAAGACAATGCTCAATATATAACGTACTTAGTATAAAGAATATAACCTTACACAACAAATAGCGGAAAGACAACTCCGATCTTTGGGTGAAGACTCCAATTCTATAGGGACAACTGATTGGTTGAGCACAAGCCTAATTCCTCCAAACTCTAACAATCTGGTAGCCATCTAGAATTTTTATCCAAATAATTGAAAAAAAGCAAGCGTAAGTACATGTCGTACTCAACAAATATATCATGAGGTTCATGAGGCTTAAAAGGCTGACACTGATTTAACTACGATTAGCTTTTAATGAGTCATCTTTTAGTAATTGGGTGGCAGCAAGTTTTTTTCACAAGCCCATATAAACACATGATCAGGTAAACATGAATAATGAATAGCAAAATAGTAATCATTAATGAGCAACTTCATCATCCGTATCATCAGTGTTCATCATCTATTCCGTAAGGGTTTCAAGGCCGCTCGTGACTATGAGCACGACTGATATATCAGTTTTACACTCTACAGAGGTTGTACACTTTCACAGTGAGTCGTGATTTACCCTTTCACCCAAGGTGATCAGCCTCTTGACCCACTACCAAGGAAGGTCAATAGGATTCACTATGAAGCCTTTCAAAGGTTCGTCTAACAAGTTAGGGCCATTAGATTCACTCAGCAAACAGATGTAGAACCCCCCTTCTAGATGGCACCATGATGCGCAGCCTATACACAAGGGGACAGTGGCCACACTAGACCCGATTCAGCAAGCCATTCTTAAGCCAATAGAGGTAACCACAAACAAGCTAGAAAATGTCCTCATACTGAGCTAAAGCCAGAGCCATGTAGCCCTCATAGTTGTACTGTAAGTCCCGGATGATCACTTACAGATAAGTTCTTAGGGAGAGGAATCTAGAGCACCATAAAATAGCCCAATGCTCTAGCCCCCAAATTCCATATTGCTAAAAAGCATCTTTTAGTGTTTATTGCATATACCATTAGTCAAGTTGCAAGATCATGGCTTTAGTTGAGCACTAGCATCATATTACCCAATGCAATAACCCATAGGAATCAAGATACAGGGTAACAAAGTACTAGAAAATCCTTAGTGGTAGTCAAGGTAGACACATGCAGTATGAATTAGATGATTAAAGGTGTATAGGACTACAAGGAAGATCCCATGCTATACTTGCCTTAAATTTAGATCCTTCTTCTAGTCTAAACCTTCAAAGATCTGCTTCTTGATTCACCACGTATAGCTCATCGACTGGACAAGATCATAAAGCACCACACAAGCATCCATGCAATCATACACGAAGCAAACAATAGATCTAAATTAGAACAGTACACCAAACATAAAATCAAGATAAAAAGTTTATAAAACGAATCTACGTCTTGCTAGGAACACAAACACGAAAAACACTCAAATTAGAGCTATAACGAAGAAGATACATCTGCCGATAGATTTACTTTTAAAAAGAAACTATAGGCTTTATTTATTTTAGCTATATAAAACAGGTACAAGATACTTCAAAAAAATACCTTAATTGTGTTAAGTCAAATTATACTTGATTTAGAAAAACAAGGTAAAACTAATCATATAATTGGCCAAGGTGAAAAGCCTAAGTTACTTTTAATTAGAAAAATCCAATAATATAATCATTATTCAAGTTAGTCGTTAAACCATGAAATTCCAAAACTCCTGACATGGAAAACATTGATACTAATGCGTAGATTTCGTTGTAATGAATCTAGCACAACTTTAATAGGTCAAATCGAAGCTAAAACGTAGAAGATATGAATTAAACAAGATTTCCTTTAATAAAATAATAGATTAAGTCTAACCTCAAATTTTATAAGTTGAAACATATCTAACAGTAGTATGGACATGTAGATTATGGAATTACGAACCTAACGCAAGTTGAACAGGTCAAATCAGAGTTAAAACGGAGAAAATATGGCTTAGTGAAGATAGTGGCAATTTTGTAAAATTTTGAAATCAATTTCGTATTAAAAATAATTGTAAACCAAATTAAAACAGTCCTTTGGACAGGGCGTCATTTTTGGAAAAACACAGGGGCTGAAACAGAAAATCTAGGGACATATGTTGAATTATTTTCATGAAAAGGGTGGACTGCGGGTTGATTTGATAAAACTGTAGGGTCTCTTTAGCAAAATGTCCGCGTAGTCAGCGAGTTCGCTGGCATGGCGCACATGTGGTGATAGGTGGCGGTCTCTGAGTGGCTGGTCTACGGTGAACCGCTGACATGGCTTGCTGACACGGATGGTGCGCTTGGTCTACACTGTGCTCATGGACCGAAGAGGTATCTTCTAATCCTGGTCGTCCGTGATGGATCCGATGGCTGCGAGCGGTTGGGAAGAGATGGTCGCCGAGGTGGTCCTCTAGTGCGGCGGTGCCATGGCTGGAGGGGCTTGGACCTCACCGAAGTTCACCAAAGCAATGATTCCGGGCTCGATTGCTTCAACGGATAGCATGGGGAGACAGAGGGGGAAACGACAAACCCATCTAGGGTATCGATTGAAACCAAGGCGACAAGAGTGGGCGCGGGTGGCTCGATTTGGTGGCATAGTGCAAGGCTAGCAGAGAGCAAGAGGGGGCATAGTGCGATACCATCCGCTTTCTTACCTCCATGCGAAAACCGGAGAGCGGCTCGAGACAATGGCGAGGCACAGCAGCGACGAGATGTACTTGTCGGTGGTGGGCTAGGGTTCAACGGCGTGACGCAACTTGAGCGAGGTGGCGACTAGGGTGATTAGGGTTTAGGATAGGTCTAGGCGAGGGCGGAGTAGCTCAGGGCGCTATTTATGGGGGCTCGGCAGCTTGAGGCGCAAGCCAAGGTGAGGAGACGGGGCGGAGGCTGAGTCGGCAGCAGCAGAGTCCGCTCTGGACACAGCGGGAGGAAGGAGGTGGAACTAACGTGTGGCCCCAGCTTGGCAGTGACTGCAGAGGGAAAGAGGCGCGACTTGCTGAGCCGGTGCAAAGCTGGGCCACGCGGAGAAGGGAAACCTAGGCCACGGAGCTGGGCCTGTGGGAAGCGGGGAACGGCGCTGTTGGGCCGGTCGAGAGGAAAGGAAGGCCGAGCGGCCTTCGGGCTGTGGAGGGGAGGCAGGCCAAGAGGAAGTAGGCCACGGGCCAGATTGGGTTGGGGAAAAGATTTTCTATTTACAAATCCTTTTCTATTTTGCTTTCAAAACCAACTCAATTATGAACCAAATCAAATTCAAATAGAGTTTCAAATATACTTTTCAACTCAAATAAAAATGAGCAATTTTAGTAAGTTTTCTAGAAATAATTTTTACAATTTTTTTTAAATTCTTTGGTTTTCAAATTTTCTTTTCTTTTACTTGAAAGCCATTTTCAAATTCATTTTCAAAAGCATTTTAAATTCATTTTGAATTTTGTATTCAACCACTCAACTCAATAAATCAAATGCAAGGGCATATATGCTCAACCATGTTTCTACATCCTACGATGAATTTTAATTTTAAAAAAAATATTATTTTTCCTATATTTCATGTGCACAAAATTCATAAATAAATCATTTTAATCCTATTCTCAAAAATACAAATTTTAGGGTGTTACAATTCTACCCCCTTAAGATGAGTCTCGTCCTCGAGATTCGGAAGTCGTCGACTAGGAGTTAGGGATACTTCGTCTTTGGATTCTTCTTTACTTCCTCGTGTAGTTCCATCGTCTTGATAAAGATCCCACTTTACTTTGCATACCTATTAATCTTACTCAAAGTAACTTGCCAAACTGATTCCAAGATTTTGACAAATACTCCAAACAATACTCAGGTATCTCCAATCACTAGGCCACCTTTCCTATAATACCAATTCCCTTTCTTAAAATATTCACCTTTCAACGGAGCCTTACGAATCTCTTGGTCAGGAGATTCTACTACCAATCTTCAAAACATTAAGGATTCTGATTAAGTTGCTTAAACTTGGAATACAATTCATAATCCTTGGTGTTACCCGAACCTTCTTAGCTCAATTCTCCATTGCTAAGGGCATCAGCCATGACTTTGCTCCTCGAAGTGATTGTACTTTTCTAAGTCGTAAAACCTTGATTGCTTTAATCCAACAATGATGTCACAAGCTCAAAACCATCTTAGTGAAGACATCCTTTAGATTCTTGTGATCCACCTAGATGTCACTTGTTATGCCCAAGTAGATAGCATCTCCATGCTCCACAATGGATAATTCCAGATAACATGTTAGGTAGTTCAATTCACGCTGCCTTACTTGACTTAATGAACAAGCCAATACTTTTCTTCTTGTATAAGGACACATCCCACACCTTGACAAGGTGCATCATTGTAGACATAAAGCTCTTGTCCCGATCTGGCAAAGCTAATACATAGGTTTTACTTCAACCTCTCTTTTTTTACTCCTTCGGAACTTAGCTAAGGTCTCTTGATCCAAACTTAAAACCTTCTCCAATAACACTATCAATATCTTGATGATCTTGGATAAACTTCCCTTGAACCTCCAACCAAACCTCATTATCAAAAACTCTGAATTCTGCTCACATCTTTGAGTGGATTCCAATCACATCATTAACTTTCTTCAATCCCAAACCTTCTTGTCAGGCTTAGTATATCATTGGGATTCCCTGAGACTCCGTAGAACTAACTGTAGTTATTAGATATCTCATTCCTATGTCATCAACACCTACTTGTCCTAGGTATGTTGAAGATTGGACTCCCAGCTGAGGATACTCGAATTGCGGAGCCATATTGATGAATGCATCCACTCCACGTAGATGATCCAATAACTAATAAACCGAGCAAAGGATACTTACTCTTGATGATGAAACCCTTAAGTGATATACATCCTCTGGGTATACACCTTCTAATAGGTCATTCTCATATTCCTCAGGTACAGGTTGAATACCCTCATACTTGATTCTTTCTCCTAACAATGTTATTAGAAGCACCGAACGTTGGGCATACTTAATCACTCCTTTACAAACAAACAACCATCCCTTTCCAAGGATAACATCAATGTCCCTTAACTCCAAAACTATAAGGTTTGCCTCGAAGTTCTTCCCTTTTATGTTAAGACTAACTTTTAGGCATATGTGGTTTGCCTTCATTACTCTTCCTAGAGAGTTAAGTATCAGGGGTTTCCTCATTGGAAGCATAGTTATCTTATGATCTTCTACACATTCCCTAGATATGAACGAATGTGATTGAAAGGATCAAGATGTCCAAGAGGGGGGAGGGGGTGAATTAGCTAATTCTAAAATTCTTTGCAATAATTAAACCATACGGTTAGCCCACTTCGCCCCTTGTGCCTAGAATGTGTTCCTATTGTTCTACCACACAAAAGTTTAGCAACCTATGTTCCAATCCTACTCTAGCATGGCAATTCTAGTAATGTAAAGACAAATATTGAATTGCTCAAATGTAAATGCTTAAGGTAAAGAGAGGAGAAGGAACGCGGCGATGTTTTTGCCGAGGTATCGGAGAGTCACCACTCCCCACTAGTCCTCGTTGGAGCACCCACACAAGGGTGTAACTCCCTCTTGATCCGTGCAAGGATCAAGTGCTCTCTATGGGTTGATTCTTCAACACTCCATCGTGGTGAATCACCCACAACCGCTCACAACTTGAGTTGGGTCATCCACAAGCTCCACCGGATGATCACCAAACTCCCAATCACCACCAAGCCGTCTAGGTGATGGCGATCACCAAGAGTAACAAGCACAAACTCTCACTTGACCACGACAAGCCTAATGAGAAGGGTGGATGCACACTTTGCTACTCTTGCTTTCACTAATGAGGCCTCTCTCTTGGATTCTCAAATCACAATCACCTCACTAGGACCTTGCTCTCCTTGGCACTCTTAAGGGTGTTTCTCAGCTGTTGAAATGAGCAAAAGTCACCCCTTGAGTGAATAGAGGAAGTATTTATAACCCCTCATTCAAAACGAATCGTTATGTGCCTCTGCGGGGTGACCGGACGCTCCGGTCAGTTCTCCCCGCCACCGAGCAGTTAAGTAGTGATCGGACTCAGACCAGTGTCTGGTCAGCACTGACCAGACGTGTCTGGTCATGATTCTCCCTCTCTGGAACCTTACTGATGTTGACCAGACGCTGTCACCTAGCGTCCAGTCACTTTTCTCTCCAGCGTCCAGTCGCAACCAGATGACTTCACCTTGATCAAATGAACCGACCGGACTCTACGCTAGTGTCTGGTCACACCGGAACCAGCGTCTGGTCAATATTTGACCCTCCATTCACTTCCAACTCGCAATCATATGTGAATGAAGTTTGCTCCAATTGATCTAAGGACTATTTTGGAGCTACCTAGTGCTAGATTTGATAAGTGTGCACCACACCTAACCCACTAGACTCACCTAGGTCAAGCTACTAGTTCATACCCCCCTTAATAGTACAGCTAAAGGAAAAACAAAGTCCTAAACTACTCTAAGTGTCTCTTCAACACCAAACGGTACTTAGAACTAGTCTATCCTTAACCTTGTCGTCCATCCTTTGAAAACTAAAACAATTTCCATCGTAGGGGCATGACAACCATGATTGCCCTATCAATTGCCATTACCATGACCTAACTTAATTGCCTCTACCAAACACATGTTAGTCACAGTAATCACGTATTGTCATTAATCACCGAAACCCAACTAGGGCCCTAGATGCTTTCAGTGATACACTAGGGTCAAACAAAACCATGGCAGGGGCTGAGTTTACTGGAATGAATCCCATGGCAACTTCCTTAGCTCCATGAGTGGTAATCATATCTACATTGTTCAACCTACCTTGAATGTAGTTTCACTTTACTTATTGCCTAGCACCTGCTCCTTATGGACATTCTATTCTGGCTCCTGCTGCTGTTGATTCTGGCTTTGATTACTCTCGGCAAGCTTCTCAAGACAATCATTCTTATAGGGTTCAATCTCACCACAATCATAACCTTCCTTACTAGTAGAAGTATTTGTCGTTATCATGGTGACAGTGGGAGATGACAGACATGGCTCTTGAGAGCTAAAATGCTGCACTTCATCATTAAGTTGATGATCCTGATCCTGATCTGTACTCCCAAGCAGATTCATAGGGCACGACTGACATTCCGGTTGTGTAGCAAAACGGAGATGAATGTTTCTTAACTGGCGCTGAAGGTCATGCTTTCTCTTCTTCTCTTCCTTCTATCGACGCTTGTTCTCAATTAGAATTGCTCTATCCACCAATGTTTTGAAATCAGGATACACAACAGTCATCAACTGCAATTGAACTCCATCATTCAGTCCTTTCAAAAAGCGTTTCTATTCTTTAGCATCATTATCCACTTCTTCTAGAGCATAGCGTGACAACTGAGTGAACACGTCACGATACTCACACATTGACATAGATCCTTGCTTGAGAGCCCAGAACTCATCTGGCTTGAGTTCTACCACACCTGTGGGAATGTGGGACGACCTGAAGCTCTTGCTAAACTCCTTCCAGGTGATCTGTCCAACATTGTTGGGATGTCCATACTGGTAAAACTCCCACTAGTCTTGTGCTGCGCCCTGAAGTTGGCCAGACATAAAAGGCACCTTCTCATGGTCATCACACTGAGCTATGTCCAATTGTCTCTCCATAGCTCTAAGCCAGTCATCAGCTTCTAGTGGTTCGCTTGTATGAGAGAATGTCGGTGGACGTCCCTTCATTAATTCACGACGCTTGTTAATAGGTGATGCTTGATGTGGGTTGTTCAACACTCTTTGAGCAATAGTCTGTAATAACTGAGTCTGCATCATCAAAGCTTGCTCTATTGATGGGGATTTGGATGGCGGTGGATTAGAATTGTCAGGATTTCTTCCCAGTGAGAGCTAGAATCTTCAAACCCGCCTTCACTTGGGCTACCCCTCTTAAGAAAAGATCAACTAGGGGACACAAGAAGGGTAGCTTGCACCTTCCTCTAGATGAGCTAACTAGTATCAAGACGTTCTGACATCCCAATGATACTCTTGTGTATGGGCAAGGACAAGAAATCTGAAATTCCTTGAGAGCAGAACAACAGTAGTGCAGTAAAACAGCTATAAATCTCATTCCATTAATCCAATTAAGTTGTAGTTTATACCATTGGAAAGCTTATCAAATCCTCCACAACTTTCTTATAGAACACTTTTCCAAATTCTACAGTTCAGGTAGCTGAAAACATTGTACAATAGTAACTGCTCCAAATTTTATACAGCACATGTGTACCGTCTTGTGATTTTCATAATTCCATAACCAACATAGCTATCAGGGTAATTCTTGTGTTTAGAGAAAGATGTTGGAGTCCACTATTGTACATAATTTTTCTCATGATTTCTGATCATCCAAAATCAGAGATATAAGCCGAAGAGTGCAGACTGCTCCGAATGGAAGGATAGGGAGATCAGAAGCAAACCATAACACAACTATTTATTTCATTAATCCTTATACCTTAGTCCTATAAACTAAATTAAATTATGGGCAAACCCATAAGATCATTGCATTCATTATAAAGATCCAAAACAAGCATAAACATAATGACAATTCAACAAAGCAATAAAGGTGCACATCTCAATCATTGACTCAACTTGTGATACTATCGTCCTCGTTGTACTAGGGGTAACAATCATAAGACTCATCTTCAGATTACGCAAGAAGGTGGTGAGAAACAGTTCTAAAAGCATATCAAATCAAGGAGTTAAGATGAGAACAAAGACTTTAAAATAAGCACCAAGGTAGAGATGAATAGCAATGGTAGAGATATAGTAGAGAAGAAAATATCAAGGTTCATAGAGAAAGGGTTTTTGTAGCAACTTCTAAACCTTAGAACGACCAGTTTTTACTAGGCTTGCGTCCTACAATCAACATTTCTCTGATATCACTTTGTAGCACCCGGTTTTAAGAACAAAACCCGATACACACCATATGTGAGCCTAGTAAGTCAAATCTCACATATACCTACAAATAAGGGTAATATCGAAAGACAATGCTCAATATATAACGTACTTAGTATAAAGAATATAACCTTAGACAACAAATAGCGGAAAGACAACTCTGATCTTTGAGTGAAGACTCTAATTCCATAGGGACAACTGACTGGTTGATCACAAGCCTAATTCCTCCAAACTCTAGCAATCTAGTAGCCATCCGGAATTTTTATCCAAATAATTGAAAAATAAAGTAAGCATAAGTACATGTCGTAATCAACAAATTATCATGGGGTTCATGAGGCTCAAAAGGCTGACACTGGTTTAACTATGATTAGCTTTTAATGTGTCATCTTTTAGCAATTGGGTGGCAACAAGTTTTTTTCACAAGCCCATATAAACACATTATCAGGTAAACATGAATAATGAATAGCAAAATAGTAATCATTAATGAGCAACTTCATCATCCGTATCATCAATGTTCATCATCTATTTTGTAAGGGTTCCAAGGCCGCTCATGACCATGAGCACGGCTGATATACCAGTTTTACACTCTGCAGAGGTTATACACTTTCACTGTGAGTTATGATTTACCCTTTCGCCCGAGGTGATTAGCCTCTTGACCCACTGCTAAGGAAGGTCGGTAGGGTTCACTATGAAGCCTTTCAAAGGTTTGTCTAATAAGTTAGGGCCATTAGATTCACTCGGCAAACAGATGTAGAACCACCTTCCCGATGGCATCATGACGCGCAGCCTATACACAAGGGGATAGTGGCCGCACTATACCCGATTCGGCAAGCCATTCTTATGTCAATAAAGATAACCACTAACAAGCTAGAAAAGGTCCTCATACTGAGCTAAAGCCAGAGCTATGTACCCCTCATAGTTGTACTGTAAGTCCTAGATGATCACTTACAGATAAGTTCTTAGGGAGAGGAATCTAGAGCATCATAAAATAGCCCAACGCTCTAGCCCCCCAAATTCCATGTTGCTAAAAAGCATCTTTTAGTGTTTATTGCATATACCATTAGTCAAGTTGCAAGATCATGGCTTTAGTTGAGTACTAGCATCATACTACCCAATACAATAACCCATAGGAATCAAGGTACATGGTAACAAAGTACTAGGAAATCCTTAGTGGTAGTCAAGGTAGACACATGCAATATGAATTAGATGATTAAAGGTGTATAGGACAAGGAAGATCCCATGCTATACTTGCCTTAAACTTAGATCCTTCTTCTAGTCCAAACCTTCAAAGATTTGATTCTTGATTCACCACGTATAGCTCACCGACTGGACAAGATCATAAAGCACCACACAAGCATCCATACAATCATACACGAAACAAACAATAGATCTAAATTAGAACAGTACACCAAATATAGAATCAAGATAAAAAGTTTATAAAATGAATCTGTCTTGCTAGGAACACACAGACACGAAAAACACTCAAATTAGAGCTATAATGAAGAAGATACATCTACTGATAGATTTACTTTTAAAAAGAAACTATAGGATTTATTTATTTTAGCTATATAAAACAGGTACAAGATACTTCAAAAAAATACCTTAATTGAGTTAAGTCAAATTATACTTGATTTATAAAAACAAGGTAAAATTAATCATATAATTGGCCAATGTGAAAAGCCTAAGTTACTTTTAATTAAAAAAATCCAATTACATAATCATTATTCAAGTTAGACATTAAACCATGAAATTCCAGAACTCCTGACATGGAAAACATTGATACTAATTTGTAGATTTTGTTGTAATGAATCTAGCGCAACTTGAACAGGTCAAATCAGAGCTAAAACATAGAAGATATGAATTAAACAAGATTTCCTTTAATAAAATAATAGATTAAGTCTAACCTCAAATTTTATAGTCGAAACATATATAACAGTAGTATGGACATGTAAATTATGGAATTACGAACCTAACGCAAGTTGAACGGGTTAAATCGAAGTTAAAACGGAGAAAATATGGCTTAGTGAAGATAGTGGCAATTTTGTAAAATTTTGAAATTAATTTCGTATTAAAATTAATTGAAAACCAAATTAAAACAGTCCTGTGGACAGGGTGTCATTTTTGGAAAAACACAGGGGCTAAAATAGAAAATCTAGGGACCTATGTTGAATTATTTTCAACAAAAGGGTGGACTGCGGGTTGATTTGAGAAAACTGTAGGGTCTCTTTAGCAAAATGTCCGCGCAGTCAGCGAGGTCGCTGGCGTGGGGCACACATGGTGATAGGTGGTGGTGGTCTCTGAGTGGCTGGTCTACGGTGAATCGCTGACGTGGCCTGCTGACACGGATGGTGCGCTTGGTCAACACTGTGCTCATGGACCGAAGAGGTATCTTCTAATCCTGGTCGTCCATGATGGATCCGATGGCTGCGAACGGTTGGGTAGAGATGGTCACCAGGGCGGTCCTCTGGTGCGGCGATACACCCGAAGTTCACCAAAGCGGTGATTCCGGGCTCAATTGCTTCAACGGATAGCATGGGGAGATAGAGGGGAAGCAACGAGCCAATCTTAGGTATCGATTGAAACCAAGGCGGCGAGAGTGGGCGTGGTGGCTCAATTTGGTGGCCGGCATTGATTCAGCGGCAGTGTGAGGCTAGCAGAGAGCAAGAGGGGGCATAGCGCGGTACCATCCGCTTTCTTATCTCCACGCGAAGACCATAGAGCGGCTCGAGACAACGGCAAGGCACGACAGCGTCGAGATGCACTCGACGGCGGCGGGCTAGGGTTCGATGGCGTGGTGCAGCTTGAGTGAGGCAGCGGCTATGGTGATTAGGGTTTAGGATAGGTCTAGGCGAGGGTGGAGCAGCTTGGGGCGCTATTTATGGGGGCTCGACAGCTTGAGGTGGAAGCCAAGGTGAGGAGACGGTGCGGAGGCAGAGTCGGCAGCGGTAGAGTTCGCTCTGGACACAGCGGGAGGAACGAGGTGGAACTGACTTGCGGGCCTAGTCTAGCAGTGCCTGCAGTGAGTAAGAGGCGCGACTTGCTGAGCCGGTGCGAAGTTGGGCCACACGGAGAAGGGAAACCTAGGCCACAGAACTGGGCCTACGGGAAGCGGGGAACGGCGCTGCTGGGCCAGTCGAGAGGAAAGGAAGGCTGAGCGGCCTTTGGGCTGCGGAGGGGATGCAGGCCGTGGGCCAGATTGGGTGGGGGAAAAGATTTTCCATTTACAAATCCTTTTTTTATTTTGCTTTCAAAACCAAACTCAATTATGAACCAAATCAAATTCAAATAGAGTTTCAAATATGTTGTTCAACTCAAATAAAAATGAGCAATTTTAGTAAGTTTTCTAGAAATAATTTTACATTTTTTTTTAAATTCATTGGTTTTCAAATTTTCTTTTCTTTTACTTCAAAGCCATTTTCAAATTTATTTTCAAAAGTATTTTAAATTCATTATGAATTTTGAATTCAACCACTCAACTCAATAAATCAAATGTAGGGGAATGTATGCTCAACCATGTTTCTACATCCTACGATGAAGTTTAATTTAAAGAAAAATATTATTTTTCCTATATTTCATGTGCACAAAATTCATAAATAAATCATTTTAATCACATTCTCAAAAATACAAATTTTAGGGTGTTATAGAATTTAATTTGAAGAGCAGTTGAATTTTATTCAGTAAATTATAATATTGCTATTTTTCTGATCAACGTTGATAATAACAATATTATAATGATTATTCATAAGTTTTTCTATGCATTAATTCTATTTCTGTCCAACGGTGATGTAGAATTAGTGTATATGAAAGTTGTATGTTTTAATTTTGACCAACGTTAAATTAAGACATGCAATTATTATGACATATTTTGTCACTAACTCTGACGGTGTTTTTCATGACTCAACTCAATGGCATTTGTCTCGCACATACCACCTCTTGAAGGGGGCAACTATAGGGTATGGCGAGAGAAGTATGAACTAGCACTTGCGCTGTCTGAAAATGACCTAGCGCTTACCTCCCCGTGTCCTACTGAGCGAGTGGACCCGGTGAGGAAAGAAAATAAGTCTGATGCTGATTTCACTGCTCGGCAGCGAGATCATGTAAAAGTGCGGATGAAATATGATCTCGAACGCAAGAAATGGGACATTTCAAACCGCAAGTGCTTGATGGTGGCTAAGTCTACAATTTCAGATGCTATAAGGGGGTCTATCCAAGATTGTGATACTGCCATAGAGTATCTTAAGAAAGTAGATAGTCAGTTCACTGGCTTTTTAAAAGCTTATGCCAGTACTTTGATCAAGAAATTGTTCAATGAGAAATACACTGGTGGCGGTATCAGAGAGCACATACTGAAGATGAGCAACACAGCTTCGAAGCTGAAGCCAATGGATTTGGGGCTCAAGGATGAGTTCCTAATTCATTTGGTTTTTGCTTCCTTGCCCAACGAATATGAAACTTTTATTGTGAACTACAACATGCAACCCAATAAATAGGATATAGAGAAGCTCATTGCAATGTGAGTTCAAAAAGAGGAGAGGCTGAAAAGGTCACAGGGTGACTCTGCTAACCTTGTGAAGGACAACAAAAAGATGAACTTCAACAAGAATGCCAAACCTCAAGGGAAAGCCCCTCAGAATGACCACCATCAGAAGAACAACAATGCTCAAGTTGAAAAGGATCAGTGTAAATGGTGCAAGAAGCATGGACATTACTAGAGGGATTGTCTAGAGTTCCTAAAAAGCCTTCTGAAGAGAGGTGAGGATTTTATTACATTCATCGATGAATCCTTGTATTTAAGTTATGCAAAATCTACTTGGTGTATTGATTCAGGTGCAACTATTTATGTTACAAATTCATTATAGGGATTCCGTACGAGGAGGACCCTGCAAAGAGGAGAAAGAAGAATTAAAGTTGCAAATAGAGTTGAAGCTAAAGTTGAAGCCATTAGAGATCTTTCTCTAGAATTAGATGATGGTTTTAGACTTTAGCTTTTAGATATTCTTTATGTATCGTCTTTGCATAGAAACTTGATAAGTGTATCAAGATTAGATGATGATGCATATTATTGCTATTTTGGTAATGGCAAATTTTGGATTGTGATTAATAATAAGTGTGTTGGTCTTGCCTTTCGACAAGACAAGCTTTATTTATTATCACTTTCTGAGAATGTGAATGATGTGAGCACTGAGCATGAGAATGTCTCCTCGTCTATGAATGCAAGTAATAAGTGGAAGAGAGTTCATGATACATCATTAAAATTATGGCACTGTCATTTAGGCCATATTTCGAGGGGGAGAGTAGAGCGATTGATTAAGAAATCAATTCTTCCGCCTTTAGAATTTTCAGATTTGGAACAATGCATAGATTGCATAAAAGGAAAGTACGTTAATAAAATAAAGAAAGAGGCCAAACGAAGCGCAGGAATTTTAGAAATAGTTCGCATAGACATCTATGGTCCTTTTCCTATGAAAAGTGTGGATGGTTATAATTCATTTATAATATTCACAGATGATTATTCTCGTTTTGGCTATATTTATCCAATTATAGAAAGATCGGAAGTGTTGGATAAATTTAAGATATTTAAGGCTAAAGTAGAAAATCAGCACAACTTAAAGATTAAGGTAGTAAGATCCGACCATGGGGGAGAGTACTACGACCAACACACCCCATATGGCCACGTTCCTGGACCTTTTGCAAGGTTCTTACAGGAAAATGGCATAGTTGTCCAATATTCTACACTGGGTGAGCCTCAGCAGAATGGAGTAGCTAAAAGACGCAATCGTACCTTAATGGATATGATGAGAAGCATGATAAGTCACTCTACCCTACTGATAAGTTTATGGATGGAGACGTTAAAAATTGCCATTCATATTCTTAATCGAGTGCCAAGCAAGTCGGTGCCCAAAACACCGTATGAGTTGTGGACTAGAAAGGAACCCTCACTTAACCATTTCATGTGGGGTTGTCCAGCTGCGGTAAAAGTATTTAACCCAAACACAGGGAAGCTAGACTCCAAGACAGTCAGTTGCCATTTCATTGGCTATCAGAAAAGTCAAAAGGTTATCGCTTCTATTGTCCTGACAGACAAACAAAGTTTGTAGAAACAAGACATGCTGTCTTCTTGGAGGATAATATGATCAGGGGGAGCATGGTAGCGCGAGAAATTAGTTTTGAAGAGAAGCGGGTATACGTGCCCACTCCTATGGTTCAGGAGCCATTCTTCACGCTACCTGTTGTTGTTGTACCAACAGTGCAAGACACTGTAGTAACAACACCTGTCATTAGTTCTCCTATGGCAACAATGAATGAACATGAGGAACCTATCCTTCAGGATCCCCTAGAACTCGTTGTCACACATGAGGGAGAGCAACAACAGTGTCATATAGAACAAGTGTCATCTAATGAGGTCCCTAGAAGGTCTCAAAGAGCCAGGAGATCAGCCATTCCTGATGATTACGAAGTTTATGAATGTGAGAAATTTCAAATGGAGGGTGATCGCACCTCATTTGAAGAAGCTATGAGAAGCGCTCACTCATCCAAGTGGCTTGAAGCCATGGAAGATGAAATGAAATCAATGAAAACCAACGTTGTTTAGGACTTAGAAACAATTCCTAAAAGAGCCAGGCTATAAATGGGTCTACAAAACTAAACATGACTCCAAAGGGAATATAGAAAGGTTTAAAGCGCAACTTGTGGCAAAAGGTTTCACGCTAAGAGAAGGCATAGATTACAATAAGACATTTTCTCCAGTCTCATGTAAGGATTCTTTTAGAATCATAATGGTGCTTGTAGCACATTACGATTTAGAATTACATCAGATGGATGTAAAGATGGTGTTCCTAAATGGGGATTTGGAGGAAAATGTTTACATGACACAACCGAAAGGTTTTATTGTGGAAGGAAAAGAACGTATGGGATGCCGCCTGAAGAAATCTATTTATGGATAAAAACAAGCTTCAAGACAGTGGTATTTGAAGTTTGATAGTACAATAAGAAAGTTTGGGTTTCAAGAAAACATAGAGGACAATTGCATTTATGCAAAGTTCCAGAATGGGAAATATATTTTCCTAGTCTTGTATGTGGATGACATCTTGCTCGCTAGTAGTGATGTTAATCTACTACTAGAAACAAAAAAGTTCTTGTCCTCGAAGTTTGATATGAAGGATCTCAGTGAAGCTACGTTCGTCCTAGGAATAGAGATTCACCGAGATAGAAAAAGGGGGTTTTAGGATTATCACAAAAAGGCATACTTAGAAAAAGTTCTAAAGAAATATAGTATACAAAATTGTAAGTCTTCACCTGCTCCCATAGTCAAGGGTGACAGATATGGGGAATTTCAATGTCCTATGAACCAATATGAGATCGATCAATTGAAAGCGGTTCCATATAGTTTAGTTGTCGGAAGTTTACAGTATGCTCAAGTGTGTACTCACCCTAACTTAGCATTTGTTACTGGGTTACTTGGCAGATATCAGAGTAATCAAGGAATAGAACACTGGAAATTAGTAAAGAAAGTTTTGCGTTACCTGCAAGGTACGAAGTGTCTCATGGTAACGTACAGAAGATCTGATTCCCTGCACATAGAGGGGTATACAAATTCTAATTATGCGGGAGATGACAGAAAATCCATGTCAGGATACATATTCACTTTCACAGGAGGAGCTATATCGTGGAAAGTTCAAAGCAAACTGTCACTACATCGTCCACAATGTATGACGAGTTTGTAGCATGTTATGAGGCCATAGGGCAGGTGAATTGGCTGAAGAAATTCATGCCCGGGTTGAAAGTGGTAGACGACATATATAAACCACTCAAGTTATACCACGATAAAAATCCAGCAGTATGTTTGCTCACAATAATAAGTCAAGTGGTGCTACCAAACACATTGACATAAAGTATTATGTTGTGAAAGACAAAGTCCGAGATCATATAATTAGTCTTGAGCATATAAGAAAAGAAAAGATGCTCGTGGACCCGCTTACAAAAGGCTTACCACCCAGCGTGTTCAGAGAACACTTAGTCGGCATGGGTTTAAGGAAAAGCCTATGATTCCTGGACAATAAGGGCCTAGTTGAGAATCTATTTCAATATAGAGAGGTGCATTATAGCTGTTTAATCTAATGGCAACTAACCGTAATGATGAGGCACGCTCTATGCACTGATCTGTGATGGAATGAGAACAAGATAAAGTAAGTATGCTAAGTTTAAGTCATAAAGTGAGATCAACGGGGAGAATGTTAGATTGATCTCGACCAATTGGCCCAATGGCCAATTGGGCCCTTGGATCCGTGCCCTGATCAGGGGTGCCCAACCGCTCCATGGTTGGCGGCCCCCGTCGCACAGCGCTATAAAAAAAGGAAGGTGGGGGCCAGGGCACAAGGCATGAGAATCACCTGAGCTGCCAGACGCCCCACCTACAGTCCCTAAACTCTAAGCCAATCTAGTGAGGGGGCGTTGCCAGCGACGGGAAGACCACCACCGACCACCGCCGCCTCTACACTGCCGCCACTACGTCCATGACTTCACCGTCTAACCTCACCGCGCCACCGACAAGCACCCCATGCCAAGCTCGTCTTCTACGAAGGCGGCCGATGGTTTGCACCTCCGTAACCCCTCTCTCTCTCTCTGTTTCTCGCACTAGCATGTTCTAGGGTTTGCTATTCAATCAGATGTTAGTATGTATGCTAGATCTATGGCTAGATGATCCTATCTAGTCTATCATTGCCATCAGCTTGTGCCTTTATGCTCGAACGAAAATAGATTTATTGAGCTTGTCATTTGATTTCACCCAATTTCGGAGAGAATTTCTCATGATCACAGGTGCAAGCAAAGTAGGCATGCTTGTGATAGAGCTAATAAGGTTGGAGTATTAGAAATGCAATGGAGTGCTAGATATGTGACGAACATAAATGCTTGCGTTATAAGAGTAGTATATATCAAGCCCAAATGGCCCAGCTTCCAAACTTTAGTCACATGGAATCAGATTGAGGCCCGCTTGGCACAGCTCTACCACCGGCTCCTAAAATTGTTTGGAGCTATTTTGTGCCAAACAGAGTAAATTAAAACAACTCCATCTATAGAGCCCCTTAAAACATGCTGAGACAAAATTGGTGTGGGGTGGAACAGTGGCTTTACCTAGCTCCACCTTGTTTTAGTGAGCCATGCCTGAGATTATCTGAGAGCATGTTTTAAAGAGTTTTACATGTGGAGCTATTTTGATAACAACTCAAAAAACAGCACCTCTGGCGGGGGTGGAGTCCGCACAACACCAGCCCAGAGTGAAAAGCCCACTCATGCACATGCACACACCATTTGTTCCACCATATGCACATATCAGTCCACGCACTTGTCCAGGGACAAATCGACTATGCCAGCCACCAGATCACTTGTCTTTTCTTTTAAAGAAAAATTGCCCTCCCTCTACCATTTGCTCCATGCTCCACCCCTATCCACCGCTAGAGTTAGTCATGAAGCTGAAGCAAAAAAAGCGATAATTCTTGGTATAGGGCGTCAGTCCACACCCGATGGCGGGCCGCCTGTGCCAGGCCAACGACCGCCACTAAAAAAAACAGGCTGAAGCGGTGGCCGGTGTAGCCCTTATCAATTCGAGCGAGCTAGCCTCATCCATTATTCACTGAGCCAGGAGGTGGGCGAGATGCTGACCCAGCTCATGGGAGCTGCTGCTGTGGCTGGCATGGGGTCAGCGATGTAGCCGTAGAGGCAACGACATCCACCTCACGAACAACTGCGCATCTCCGTTCCCCAGCACCACGACGACTGGGATATGGTGGCCGCCCTCAGGCAACCACTGCGCTTCCGGTGTCCGATTGCCGGCTTGTGTCCCTTCTGCGCTCTTGCGGCCCGCATCTTCGATGACCAGTGTGCTTCCTACGTCCTGCTGCTAGCGCGCAAGCAAGACGACGGCAGCTCTGAGTCCCGCACGCATGGGAGGAAACGGTGGCTCCAGAGGCCTGCGTGCGAGCGGCGCGTGGGAGACGAGCATGGCGATGGAGACCCATGCCACCATGCGGGAGGGAGGCGAGGGTGGCTATCATGTGGAGCTCGTAATCCACCGCAGTCTTCTAGAGCACGTGGACCCTTCGCGGCCTTCTCCACCGGACCTGCCGTAGCTTTCTCCACCTAAGCGGCGAGCTCTACACCGGTAAACTCCACGCGTCGACGAGCCTCCATTCCGAAACAACAAGGAAATATTGCGCTTAAAACGCATGTTGCAAGCATATGTTTCAAGTGTTTCAGATGTTTTAGAGGGTATGTCGCAAGAGTTTTATGCGGATGTTGCAAAAGTAGATTGGGATGTTGCACATGTTGCAATAGTTGTACATGTAGGTTGCAAGCTTCTGTTCCCACTGTTTCATCTGTATTTTTTTTTCAGAAGTATGTTACAAGTGTTTTATCTGGATGGAACGTATATTTTACAATGGTTTTTAAGTATTTTTCATGTGTTTCATATGCATGTTTCAAGCGCTTTATCTCTCTTCAGACGTATGTTGTATTTGTTGCATCTAGATGTTTCATAAGTAGATCGGGTGTTGCATCTCCATTCTCTCTTTCTGCTGCTTCATCGTCTCGGTGTCACCTCCTCCTCTCGCCGCCGGCTGGGCATCCGCCGCCCATCTCCCTCTTCTCGATGCTGGTGATGTTTGGGGCGACGCGGGCCCCATGCAAAATGACGTGGAAAACGGCTGTAGGCTCGGGTGTCCGGATGCCCCGTCTGTCCTAGCTATGGATGAAAACGGTACGGATATTTATTCAACCGTCCGTTCGACCGAACAAATATGAACACTTATCTAGATAGTTACTCGGATATCCGTAATTTTTTTCGGATACGGATACTAAAACGGATATCTTAGGAGGATATCAAATACGGATGTAATATCATCGATATCCGGCGGATATCGGATAATCCGGTTAAGTATCGGATATATCCGGATATTTAAAAACGGATATTATCCGGATATTATTCAAACGATCTTGGATGGAGAAATGATCAAAATAAAAATTGTAGATCTCAAAAAGTTATGAAACTTTGTTGTTTACAACTTTTTCGTTGGAAATCATTTAGTGCTTCAAAATTTAAACCGTCCAAACTTTCTCAAATGGAAAACTAGTTTATAGGCGTCAAAATTTAAAAATCACAAATTTGAACCATCCAAACTATCTCAAATGGAAAGTTGACCAAAACAACAATTGTAGATCTTGATGAGTTGAACAAACTTGGTATTCAAAACTTTTCAATTTGAAGTCATTTAGAGTTCATAATACTAGAGTCAAAGTGTTGTTTTTTCATTTGATCAAATTTGACTTGGTCAAACTTGCTCAAATGAGACACTAAATGAGCTCAGATGAAAAAACTCTGAATACCAAGTTTGATAATCTCAGCAAGATCTACAATTGTTACATAGCTCATTTTCCCATTTGAGAAAGTTTTATCAAACACTAGTCATAAATTCTTGAATCTCATATAGACTTTCTGAAACTATGTCACACACTTGTGAAATTTGAACTATATTTTGTTCAAACTTTCTCAAATGAAAAAATGGCCTATATAAGTATTGTAAATCTTGATGAGATGAACAAATTTGGTATTCAAAACTTTTCAATTTGAGACAATCTAGGGTTCCAAAAACTAGTTTGTAAACGTCGAAATTTAAAAATCACAAATTTGAACCGTCCAAACTATCTCAAATGGAAAGTTGACCAAAACAACAATTGTAGATCTTTATGAGTTGAACAAACTTGGTATTCAAAACTTTTCAATTTGAAATCATTTAGAGTTCATAATACTAGAGTCAAAGTGTTGTTTTTTCATTTGACCAAATTTGACTTGGTCAAACTTGCTCAAATGAGACACTAAATGACCTCAGATGAAAAATCTCTAAATACCAAGTTTGATCATCTCAGCAAGATATACAATTGTTACATAGCTCATTTTCCCATTTGAGAAAGTTTTATCAAACACTAGTCACAAATTCTTGAATCTCATATAGACTTTTTGAAACTATGTCACACACTAGTGAAATTTGAACTACATTTTATTCAAACTTTCTCAAATGAAAAAATAGCCTATATAAGGATTGTAGATCTTGATGAGCTGAACAAACATGGTATTCAAAACTTTTCAATTTGAGACAATCTAGGGTTCCGAAAACTAGTTTGTAAGCATCGAAATTTAAAAATCACAAATTTAAACCATCCAAACTATCTCAAATGGAAAGTTGACCAAAACAAGAATTGTAGATCTTTATGAGTTGAACAAACTTGGTATTCAAAACTTTTCAATTTAAAGTCATTTAGAGTTCATAATACTAGAGTCAAAGTGTTGTTTTTTCATTTGACCAAATTTGACTTGGTCAAACTTGCTCAAATGAGACACTAAATGACCTCAGATGAAAAAACTCTGAATACCAAGTTTGATCATCTCAGCAAGATCTACAATTGTTACATAGCTCATTTTCCCATTTGAGAAAGTTTTATCAAACACTAGTCACAAATTCTTAAATCTCATACAGACTTTCTAAAACTATGTCACACACTTGTGAAATTTGAACTACATTTTGTTCAAACTTTCTCAAATGAAAAAATGGCCTATATATAAGGATTGTAGATCTTAAATCCATGACCATGACTCCATGAGACCCATGAAGTCATGAGCTTGGCTATTTCTACTCATGCCGCGAAGATTAGTGCTTGTATGATGTTTGATGTATAATGTATCTGTATCTTTATCTTATTTGTTGCTTTACTCTTTAGTCTTTCGGCTTAATCTAGATGGATTATGGACTCATAGAGTGGTGTAATTATTTGCGCACGTATGATATATATATATATATATATATATGCTGCTTTTACTCAATATCCGAATAGATATTTGTATCCGACCTTCTCCGAATCCGATTCATACCGTATTCGATACTCATTATTCGTATCCGTAACCGAGTCAATCCGTATTCGTATATGTATCCGAACGCTATCCGTGTCCGAACCCAAATCCGAACAAAAATATGAAAACAAATATAATATGAGTGATATCCGTTCGTATCCGATCCGTTTTCATCCTAGTCCTAGCGACCGGACGTTAGCAAGTCTGAAAAGAAAAGCTTTACTAAGTAGAGCTATGACAAAAGAGCCTAAAGTCTAGGATTAAGGTCAGAATAATCTAATAAACCACCAAAGTCGCCGTCCAACTATTTTCTCTTCGGGGATTTGTCATTCATCCTCTGTTTTGGCATCGCCAGCCGCGGCACTTCTCTACGTCTGGAGCGATCCGCCGCCGCCGCCACTGCCGGCCCCGTCCACCCATCTCCAGTCGGTGCTGACGCTCGTCGCTGGCCCCCTTTCTATACCGGCATGCTGCCGCAAGTCGCAGCCTGTCTCCATGCGGCCGCCGGTCACAGATCCTCTCGGCCACCCGACTGCTCGTCAAGTCCATCGTCGTGGATCCACGTCCGTCTGTCCGTCGCCACGTGGATCGATTGCTGATCGTCCACCTAGCCGCGCGGCCTTTTTGCCTTTGTTGTCGGCCGATCCGTCTACCTCTTCCGCGGCGCAAGGATCTGTGGTCCGTGGAACTGTCCACTCGTCACTGGCGGTGGGCTGTCATCTCCTCTCCGAACGTTCTGTGGCGTTGCTTGGCCAGTGTGGACTCCCTCCCTACAAGCTGTCATCTCCAGCTCGATTTTGTGATCGTGGGGCATGCTATTTTCTTCTGCTCCACAGTTGCAACTACTAGTGCCTCTCCTATGATGCAGTCTCTCCCCTGCGTGGGTTCGTCTTCTGCTGCTGCTCAGGTGCTCTGTTATGCTATTGGTGCTAACTGGGTTTGTATATATATTGAAGGGCTATAGTTTTGCATCTCACATTCTCACTTGACTAATGAATAATGATCCTCCAGTTGATAAGTCAATGGATCATTATCTACTCAGATCCCCTGAGCTTAGCAACAATGGAAATCGCAAAAACGTTTTCTTATAATAATATATGTAATGTAACTACTAACTGATAGCTTGGAAGTCATATGTATAGGGTTGCGATTTACATTACTATATACGTACTTGTAACTCTGTCTCTTTAGTGTACTTATTACATGCATTCCATTTAACTGGAATGAATTTGTTTCTAGGATGCCAATGTTAGCAAATGAACATTCTAGAGCGTCATGTATGTCCTTGACCCATGACCTTCGTCAGGCTCTAGGTCGGCCAGCTTCATGTTCTTGGTGTGCTCGCTCGCGTAGCACCTGGAGTTAAGCCTTCGTCAGGCTCTAGGTCGGCCAGCTTCATGTTCTTGGTGTGCTCGCGCGCGCAGCACCTGTAGTTAGCAGATCTCGTCTGGCACGCTGATGTTGATCTCGAAGTTGAATCTGCCGAGCCAGCTCAGGGCAGGGTTGATACTGTTGGGATGGTTCATGGTGCCCATCACCATGTCGTCAGCGTGAGTCTTCACCCGTCCATGATCATGAGCAGCTAGAAGACGATGTGGCTCACCACCTACCCATGGGTTTTGTCCGCACGATGGGGTCGATCTCGTCGATGAAGATGATCGAGGCTTGTCGACCTCAAATGACTTCCTCAGGCAGCTCTCACTCTCCCTAGACAAGAAATGATCTCCAGGCCATTGACGTAGAAGAAAACCCTGGTCTTGTTCGCTAGGTGATCAATCTTGTCGGAGATTGGTGGTCTGTACAAAAGGATCTCTTTCGATGGCTTCACGTCGACCGACTTGGACCCAAGGTTTTGGTGTAGTTTAGATGTAATCATCAACGGTTTGGATTGATGTGGGATGTGAGCATTTGTACATGGATTTGACTGATTCAGTGAGGTGGCTGTGCTTTTATGGTCTGAGATTGTTTCTAGTTTGGATCTTGTCGTCACAAAAAAACGTGTCGACACGCAGCAAGCCAGAAGGATCTGCTTGATGGAGCAAGGCTGGAGATTCGTTTGGCTTCAACGCAGGACTAGTCGACCCTACGAATTTCCCGAGGGCGTGCTAGTCAATTTGACCTGCAATTGACAAAGAGAGAAAGTTTATCAGTAATTTAAGGTGGAACATACCGGTTTTGCCCAGACAGTTCCATGTGTGCCGCTTCGGGACTAGCCAGACGAAAAATCGACTAAATAGCCGATACGAGAAGAAATCGACTGTTAAGGACTGTAAAGCTCGCGGATCATGATTGATTTTATAGTAACGGATGCAACGTGCCCAAATATAAGTAACATCATCAGCTAGATAAATATAACCGGTGTAAAGCATTGAGCCGATAAGTTTAACGAGAAATGATATAATATGCGAACAAAATCGACTGCCTAGTACAAATGGATCCACAAACGTTCTGATTCTAATCCGCTATCATTAACAGTGAGGTTCGGCCGGATTGATGCAGCTATGATGATAACAACAAACTAAAGCCAAAGAATCTATGAAACCATCTATACGTTGACAGGTTTACTGAAAGACATGCTATATGTGTAACACCCTAGGTGTTTGGCTCCTACAAAATTGCATTTCATTTCATAAACATGTGCATCATCTATCTCATCATGCCATTGTTACTGAAACATGTATATGCAACATTCTCAATTATGTTTGTTTCATACTTGATTGCTTGTGAATGGTAGTAGTGAAACATGTGAATGCAACATGAGTTTCTCATACCTTGAAACATAGCAACTTGGTAGTATAATGTGACAAGTGTAAAATTGCAACAAAGTCATGAAACATGTGAAACATGGAATTGCAACATTAGAGTAAAATTGAGTGTTTTGTTGCTTCATCACATGTGATACTTAGAAGTTGGTGTAGCACTTGTGTAGAGTGGTTAATTATGGTCTAATACACCTTAACTACACTTAGGGTAATTGATGGGACATTGTTCATGTGGACCAAAATGACTAAATTGCCCTCTAGGTGGATGTTTGACTTATGATGACCTATAGAGTGCCACTATTTGACTGATTCAAAAGTCCAACCTAGAGATCTTGCATGGATGCGCACCCTTTACCAAAGGTGTAGCCAATTTATCAAGGAACAAAAGTCTCAATAGGACCATCTCATAAAAATGGCTAGAACATGTTCAAACAAGGCCCACAAGTCATATTTCCCTGCTGATTTCATACTTAGAAAATTTGCTAAGTCATAAATCTAGTTTCAGTTGGATCGAGCCAACTTTGGCTTGATGTAACTTCTGATTCATGGTGAATTAGATGATGATCCTTGAATAGAAGTTGGAGATGGAAGGTAGGCCTACAATTTTCATGTACACGGTTTTTGCGATGGATCAACGGTTTAGCGGTTTTAACGCGTTGAAGTTGCCTTTGTCAGTGATCGCGTTAAGCGAATCAATGCGAGCTACTGATGGCGACAAAGAATCGGACAACGAAGCCGCATGGATGACACTCGTCGCCGGTCTCCTGCTCGCACTGCCACGCGCCGCGGATGCCCTAGCACGGCTGGCCACGGCGTGAACATCCCGCACGCCTGCCCGACCTGGTCGTCAGCTCCATTTACATCTCCTTTGCCTCCACCGCGCGCAGCAACAGAGCCGCAGCAGCTCCACCATTGCCGACCGAGCTTCGCCATCGCCTTGCGCGCTCGCTACTACAAAAACACGTCGGCCAGTTCGCCCATAGCTTCGCCGTGTTCTTCTCCACCTCCTCCACCTCTCAGCCGTGTCGATTGGGGCTTGGTAAGGGCGTATTCGCCGTTTCCTCCACCGCCGCCATGACGGGACCTCGCCGGAGTTGGCGCCCACACGGTCAATCGCCACCGAGGCCTTCCCATCCCTCCTCTTTGCTTGGTTAGCTTGGTAGTGAACTCCGGAAGCTCGTACCGAGCTTAGCTGCGCCCTACGGGGTCGAACCTCGCCGGAGCCGGCCAACCCGTGGCCGTGCGCCGCCATGGCCGTCGCCACTCCCTCTAGCCGCTGGAATCGCTACAATAGATGGTATCCCTAGGTGCGCATGGGTGAGGCGAACACGTTGGGACCGATGGCCTCACCGGAGCTGCCACCGACGACGAGCTACACCGTCGTCCTTCCCTCCTCCCCTGTTTGTCTCGCTGTCTTGCGGGATCCGCTCGTCAGCCGCCGAGCGCAGGCGGGAGCCGGAGTGGGCCGCGCCGTTTCTAGGCCGCGCTGAGCGCTAACGCGCGCACACGTTGTGGGCCGTCGTGTTCTTCCGGGCCGGCCCAGCTGTAGTGATTAGGTTTTCCATTTTGTTTTGTTTTATTCTTTTTCACAGATTTGTGTACATATTAAAAAATGTATATCTCTTGGTTGGTAGATCCAAATGATGTGGTTCTAATTTTGTTGAGTTCCTGGTAATGTCTAGTTTATATTAAAAATATAATTTAGGCCATGTTTTGTTATGAAAAATGGAGTTGCTAATTATCTCTTTTAATCATGTGGGAAATAGGGGTAATTATATCTTTTTCTGTGTAGCTTCAAATGGCATGAAATTTTTATGGTGTACTGCTCATATTATGAATAGCTTGTAGTTAAATTTTCATACACTTTGGACACTGTATGTAGGAGTTAGGTAATTCTCTTGTTTGCATGGATGGATCTTGTGTGAATTTTCATAATTTTTCTATAGATCCAGTAAAGGTAAAATTTTGTGAGTGCTATTCTTATGCTAGAATGATACTAGGAAAAATGTGAAATCTGTTGCTTGACACTTTTCCATAGGGTTTCCTAATTATGCTAGAAATAGACCTGCCATTTGTTATTTTTGATAGAACAAGTTTTGCTTGTCCAATTGCCTTGAAATTTTTATGGTAGTCTATGTGAAGCATGAGGTAGCTACTGTAATTTTTGTAGATTTTTCTGTGTAGTTTTACTATATGTTGCTTTAATCACCTAATTAACTAAATAAATTAGAAAAGGACATTAAATAATCTATTTAGAAGTTGGCACTATACTTTCTGATGTTCCTCTGGTATGCACAACAAGTTGGTAAACTTGGTTTAGTCCAATTATGCTTTTGCATCATCACTAAATATTTAATTTAGTAAACCTGCCATTTCTGGACAGATTCTAGGTTTACTTGAATTTGATTCGATTAACGTAAGAATCATGCTTTGATGTTTATAAATGAGTTGTAGAGAATTTCATAAGCTTTCCAGAATGTCCTCTTGCAAGTCATTTGAAATTATAGAACTCTTGTTGTGATTGAATTAAGAAACTGCTCGTTTGCATGTGAAACCTTAACTTTTGAATTAAGTATACCTTTACTATTCCTAAGCTTGTGGTAATGTTCCTAGGTGTTAGGCCTTCAACTGAAGATGAGCATCTTTATCTTAGGTTATGCAAGTTAGGTAAGTTGATCTCGTTCTTCAAGTTAAGTTAGATACATGTTTTAAAGTGATTTGAATAGAGCTATTCTTAATCGGTAAACGAGTGTCCAGTGATGTTTTCGTTAAACACTTACTGTGATCCATTCATCATGAGCATCATGTCATTCCTTATGCATCCATGATATTTATCTTGTGCATCGGCATGCAATAGGTGTACCAGAAGGAGTGACACTGCTGGAATTGAGAGAACAGAGCGGGGGCAAGCGATATAACACCGGAGGTTCAGGAGGTGCAGCTCTCAGGAGAAGTGCCAGACGAGGTCGCCGTTGAGTGCCCAGATCACCGTCCGTGCAACTTTGTGAAAGGCAAGCCCCGGAGCATATTAAGTCTCCTAATTTCCGAAATGCAGTTAAAGTATTATTGTTACATATATATATTGTTGCATTAAGTTTAGGTATTGGATGCAAACACTTGCTGCATTGGTTATCCAATCCTTGTCTAGATATTGATACCACGAATCCTATGTAGTTCGGGCTCGTGTAGTGCTTAGCCCCCTTAAACGCTGGTAGAAAGTCGGTGATTTCTCACACTGCGAGATATAGGAATATACATATGGCATGGTTGGCTATATTTCCTATCGTGGAAAAGAACCCATCTTAATTGAAATGAAGACCGGCGGAGGCTTGCCGGTTTGTAGTGACTCCTTTGTGTCGCTTAAGGACCAATCTTGGAGCCTTTCCTGCTCATGTTGAACGCATGCCTCTCTCTTAGTTGGCCATGTCCAAGACCGACCACGGCCGAGTAGCTCACCTCGGGCCGGGAGTCGATAAGTATAAAGTACGCCTCGGAAGGGAGCCGTGGGCGTGAGTCCAAGGCGCGTGATTTAAAAGTCCCGATCGTCTGGCGGAAGGGTAATCCCCGAGAGTGTCAAGCGCCGATCGAACCCATGAATATGGTTCTGAGTTTGTCCCAATGGTGACCCACGGCTACCCTTGCAAAGTATGCCGGGTGAGAGTTAGGAATACCCCCTCACCTGAGTTGTAATTTGATTCGAGTGTCCGTCTCTCCGGTTAGTGAGAACTTGACGGGCTTATCTCCAAAGTAGATACACTAAATAACATAATGGTTCGAAATGATGATATGATGATGACAAATTTATTATACCTGCTATGGTTAATATTGATTGCTCCTAATAAGTGAGTGCTCTAGTACAGGTGCTAATCTAGTGGACAGGTAAATGATGATAAGCTTGATGCTAAGTTTAAATTGGTCACTATATTTATAAGCTCTTTTATGCAACTGTGTCAAGCTAGCCCACCTCATAAGCCTTGCATGACCCTTGGTGTCTTTTATTTTTGGTTTTGACGGGTAAGTCTAGCTGAGTACCTTCTCGTACTCAGGGTTTATCTCCCACCTGTTGCAGATGACCAGTTCTACTTTGGTTGCTGCAAGTATTGTCTTCTCCCGGCTGGGGATGAAGACTAGACCGTTGGACGCGGTCTCTCCTAGTTCTCATACCTGATAATGCTTTTGTAGGACATGACTAAGATCTGGCAATGTATTTGAAACTATGAAGTTATGTACTAAACTATGTTGCTTCCGCAAATTTAAACTTGGTTTGTAATATTTTATTCGCACTCTGATGGATGTAATCCGGATGCCACTTGTGAAATGTTGTAACAAATGATGTGTTGTGTTGAATCACTACGGTCTTGGTTTGTATGTCGAGAGTTGTTTGAAATCCTTCGTGATTTTCGGACTACCGGGGTTATGGGAGCTTAAGTACAGGAATTTGATCACTGCGGTGATTGTTTTTGTACTTACGTTCTTATAATTTGGTCGGTTCTGTTACAATATGTGTAAAAGCATAGACGAATTGGCTAAAACAGCCGATTCAGATAGAAAAGGGGTTATAGCATGTGAACAATCGACTATTCAATATGGATAGATCTATAAACTCATCAGACCTAACCCGTTATCCTTAACAGTGGGGTTCGATCGGATCGATGACAGCTATGATAAAGACAACAAATCAAACCTTTAAAATAAACAGATCTATTCACATTTAATAGAATCATGAAGACACACTATAAACGTTAAAATACGGACGATCGGCTATTTAGCCGATGCAGGCATAGCAAACAGCCAAGGTTACGCCTGGTCGAAAGCAAATCTACCAACTAGCATCCGTCGATCTAAAGTGCTAACAGTGGGGATCGACGGATCGTTGCAGCCATAATAGCGAACTATAGACTAGATTGAACTAGCTAGTAAACCTTCTCAAGATCAGACATGCCTTGATCGCGTACTATGCACGATCAAGATCGAAGTAGAACGACCGATGAAACATAATCCGTCGTTTGAAGTAAAAATTAACACAATATAGCAAAATAAACTATATACTAAAAGGATATGAGGCCGATCTAGATCGATCTCGATCGGGTAGGTTGATATTGCTGAAAACTAATGACAATAAGAACATCAGCAAGATCAGTAACTTAATGAATCTACCTGAAGGATGCCACCCTCAGGTAGAGCCGTTAACTTGATGTTAATCTAATTCGAGCAGTGGAGGTCGAACTTAACCGATGCAGCCGTACCTGAACTAGATAAGAGTTGATAACTAGCTTACACTAGAGCCTGTAAGAGGTTGGCCGGACCGATGCAGCCTTACAAATGGAAGTATAAGCCATGACGGTACTTACAGACAAGCCAAAGGTCAACCGAATCGATGTAGCCCTGCTTGTTGAAGAACTCGCCGATATCTATAGTACTCCTACTCCTAAGGTTAGCATGAAGCCAAAAAAAGTAATTGGTATTGATTGATTGGATGTCCTTTTATAATAGCCAGGGTCCAATATTTGTACCCAAAACCTAAGCGTGAATCCTACTCAAGTATGACTCATTACAATCTTTGGTATAAGAAAAAAACATTCCTAACTTAAGATAACTTGGACCCTAATCTTTTCCTTTTTGTAGAGTCCAACATGTCCTTCCCGACGCCAATCGTAGCTCAGTGACGTTATCTGCTGATGTCATCCAAAGAGAGCCGATCCCAGTGCCGCATCTGAATCAACTGATATCGATCCTTATGCAATCGATTCCTTGATGACACAATCTTAGAGGCTTTGAGTTCCCGCATTCTTCTTTCCAAATTTTGGTGTAAACACATGCCCCCTAATTTTGGGATAAAAATAATTTTATTCCAAAATTTCTATTTACCTGTTCACCATGTCACAACCGTTTATTCTGAGATATACGCATGACTGTTGATATTCTTGGTCTGAATTTTATATAATACCCCAACAGTATCATTTCTGATTCATTCGGCTCATCTACTTTCCCCTTCTTCTTCGAGCGAGCCTCAACAACTAGAGCCGCTGCTACTAGAGCTCCAACCCTAGCAGTTTTCCCTTTGCTCGAGCTGCTCATCAAGTCATTCCTCTGCAACCTTTTCTAGATTTAGATCTATTCTAACTAAAATGGCAACCAGTGACTATATCCCTGAGGTATGTCTCCAAATCTCCACCCTTCAACTATCAGCCGCTGCTCTGTATTTTTTCTCTTCCTTAAGTTTATCTAATCTAGCTTTCCAGGGGATGGAAAATGAAATTCTGATCCCTTCGTCTGTTGTTCCAAACACTTATTACCTTGGACCCATGGGAGATGTTGATCCTTTAGATTTTATCAAATAAGAAACCAATCAAATTCCTTTTAGACAATACTTGGTAGATCTATCTTCTTGGAATACCAAAAATCCCTTTAGGAATTGGCCCAAAATGCCTAAGGGATAGAGAGACTGGTTCCATAGAGTGTCAGATAAAAAGGGCAGAGACTGTGAAGTTTACGATTTAAACCAATGTCTAACTCTTTCACTGTTTGGAATGGAGAGAAATGATTCACTCATAATTGCCGCTTCTTACTTCTAGTCCAGCACCTTGAATGCTTTTGTCTTTGGTCATGGCCCAATGACTATTACCTTGGCCGATGTTTATATGTTGACTGGCCTTAGAATAACAGGACCAATGCAACCATCTAACCTCTTAGGTGCTGGGTCAAAGAAACTAGCCAAAATATTGGACTGCTTAGGATGGGCAAGCTATATCCAAAACCACATCGGGAATGAATCGACTGTCAGCGAAAGAGAACATGTGGTTAGAAAGATTCATTTTCTACGGGTCATCTTGTGGTCTGACGTACAATCATAAACTCATGGCAGAGCATCTAGCAATAAGCATTGAGATCCCTCTTGGAAAGTATCTGTTGGGATCAGCTTACCATTTGATGTATCAGGTGGCCGCTCAGCCGCTGAAGAATGAAACAGTGCACACTATCAGCGACCCTTGGTGGCTAATACAAATGTGGTTAAATTTGTATATGCATAAGATTGTAAAGGCAAATCTCCAGAATTTGAGCTTTCCCTCCTCTAACTTGAATGAGGAATACATAGGTGAAGAAGGAAGGACCTGTCAGTGCATGAACTACGGTGAAGCTGCATCGGCCATAATAGTTGCTGTCGATGTTGGCCATCTCTTCAAGAAGTTTTATAGAGGGTTTGATATAGATATTCTGACTTGGCTACCCTATGATGAGGATGAGAATAATGAGCTGGTCTTCCCATTCAAATTTTGATTTGAATCAGGCTGCTCAGATGAAACGACAGCTACAATTTTCAATTTCTTCATCAAACCTTGCGTTCTTCCAGTCAAATTTCGTCATGGCCGCGGCAAAATGTCTACAGGTTTCTTCCTTCTAGGAAACCTCCCAACCTATGAGTTTTACAACCCTTTGTTTGTAGCTCATCAGTTTGGTCTTGGCCAACTGCCCCCTAGGTTATTTTTTAAAGATATACTAAAACCGAGAGAAGGCATCAGTGAGGCAATGGAAGCTTCTAGAGCTTTTCAGTTAGGATCAGATCTTCCTTCCCTCTATCAACATGAATGGACTAGAGCCTCTTTCACTTTCCATTTATATGATCTCTGGTGGCAAGAATGACACTCCCACCTTTTCTGTAGGCCAGTTCATCCTAACTGCATAGCTCTAGATGAAGATTTTGCTTCTGATAGTGAGGTAACTAGCTAACCCCTTTGCTTTCATAAAGATCATCTACCAAAGTCCTTCTATCAACTAATAGAACTCCCTTGTAGGATGCTGAATTCAATCCCCCAGTTGTGGATAGAAAAGGTCATGCCATAGAGTATTATCCACCATGTCCAACCTCGAGACTGGGATCAACTACACCTCCACTGAAGAAGCTAATGAAAACCCAGGCTACTTCTACAATTGTAACATACCAATCTTCAAAGCGCAAGGCAGCGAAAGAGACAACCTAGAAAACCATTACTAGGAAAAGGCTTCACAGAATGAGACCATCAATTGCTCAGGTAAAACAATTCATCCTCTTCCCAAAATGATATTCAATTTCTAATTCTAATTCTTTCCTTACAGTTGTCATCCATTGCATCCCAATCTGCTCTGGGTACTAAATTGCTGTCCTAGACTTTTAAATCAGCACCAACCGAACCTTCATCGGCTGATCCTCAAAAGAAGCTAATTTCGATTGAAACAGCAGAAGACGAGAATCCTCCCACTTCACTTCCTGTTATTGCCAAGGTATCTCCTCCAAACTCTTAATTTTTATTCAATTTTCACCTTTCATCTGACTATTTATTACGCTAGACACTCTCTAAGGAAACACCCACACAAGAGCAGGAATTTGATAGTCTACCCTTTGAAAATGATCCTATTGTTGTTGTTACTCAAACTGTCGATTCCCCAGTTCAGCACACAACTAATAGTAAGAAAATCATATATCTATTTTATCCTTCTGCAACAAACATGAACTGAAAAAATCTTCCTCGATGTTTGCAGGTACCAATGTTGAAAGTTCAGAGCCAATTCAACCAGATACCATTGGTGCATTATCAGCTTTTCCTTCTCCTTAGATAGAGACTACCACAGAAAAGGTACTGTATCCACTTCACCGTTTATCTTATTATAAACTGATTCAACCCTCCTAACAAGATTTTCTTATATATAGATACTTAATTCTCTAGCTCTAAGCTATTCTTTCAATCTTGAAAAGTATATAGATGAAGATAAACTCAGGTCATCAGTCACCTCTTCTAAAGAAGCTTTATCAGAAGAGACCAGAAATCGGCTAAGGGACATATTGCCAATGCTTGAGAAGGATATAGCCGATTTGGTCCAAGATGCAGACTCAATGCAAAGAGTCTTCTTAGCCATTAAGGATAATTTATCCCCAGATATCATCAAAGTCTTGTCACCTTTATCCATCATTGAAGATCAAGCCCCAAAGGTGAAAAAGGCTCAGAGGAATCTGTCTAATCATGAAGCTTTATTGGCCAAGAAGAACTCCAACAGATAAGAGTCCAAAGAGCTAGCACAGCTGATCGATAATTTGAAGAATTCCTCCCTCAGGATCGAGCTAGAGCTAAACCAACTAGAAGCCAAGCATGCAGAACTTGAGAAGGAGCTGGAGAACATGAAGGCTGCCATCGATCTCCATAAGTCCAATCTGGCTCAAATACCCAATGCCATTAAGCAGAAGAAATAGGAACTGCTGACCAAGGTTAGAGAAGGCAAGGCCATCTACAACAGCCTTAAGAATATTCCTGGATCAGCCAAAGAAGACAAGCAACAAATCATAGAAGTCGATGCTATTCAGCTAAAAGCATTAAAAGCAATCCAGGATGTTCTAAACTTGTAATCTGCATACCAATATGTATTTGTGTGGAACCAATGATAACCATATTTTATGTTAATTTATTATCTTTCTTTGTCTTGGCTAAAGAGCCAATTTGAAAATAGCAGATTCTAGACCCCTGACTTTAGTCCAATTACGTCTAAAAACACGGCCTCCATTGCGAAAACTCCTCAATCTTCTATCCTCAGTTATCAACACCGCATCCTCTCTGGCATTAGTGGGGTGGCGCTTCGCCTTCTATTAATTGCGGTTGCCTTTTACACGTCCCGAGATATCTACTACCCCGCTTCATGGTTATAAATACCAGCCGAGGGCTCTGGCCTTGAATACATCTATACTGGCAACTGCTTCTGTTCTTTGCGCTTCTCCGCCTTCACAAACTCTGTAGCGGTTTTCTTACCCCTTTTCGTAGATCCAATCAACCCTATGGATGGCGAGGATAACCGGGCAAGCACGCGGTGGAGGAGGTTCTGGAGGAGAACCTACCGATGAGCCAGCGCCTCCACCGTATGAGGTAAGATTGATATCTTCTGCTCATGGCAATGAACTTTTCTAACTTGTTTATAGGTTCGTCTTGAATGACAACCTTCATCCTCTTGCTCATGGAAGGCAAGACCTCCAATGCTGCATCTGATGCTCCCTCTGTGTCAGACTCGTCATCGGACTCCTCCGATTCCTACAATGGCGACGACGCCCGACATTTCCTCTGAGAGTGGAGGGCAGCCTAGGACTGTTATTCCGAGGAAACTTAGGAAAATAGTCAGCTTGAGATCTGCCTTGGGGCCTCTCAAGCCACCCTCCTCGTTGTCGAGGAAGAGGCCAACGCTGCTCAGGCATGGCTGGCCAAATCTAACGCCATGGTGGCGGGTAAGATGAACTCCAAGAAAACTCTTCTTCTAATTTCCACTGTCTTTATCTTGATAGTTCCTTTGTTTCTGTGATTGCCAGCCCTGACGGTGTAGTTGGAGTCTCTCCGACTGGCGGTGAACATGGCTACGGTGTCCGTTAATGCCCAGGGCCCCCTCATCAACGCCCGCCTCCACGATGTCCCAGCCTGTGTCAAGGAGATTGCCCTTCATGGCGTCTGTTGTGGCGCATCGGTGGCGCTGGCCACGACGCAGGTCCAGACTGGGTACGAGCTCCATACCATGGAAACTGGTTTCCCAATGGGCGACGGCCCCGAGGAGCACAAGGAGTTGATCGAGGACTTCGTTGATGCAGCGGAGGCCATTGTGGACATCACATCCGCTCAGGATGTGATAAACAATGTCTTTGATTAGTTTGTATTTAGGGCAAACTAATCAATGAATAAAATCTCTATTTTTCTATGATTATGTCTCAGTGTATTCTCTGCAATGCCTTGTGTATACCATAATCATTTCTGTGTTGGTTTTTGCTCTATAGGCGATACATATCGTATCGGCTTTCCCCCCTTTTAGGGTAGTTTTTGAGCTCAAGGCGATACCCTTCTGGTACCGGCTATTAGAGCCATTGACTGAACAAATTGACTGTCAAGTATTGATCCGAACGCTAGGATTATATACCTTCAGACATTTTCCATTGATCGCTTCTTGATAGGTTGCACCAGAACTCCTCAGACCAAAGATCAAACAATTGATCGATCTAGGCCAGGCATCTCATTGTATTCCTAAGCAAAACAATCTTTAAATTCCTTTAATAAACCCATCAACTCTTGCGTATTCTCAGGATCCAACTTAGCATTCACATACATTGGCCTAGGCCTATCTCTAGGACCAATGTCTATCTCCTCTAATTCATTGTCCGACGTGAAACCATGCCCTAGCTTACCACCTGTACCATCTATTGGACTATCCATTAAAACAAACTCTTAGAGCCGACTGCTTGGATTGGCTGTTGGCCTTCATCATTGATTTTAATGAAGCTTCCTTCCCATAGCTTGCCAGAAAAACACTCGAAGTCTTCTAGCTCCCAATACATTGGATCAGTTGTCGCGACACTCACAGAATCATCAGCATGAACTAGCTCAACATCATCTCCATGCCACTGAATCAAGCATTGATGCATAGTCAATGGTACACAACAATTTGCATGAATCCAATCATGACCAAGGAGTAAATTGTATGAACCTTTTTCCAACAATGACAAAGAATGTGGTGAGTAAAGTTTTACTTCCGATTGTAAATTCGACGTTCATTGCCCCCCTGGTCTTGGATGCATTACCCCCAAAATCCTTAAGCATCATGTCGGTCCCAATTAGATCTCCTGGTCCCTTGCCAAGTTTATGAAAAGTAGTATAAGGCATAAGATTGACAGAAGCACCTCCATCCACCAACATTTTGCTCATCGGCTTGCCATCAACAAAACCTTTTACATATAAAGCTTTTAAGTGCCGATGCTTGACTGGCTTATTGAATATAGCTTGATGTACAACAACCAACTTGACAACTATCTTCTCATACTCTGACTCATCAAAATCTGAATAGACTTCTTGATTTGCTGGAGCTCTGAATTCTGATGGCAACAGAAAAGCCATTTGAATATTAGCCGATGGTTGACCTCTATCGGCTGTTTGCTTAGCACGCCACACCTAGGATCTACTAGATGCCTGAGCCTATTCTAGCTCTCTGTTCTTTAGGCGTTGCACCCTTCTTTTCTGGCTTCTTGTCAAACCTCGTGGACACCATTGCCCTTCCTACCAAATATACTCTTCCTCATTACCTTCTTCTTGATAATAAACCCAGTTTTGGTCAACAACTCGTTTCCTCAGCCGATCATGAATACTTCTATTTTTTAAGCGCCGATCCATATTATTATGATGATATTCATCTTGAGCATGGATAGACCGACGGTTGGTTTGAGATTGCCTAAACTCCCAATATTGCTCACTGCACTCTGGGCAATTATTTCTAGTAGGCAATTTCAAACCTTCATTCCAACAATGTCTAAAGAAAGGATAATTCCAATGTGATTCAGCTTGTTTTCTTTCATACCTCTCTTTCTCCTGTTGACGCTGGTATTCTTTCTCTTCTAACCAGCGCTGATAATCCTTTTTCTTCTGCCTTTGCCATTTATTCAACAAAATCCAAGATGTGACATGCAACCTTATCGCCCCATTCCTTGACGTCTCTCCCTGCTCATATCGGCTCTTCTGTTGGTCGTGATGCCTCTTAATTTCTCTATATTCATCAGCCGATATTTTTATCTTTGGGTCGACTGTTCTAGTTTCTTTGGCCCTAGTTGATGTTAGGACTCTAGTCTTCCCTTTGAGCAACTTAGCATCAACCATGTTCTGATCTCTTGGGAAAGGATTATCATCAACTTTCATCTTCCGAGGTGTATCAAATTTAAGCCTTCCTTGCCAAATAGCCCTCTATATATATTGCCAAAAAATTCTACACTCATTAGTAGAATGAGAAGTAGCATTATGAAATTTGTAGAACTTTTTATTCTTCAACTGATCAGGAGGTAACATAACATCATTGACGGGCAACTTGATCTGTCCTCTCTCAAGAAGGAAATCGAAAAGCTTATATGATTTTGTGACATCGAAGTCATAGCTCTCCTCAACTCCTTTTCCCCAAGGATTTGGCACCATCACTGTCTTCTTACTCTAATTCCATTTGGCCGCAACAATCTCTTCTTCTTCATCGTCCTCATCGCCGTCATCAACTGAATATGGATTATAGGTTTCGGCAATAGCGGCACTCTTCTAGACTCAGGTATCTCTACGCATATTCTGGAATTAGCTATTGAGTGCCGCCACTCTTTGAGCCAACTGACCTAAATTGTCAAACTCTTGCCTAAGCAGCTTCTCCCTCCATGTTGGCAACATTCCTTGAATAGATTAACTGAGAAGCATAAATTTCTAGTCTCTCGGAACCACTAAAGAAACTCGGCACCCGATTCATTAGTTCTCTGTCTTATGGTCGTCAAATCTATGATTTTCTTTTCTCCTATCCCAGTATAGAAATATGTATAAAACTTCTTCTCTAGGTCAGCCCAATTGGCAATGAAATTAACTGGCAACGCTGAAAACCAAGTGAAGGCTGGTCCTGACAGGGACAAGGAGAAGAAATGAACTCGATGAGCCTCTTCAATGGACACTTTGCCCAACTGTGTAAGATACTGACTGATGTGCTCTATTGTACTTGTGCTATCTTGACCAGTGAACTTAGCAAATTCTAGGATCCTATAATTTGTAGGGAGAGCGACCAAATCATACCACTCTAGATATGGACGTTTGTACGAAAAGGTCTACCCTTTTGGCTTCAAACCGAACTGATTCTTCATCATCTCGGTCACTCTGAGCAATAATTCATCAGCACTTGAATCTAGATTTCTTTGCAGTTGCTGACCCATCTATGGATTAAAATTTCGGGTGCCTTGATACCCCAGATTTGGAATCATATGAAGGGTATTGTAATCTGTGCCATAATGATATCCTTGTGGAAACTCTATCTATTGGGTCATTTGCTGGTTTGCTGCTTGGAGTCTCTGGTTATAAATGTTAGGATCTATATCTCTACGAATCCTTTGAACTGATGGCGCTATTTTTTGAGCCAACAATGGTATTTGGCCTAATGTGCCAAATTTAACTATTTGATTCTAAACTTGCGCCGCTGGCTGTTGCACATACTGCACTGCTGATTCAGGATTATTTTATATTTGATTAGTAGTGGTACCTTGAACTTGCTCAGATAAGCTCGGAACTGCCTGGACATCATCATTACTAGTTAGTGCAGCTTCTTGATGGCTAGTACCGGCTTGATTAGTCCCCTGAGTCGATGGATGTGGAATGTTGTGATAAGCTAGCCCAACCCGATCAATTAGATATCTATGAAACACCTCTCTCATGGTATTGTGGAAGGTGTTCAAGAAAACTGTATTATGGTTCAACATGGCATCATGAACAGATTTGTTTACAACATCTATGAAGAAATGCCTATCATCAGCTTCGTCTGTATCTGACTGCCCATGCAATCAAAACTCTTGGTAGTGGATATTTTTGAACTTTATTGTCACATGTCTTGGTGTAGGACAACAAACACTTGTTCTAAAATTCTTCTATAGCTTTACTGATGACATCTTTATCCTTATCGGGTAGGTCTTCATAAGGCACCATAAGGATGTCACTGTTGTTGTGAGTTGCCATGACGATTGTGGTGTCTCACTGGACATGCCAGAACACGTGTCGTTACAAAAAGCATGTCCACACGCAGCAAGTTGGAAGGATCTACTTGATGGAGCAAGGCTGGAGATCCGCTTGGCTTCAACGCAGAACTAGTCGATCCTGCAAATTTCCCGAGGGTATGCCAGTCAATTTGACTTGCAATTGACAAGAAGAGAAAATTTATCAGTAATTTAAGGTGGAACATGCCGATTTTTCCCAGACAGTTCCAAGTGTGCCGATTCAGGAGCATCCAGACGGGAAAATCGAGTAAATAGCTGATACGAGAAGAAATCAACTGTTAAGGTCTGTAAAGCTCGTGGGTCATGATTGATTTTATAGTAACGGAAGCAACATGCCCAGATATAAGTAACATCATCAGCTAGATAAATATAATCGGTGCAAAGCATTGAGCCGATAAGTTTAACGAAAAAGGATATAACATACGAACAAAATCGACTACCTAGTACAAATGGATCTACAAACGCTCTGAATCTAATCCGCTATCATCAACAGTGCGGTTCGACCAGATCGATGTAGCTATGATGATAACAACAAACTAAAGCCAAAGAATCTATGAAACCATCTATACATTGATTGGTTTTCTGAAAGACATGTTATATGTGTGAAAGCACAGGCGAATCGGCTAAAACAACCGATTCAGATAGAAAAGGGGTTACAACATGTGAACAATGGACTATTCAATATGGATAGATCTATAAACTCATCAGACCTAACTCGTTATCCTTAACAATGGGGTTCGACCGGATCGATGGCAGCCATGATAAAGACAACAAATCAAACCTTTAAAATAAACAAATCTATTCACATTTAACAGAATCATAAAGACACACTATAAACATTAAAGTACGGGTGATCGGCTATTTAGCCGATGCAGGCATAGCAAATAGCTAAGGTCACGCCTGGTCGAAAGTAAATGTACCAACTAGCATCCTTCGATCTAAAGTGCTAACAGTGGGGATCGACCGGATCGTTGCAGCCATAATAGTGAACTATAGACCAGATTCAACTAGCTAGTAAACCTTCTCAAGATCAGACATGCCTTGACCGCGTACTATGCATGATCAAGATCAAAGTAGAACGGCTGATGAAACATAATCTGTCGTTTGAAAGTAAAAATTAACACAATATAGCAAAATAAACGATGGACTAAAAGGATGTGAGGCCGATCTAGATCGATCTCGATCGGGCAGGTTGATATTGCTGAAAACTAATGACAGTAAGAGCATCAGCAAGATCGGTAACTTAATGAATCTACGCGAAGGATGCCACCCTTAGGTAGAGCCGATAACATGACCTTAATCTAATTCGAGCAGTGAAGGTCAAACTTAACCTATGCAGCTGTACCTGAACTAGATAAGAGTCGATAACTAGCTTACACTAGAGCTCGTAAGAGGTCGGTCGGACCGATGCAGCCTTACAAACGGAAGTATAAGCCATGACGGTACTTACAGACAAGGCAGAGGTCGCCTGAATTGATACAACCCTGCTTGTTGAAGAACTCGCTGAGATCTACAGTATTCCTACTCCTAAGGTTGGCATGAAGCTGAAAAAAGTAATCGGTATTGATTGAGTGGATGTCCTTTTACAATAGCCGGGGTCCAATATGTATACCCGGAACCTAAACGTGAATTCTACTAAGTACGACTAATTACAATCTTTGGTATAAGAAAAAAATATTCCTAACTTAAGATAACTTGGACCCTAATCTTTCTTTTTTTGTAGAGTCCAACATGTCTTTCCCGACGTCAACCGTAGCTCATTGATGTTAACTGCTGATGTCATCCGAAGAGAGCTGATCCCAGTGCCGTATTTGAATCAGCTGATATTGATCCTTATGCAATCGATTCCTTGATGACACAATCTTGGAGGCTTCGAGTTCCCGCGTTCTTCTTCCCAAATTTTGGTGTAAACAGATCTAATCCCATTGGCAGCTTTAGTAGAAATCACTCGTTGGTTATTTGGCTTCCTCTAATACCACATCATAAAAATAATTCACATAGCTTAAAATATACTGGGAGATTGTCATAACATATAAAGGACTGCTAGATACGTGATGTTAGTAGCAGAAATTATACCTGTCACTGAAAGCCTCACTAAATATATATAGGATATATGAATGGAGCTAAACCTAGCATGCTGTTTGGATTACTGGTTTGTGCATGTATTTTGTGTGAGCTCATTGATCTCGAATGAATGAAGGCATTGGATGCCATTTTGTTGTGTCCGTGGTGTTGTTTGATGCAAATTGCATCGAGGTAACAAAAGGTAACACCAATGGCGGAGCCACCGCCCACCCACCCCGGGCGCCCGGCCGCGCTCGTCGCCGATGTTTAAAAGGAAAATTTCTTTATATCAAAGTAGAACCCCGTAATTTTCTAGCTAAATATTTTTGTATAATAAGAATTGCCCGGGCTCCTAAAAGGTTCTAGCTCCGCTAATGGGTAACATCACAACAACCAGCTTTGATCAGTTTGCTAATAAGTGATGCTTCATATTAGCAGTCAAAAATTCACCACCAGAGGGATGCATGGATAAAGTCTACTGATCCATCGAACGTCCATTGCTCACCTGAAGTGGCAATAATTTAAGAATCATTGAGCTTGTCATTTGATTTCACCCAATTTCCAAGAGAAAATTTCTCATGGCTACAAGTACAAGCAACTTCTTGTCATTAAATTAGGCGCGCTTGTGACAGAGCTAAGGTTGGAGTATTAGAAATGCAATGGAGTGCTAGCTATGTGATGAACCTGGATGCTTGTGTTAAGTAGTATATACAGAGAATATATTTAATCAAATTTCTAAAGTTAGTAACATGGAAACAGATTAAAGTTTAGGGTTAAGGTTAGACTAATCTAATCCGTAGTCCGCTCACCAAATCACGATCCAACTATTTTCCCTTTGGGGATTCATCCTCTGTTTTGGCATTGCCAGTTCACAGTCGTGGCACTTCTGGTTCTGGGGTGATCCGACGCCGCGCCCGTCCACTCGTCTCCAGCTCGATTTTGGGGTCGTGGCCTGCTGTGTTTTCTTTTGCTCCGCAGTTGCAGTTGCAACTAGTAGTGCCTCCTCTGCTCTCGTACGATGCAGTCTCCTCTGTCTCCGTGTGGGTTCGTCTTCTACAGTTCTGCTGCTGCTCAGGTGCTCTGTTGTGCTTTTGGTGGCTTGGTGCTAACTGGATTTGTATATATTGAAGGGCTCAGGTGCTAAGTCAAAGGATCATTATTTGCTCAGATCCCCATGGTTAGCAACAATGGAAATAGCAAAACTTTTTCCTAATGTATGTAACTACTACTGATAGCTTGGAAGGCATATGTATAGGATTGCGATTTCTATTACTATGCTTGTAGCTTTGCCTCTCAATTGTACTTGTTACATGCATTTCATGCGAACTCATTTAACTTGAATGAAATTGTTTCTAGGATGCGGATGTTGGCAAATGAACACTGTATAAAGGCATGAACAAAGCAGACATACTGGGCATGTGTTTGCACTTTATTCATTTTTAATTTTAAATACACAGGAAGGCACCAAAACATTATGACGTATTTAGCCAAAGATATGACCCAAGATCTATGCGTTTGTGCTTTAATCATTTTTATTTTTAAATACACGGAAGGCACTGAAACATTCACAGTTGTGGTAACATCTTCTTGGGTTGCTCGCGATTTCTGTTCAGATTATATTTGGCAAGTGTGTTGGTTGCATATCAAATTCCCACTAAGCTGTGTTGGGTATGGGTTGAAATTAAAGTTGCTAATGGTTTGGGTTAGCACGTCCAATGTATGAGTTTGGTTTGGACTTTGGTTCAGTCTAAACTTTCAGTTAGTCACCACCGAATCCTCCGCCCTAGAGCTTGAGCTCGTCCTCGGTCCTGTGTCATGACCAAAAAAAACTCACCCGCACATGGCTTGCACCCTCGCCAACTGCATTTGTAGGAAGGACATGTTGCCGGACTTGCATACCGTGCGTGTCGCCGATGTCGATCTCGTGATAGAACCTGCCGAACTCAGGGCGGTCGAACAAGCCAAAAAGTCTAAGGGTGGGGTTGATCTGTTGGGGCAGTTCATGTCGCCATGACGATGACGTACACGTGCCATGAGCATGAGCGTGAACATCAAGGAGACGATGCGCCTCCGGCGTCCCCACGTCGATGGAGATGATGTGTCTCGGCCGGCTTGAACGCCTTCGTAATGTTATTCTAGCTGTCCCTAAGCCAACTTTGACATGATCTCTGATCCATTGACATAGTAGAAGAACACGCTGGTCTTGTTCGCCACCACTCGGCCGATCAGGCGATCAGAGTCTTCCAGGCGCTGGTGGTCCCACTACTACACTCAGATCTGTCACAGCGACATCGTAACCTCATCGCAACCGCATTTCGGCCTCAACAGTAAGTGTCGGCAGTGATGGTCATAGCCCTCACCAACGCTTTCTGAGACCGTCTGCGGTGTACACTCACACCGCCGTATTGGCTTATAATCCGTCCGTGATAAGGTGCTACTTCCGTCGCATTGGAGCACGAACCGGCTGTGTGGGTATTGTCGGGGACCAATACGAGGGTACCCGAAGAGGAGGGGCTAATGGTTGCTATACGTTAATCCATATAGGCAGTCAAAGGTGCGACTACAGCTCCAACCGACACCGAGGCCGTAGGCTCCGCCTCGCCCGACCTATGGCCGCGGGCTCCGCCTCGCCCAACCCCAAGGTCGTGCGATCCGCCTCGCCCGACCTCTAGGGGCGGGCTCCGCCTCATCGACACTGAGGCCCTAGGCTCCACCTCGCCCGACCTCTGGCTATGGGCTCCGCCTCGTCTGACCCCAAGGTCATGCGATCCGCCTCGCCTAACCTCTAGGGGCGGGCTCCGTCTCATCCGACATCGAGGCCACGGGCTCTATCTCACTCGATCCCAAGGCCATGGGCTCCACCTCGCCCGACCTCTGGGGGCGGGCTCCGCCTCGTCCGACACCGAAGCCGTGGGCTCTGCCTCGCCCGACGTCTGAGGGCTGGATCTGCCTCGCCCGACCCTCGAGGGCGAGCTCTGCCTCGCCCGACGTCTGAGGACTGGCTCCGTCTTGCCCAACGTTTGAGGGCGGGCTTTGCCTCGCTCGACCCCCGAGGGCGGGCTCCGCCTCGCCCGACGTCTGAGGGCTGGCTCCGTCTCGCCCGACGTCTGAGGGTGGGCTCCGCCTCGCATCGTGCAGGGAGTGGTCACATCTCAACACAGCCCATCCCCATGACATGTCATTCTAGGGAACTCACATCGCCCACAGTGACGGACGCGTGGTCACTATGTTGCCTACTGCCTGTACGGCCGCTGATCAGCACGTTGGTTTGTCGCGCCGTCCGCCGGGGCGGAGTGGGACATGATGACCTGCTGACAATGCTAGGGCATGGCATCATCGACGGACAGGCGTCCGACGTGGAGCTGTCCCTGTCACCGCCTGCCATGTCAGCGGGGCCAGCACAAAGGAAAAGAAAGGCCTGGTGATCCTGAAGGACTTCCTCTCTCGCTCGTTCTATTCTTTTTCCCTGTTGTAACCCGTGCTTTCCCTTAGCCTATAAAAGGGAAAGCAGAGCACCCCACTAAGGGGGGCATCGCATGAGATTGCATCGCACCGCATCAGATCAAAACTACTAGCTTCGAGCCTCGAACACATAGCCGAGCAGCGACCGATCTCTCGGTACCCATTCGTTCTTTCCACCAGAGACTTGGGACCTGTCCCTCTCTCGCCCGTTTGTAACCCCTACTATGAACTTTTCAGTGCTAGTAATATGAGCAGTAGCAACGAATTGGACGTAGGGACATTCTGCCTGAACCAGTATAAACCTCATGTCCTCTTAGCACACCATCCGAGCCAGATGCGCAATATTAGAAATTTACTCATCGGTGTTTACTCGAAACACCGATAGTTGGCGTGCCAGGTAGGGGACTTTTGCGCATCTCGACATCAACACTAGGCCTCGGATGGCTAGTCACGACATCACCTAGGTCCCAGGCGCGCACGTGCATTTTGGGGACCTAGACTTCATCATCACGACGGAGGGAGAGCTGGCGTGGGCACCCGTCATCATTTTGCCTCTCCACTCCACCGGCCTCGATATGATCGCTGAGGCACTTGAGGAGCTGCGGCTGCACTCACTGGAGGCCCACACCCCTGGGAGCAGCCAGCTCCTTAGCTTCGACTATGGAAGGTTAGAGCGCCAGCTTGGCGCCTTCTTGGGACCTCGACTGTCCCAGTGGGACCTGCGCCACCTCACCTTCTTGTTCGCCAACGTTATGGCACAGCTCACTGGGGGAGAGCCCCTCTCCCCAGAATACCTCATCCGAAGTACCTCAACAGTACTCCTATTCGGTCTTCGCAATGCTGCAGAGACTGTAGGCCACCTTGTGGCGCCACGCATGCCTTCATCCCCCGTGAATGACGAGTTTGTGGGGGTGACCGAATATGTCGTGGAGTCTTTGCATGACCTCCTCGCAGGAGAAACGAAGTCGCCCTCCACCTCTAACTCTAGCAGGGGAAGCCATCACCCCTCTCATGAATGTTTCATGGCAGGTACCTCCGACGGACACATCGAAAGCATCCATGAGGAGGAGGCTACCATGATGAACGGCTTTGATGATGAGGTCAAGGGAGATGCAGGGGCCCCACCCCGCCTATGGGTGGAGCAGCTGAAGGCCCAGCATCGACAGCTCAAGGAAGCGCGACTCCTGCTCGAGCAGGAACGCATGGAGCTCGATCGCGAGATCGAGCGCCACGGAGACAGTGGGCGCGCATGCGCCATGGCCCACGACATGAACCGAAGGATTATCGAGGATGATGAAGCCCTCCCATACTTCGCTCGGGCGAGCCAGAACATCGCTGCTGCGGCGGCCTTGCTCCATGGGCTTCCGGGGGCCGCGACGCTCGATGAGCGTCGGGACCATCATGAGATTCACACGCTGCTCGAGCACGCGTCGGTGCAGCAGGCCGAGAGCTCGCTGTCTCGGCGACGTGAGCTTGATGCCAGCCAACTTACACCCTCAGAGCGACCTAACAAGGATGCATCAGTCCACCAGGCGCCACAAAGCGACAGGTCACGCATCATGATTCCAGTGCATGAGCGCCTCGGCCGCAACCATGACGCGCGTGACACCCTCGACGCCCGCAGGCGTACCTGTGGCGACACGGGGGAGGGGGCAACCACGGCTACCACCCTCGATGTGGTGGATGCTACGACAGTGGCGAGGACCGAAGCCCGATTCCTAGCCTACTAGGACCTCCTCAACGCCGCCTTCCCGCTAAGGTACCAATCACCAACCAACATCTCGAAATACTCTAGGGAAATGAACCCCGGACTATGGCTCAAGGATTATCGGCTTACCTCTCAAGCCGGTGGGGCGGATAATGATGATTTCATTATCCCCAACCTTCCATTGTTCCAGGCCAATTCGGGGCTGACATGGTTGGAACACCTTCCGCCCAACAGAATCCAAAGTTAGGCGGACCTGAAAGATATATTCGTGGGGAACTTCTAGGGCACGTACAGGCATCTTGGGAACCCCTAGGATCTAAAAAACTACCGATAGAAGGCCAGAGAAACCCTCTGTGGGTACATCTAGCGCTTCTCTCGGTAGTGCAATGAGCTGCCTAACGTTGTTATAGGAGCTTTCCTGGCTGCACTCACCGATGCCGATGTTATAGGAGCTTTCCTGTCTAGGACCACCTATGAGTCCCTAGTTCACAAGCTAGGATGCAAGGGCTTATGAACCACCAAGGAGCTCCTCGACATCGCCACTAGCCATTCCTCGGGCAAGGAGGTGGTCGGAGCGATCTTTGACCACCTCAAAGGCAAGGCGAAGCGGGATGAGGACACCAGCGAGGGTGCCTCCAACCGACCCAGTAAGAAGAAGAACAGGCAGCGGCACAAAGGGCTCGCTCATGGCCACCACCGACCATAGAGGGGGTCGAAAGCCCACGGAGGGTACTTCAAACCACTTTGAGAAACTGCTCAAGGGGCCATGCCCGAACCATGCCTTCCTCGTCAAGCATCTATACAAGGACTGTGGCCTCGTGAAGCGATTCTTGTTCAGAGGCTCCAACTGGGGGAGCACGAAAAGGACCTCGACCCAACCGTGAATGATGCCGGGGGGAAGGACAACAGCTTTCCAATGCTAGATGGCTACCTCATGATCTTTGAGAGGTCAGCAGCCTACAACTCCAAGCACCCTCAGAAGCTCATGCACTGCAAGGTCTATACGGCCGAGCTAGACACGGCTACTTTCCTCCAGTGGTCGGAGTCCGCCATAACCTTTGATCAGACCGACCACCTAGAGAGCATCCCACAGCCAGGGAGATATCCACTCGTGGTCGATCCGATCATCGGCACGAAGCAGCTCTCCAAGGTACTGATGGATGGAGGCAGTGGCCTCAACATCATGTACGCTGAGACCCTCGACGCCATGGGCATCGACCGATCGCGCATCCGGCCGACCAGAGCGCCTTTCCATAGCATCGTACCTGGAAAGTAGGTTGTGCCGCTTGGGTAGATCAATCCGCCTATCACCTTTGGGAATTCGTCCAATTATAGGACGGAGACCCTCACCTTCGAGGTGGTGGGGTTCCATGGAATCTACCATGCCATCCTAGGACATCCATGTTACGCGAAGTTCATGGCCGTCACCAACTACACCTACCTAAAATTGAAGATGCTGGGCCTAGGCGGGGTCATCACCATCGGCACCTCCTTCCAGCATGCCTCTGAGTGCGAGGTAGAGTGCTATGATCACGCCGTGGCAATCGTCGCCTCCAAGGAGCTTGCGGCCATCAGGAAGGAGGTTGCCAAAGAAACACCCTACCACCAGAGGTCGCCCGGGTCTTTCGAGTCGGTGGAGGGTGCTAAGGAGGTCCTCATAGACCCCAGCGGCTCCAAGAGCAAGGTGGTGCGCATTGGAACTATGCTTTCTTCTGAATAGGAAAGTGCGCTCGTCGACTTCCTCCGCGCCAACAATGACATCTTTGCATGGAAGCCCTCAAACATGCCAGGTATTCCTAGGGAAGTTGCCGAGCATACCCTGAAGATCAAGCCAGGCTCCAAGCCGATGAAACAATGCCTGTGTCGCTTCAATGTGGGAAAGCACAGGGTCATCGGCGAGGAGATCGCAAAGCTTTTGGTGGCCGGATTCATCAGGGAAGTGTACCACCCCGAGTGGTTAGCAAATCCTATTCTTGTATGAAAGAAGAGTGGGAAATGGAGGATGTGTGTTGACTATACGGGTGTCAACAAAGTGTGTCCAAAGGATCCTTTCCCTTTGCCACACATAGACCAAGTAGTTGACTCCACCTTAGGGTGCGAAACCCTTTGCTTCCTTGATGCGTACTCCGGGTACCATCAGATTGCGATGAAAGAGTCCAACTAGCTCGCGATGTCTTTCATCACCCCGTTTGGATCGTTCTGCTACGTGATGGTGTCGTTCAGTCTGAAGAATGCTGGGGCTATGTACCAGTGTTGTATGATCAAGTGTTTTGGGGACCTCATCGGGAGGACCGTTGAGGCCTACGTGGACGACATCGTGGTCAAATCCAAACGGGCTGACCAACTCGTAACCGACCTGGAACAGACCTTCTTAAGACTCCAAGCAAACGACATTAAGCTCAACCCCAAGAAATGCATTTTCAAGGTCCTAAGGGGTATGCTGCTTGGTTTCATCATCTCCAAGCATAGCATTGAAGCCAACCTAGAGAAGATCTCGGGCATCACAAGGATGGGCCCGATTCAGAACGTAAAGGGGGTACATTGAGTTACTAGGTGCCTCACCGCGCTTAGCCGCTTCATCTAATGCCTCAGCAAACGAGGTATCCCCCTTTATGAGCTTCTAAAGAGGGCCGACCACTTTGAATGGATGTTCGAGGCCCAGGTGGCACTTGACATGGTCAAGCAGCTTCTGACGAAGGCCCCAATCCTGGTCCCTCCGACTGATGGAGAACCGCTTCTGCTCTACATTGCGGCCACCACGCAAGTGGTCAACACCGCCCTGGTGGTGGAGCAAGAAGAAGAATGACATGCCCTCAAAGTATAGTGCCCTGTGTACTTCATTAGCAAGGTCCTTTCTGATTCCAAGACCCGCTACCCCCAAATCTAGAAGCTCCTATACACTGTCCTCATCACCAAGAGGAAGCTGCGCCACTACTTCGAGTCACATCCGGTGACAGTCGTGATGTCCTTCCCCCTCGGCGAGGTCATCCAAAACTAGGATGCTATGGGAAGCATCGCGAAGTGGGCGCTTGAGCTGATGGGTCAAAGCATTGCATATGCCTCCTGGATGGCCATCAAGTCCCAAGTGCTGGCTGATTTTGTTGCAGAGTGGCCCGTCCAAATACCACCAGCGGTCATCAACCAAGAGTACTGGATGATGTACTTCGATGGATCACTGATGAAGAAAGGCACCGGTGTAGGGCTAGTCTTCGTTTCACCCCTTGGGGTACGCATGAAGTACATGGTCCGCATCCATTTCCCCTCCTCCAACAATGTGGATGAATACGACATGCTCGTCAATGGCCTGTGCATCACCATCGAGCTCGGCATCTGATGCCTCGATGTCCAGGGTGACTCCTAGCAGGTCATCGACCAAGTCATGAAGGAGTCAACCTGCCACAATGCCAAGATGGCTGCATACTGCCAAGAAGTCCACCAGCTGGAGGACAAGTTCAACGGCCTCGAGCTCAACCACATCCTGAGGCATCTCAATGAGGCAGCCAATGCGCTGGCAAAAGCAACATCCGGCCAAGAGCCAGTGCTGGCTGGTGTCTTCGTCAGCGATTAGTACCAGCCCTTGGTCCACTATGAGGAGCTAGAACAAGCCAGTGGCAAACCACCTACCCTAGGCTTAGGAGCTAACCAGCCATCGGCTCCATCTGACCCTGAAGTCATGGAGCTCGACGGGGATCCAGTGACAGAGCCCGACCCCCTGGTCGACTGGAGGCTGCCTTACCTCGACTACCTCCTCTGTGAGGCGCAGCCAATGAACAAGATAGAGGCTTGGCGGCTCACACGTCATGCCAAATCCTTTATCCTTGTTGAGGGCAAACTCTACAAGCGAAGCCACATCGGGATCCTATAGTGCTGCATCCCTATCAAACAGGGGAAGCGGCTATTGAGTGACATCCATGGTGTGGTCTATGGTCACCATGCCGTGCCGAGGACCCTGGTTGGAAACACATTCTATCAAGGCTTCTACTGGCTAACCATGGTAGCCGACGACGAATAGATTGTGCACACTTGCGAAGGGTGTCAGTACTACACTCAGTAGACCCACCTGCCGACCCAAGCACTCTAGACTATCCCCATCACTTGGCCATTCATAGTTTAGGGGCTCAATCTGGTCGGACCTCTCGAAAGAGCACTTGGGGGCTATACCCACTTGCTTGTCACCATAGACAAGTTTACAAAGTGGATAGAGGCTCGGTCGATCTCCATGATCAAGTCCGAGCAGGCCGTGTTGTTCTTCCACGACATCATCCATCGCTTTGAAGTCCCAAACTCCATCATCATGGACAATGGCACGCAGTTCACCAGAAAGAAGTTCCTCCGATTCTATGATGAATACCACATCCGGGTTGATTGGTCTGCTGTGGCGCATCCCCACATGAATGGGTAGGTCGAGCGCGCAAACAGCATGGTCCTACAGGGCCTTAAGCCTAGGATCTTCAACCGGTTGAACAAGTTTGGCACACAATGGGTCACAGAACTTCCTACGGTGCTCTAGAGCCTGAGGATGACCCCAGCCGGGCCATCGGCTACACACCATTCTTCATGGTCTATGGTTCCATGGCTGTCCTCCTGACCAACCTCGACTATGGAGCGCCAAGGGTCAGGGCATACGGCGAACAGGGGGCCGAGGTGTCCCTCGAGGACGCCATGGACCAACTGGATGAAGCACATGATGTTGCCCTCCTCTGCTCGGCCAAGTACCAACAAGCATTGTGTTGGTACCACAGCCGTCGAGTGTAGGGCTAGGCCTTCAACATCGGTAACCTAGTGCTCCACCTCATCTAGAGAACAAGGATCGCCACAAGCTTTCTCCGCTGTGGGAGGGACCGTGCATCATCGTGGGGGTGCTCCGACCAGGCGCCTACAAGCTCAAAACCATCGATGGTGAGGTCTTCATCAATGCCTAGAACATCAAGCAGCTACGTCATTTTTACCCTTAATAAACGCACACTCTCTCTCTTATCAGTTTCATCATCAAACTCCCTGATCTTTAGTGACGCCCGTCCCCAGCAATGGCAAAGGGTCAGGCCTCACTCGGGGGCTAATAAGAGCATACCTATCCGGTAGATATTCTCTATGCCTAGCCCTCTCTCATGTTAAGACCTAGAAGCGAGGTTTGCGAAAACAAACCCTGAGTATAACTAGTCAGACTGCAAGAAACCTACACCCCCGATGGCTATGACGCCTTTGCTCACCAGCATGATCAGAGTTTTTCTCCGCATCTTGGGCATTTTGGGCTTAACTACGGAAGGAGTCGGTGCGCGTCTAAGAGTATATCCACCTAGCAAACGTTTCTCTGTGTCTGACCCCCTCTCATGTTAAGACCTAGGAGCTAGGGTTGCAGCAACAAACTCTGAGTATAACTGGTCAGACTACGAGAAACCTATGCCCTAGCGGCTACGGAGCCTTTGCTCACCAGCGTGATCAGAGTCTATTCGCCCGCACCCCAAGCTTCACGGCCTCAACGACGGAAAGGGTCAGAACGCACTAACCTTTTTATATGAAAAGGGGGAGAAAGGCTAAAAAGCTATTTGGTCATAACAAGATTTAAGAGCTTGTCCATTTATTACAAGTTCACCATCGGGTTTATTTGCCTAATTAAATTCTTGGACAGGGTATTCTCATCCTCTATCTCCGCAGGTAAATCCAGTCCCAAGTGGATCATACAAGTCGACCGAATGGCTTGGCCACTACCAAGGGACGGGTAGGGAGCAGCAGGATGCCCCATGGGGTTATGCCAACCCCATCTTGTACGATGGACCCAGTTTCCACTCGAGCATAGCGGTAAGAGCTCCCTGAACTCGTCACTCTTGCCATCGAGGTAAGTCCTGTGCCAGCGGGTCACCCAAGTTGATCGAACAATTCGGGTCATTGCCGAGGGATGGGTCACTCTTACTTTACGTGCGTTCTCTCTAATCAATTTCGCTATCGAGCCCCCAACCCCAGCTACGACAAGGGGTCAGGCCTCGCTCAGGGGCTGGTAGGAATGTCTATTCGATAGACACTCTCTATGCCTGGCTGTCACAGAACCGACCAATTTATAAGAGCACAAGTACAAAAACAATCGCCGAAACGATCAAATTCTCAAACTTGAGCCCATATAAACCCGGTAGTCAACTGAAATCTCGAAGGATTTCAAACCAACTTGCATACAACCAAGATCACAGTAATTCAACATAACATATCGTACGTTACAACATTTTGCAGATGTTCGCAAATAGATTACATCATCACAGAGTCATCGTTATTACAAAACAAGTCTTGTAAAACGTGCGGAAGCAATAGTTTAACTCACACACTCGAGTTCAAATACACATACTGGTTCGCTGATCACAGCCCGCAAAAGCATTCAGATAAGAGAACAGAGATCATGCCCATAATCTAGTCTTCATCACCCGTCGGGTGGAGACAAAACTTACAGAATCCCTGATATAAAAGGTCATCTGCAACAAGAGGGAATAAACCCTGAGTACGGGAATGTACTCAGCTAGACTTACCCACCAGAAACAAAAATAAATGGCACCAAGGATTATGCATAGCTTATTGTAGTGGATCTGGATGACACTTTCTTTTTGCAAAAAAGCATAAGTAATAATGATTAACTCTTAACCTGAACTAGCAGTGACTTTTTAGCCATTAACCTGTCGACTATATTAGCACCTGTACTAAGCAATCATTTTATTAGGATGCAAACATTCATAACCATATCAGGTATTCATTGTGGCAACCTTATCATCATCATCCATTTAACCATATCGTTAAATTAATTGAATCTACATTGCATTGCTCACCAAGTTCTCACTATCCGGGAGAGACGGCGATTCAATCGATTCCTATCCAAATGGAGGGGTATTCCTAAACACAAACCCCGCTTCTCCCGTCGAAGTCGCAAACAAGTCACCTTTAGTGCGATTCAGAGTCACGAGTCTGATCAGATCGACATTCTTAGAGAACCACTCGCCAAGGTTGTTCGGGACTCTAACCCGCTTGGACTTATGCCAATGGCTCTCCGCACATCCTTACTACCTCCGTAATGCCGCCATCGCTTTCGTGTCCCGGCCCGAGTCGAGCTACTAGGCTTCATGGTCGGAACAACTTATTAGGCCAGCTAAGTGTTAGGCTGCGTTCAACATGACATGAGGACGTCATAACAGTATCGGTCCTTAAACGACTTCGAGATGGAGTCACTATGTTCAAACCTACACAAGACCCCGCCCGGTCTTAATTCATTATTCACATGGTTCTTTTCCACGATAGCAAATATAGCCAACCGTGATCCACCTCATCCTAAAGCTCGCAGGTGACAGGAAATCACCTGACTTCAACCGCACTAAGCATGGCTAAGCATTTAACCCGTTCCTGAACTTAAATAGGATTCCAGTGCGATATCTGGACAAGGAAGGATATATAATGCAGCAATTGGTTCCAATCAATTCCTATACTTAATGCATCATCAACAATAAAAGGTACTCAAAGTATTTGTAAAAACATGGGAGGCTTAATATGCTTCGGGGCTTGCCTTTCAGGAACGAGGAAGGCTGGTGGTCAGGGCACTCGGGCAGATCCTCCGCGGCGACTGCTTCGTCGGCTTCCTGCACCTCGGGTTCCTCCTCCTGGTTGGCTCCCTCGAACTCCAGCAACGTCACTCCCTCCGGCACACCTATTGCATGAATGCGCAAGATAAATATCATGGATGCACATGAACGAATGTCAGGGATGCTCGGGGAATGCACATGTTCGCTGTAGTTTGCATATTCCAACTTAAGCCCTATTCAAATCACTTTACTTACCAAGTTTATACAACCTAATGTATAATTGCTCATCTTCAGTTAATGACCTAGCACCTGCACCTAAGCATATTCTCAAGTTAGGCTAACCCCTAAACAATCAACGATTACATTGCAACAACATACACTCAAGCATTTGTATTTCAGCAAAATAAAGACTATGTAGCGGTACAGTAAACTAGCCATAACTGGAGATTTATAATTCCAAATGACATGAAACAAGACAATATGGAAAGCTTATGAAATTGTCTACAATTCATTTTTAGACCTCAAAGCATGATTCGACACTTTACCAAGCCGAATTCATAAATCAACAGAACCCTGTCCTCACAAGGCAGAGAGTAAGCAAAACTGGAACCTAACTTTAAACAGCTGTAGTTTCTAAACTACTGGGCCAAATGCCCTCAAATTTTGACAGGAGCTAGATACATAAATTATCTACAACTTTTGTATTCATCACAATCACAGAAAACCAATTATCATGGGGAACTTTTCAAAGTTCCCAGATCTGTCCAGAGGGACATGATGCAAACAAATAATTGTTAACTTATGATATAAACGCTTAATTGGAAAAAACCAACTTTACTGACATATCACACATATCACAAGAACACCAGAAAGTAGGGTGTCCATCACCAAAACATTTCTTTTAATACCTTTCTTAATTTATTTAATTAATTAGGGAAATAGTAAACATATTTGAAAACTGCCCCATTAATTCTACAAAAATTACAGTAGACACTACATGCTCTAAGTAGACTACCATAAAAATTTCACACTATTTGAGTAAGTATAACAACCTACACAAAAATGGTAAGGCAGAATGGCTTAAAATGGCATAATTAGGAAACCTTAGTGAAAAGTGTCAAGCAACAGATTTCATATTTTTCCTTGCATCCTTAAGGTACTAGGACATTCTCCAACAAATTTCATGGTCATTGGAATCATAGATAATTTACAAAAATTCACCCAAGTATCTACCAGTGATAAAAGGAAAATCTATAACTCAAAAACTACACATGCAATGACTCTAAAATTTTAACCAGAGCTTCTACTATACAATACTAGCTTACCCACAAAATTTCATAATTTTTGGATCACAAAAACTCAATATATGATTTAAACAAGTTTGCATGCATTCAAAAACACTTTTCAAGTTCCTATTTAATTCATCCAAAATTTCTACATAATGTGCTCAAGACATATTTTTCTTAAATACTAGACCTAACTGTGAATCTAACAAAATTGGAACCACCCAATTTGGATCTACAAAACAGGAGATACAAAAATATCAAATCAGCATTCAAAACTGCATTTTTGAACTAGCCCTATGACTGCACAGCCACTGACAAGCGGGACCCGGGTGTCAGCTGACCCCACCGGTCAGTGACCGTGAAAACAGAGGAGCTGATGCGGACCGGCACGGGAATGGCGGAGCTCGCCGACGGCGACCTTCCCGGCGAGACCAACGACACGACGAGCATCACCATGGCATTGCGCACCTAGAGAACTACCTAACAAGACCTATCGTCGGAGCTCAAGACGACGGCGGCGACTATGGCGGCAAGACAGCGCGGCTTGACGAAGGAACTCGTTGACGGCGACTCCTCCGGCGACACCGAGGACACCTACGTGACCTACGTGATGCGGTGAGTCTATTGGTGCTAGTGGCGCGACCTACGACCTAGCGGAGGTGGCTCGCCGCCGGTGATGGCGGCACGACAGAGCTCCGGTGCGAGCTGCCAGCGACGGCAACCCATGGCCGGCTCAACCGAGCATGGTGTGAGCTACCTGAGGTTGCCACAGTGCCAACACGGCGAAGAAACGGGGACGGGACGGTTCCTAGCTACCCCGGCCATGGCGGCCTCATCTCCGGCGAGGTCACGCCCATGGCGGTGACGGCAGAAATGGTCACTGTGACCTTACCAAAGCACGAACGGCGTAGCTGGGAGGTGGAGAAGGTAGAGGAGGACACGGCGGAGCTATGGTGAAGATGGAGTTCGCGTTTTTGCGGTGGTTCACGAGCTCGGCTACGGCGAAGCTTCGTGGCAACAATGGCGGAGCGGCTGAGCTCGCTTGCTGCGCGCTGTGGGGCGACGAAATGAAAAATTGAGCTTGTGCACTGGTCGGTTAGGCACGTGTGAGTGTGTCCGTCGTGGCTGGCCTTGCCAGGGCGTCCGCGGCGCGTGGCCGTGCGTGTCAGGCGACCGGCGACGAGTGGCGCCACGCGGCGGTGATTGTCTGAAACCGGACAGTCACTGTAGCATCGATTCAGTCAACCTTTGATGCCTGACAGTTGAAAGTTGTAGATCTATAGTAGGGCTACAAATTTGATTTAGAAATCAATAGCTAACTCTCGACGGATCATGAGTTAAATCAAGCCAAAGTTGAGTTCATGAAACTAAAATCCAGTATAACACTTAGAAAAATTTTCAATTGTTGAAACAGCTTTAAATCCTGACTTGTGGGCCATTTTTGAACATGTTGTGCATATTTTCATGAGATGGTCATAAAAGAACTTTTGCTCCACATATAATTCTCTACAACTGTGCTTTAGGTTGCTCAGACATGCAAACATCCTAAGCTACACTTTTTAAATAGTCAAACACAGGAGCTCTAGGGGTCCAAATTGGTCAACCATGACTTGGAAACCTAATTAGGCAAAATGATCAACATGAACATTGTTCCTAATGACATTCTAAGTATGACTAAGGTTCTTAGAAGGATATTTAGCCACACCATACATTGGTCACACAAGAATCAAGCAAGGTGTGTACTGAAACAATGAAAACACATGAAATGTTACAACTGTTTCATAGTCATGTTTCACTTGTTTCATGAGTGTGTTGCATAGTACTAACTAACCATGTTTCACTAAAGTGTGTTGTATATGTTGCACTTGAGTGTTGCACCCTATTCATTTCATAACAAACATACATGATATATGACCATATGTTACAATGTTTTAAGAGCATGTTTCATGCAATATGAACTCATAATTGGATGAATGATGCTCATGTTTATGAAATGCAACTGCAATTGTGGAAGCCAAACACCTGGGGTGTTACAGCCCTCCCCCCTTATAAAACTCTCGTCCCGTGATTTGAAAAGCGTACCATTGTTGATAGAATTCCTTATAACCATCCCTCAAATAATCTTCCCTTTCCCACGTTGCATCGCGTTCACTACCCTGATTACTCCACATGACTTTGTAGAACTTGACCACCCGACTCCGAGTCACTCGCTCACGAGTGTCAATCACTCGAACCAGCTTTTCTTTAAAGGTCAAATCAGATTTTAACTTGATATCCCCAATGGAACTCTCTCTTCAGGGACGCGAAGACATTTCTTCAATTGGGATACATGAAAGACATTGAAGATAGCACTCATCTCCGGAGGTAATTGAATCTTATACGCCACCTTACCACTTTGTCCAATGATTTCAAACGGACCAACATATCTCGGCGCAAGCTTTCGCTTCACACCGAAGCGTTGGACACTTTTCATAGGTGAGACCTTCAGATAAACAAAGTCTCCAACTTCGAACTCAATAGGTTTTCTATGTCGATCAGCATAACTTTTCTGCCTAGCTTGAGCTGCGGCCATGTGAGTTTGGATAATACGGACTTGTTCTTTGGCTTCTTGAACAAAATCAATTCCATAATATCTCCTTTCACCGGCTTCTACCCAGTTCAATGGAGTTCTACACTTCCGACCATACAAAGCTTCAAACGGTGCCATCTTTATACTCTCTTGATAACTGTTATTGTACGAGAATTCAGCTAGGGGTAACCATTTTTCCCATGAGCCCTTAGCGGAGATGACACATGCTCTCAACATATCTTCTAAGATTTGATTCACTCGTTCAGTTTGCCCATTGGTTTGCGGATGATAGGCAGAACTTCTTACTAGCTTAGTTCCTAATAATCCGTGTAAGTGCTCCCAAAAGCGAGCAGTGAACTATGATCCTCTATCCGAGACAATAGTACGAGGGATCCCATGAAGTTGGACTATCTGGTTAAAGTACAACTCCGCATAGTCGGTGGGATGAAAGTCTATACGGACAGGAATGAAGTGTGCTGATTTGGTCAGACGGTCTACAATCACCCAAATAGAGTTAAAGTTTCTCTAAGTAGTAGGGAGTCCAACAATAAAATCCATACTTATCTCCTCCCATTTCCAACCTGGAATCGAGAGTGGCTGAAGTAATCCAGCTTTCATGTGCACAGCCTTGACTCGACAACAAGTGTCACACCTAGCCACATAAGCAGCGATCTCTTTCTTCATTTTGGTCCACCAAAATCGAGGCTTCAAATCATGATACATTTTGCTACTACCAGGATGAATAGATAATTTAGAGGAATGAGCTTCGGATATGATTTGATCTCTAAGCTCTCTATCCTTCGGAACTACCAACCTATCCTTGAACCATAACACGCCTTCCTCATCAACTCGAAAATGTTTGGTTTCTTGCTCTTTCTTCTTGCGCTTGATGTGAAACACACCTGCATCCGTCTTCTATAGCTCGATAATTTGACTCTGTAGAGTACAACTGACAGTGATGTTGTGAAGGACTGCAGGATGAAGGAGCTTTGACAAATGGACATCACTCTCCATCAAAGAGTGGCAATGAGACTTCCTGCTTAAGGCATCCGCTACGACATTTGCCTTGCCAGGGTAATAGTGCACTTGGAGGTTATAATCCTTGATCAACTCGAGCCATCTTCTCTGACGCATATTCAACTCAGGTTGAGTGAAGATGTACTTGAGACTTTTATGATCAGTGTAGATGTTGCACACATTGCCAAGTAAATAATGTCTCCAGGCCTTCAAGGCATGAACAATAGCAGCGAGTTCTAAGTCATGCATTGGATAATTCACTTCATGCTTCCGAAGTTGGCGAGAGGTATAAGCAATGACTCTACCCTCTTGCATAAGAACACCTCCTAGCCCAATACCTGATGCATCGCAGAACAAATCAAAAGGTTTCTCGATATCCGGTTGTGCCAAAACCGGAGCCGATGTTAGAAGAGTTCGCAGGGTATGGAAAGCCGTATCACACTCGGAAGTCCAGACAAACTTCATGTCTTTTTGCAGCAATCGAGTCATAGGCTTGGCTATTTTAGAGAAATCCGGGATGAAGCGACGATAATAGCCAGCCAACCCCAGAAAACTCCGAACCTCATGCACCGAGATTGGAGCCTTCCAGCTCAACACCTCTTGCACCTTGGTGGGATCAACCATAATTCCACCATCGGACAACACGTGTCCACGAAAAGGTACCTCGCGAAGCCAAAATTCACATTTGCTGAACTTTGCATACAGCTGGTGTTCTCGCAATCTAGTGAGAACCACCCGCAAATGTTCAACGTGATCTTCTTCATTCTTAGAATAGACCAGGATATCATCTATAAATACCACCACAAATTTGTCCAACTCGAGCATAAACACTGAATTCATCAGATACATAAAATGTGCGGGGGCATTAGTCAATCCAAAAGACATAACAAGATACTCATATAGACCGTATCTTGTAGAGAATGCGGTTTTTGGAACATCCTTGGGCCGAATCTTGATTTGATGATACCCAGATCTCAAATCAATCTTGGAAAAGACTTTTGCTTTGGATAACTGATCAAATAAGATATCTATGCGTGGCAGAGGGTATTTATTCTTGATTGTAACTGCATTCAAGGGTCTATAATCTACACAGATGCGTAGGGATTGATCCTTCTTCTTCACAAAGATAGCTGGGCACCCCCACGGAGATGAACTAGGACGGATAAGGCCTTTCTTTAGAAGTTCATTCAACTGGGTCTTAAGTTCAGCTAGTTCATTGGGAGGCATTCTATATGGCCTTCTAGAGATAGGAGCTGTGCCAGGAAGCAACTCTATCTTGAACTCCACTTCTCAATTTGGGGGTAATCCAGGCAAATCATTGGGAAAAACATCCGGAAAGTCACACACTACAGGGATATCTACAATAGCCTTTGCTTGCACCGCATTAGCCGCACAAGAAAGATTGATGTCCCTGGGTAGTTGCACCAGAAAACCTTCCTGATTACTAGGATCTCTGAGCATGACTACTCTAGTCGATGTATCAATAAGCACCCTGTGCCTGCTCATCCAATTCATTCCCAATATCACATCGATACCCAGCCCCGGTAAAACTACCAGATCAACCTGATAACTTCGCCCCTCTATCTCAAATTGTACGTCCCCAACTACCAGCTTGGTTGGGATAACGCCACTGGCAGCCCTAATACAATAACCCTCACCCTCAACAGTATATGTTTTCTGCATAAACTTGGATGCAAATGCTGGACTAATAAAGGAATGCGAAGCACCTGAATCAAATAGTACAACTGCGGGGTGTTGATCAATCAGAAACTTACCAGCAGTCACTACCTCTCTTGAAGGAATCTCAGTAATATTAGTGTGGTTCACCTGCCCCTGACGACCACCTTGGTAGTTATTCTTCTTAGGGTAGGGGCATTCCCTTACCCAGTGGCCTGTCTTGTTGCAGTTCCAGCACGACATGTTGCTTGGAGGAGCCCTGGAACTACCCTGACTGGTAGTGCCCTTGGGAAGAGCAACTGTAAATGCCTTACGAAACCCAGTCTTGGCGGGATTCTTCTTCTGCGGTGGGTGAAACTTAGCGGCTGACGTTGGAGGATGGAATGGAGCCCTCTGTGTGACGAGAGCCTTGGATTGTGAGGTGCCCGCCTCATAGTCTCTCTTACGACTTTTTGAAGCAGCATACACAACATTATTGTTCTCTTGCGATAAAGCATCACTCACAAACTCATTAAAATGAGCACACTTGCAATTTCCCATGGTCTTCATAAGTTTGGGGCTAAGTCCCCGCTTGAAACTTGCGATCTTTTTGGCATCAGTGTCAACAAACTCAGTAGCGTACCTTGCAAGGTTATTGAAAGCCTGAAGGTATTCATTCAAGCTCTTGTTCCCCTGAGTCAGCTTCATGAACTCTGTATGCTTGATCGCCATGAGACTAGGAGGAATATAATTTCCCCTGAAAGCAGACTTGAACTGATCCCAGGTGATTTGGGCATTAGCGGGCATAGTGGACCGATGATGACTCCACCAAATGCTAGCTGGCCCATGCAGTTGGTGAGATGCGTACTCAGTCTTCAGCACCTCAGTCAAGCGGAGCAGACGGAACTTCTGCTCGAGAGTATTCAACCACTCATCAGCTTGTAGAGGCTCCTCAGCCTCCTTGAAGATCGGGGGTTTTGTGTCAAGGAAATCCTTGAAATCACTGTATTGATTTGGTTTCGATCCTTGGCGTGGACCACGACCATCCCGATTCGCAATCGTACGGAGGGCCTCAGCCATAGTGCGCTGTCCTTCCGCAAGCATTGCTATCAATTCCATTGGTGTGGGTGGTGGTGGTGGTGGAAGATCATCATCATCATCACCCGCACCAGTGGAACGAGTACGAGGCATCTGCACAATGCGCAACCAGTAATTATTGATGATGTCAGCACATTGGAGAGGAACAATGTAATTGTGCCAAACTGAATTTACTGACGAGAATGAAAACTTCATACAATAACAGAGGCAATAATTCATTCTCCAATCATCACATCATCAAGTAGATTACTAGCGCCATACGCAGTGCATTCCAACATGACAAGTTTTAAACTTAACCATTACGATACGCGTCCCGAAGGGAGTGAATTAAAGTACATTACATGCCGAGTTCGAATTAAAAGAGTACATCCCACATCAGTCATCGTACTTAAGTCCATTACATCAATGACCGCAAAAGCTTAAACTAGCGAGACTTGCTAACGAACTACGCGTCGAAGTGATCGCTGTCCACATCGGAGACACCTTGGACTTCTTCTGGGTCTTCCTCTTCTTCTTCTTCCAGCTTAGCTGCATTGTCAATCATCTGCACGTCCTCTTCTTCCTCATCGGCCTCAATCACTTGAGGCCCACCCACATTTGGATACCTTGGTATGGGGTGAGGAATAGGAAACAGACGGTTGTGCAGTTGATGGTGCTCAACCTGAAGCTCTTCAAGCTGTCCTTGCAGTGCTTGCTCCCTTTGAAAGGCGTTGTGGTTGGCCAAAATCCAACCCCGACGTCTTTCTTTTGCTAACTCTAAAGCTGCATCCCGGTGACATGTCACACGATCCAACTCTTATGCAGCCTCATCTCTCTCAATAGTGAGGTTCATCAGCTGGTCATGAAGCTCGTCTCTCTCGCGTGCGGTTTGACCCCACTGTTGCAAATGATAATTTGCAATCCCACAAATCTCATCAACTTCCCGTTGAGCTCTCCCACATGCATTCGCCTTACGACAATACTTGCGGGCACACAACCTGAACTTGTGCTGAGCTTCCATTGCCTTGCCGGCTTCATCAAGCACACTAGAAAGGGTGTTTTGCCTAACTCAACAAAGCTTCAGGACTGCCATCATAGCACTCATTCCAGCTTTGTCACTCTGCACCCGTTCACCACGGCCTCGAACCAAGGCTTGACCAACGTCCTGAGTCCACTCAGCCTCAGTAGGAGACACTCGGGGAATGGATGAAGCAGGTCCACCCACTAACTCATCCCTAAAGCTCTGTGCTATATCCATCAGCACATCTAGGGCAGCAACCTGAGTGGCTTCCCATGGGCTTTGCCCATCAGTCTCAATGCTCCACCCATGCCACAACGGTCTTGTGGGGTTTTGCGGCACGATGAAGGTCACGACGTACCATGGTACATCTCCCAATGGTACCGCCTACCTCCATGTGTAGCTGGGTGCCTCCAGGTACCCAACTGAACTGAGCACCCTCCAAAGCAAAGTGGGAGTACCGAACTGGTCCAGAAAGGTGCTGCTACCAGTAGGAAACACGGGCGCGACCATCTGTATCAAAAGGGGATGCAATTCACGTGAGAGGATTATTTTGCTGAGAGATTGCACTTTAAACTTGGGATAAGCAATTATAAGGGAGGGTAATGCAATATGAATGACATGAGTGAATATGATGCATGCGCGTTCCGTACGTCCTCACAAACCTATTAAAATTTAAGCTTTAGCGGAATATACGGTGGCATACATACGTTCTCTCAATTAGCGGTAACTAGTCGATCTACACGGTGCGTTGTTAGCATACCTGCAGAAACTTCATTGCAGCCCAACCCAACAAGATATAATGCTAATTACACAAGCGAGAATTAAGATACTCTCCATATATACATCCCCGATATATATACTTGATATCCAAACTACCCGACAAATGTACCCACAATTAAGTACCTTCATATATACATGTATGCAACATGTAAATACTCCAGTAACCACAACTAGCTCTCCCCTAGACCGACGGTTGGACGGTCATGCTCTCACAACTCACTCTTACCTTAGCGTAGAGGCAATTGATCCATACATTACCATTCAAACGAATGGCATCCATGCAATATCACGCCGCATGGACGACGAAATAGAAACAATCTATTTCCCCAAGTTAGTAATTATATATAAGCCACCTAGAAGTCCTTAAGTGGGCTATAAAGGATGTGATCACCAAGATATCATAAAATTTTTGATTTTTGAATACTTATATATAACTATAAGTTGGAAAACCGTTTTTACAACAAAAGCTTTTGTTTTAAATAGCCAGAAGACATGTTTAATGTTGAATCTAGCTCGATACCAGCCACATCGCAGAATCCCACCAATTTATAAGAGCACAAGTACAAAAACAATCACCGAAACGATTAAATTCTCGAACTTGAGCCCATATAAACCCGGTAGTCAACTGAAATCTCGAAGGATTTCAAACCAACTTGCATACAACTAAGATCACAGTAATTCAACATAACATATCGTACGTTACAACATTTCACAGACATTCGCAAATAGATTACATCATCACAGAGTCATCGTTATTACAAAACAAGTCTTGTAAAACGTGCGGAAGCAATAGTTTAACTCACACACTCGAGTTCAAATACACATACTGGTTCGCTGATCACAGCCCGCAAAAGCATTCAGATAAGAGAACAGAGATCATGCCCATAATCTAGTCTTCATCACCCGCTGGGTGGAGACAATACTTACAGAATCCCTGATATAGAAGGTCATCTGCAACAAGAGGGAATAAACCCTGAGTACGGGAATGTACTCAGCTAGACTTACCCGCCAGAAACCAAAATAAATGGCACCAAGGATTATGCATAGCTTATTGTAGTGGATCTGGATGACACTTTCTTTTTGCAGAAAAGCATAAGTAATAATGATTAACTCTTAACCTGAACTAGCAGTGACTTTTTAGCCATTAACCTGTCGACTATATTAGCACCTGTACTAAGCAATCATTTTATTAGGATGCAAACATTAATAACCATATCAGGTATTCATTGTGGCAACCTTATCATCATCATCCATTTAACCATATCGTTAAATTAATTGAATCTACGCTGTCATTGCTCACCAAGTTCTCACTATCCGGGAGAGACGGCGATTCGAATCGATTCCTATCTAGCTGGAGGGGTATTCCTAAACACAAACCCTGCTTCTCCCGTCGGAGTCGCAAACAAGTCACCTTTGGTATGATTCAGGAGTCGCGAGTCCGATTAGATCGACATTCTCAGAGAACCACTCTACCAAGGTTGTTCGGGACTCTAACCCGCCTTGGACTTATACCAATGGCTCTCCGCACATCCTTACTACCTCCAGAATGCCGCCATTGCTCGTGTCCCCGGCCGAGTCGAGCTACTAGGCTTCATGGGTCGAACGACTTATCCGCCAAGCTAAGTGTTAGGCATGCGTTCAACATGACATGAGGACGTCTGGCAGATCGGTCCTTAAACGACTTCGACGGAGTCACTATGTTCAAACCTACACAAGACCCCGCCCGGTCTTAATTCATTATTCACATGGTTCTTTTCCACGATAGCAAATATAGCCAACCGTGATCCACCTCATCCTAAAGCTCGCAGTGACAGAAATCACCGACTTCTCTGCACTAAGCATGGCTAAGCATTTAACCCGTTCTCGAACTTAAATAGGATTCCAAAGGCGATATCTCGGACAAGGAAGGATATATAATGCAGCAATTGGTTCCAACCAATTCCTATACTTAATGCATCATCAACAATAAAAGGTACTCAAAGTATTTGTAAAAACATGGGAGGCTTAATATGCTTCGGGCTTGCCTTTCGAGAACGAGGAAGGCTGGTGGTCGTGGCACTTTCGGGCAGATCCTCCATGGCGATCGCTTCGTCGGCTTCCCTGCACCTCGGGTTCCTCCTCCTGGTTGGCTCCCTCGAACTCCAGCAACGCTACTCCTCCGGCACACCTATTGCATGAATGCGCAAGATAAATATCATGGATGCACATGAACGAATGTCAGGGATGCTCGGGGAATGCACATGTTCGCTGTAGTTTGCATATTCCAACTTAAGCCCTATTCAAATCACTTTACTTACCAAGTTTATACAACCTAATGTATAATTGCTCATCTTCAGTTAATGACCTAGCACCTGCACCTAAGCATATTCTCAAGTTAGGCTAACCCCTAAACAATCAACGATTACATTGCAACAACATACACTCAAGCATTTGTATTTCAGCAAAATGAAGACTATGTAGCGGTACAGTAAACTAGCCATAACTGGAGATTTATAATTCCAAATGACATGAAACAAGACAATATGGAAAGCTTATGAAATTGTCTACAATTCATTTTTAGACCTCAAAGCATGATTCGACACTTTACCAAGCCGAATTCATAAATCAACAGAACCCTGTCCTCACAAGGCAGAGAGTAAGCAAAACTGGAACCTAACTTTAAACAGCTGTAGTTTCTAAACTACTGGGCCAAATGCCCTCAAATTTTGACAGGAGCTAGATACATAAATTATCTACAACTTTTGTATTCATCACAATCACAGAAAACCAAATTATCATGGGGAACTTTTCAAAGTTCCCAGATCTGTCCAGAGGGACATGATGCAAACAAATAATTGTTAACTTATGATATAAACGCTTAATTGGAAAAAACCAACTTTACTGACATATCACACATATCACAAGAACACCAGAAAGTAGGGTGTCCATCACCAAAACATTTCTTTTAATACCTTTCTTAATTTATTTAATTAATTAGGGGAAATAGTAAACATATTTGAAAACTGCCCCATTAATTCTACAAAAAATTACAGTAGACACTACATGCTCTAAGTAGACTACCATAAAAATTTCACACTATTTGAGTAAGTATAACAACCTACACAAAAATGGTAAGGCAGAATGGCTTAAAATGGCATAATTAGGAAACCTTAGTGAAAAGTGTCAAGCAACAGATTTCATATTTTTCCTTGCATCCTTAAGGTACTAGGACATTCTCCAACAAATTTCATGGTCATTGGAATCATAGATAATTTACAAAAATTCACCCAAGTATCTACCAGTGATAAAAGGAAAATCTATAACTCAAAAACTACACATGCAATGACTCTCAAATTTTAACCAGAGCTTCTACTATACAATACTAGCTTACCCACAAAATTTCATAATTTTTGGATCACAAAAACTCAATATATGATTTAAACAAGTTTGCATGCATTCAAAAACACTTTTCAAGTTCCTATTTAATTCATCCAAAATTTCTACATAATGTGCTCAAGACATATTTTTCTTAAATACTAGACCTAACTGTGAATCTAACAAAATTGGAACCACCCAATTTGGATCTACAAAACAGGAGATACAAAAATATCAAATCAGCATTCAAAACTGCATTTTTGAACTAGCCCTATGACTGCACAGCCACTGACAAGCGGGACCCGGGTGTCAGCTGACCCCACCGGTCAGTGACCGTGAAAACAGAGGAGCCAATGAGGACCGGCGCGGGAATGGCGGAGCTCGCCGACAGCGACCTTCTCGGCGAGACCAACGACACGACGAGCATCACCATGGCATTGCGCACCTAGAGAACTACCTAACAAGACCTATTGTCGGAGCTCAAGACGACGGTGGCGACTATGGCGGCAAGACAGCGCGGCTTGATGGAGGAACTCGTCGACGGCGACTCCTCCGGCGACACCGAGGACACCTACGTGACCTACGTGATGCGGTGAGTCTATTGGTGCTAGTGGCACGACCTACGACCTAGCGGAGGTGGCTCGCCGCCAGTGATGGTGGCACGGCATTGCTCCGGTGCGAGCTGCCGGCGACGGCAACCCATGGCTGGCTCAACCGAGCATGGTGTGAGCTACCTGAGGTCGCCACGGTGCCAACATGGCAAAGAAACGGGGATGGGATGGTTCCTAGCTACCCCGGCCACGGCGGCCTCATCTCCGGCAAGGTCACGCCCATGGCGGTGACGGTGGAAATGGTCACTGTGACCTTACCAAAGCACGAACGACGTAGCTAGGAGGTGGCGCCACGCGGCGGTGATTGTCTGAAACCGAACAGTCACTGTAGCGTCGATTTAGTCAACCTTCGATGCCTGACAGTTGAAAGTTGTAGATCTATAGTAGGGCTACAAATTTGATTTAGAAATCAACAGCTAACTCTCGACGGATCACGAGTTAAATCAAGCCAAAGTTGAGTTCATGAAACTGAAATCCAGTATAACACTTAGAAAAAATTTCAATTGTTGAAACAGCTTTAAATCCTGACTTGTGGGCCATTTTTGAACATGTTGTGCACATTTTAATGAGATGGTCATAAAAGAACTTTTGCTCCACATATAATTCTCTACAACTTTGCTTTAGGTTGCTCAGACATGCAAACATCCTAAGCTACACTTTTTAAACAGTCAAACACAGGAGCTCTAGGGGTCCAAATTGGTCAACCATGACTTGGAAACCTAATTAGGCAAAATGATCAACATGAACATTGTTCCTAATGACATTCTAAGTATGACTAAGGTTCTTAGAAGGATATTTAGCCACACCATACATTGGTCACACAAGAATCAAGCAAGGTGTGTACTGAAATAATGAAAACACATGAAATGTTACAACTGTTTCATAGTCATGTTTCACTTGTTTCATGAGTGTGTTGCATAGTACTAACTAACCATGTTTCACTAAAGTGTGTTGTATATGTTGCACTTGAGTGTTGCACCCTATTCATTTCATAACAAACATACATGATATATGACCATATGTTACAATGTTTCAAGAGCATGTTTCATGCAATATGAACTCATAATTGGATGAATGATGCTCATGTTTATGAAATGCAAGTGCAATTGTGGAAGCCAAACACCTGGGGTGTTACACTGACCCCTCACATTAAAAAACTAGAGGCAAGGTATGCAGAGACAAACTCTAAGAAAAACTGGTCGGACCGGTAGAAACCTACGCCCCAGCGGCTATGGCATTTCTGCTCACCAGCGTGATTAGAGTTTTTTCCCCGCATCCCAAGCTTTAGCCTCCACCTTCCCCGGAAGGATTTAGAGAGGCCCACTTGTGGAATCTCCATCGAGGAGAGGTCAACAGGTCACCAGAGGTCGATTAGATGGCTCGGGTCATGGCCATGATACAGGCAAAGGGCAGTGGGATACCTCATGCAGGTTATGCTAACCCCATCATGAATGATGGACCTAGACCCCACACGGACATATCTAGTAAGAGCTCCCCGAACCCGTCACTCAAGATGTCGAGGTAACTTTACCAAAGCCCACTTTTTCTTTTCCAATGCATGAACATTCATTCATTCATCCATCCTTTCATTCATTCATCCATTCATCATACATTCATCCCATACATCCAAGCATTGCATATGCAATTGCTGCATCACAACGTTTCACGTCACGTCATGAAGCGGTAGCTGTCTCATTCAACATGAGCGGCAACCGACCGAGGTTCAAAGGCTGGCCCATGAATGGCTCGAGGTAGCCTCGCGTCAAACAGAGCCAGGGGAGAAAAACTTAGATTAGCCCCAGCGGCCTTGCCCGCCCTGGCTCAGAAGCGGATAGGGACATCTAGACCTTTCTCATTCGATCCTAACCTCGAGCCAAGCCCATAGAATCTCCATCGAGGAGAGGCCAACGGGCCACCTGAGTCACTCCAAAGCGACACAGGCATCTACCTGGAGGCGGGTTAAGGAGTAGTGGAATGCCACATGAGGGCTATGTGAAAGGTCCTAATATGGCTAGAGGGGGGGTGAATAGCCTATTTAAAAATCTACAAATCAACTAGAGCAATTTGATTAGTATGACAAATAGCGTAATGCAAACTTGCTCTAGCTCTACAAGGGTTGCAAGCCACCTATCCAACAATTCTAGTTGCAATGAATACTTAGGCACACAAACTAGCTATGTAATTACTCACTAAGAGCTCTCAACCTTGCTACTCTAAAGAGCTCAACTAGATGAATGTAAATAATAAAGCAAGCTCTCAATTCTAATTACACTAAAGAGCTTGTATCAACTAGTTTGCAAGAATGTAAATGAGCGAGTAGAGTGATTATACCAACGTGTAGGGATGAACCAATCACAAGATGAATATATAGCCAATCTCCGGAGAATGACAAAGAAGAGAGACAATCGATTTTCTCCCGAGGTTCACGTGCTTGCCAACACGCTTACGTCCCGTTAGTGTCGACCAACACTTGGTGGTTCGGGCGGCTAAGAGGTGTTTCACAAACCTCGTCCACACGATAGGACACCGCAAGAACCGACCCACACGTGAGGTAACTCAATGACACGAGCAATTTACTAGAGTTACCTTTGGCACTCCGGGGGAAGGTACAACTCCCTCACAATCACCGAAAAGCGGCCACGAACAATCACCAACTCGTGCCGATCCTTCACCGCTGCTCCAACTGTCTCAGGTGGTGGCAACCACCAAGAGAAACAAGCGAAATCCATGGCGCAACACGAATACCAAGTGCCACTAGATGCAATCACTCAAGCAATGCACTTGGATTCTCTCCCAATCTCACAATGATGATGGATCAATGATGGAGATGAGTGGGAGGGCTTTGGCTAAGCTCACAAGGTTGCTATGTCAATGAAAATGTGCAAGAGTTAAACATTGAGCGGCCATGGGGCTATAAATAGAGCCCCCATCAAATAGAGCCGTTATACCCCTTCACTTGGGCAAAAGCGCGTTCGACCGGGACGCTCTCGGTCGGATCGACCGACGCCGGCTCTCGGCGTCCGGTCGCTTGATGTCGCCCACGTGTCCAGACTCAACGGTCATCACCTCGACCGGACGCTCGCCTTCGAATCGACCGGGCCGAAGCCCAGAAGCCCGGCGTCGCGTTTCAATAAGCTCCCCGAGGCGTATTTCTTCGACGACGACGCGTCCGTCCACCTTGACCGGACGCAGACCAGGCGTCCGGTGCTCAACCTTCCTATCAGTCAGCTGAAGTCGGCCGCGACCGGACGCAGCAGCGGCATCCGGTGCTTACGATTCACGTCCGGTCCACAGACCGACGCCAAACATCATTTCGACCAACTCCATTTCAACTCTAACTTCTTCACCCTTGCTCAAATGTGCCAACCACTAAGAATTTTGCATCCGCGCAATAGAAAATAGACATTTCATTTTTCCAAAGCGCCGAATCCCGCCTCACAAGCTCGGCGGGAGGGAGAGAGGGACCAAACCCATCTCAACCCTCAAAACACCTTGTGCACATGTGTTAGCATATTTTCACAAATATTTTCAAGGGTGTTAGCACTCCACTAGATCCTAAATGCATATGCAATGAGTTAGAGCATCTAGTGGCACTTTGATAACCGCATTTCGATACGAGTTACACTCCTCTTAATAGTACGGCTATCTATCCTAAATGTGATCACACTCACTAAGTGTCTTGATCACTAAAACAAAATGGCTCCTATATTTTATACCTTTGCCTTGAGCCTTTTGTTTTTCTCTTTCTTCTTTTCCAAGTTCAAGCATTTGATCATCACCATGCTATCACCATTGTCATGATCTTCGTCATTGCTTCAACACTTGGAGTAGTGCTACCTATCTCATAAACATCTTGATAGACTAGGTTAGCACTTAGGGTTTCATCAATTAACCAAAACCAAACTAGAGCTTTCACTATGCTGACCCCGTCAGCGGATGATGGACCCGGATTCCACTCGGACGTGCCCATTAGCGAGCTCACCGAGCGCGACACTCAAGCCATCGAGGCAAGTGTCGTTAGCTCAGCCCCCCAGTTGCAGAAACCGAGGATGGGGCGATGCATGAAATCTGGTCAACCCCTAATGACCCCCATGGGGCTCGAGTCGCCTGACCCAAAATCGGGAGACCGGGGTTCAAAGGTTGGTCCGTGAAGGGCCCGAGGCCGCCTCGCGTTGAACAAAGCCAGGGGAGAAAACATAGATGAGCCCCAGCAGCCTTCGCCCGACCTACTTAGAAGTGGACAGGGTCATCTCAACCTTATTGTTCGATCCTAACCTCGAGCCAAGCCCATGGAATCTCCATCAAGGAGAGGTCAGCAGGCCACCTAAGTCGCTCTTTGGAGTGATACGGGCATCTATCGGGAGGTGAGTTAAGGAGTAGTGGAATGCCACATGAGGGCTATGCTAACCTCATCATGAATGATGGACCTAGATTCCACTTGAACATGCCTGTTAGCTAGCTCACTGAGAGTGTCACTCGAGCCATCGAGGCAAGTAACGTTAGCTCAACCCCTCCGATTGCGGAAACCGTGGATGGGGCAACGATCGCAAAGATGAGCCAACCCTCGACCAGACCCCTGCTACGCGTGGGGGCTCAAGGAAAGTTGGACTCGCAAGGAAACCGAACGCACGGTCACAGAACGATGGCTCAGAACCTAGGGAGGGGGTACATGCGAAAATAGGAGACATTTTCTCCTACTAATTTCGCTATCCTCTCCTTGATCTTTAGTGAGACCCGATCCTAGCAACGACAAAGGGTCAGATCTCACTCGGAGGCTGATAAGGGTATAAGTACACCCTTTCTGAAATTGTCACCGCGCCCAACCCCTTCCTCGAGTTAAACCTAGTGGCAAGGTCTGTAGAAACCAATGACTGAGCAAGGATGGTCGGACTGCGAGAGACCTATGCCTCGGTGGCTACGACATCTTTGCTCACCAACGTGATTAGAGTTTCCATCCTATACCTCAAGCTCTATGGTATTAACAAATGAAAGGGTCAGAGTGCGTTAACCCCTTTTCACACATAAAAAGGACAGAAAAACAAATTTGATCAAACAAAACAAAATGATAAGTTTGTTCAGATAGTACAGAGGGGTCAGAGCTTGTCCGCTTATTACATGAATAATTGCCCAACCTATCTGACTAACTAACCCCTCCAAGGGAGAACTATGCTCTCTATTCTATCCGCCAGGTCCTACAAAAGGGGAGCCACCGCCGCTTCCATCTCCTCTAACTTGTGGACTTCATAGCCAGGCATGAAGCCATGGCTCATTGCCTCTAGGTCAATGCTGTCCCTATAATGAGAACAAGCAATCGCGAAGGATTGATTAACCCTGGCTCGAAGGGCATTCCTCCCAAGCTGGTGCACCCGAGCCATGATCTGGACAGCACGGGCAGTGAGCGAGCTGGTCCCCTCCGACTGCACCACCTCAAGGTCATCGCAGACCACTCCAAGGGCGACGCTCAGGATACCAAGCTCATCGCTCTCCGACTGAAGATTCCTCCTCGCCTCGGCAAGGTCCATGGCCAGCCTGGTTGAAACGCTCTCGGCATCCAGCTTCTAGGACATCGCTATTCCGAGCTCGGCCTAGAGGGAGCCGACCTTCTACTACACATTATCGTGCTCTTGGCAGGCCTGGTCTCGCTCTCGAAAGGCCTGGTTGTGCTCCTTGTGAGCCTCTCCATGGTCTAGAGCAACTCATCCTGCTCCTTGCATAGTCAAGTGATTGCCTTGGCATCCAAGTTTGCCCTGTTCTCTAGGGCCATGGGCTTCTCCTCAGCCCCTAGCTTCAGCTCCCTTTCCCGCTCAACCTCAGCCAGAAGGTCGAGGATCCACTGGCGGGTCTCGACGTCCTTCTAGAGCATCTCATCCTGCTCCTTCCTAACATTGGTGGCCTCCTCGTTGTCCTAGCATGACCTCGCCGACAAGGCCTCGAATGCCCTCTCGGCCATGTCAGCATGTCGACAGGCCTTGGTCACCTGTGATTGAAGACTGCCCACCTCCTCAGTAAGGGGAGTCAGCTCAACCGCCTTCTATTAGGTGACAGCAAGCTGAGCAGTCACCACCCCGCATAGCCATGCCTCCTCGATGAGGCAGTCCTAGGTTCCCCTCTACTCATGAAGGAACCATGACTTCCCCCGGCTACGAGCGATGAGGGACTAAAAGAAGACGATGGGTAGAATACAAAAAATGCAGAGAAAGGAAAGAGCAAGAAGCAAGATCAAGCAAATATCCGGCCAGTGGGAATGACAACATTGACCAAGGCACCTAGGCATGGTCTAGGGCTTCGAGCATGGACGCAACCCCCATGTCGAGGCTCTCCCGCTCCATGCTCTTGGTGGCATCGTCGAGGGTGAAGAGCGTCGATGCCGGGTCCTACGAATTTGTCCACCGGAACAGGGGCTCTGTAACACCCTCAGTGTTAAGCATGCACTTAACCTTGACATTGCATGATCACAATCATCATTGAGCATTCATGATCATAGGCATATCATGTATTCCATCTTTGTTGGCTCATATTGCATATGATATTACTTAATTACCATACTTAAGTTAGGGTTTACATGCAACAAATGTATGAAATGTGTGTGTGACCTTGTGAATGCTTTAAACATGTTTAAAATAGCATAAGGAATCACTTTGGTATTCATGACTAAGTCTAGTTTAGTCTCTAAGTCATGGATATGGTGTATGACATTATTTTAAAGTGCCATGTTTGACCTAGTTTGAACTATGTGATAGTCTTTGCATGGCAGTGAACCTTTAAGCAAAGTTGTAGTATTTGAGTAGGGCAACAACTTTTATGTTTGGGTCTTGAGCTAATTCAGTGCATAGCTTAGTCATTTTTAGCTCACAAAAATCTAAAAAACTCAATTTCCAACACTTAGGAAATTTTCAAAGTTGTATTCAGTTTACAGTTTCGCTGGCTCAACTTTGGGCTGATTTTACTCGGTATTGGTTGCGAATTGGAACTTGATCCTTTAATGGAAATTGTAGATGGTATATAGGTCTACAACTTTTATTTAGATGGTTTGCGTTAATGCTTCATGGTTTAGGAGTTTTAGCGCTATGAAATCGCGCTGTTAGGCCGGTACCAGAGCTCTGCTGATCGAACTGAATGGTGTCTTCCGTGGCCGATCGACGCTAGCGCTTGGACGCCGCGTGGAAGCCACCCGTCGTCGATGTCCTGACCGGCCAGGCCACATCAGGCCTCAGCTCTCCAACTCAAGCCTGCGCTCGCCCATGATCTCTCCACGCCCTCAGTTTCACTGCCTGCTTCCTTCGTCGCCTTTGAGCGCACCCGCAGCAGCCACAGCAGCTCCGCATCGCTACGCCGATGCCATTGCCGGCCTAGCCCGCACCACGCCCCTTCTCCGCCATCGCAGAAGCTTCACTGTGTTCCCACAGTCGCACCGTGCCTCAACTGTGTTCCGATCTTTCATGGCCGGCTCCAGCGTATCACCGTCGTTCCGTGCCGCCGCTCCACCATGAGCGCCGCCATCGTTGCTAGCTCTGACGATAGGTCGAGCTAGGTACCTCATTAGGTGCGCAATGTCATGGTGAAGCTTGTTGTATCGATGCAGTCACTGGAGTGGCCGCCGTCGGCGAGCTCCGCTGTTCCCGCGTCGAGTTCGCGCCATTGCTCTGTTCTGTTTCATTGACATGTGTGCCCAACTGGCTGGAGGGTCCCGCCTGTCAGTGTTTGTTGAATAGAAAGCTAGTTCATTTTTATAGATGTGAATGCCTACTTTGAAAAATGATAAGTGGAGTTTGGTTGATCCAAATTGGGTTGATCCAAAAATGATAACCGCTTTGGGCACCTACAAGGTAAGGACGTAGAAAGGGGTGGATCCGGTAGCGACCCACACCTAGGCGCAGAAGTGCTATGGGCATCCTGGCCCACATTCGAGTCTCGACCGGATACGATCCATGGTTTTTTCCCTAAGGAAGGCAGAGAGCCCTCGGGACCAGTCGAACGGACCCGAGAACTATATGGATTGATCGCCGAGAATCTAGAGTTGGTTACCAGCTGGCCCTAGCCGAATCCCCACGAACGGGATACCGGAGCCCCAATTAGGAAATATCTTTTCCAAACCACCAATTCTCATGGCCGTATTCGCAAAGGGTCTGGTCTCGATGAAAGGGAACCACCGTTCCTAGGTTACATCATGGGCTATAGAAGAAGGCCAAAGCCCTCAGAGTCCTCCCATTCAGAAAAGCCTTTGAAGGAGTATTATACTCCTCTAAAAGCTCGGGGGCTACTATTGGGGACCAATATGAGGGTACCCGAAGAGGAGGGGCTAATGGTTGCTATATGTTAATCCATCTAGGCAGTCAAAGGTGCGACTATAGCTCCAACTAACACTAAGGTCGTGGGCTCCGCCTCGCTCGACATCTGGTCATGGACTCCGCCTTGCCTGACCCTAAGGTCGTGTGATCCGCCTCTCTCGACATCTGGGGGCGGGCTCTACCTCGTCGACACCGAGGCTATAGGCTCCACCTCGCTTGACCTCTGGCCACAGGCTCCGCCTCGTCTGACCCCAAGGTCGTGCAATCCGCCTCACCCGACCTTTGGAGGCAGGCTCTGCCTTGTCCGACACCGAGGCTATGGGCTCTGCCTCGCCTAACCTCTAGCCACAGGCTTTGCCTTGCCTAGCCCCAAGGTCGTGCGATCTACCTCGCCTGACCTCTAGGGGAAGGCTCCACCTTGTTCGACACTGAGACTATGGGCTTTGCCTCGCCCAACGTCTAAGGGCTGGCTCCCCTCACCCGACATCTAAGGGCGGGCTACGCCACGCCCGACCCTCGAGGGCGGGCTCCACCTCACCTGATGTCTGAGGGCTGGCTCCATCTCGCCCAACATTTGAGGGTGGCTCTTCCTCGCTCGACCCACAAGGGTGGGCTCCACCTTGTCCAATGTCTAAGGGCTGGCTCCATCTCGCCCAACATCTAAGGGCGGGCTCTGCCTCGCCTGAGCCCTCAGGCATGGCTCCTAACGGAGGCTCACGCCACCACCAACCACTATAGGCCAGAAAGTACAACCCAAGGTCAAACTTCTGGCATCATGTAGGGGGCGGTCACGTCTCAACATGACCCATCCCCACGACATGTCATTCCAGGGAACTCACATTGCTCATAGTGACGGACGCATGGTCACTATGCTGCCTACTCCCTGTATGGCCGTTGATCAGCACGCTAGTTCACCGTGCTGCCCGCTGGGGCAGAGTGGAACGTGATGACCTACTGACAATGCCAGGGCATGGCATCATCGATGGATAGGCGCTCGACATGGAGCTATCCCTGTCACCGCCTACCATGTTAGAGGGGCCCACACAAAGGAAAAGAAAGGCCCAGTGACCCTGAAGGACTTCCTTTCCCTCTCATTCTCCTCTTTTCTCCCGTTGTAACCCGTGCTTTCCCTTGGCCTATAAAAGGGAAAGCAGGGCACCCCACTAAGTGGGGCATCACACGAGATTGCATCGCACCGCATCAGATAAAAAACCACTAGCATAGAGCCTCGAACACATAGCCAAGCAGTGACCGAGCTCTCAGTACCCATTCATTCTTTCCACTAGAGACTTGGGACCTGTCCCTCTCTCGCCCGTTTGTAACCCCTACTATGAATTTTTCAGTGCAAGTAACATGAGCAGCAGCAACGAAGTGGACATAGGGACATTCCGCCCGAACTAGTATAAACCTTGTGTCCTCTTAGCACACCATCCAAGCCAGAAGCACAATATTAGAAATTTACTCATTGGTGTTTACTTGAAACACTGATAGGTATACACTAACACCGCCATATTAGCTTATGATCCGTCCGTGACCAGGTCCTTATTTCCATCGCATTAGAGCACGACCCACCTATGTGGGTGTACACTCACACCGCCGTGTTGGCTTATGATCCATCCGTGATCAGGTCATTGTTTTCATCGCATTATACCATGACCCGCCTGTGTGGAGGACATCATCACCGTCACTCTGATGTATTACGCGTCTATTTGAATGGCATTACTGTAACACCCTGGGTGTTAGTCATGAGTTAAGCAACGAAATTGGACTTAAGTAGGATATATCAAGCAATGATTATGATATGTAGTTCATAATCTGGAAGTAATGATGAAGGTATTGAGGTCAAACCTATGAAAAAGAGCCCCAACTTGGACTCGGACAACATGCCTTTACTTACATTCGGACCCTAGTTATGATTAGGCATGCATAATGTTAAACATGCTTATTTCATGTACATTACATCAACATGCATCCATCTTGACCAATGGAAAAGTTTCATGAAGTTTGGAATCAAGAAGTCACATGAAATGATGAGTTATAATCTTTCTTAAATTGCTTCATCAGGTGAATGGGAACATGGGCTGTTGACCAAACCTTGCAACCTTGCTCAAACAACTCTAATTCAACTCATGAACAAAAGTCATGAAGGGTTCGTTTTGAGCAAATGTCAAGAAAATGGTTCTAAGTGTGGGAATGGCTAAAATTGTCTTTCTCATGATATGGTTTTGACCTGTGTTGACCAACTACTTGGATTGCTTGCATGGAGTTGGACCTTAAATAAAATTTGAAGTTTAAATGGTGTACAACAAACTTTACTTTTGGACCAAGCCCTAATTCAACACCTAAGTGGCTCAAACAGTGGCCTCAAGTTTGGATACAGTGCTGTTTTGGTTTCTCTAGGATTTTTCTGTCCCTGATCGACAGCAGCGAGTTGACATGTTTGTGAATTTTTATCTTCCAAATTCATATGGTAACTCGATTAGATTCCTTAATATGAGTTGAAGTACACTTTATGCTGGAAACAATGAAGCAAGTCTCATCAAGTTTGGAGTTCATTTGGAACTTCGAAGTTAGTTTCAAAATCAGCAAAGACTAACTATTTCTAGGAGTTAACTGAATCTCGATTTCAGTTTCATGTACCCCACTTTGGAGAATTGTATCTACCTAACCAAGCTGAACCAGTCCATGATCCGTTGACCAAAGTTGTAGAGCAAGATGTGCATAACAAACTTTAAGGGTCATGAGCCAGTTTGGTCTCTAACTTAGTCAAACTGAGGACTCAAAACAGAACCTAGTGCTGTTTTGGATCTCAAAAATTTGGCTAAGTCTAGAATTTTAGTGGCAATGATGATTGGCATCTCGCGTTCTCCGATTTTTATTAAGCAACTCAAGTTGAGCCAAATATAAAAGTTGGAGTTTACATCTTAAAGAAGGACATACAAAAGGTTGGGATCGGTTTGACCATGTTTGGACCAAGTAATTGGAGCACAAGCAGAGCAAAGCTTAACCCTTGATTAGTCGCTGACACTATCAACTTTGGGCTTAATTAGCCGCTAATGGAGAGCTCTAATGGCTAGGTATTAGGTGGCTTAATGAATTTTGTAGATCATCAGATGGGCTTCAATTTTGCTTTTGGGTCCAAGGTCCAAATCGGCCCATAGCTGGCCCAAAATCGGCTCCCACCTTGCCCTGACCATCCCTCACCACCTGTCTGAGGAAATGCCGATGCATCCTCCATGCACTGGCCGTGCCCCCACCATGGCTGTCGTGTGCCCCTGCCTTCTACCCATGATGGTAAGGCGCCGAGCTGCCCCTAGATGCTCCCTCCTCACGCGCCTCGCCCTCCCCATCCCCTTCCTCGCTCTCCCTCACTCTCTGGTGCTTGCCCACGCTGGGCACAACCTCATCCACCATGGACGGCCGGCAAAGCTCTACCACCACTGCATCCTGCTGCTCCACTCCTCTGTGGTGCAAGCCAAGAATGCTACCACCTCCTCCTTCGCTCTCTCCTTCGCCCCACGTGGGTTGCTCGACCGCGCCACCGCCTACAGCCACTGCCGTTAGGGCTGTGACACTGGTGCCGCACAACTAGGCTATCCTGGCCTGCCTTGGGCCGAACCAGGCAGCCCCACGGGTGCGCTCTAGCCCCTGGGTGCTCCTTGCCGCTGCTGGCTCCTGCTGGCCAAGGCCGACCAACCTCGAAGTCGCCCCGCCGTGTTCGATGAGGAAGACGAAGAGGGACCACGCACAACAATAAGAAGAAAGGGAAGGGCTTAAGTGCAAAGGTGTGACTTAGTTGAACAGTGCCTGGAAGGACTGTTTCGCTGGAATTTATTTTCGTAGAAGTTCGGGGTCCTCGGTGCAGGTTTGTTTTTCTTTTATGGCTAAAATTTGGAAAATCATAATAAATCATAGAAAAATCATAAAACAGAAAATGAGGACTTTTTGGAATCCTTGCGAGTAGATCTATGCAGTAGAGTCATAATATGATATGAGTTAGTAGAAGGTTTTTGCTGTTTTATTTATCTAGGTTAATTGGGGTTTTCTAGGGATAAATTCATATCTAAAGGTGTGGTGCTCCAAATAAGGTGAATTTTTTATGATAGGCTATTGATGCTATGTGTGTGCTGTGGTAAAAATTTCATGGTCATTGGATGTAGTATGATTGATTTATTGATTTAACTTGGTTAATGCTTGATAAGTGGTTTTAAATGGTTTATAAATAATTTATATATGCAAAAATGGAAAAGGTGGTTCCATTACCTTGGTATGATGTTGTTGTGTCATGTTGATACATAATATGGCCGTGTGTTTGCAGAAAATAGTGTGTTTTAGATTTATCTTGCTCTGACATGTTTTCTTGCATTAGCAATTTGTCTTTTTTGTAATAATTAATCTATAAAACCTGAGCATGTGAAATTTGTGCATTAGCCATATTTTCATAACATCTACCACTTATAAAAGTCTCAGCCCCAAACTAGTTGTTCTCATATAGTACTAAAAATAATACATATGTTGCATTATTAAAGTAGAGAATGAATGTCGTGACCATATACATGTATTTATTGTCATGTGATGCTTCTAGTAGCTATTCCTACATGCGATGATTGTTTGAATATGATTCCAAGATGTTTGGGGTAGCATATATGTCAAGAATATATTGGTTTCTAGCAACTAAATGATAGATGAATTCAGCATGCCTCTACTGTTATGGCTGCATGTACAGTTTTTGTGGTGGTGACATGTTCATGATACAAATGATGTTTTATGTAGATATGTTGAATACAAAAGTTGTATATACTTTCTTTATATTTATTTTCCTTAAATTTTATGATTTTAGGCCTGATGGTTTAGGAGTTATAGATTTTACAAGTTTGCTGTCAGGTTTTGCATGTTCTTTGGACAGATCTGAATGATTGTATTGTTTGGGTCATTTAAACATAGAATCATGTATTGGTGATAATAGTATAGTTGTAGTGATTTTCCTAAGCTTTCTAAAATGTCTAAGATCACTGTTTTTGGTGGTCTAGAACTCTAGTTATTGCTGTTCAAAGTGGAATGACAGATTCTGTCTAATTCTAGACAGAGAGGTCTTCTTGATGTTGTTTAACCATGTTAGCTATAGAATCATCTTAAAATGATAATATTAAAGTTATAAATAACTTAATAATATTTCTATAAATTTAAGAATCATATTTACTGGATGTATAGAACTTCAGATATACATTTATGAAGTTATTGTCAGATTTATGTCCTAGTTTGTGCAGATCTACTTGTTAGTATTTTTCAACCTTGTTAACCTTTAAATCAGCTCTAGGTGTAAATAACAAAGTTGTAGATAATTTCTTTAGATTTCCATAAAGTGTAGGATCACCTTTATTGGATGCCAGGATCTTTGTTTAGACTAAAACAAGTGACTATTGTGCTGTTGTCCAGGAACTGCATGTGTAGGTTGATTGCTTTAGCTTGCCCTGGTTGGTTAAACATGTTAAGTTGACATCGATTGATGAATACTTGCCATGGCTACACGCAAGTAATTTGGGTGCCATGCTTGATGTGCTTGCCATCTCCTATGTTATGCTTGAGTGATGATTAAGTTAAATAGCTCTAGGTGCTTACATTGGTTTGGTGTACTTTTATGAATGCTTTACGTGTTGCACTTCCATGCATTCATACATATGTATGTTGCACCTCATTTAGGTATGCTAGATACACTATGTGAAGGACGTGATGTTGGAGCTGAACCCAAAGATGGAGTTTATTGAATCCATCCTGAAGACAAAAGGACTAAGAAAGTGCCGAGATGGGAGATGCTCGCCAAGCTAGTGTCATCTAAGAAACACTGACCTAGTGTTGGATCCCAGACAAGCTTTGGAGCATTCTAATCCTGCTATTTTTTTACAAATATCACTTGAGTCCTTTATGTTTGATGCATTAGGTTATAAGAGTTTATTGGAACCACTTGATGCATAGAACTACCTTGTCCAAAAATATACCTTGAACCCTATGTAGGTCCAGGATCGAATGTATTCTTAGCAATGCTTAGACCGATAGAAGTCAGGTGATTTCTTGTCACCTACGAGATATAGGTGGATACCAAAGCACGGTTGGCTATATTTGCTATCATGGAAATAACCATGTATTGATGAATAAAAGGAGGCCAGATGGGATTGTGATTGAGAAGCAACAAGGCATGGAGGTCTTGGTGCCTATTTATCCCCGTATGTGTTGGTTAAGGACCAATTTGCTGTACATCCTCATGTCATGTTGAACGCATGTCTAGCACTTAGCTGGCCGGATAACTCGTTCTGACCGTGAAGCCGAGTAGCTCAACTCAGGCCGGGCCTCGTTCTGTTAGAGTGCGCACTTTGGATGGTAGTAAGGATGTGCGAGGAGCTAGACATGAGCCCAAGGGCAGGGTAGTCCTGATCGTCCTAGTAGCTGGATGTCCCTGGTTGTGCGATGCTGATTGAACCCGCAAATTGGACCAGAGTTGTACCAAAGGTGACCTAAGACTACCTTAGCGTAGGTATGTTTGGGTTTGTGTTAGGAATAACTCCCCACATAGTTGGAATCGATTTGCGTCACCGTCTCTCCCGGATAGTGAGAACTTGACTGAGCAGCGGCAACGTAGCATTAATTGATGGAATTTGATGGTTATGATGAATATGGAAATGTTATACCAGCTATGGTTACTATTGCATGTTACTAAATGATATTCCACATGTTTGGCACATGTCAGTTGCTAATCTAGAGATGAATAGCTATAATTAACTTGGTTACCAAATTATAAAAAGTATAGCTCAACTAGTGGCTTTTATGTAAAATGTTGTCAAGCTAGCTCCACCTATAAAGCCTTGCATGATCCTTGGAGTCACTTTATTTTTGGTTTATGACAGGTAAGTCTAGTTGAGTACATTCGAGTACTCAGGGTTTATCCCATCATGTTGTAGGTGAAGTTCTCGGCCTGCTGAAGATGGTGGCTAACCGCCGGTGGGCTCGGTGACTCTATATTTATTTCTCATCTATATGCTTTTATTAGAGGTTGTCACTTATGCTAGCAATGTATTTGGAACTTATATTATTGTAATCATTTGAAAGCTATATTGTTTTCACTAATCGATTTTGAAACCCAAACTTGTATTATTATTTGTGAACTCATTGTAAACATTATTTCCGCTGCAACTCTGTGTATATGATGTGTATTTGCTTAATCATGCGATCTTGATTGTGATGTTGATTTACCAAGCTCCTTCGTGACACTCGGCGAATTACCGGGTTTATATAAGTGAAAGTATGCACGTGTCAACGTGTTTAATGGGGACAGCCGTACATGATCTTGTATAAATTGGGCGGTTCTGTCACAATTACCACCATCGCCTTGTAGTACGATCTGACCTTGATGAGGATGTACTAGGTGTCCGTTTACTAATCAAGTCGGCCGTGATGATTTTGTGATCCCGCCGCATCATAGGATGGAGTGGCGTTGTTGATGATGGCTTCACCATCGGGTAATGGTATAGTGCGATGGTGATGAGACTTTCATCATAGTCACATAGTCATATGATGTGGTGGTGTTGGCAACACAAAAATGGCGGTTCAATACAAAACAGAGACCGTTACGAAATGGTACTGTATCCGGTATTGAAATAATTATTAATTAAGATGGACCATAATAGCTACATGACACAACATGCAGATATATTTGTCAAATCCATACAATATGTTCACATACAAGAGTACTTTTGACAATATACGATATGCTGACAGTAGTAGCTAGGATACATAGATGCAAGATTTAAACTGTTGTTGATAATTACAAACCATACATGATAATTAACACACCACATGGTCTCCATGTATGGCCTCATCAATGATAAAAGTAGCCAGGCGTTCTTGAAGCGCCAATATGTCTTGAGTGGTCAGCTCCCTTGTATCTGACAGTAGCATAGACTACAAGAAGGCAGCATTGTAGTAATGTAACATGGAGTACATTGTTCAATTTAATCAGTAGAGATTTGTGTGTTGGTATAATAAGAACATGTTTGTGTTTTGTGGCTTTGATGATCCCGCTCATGTAATGCATTACATAGAACACACTAACATCTCTGCCACTAGGATGTTGCTTTGTGATCGTATCGACCACCGTTACTTTGAACCCATCATTCCAGGAAAGACCATAGAATCTGCTCTTCTTTTTGTACTTGTCGTAAGCCCGGTCATCATCTAGCAGAAAGATCATTATGACGAACAAAATTGTTACACATATAAATGATGAGATCTATGAAACCACATTGTAAAATGCATGGAATGATAGCTTTACTTGTTCATCATTTTTTTGAAGGGTTTGATATGCTTCATTCCCCTCCTGCTTGTATCATACATGAAGAGCTTGTTATGGAGCAGGTCTACAGCAACAAGGCAAGTATGTTCACTATAATAAAGAAAATCAAATGCAGATTAGAGTCCCACCTGTTACACATATTGACATAAATGAATTACTCGCTTACCCGTCATTGTATGGTAGGAGAATTAGTGATTTATCATCCTGGGCCAGAATGGAGTCGCACATAGCCTTCATCGTCGTTGTAAAGTCCATTGTGCTAGAGTTAAAGGTCACCGGGTTGAAGAAACCTATTGCAATATTTTTGTCCTTGCATGTATTTGCCTCCATCCTACAGACAAGAAAAGTTAAATTTGATAGATATAATGATTCAATTAAATATACACACATGGGGCAGAAGCTCACATACATGGTCCACAAGGACAAGATTTGGACATCCAGGGGGAAAACATTGTAAAAGTCAAACAATTCCTTGAACTTCAACCACAATACCTCATCCTCTCCATGATAGAAATGTTTGTCCTGGTATCTTGCACCAATCTAGAACCCCTTTTGGTTTAAGTACCACACATTCAGAGCTTGCATTTTTGTCGGCAATTTGTGGACCCGATTCGAATGCACTAGAGATTGACCTAACTTAAACTGCCACTGCTGGTTTTATTTTGTGACTGTCTGCTCCATCTGTGTTGTTTTCTTGGATTGGTTTTATTTTGTGCCTGTCTGCTCCATCTCTGTTGTTTTGGAGGGACAATGTAAGTTCTTTTGATTGCTATCTGTGGTAGTTTCCTTGTTCGATGCACTAATCTTCCGAATCTTATGGGGTCGCTCCCTAGTTTCAAAAATTAGTGGCAGTGCAGGTGTAAGCCTTAGATTGGTAAGTTTGACATCTTCATCGGAACTGCAATTCGACATTGTGGCAATAAGGACTATGTTACGCTTCCGCACCAAGGACCCCATGTTGGCCGCTAGCGTTGACCTATTATCGTCCATGGTCATTTCCAACTCAACTATGTCATACTTTTCTTTGGCCAATGTATCCAGGATAACTGGTGCATAGCCTGAAGGCAACGGCATCCATTTATCATATTCCCTGGATGAACCTGATCGGTAGCCACCTTGTGCCTAAATAGGGCCTTGCATCCTTGTGACTCCATGTAGAGCATGGGATATTTAGGTTCGTTGATATGATCCATGTCAAAGGTGGAATCTGCATCTACTTGTGGAAGTTGTGTGCTTCCACAGCTGTTACGTACCTGTTTCTGAGCTGATGTTTCCCTAGGAAACTAGTTCTGCTTCTATTTGAGCCTGGTATGTGGCAGTCAATGCCACCTCCTTTTCTTTCCATTTGGCCTCGAACATAGCTGACAATTCTTCACATACATTCACATTTTTTTGGCATTATGCCTACCATGACTTCTGTATGTGGATTGGTCATTTTTGAAGGCAATCTACCATGGAACCAGTCCTACACCTCATGCCCGATCAGGATGCTCTTTTGTCCCTAGTGCCCAACTCAGGATGTCATCCTCCCTATTAGGAACGAAAGTACCATTTGCCACTTGAGCCTGTAGTGCTCGTATCCTTTCAGCGAGTTTCCAGACTGCATCATTTGGAAAACTTAGGGAGCCATCATCATTGTAGGTCATCTTTCTTGCAAGAAGATACCTCAACGAGCGGGCATCCTAGCCTTCAGTCTGTGATGTAACACCTTTTTAGAATAGCTCTTGTAACTTCTTCTCTCACTCAGGAACTTCGCGTACCCCTGAGAGCCGGTGTGGTGGGGGTTATCATTTCTACAGGAGTTGAGGGTATTTACTTTGCTAATTTTAAGAGCTTCCTCTGATTTCTTCCAACTGACAAAAGCTTCCCAATATGCTTGCTGAGTAGGGTGCTCACCTTTTTGCCAATTTGGCTCTGTTCCCTTTAACGCATGTTCTTTGTACAACTCATACTTCGAATACCTCCATTTTTTCCCATGCAGTGCAATGCCCGTTTCTTCACAATTTTTGTATCAGTGGGGTGCAAGTTGAATTCAAACAAATTCACCATCTGATCCCAACATTTCTTCTTGATTTGATCAGTAACATACCAATCCTCTTGACCCTTCCTCTTCTTCCAGTACCTGAATATGACTAGGACATGTTTTCTCACAATTGCACCCTAGGTGCTGTGGTATGGCGCTATCACCATGTCTGGTTCCTTGGGTTCTCCAATGCAATTGAAGTGGTTGATGACAAGTCAATAAGTGTGTAGCTTGTTGCCATGTCGCTTGGTCCTGTATTCAACTGCTATGTTTGCTATAGGTTCCTGTGCGCTAGTATCCTACACATTGACTACAACATTGCAATTATTGGTGGTAGCCGTTATGTATATTGATAATGTAATGAGTCATGAGTAATTATCTCCCCATTTCCTTTGAGGTTTAGATACATCGAAGGTGAAACTGGGCAAATGTCGTCGTCTCCACCTTCAACTTCAATCTGCAAATTTTGCTCTGGAGCCTGCATTAATGATGTTCGGTACCGTGTCAATGCCATTGGTGCTGCAGATACCAATTCATAGACGTACATTGTCAGTGCAGGCTAATAATGCGCGCTAAATGGAATCCTAGAAAACTATTGTTTTGGTTCATTTTGGATCAAAGGCATTCACCCGGATTTATTGAAAGCTTAACGAAGCCTAAGATCCAGAGGTGGGGTTACCAGCTTTCAATTGAGACCAGAAAACGCATCTAACAACCATCCATCATAAAGACAAGGACTAAAGCAAAAAAACTGTAACAATCTATCAACGAATCTGAACCACTTGATAGCGAAAAAACAAAACAAAACAAAATAAAAAACCCTAATCCAAAGTAAGAACAAAGGACTGGAAACTATTGAATCTCATTTCTAACTCAAATAATTCGCATTCATAAATATCGAATCAGAAGCATAGAATTGAAATCAGAAGCATGTACACCTTGCTCACTAGGGTGGGTCAACAGCGTGTTTGCGTCCATTTTGACGGCGCTACTGCGGCTGCATGGGTGACAGATGCGGTGGGCCGTGGAGGTGCGAAACCATTTGCGGTCCTCGATAGCGATGCCAACACTCCAACTATGAGTGGCCACCGACGACTGCTTGCAGTGGTAAGGGAAAGGGTAGGGAAACCATGTTTTGGTTGGGCGCCGCCACCATGGGAGGACGGAGTGTGGAAGGGGAGAAGAATGGGTTGTGGAGATAACACAGGGGCCAACCCTAGAAAAGGGATCCTATGACCGTTGGAGCTTTCACGTAGTCCACAACACTCTTCACATGTTTACTTTAGCGACACCATTTGCCATTGTGAACTGCACATTAATTGCACAGTTCGATAACTATGACACAACATATCATAGAGAGAAGAAAATAGTGATGCATCAAAACATACTCATCATTAAGCGGATGAAGTCAGGAGGTGCGGCCGCTTAGTTGGATGCACATTTGTCCAATCCGGCTTACACAGTAAAACAACATAATGCCTACATTAACATGTACATTTACAACATAACTTAGTAGCAATGATTGAAGTGTGGCCACTGGTATGTTTCTTGGATCACTTGGATGACTGAGTTCATGGCAGTAGTGTCAATGCCAACCATGTCCCACGGCAGGAGCTGCATCCATTCCCTATGCCAGGCGATGGCCTCCTCTTTTGTTGGGCTGTCGTGCATCAACCAACGGTATAGCCCATCAACACAATTCTTCATGAAGTCACTCAGGGCCTAGTTCAACGACTGTAGGGACAAAATAGGCATCCACCTAGTGATCAGCCCGTGGAACATGTCGTATTCTAGATGTGGCGGGATGACAACCACGCTCTTGAACCGGGATGCCAAGTACGATACAATGAGCTTGTCGATGAACTCCTTCCACCAATCTAATGGACCGAACATGTGCTCATAGCTTAAGACCATATTGTTGTCGTAGTCATTCGAGAAGACCCACCTGCACAGGGCACCCTGCCAATTGTTTATGTAGGACTCCTAAAGAAGGTGAACCATGGTGTCTGGTGATAGCTCGGTGCCCCATCTCATGCGTCGTTCTTGACATTAGCTTGTCACGGACCTCCCCTAGTCCATGCGTCACGTACAACATGATGACCCGCTGGACAAACTCGCTCCAAACGTCATTCGAAGCAGCGTTCTTCCATGGAACCACCATGTCATAATTTTTGTAGGCGCCTTCATCGGTAGACTTGGTCAGGAGGTTCTCGTGGGATTTCAGCACCATGTGTACCATTAGCTCGAGGAACTGCCACCCGATGATGGACATCCATGGACGTAGCCATACCCATCCTACTTCTGCTTCCCATGCCTCATTGAACCTCTCGGCGGACTTGGATAGCTCTGGCTTCACCACATCCAACAGGAATGACTACATGGGTGGGAGCTGTAGTGGTAGCCTTAGCAAGAACAGTACTAGTTCATCTTGCCATGGGTAGTTGATTGTCCACAACCTCCTTAACTCCGCCAGATTAGGGCCGACCACCAACTCCGTTAGCAACACAGCGTACTGCGATGAGGTGGACCCATCGTGCAAGAGTATTTCCTTCAACTTGGTCACCACGTCCATCAGCCACTTTGGGTGCTCGAGCAGTTCCCACAACTCAGCGAACATCTCTTGCAGCATCATGACCAACTCCTCGCGCGCTTTATTCATGAGGGAGCGGTTCATGTAGTCGCTGAGATTCTTAATCTTCAAATTCATGTATCACCTGATAAGCTCATCTAAGTTCCCCTTGGCCTGACTGTTCTTCTACCGCCTTTGGGATTTGATGACCTCGCCGGCATCAGGAGGATTCCAAGAACTTCTATGATTCCATAATAGGTGTTCATTTGCTTATTTTGTTCATAAGGTGTTCATTTGCTTATTTTGTTCATAACAAGCATCGATCCAGACACCACTATTTTGGTTCACACTCTTTTTGTCTTGTTTTTCTAGTGTAAAATGTGTACGCATTTATGTCATAACCTTGGTACATCACCACTAAATTGTTCGGTCCCATGGCCAATGCATCAAGGTTAGGATCATCGGATCTAACCTCCAGCATATGTTGTTGTAGCCATGTGGCAAACTTTTCTCTGTGTTGCTTGTCGATCCACGCCTCGGACCTAGAAATGTTAGCTACAACTAATTCTTCCTTGTGCTTTTCGACATAGGGCAAAACTACGTGTGCTTGTTGCAGGACTATGAAATGAGCTTGCATTAGAACATTGAACTCACAAGCACGAACACGCTTCTCCCCGATAATCCCCTTTCCTTATAGCCTTCCCTCATGCTGTGACACAGGAACATCGAGCCTAGTATGACCCAAATACTGAATGCAGAACTCCAGTGCTTCCTCTATTGACCATCCTTCTACCATGCACCCTTCAGGCCTATATCTATTTCGAACATACTTCCTAAGAACGCTCATCAACTACTCGAAAGGAAACATCTAGTGCAAGAAAATGGGGCCAAGCTGTTGTATCTGGCGAACAAGGTGAACAACGAGATGCACAGACATATCAAAAAATGTTGGTGGCAAATGCATCTCAAGCCGAGTCAGTGTGTGGATCAGACCATCCAGTAGCTTTTTAAGCTCCATTGAGTCTATGACCTTGTGTGAGATCGCATTGAAGAATGAGCAGAACTTGATGATCGGCTCCTGTACTTTCATCAGAAGAACACCCCTGATTGCAATAGGAAGGAGTTGCATCATGATAACATGGCAATCGTGGGCCTTGAAGTAGCTCATATTGAATTTCAAGTCTTTCACGTTCGCTATCCTCCTTATATTTGATGAGTATCCTGTAGGCACTTTTAGTTCATGGAAGAATCGTAAGAGCCTCTCTTTCTCCTTTTTTTGTAATGACCACGATGCAACTGGTAGTTTCTTTTTGCCATCGGGTAGTGTTAAGGAATGCAGCTTCGCCCTCACATCCATAGCTTCTAAGTCCATACAACATTGAAGTGAATCTTCCTCTTGCCCTTCGATTGCATTAAGGTACCCAGCAAACTCTCTGTGATGTTTTTGGTAATGTGCATCCCATCAAGTGCGTGCCGAACATGCAACGTCCTCTAATGAGACAGGTTCCAAAACATAGATTTTTTTTCCATGGAGATTTTGCCGAAGCAGGTACGCTTCTTGTGCCCTTTCCTAGGACAACCTTGAGTTTGTTTATGATTTTGATGATCTGCCTTCCTGTTTTGAACTAAGGTGGTTGTCGTTCTTCTAGTGTCCCATCGAAGAATTTTTTGTTCTTGCGGTACGGGTGCGTAGATGGTAGGAACCTATGATGACCCATGTAAACCATCTTCTTGCTATATTTCAAAAATTTAGCAGAAGTGCCATCCAAGCAAACCATGCTTCCTTTGTAACCCTTTGTCACTTGTCTAGATAACGAACTAAGGCCTAGTAGGTTGGTGATTGTTACAAACAGCAGCACTTTCAATTTGAAGTGCTCTTTCTTGTACTCATCCCACACTCTCTCACCTTTCCTCCACAATTGCAGTAGCTCCTCCATCAACGGCTATAGGAAGACGTCAATGTCGTTTCTAGGTTGCCTTGGCCCTTGGATCAATATCAGCATCATAAGGTGCGTCTGTTTCATACATAGCCAAGGCAGAAGGTTGTATATGCAAAGAGTCATTGGCCAAGTGCTATGATTGTGCTAACCATGTTAAACGGGTTCATCCCTTCCATTCTCAAACCAAACCTTGTGTTCCTTATTTCATTAGAAAACACCCGCTTATAACTGTGATTAATAGCTCTCCACTAGGCGCCATCAGCTGAGTGCCACAACTTTCCATCATTCACTCGATTTTCCGCATGCCACCTCATTAGTCTCGCTGTATTTGCTGTGGCAAGCAAACGCTTCAAGCGAGGTATTTTAGGGAAATACCACATCACCTTCACGACCGGTCTTTTCTCGCGGCCAACTTGCATCATGACATCATTGCTAGTTTTGTATCATGAGGCATGGCACCGAGGACATGAATCCAAGTCTTTGTAATCTCCATGAAACAATATGCAGTCATTGGGACAAGCATGCATTTTCTGTACTTCGAGTCCCAATGGGCAGATCATTTGTTTGGCCTCGTATGTGTTCTGAGGCAACTCATTCAAGCTTGGAACAAACTTCTACAGTAGGGATAAGACATAACCCAGTGTCTGACATTCCATTCTTTGCTTTAATATCCAGAAGCAAAATATCAGCTTCCAACTTTGTCACAGTTGAACCATTGTACAATGGAGTTTTTGCATGCTTCCTCATCTCCTCCAACTTCTTTTAGTTTTTTTCATCAAGGAAATCTGGCTTCGTAGCATCAATCATCTGGCCTAGAGCATCTCACGCTTCATTATATGCCAAACTCTTGTTCCCCGGGACGGCGATGGTTTCTTCAACACCTTCATTCATGGTCTCTAGGACCGTCTCATTCTCGTTCACATGCCCTGTTTTGCCTACATTTGTATCCCTGTTGCGATTCTGTATACCCGCTGAAGCTTGTTCGTCAGGTGGATCCGTATATTTAGTTTGGCATGAAACCCCTCTGAAGTAGATGACCCCTGATCAGGTCCATGCTATCCCACTGCTTAAGATTTTTGCAATCCCTGCATGGGCGGTTTATGAAACCAAGAGCCTCAACATTATGCTCCATGTAAGCAGTCATGGCATTGTTAAACGAGTCAAGGCCTTACACAAATGCAACTAAAATGCGATTCATATACATCCATCCATGATCCATCTATGTACATCAAAGGCAAATGTTATAGCACAAAGGAATAAAAAATGAACGCGGAGGTCCCGTTGAGCAAGAACATCGATAACACGGTCATAAGTACAATAGCAAGAATCAAGTAATTGAATCTGTGAAGAAAATTTTGTGGACCTCAGATTAGTTAAGTGATGAGCCAGCTTCGATTCGGACACAACCTTCAATAGATATTGGGGAACTAGCAATGGTTGAGGATAGGGGAACAATGGGATTCCCTTTGGGTATGGCTATGGCAGCGGATGACTTTAAGTAAGGCAACCTACACCATCGACCTGGTGGTGGAAATCAGCCTTTACCGCCGTCTGGATATGCAGTCCGATGGGAAAATACTCTTTATAGCTGGCTTTCGCCATTAGAAAGAATGGACACCGCACCAACTGCCATTATATCAGGCATAGGGGCCATACGGAAGTGTGAGCAGCATGGCCCGTCAAGCACTGGTCCGTTACGACCCTGTTTGGACTAGTTTTGAATTCTTAAAACTAGCCTATTTGGATCCCACCCAGTTTATAAAGTCAGATTCTTAAAAACTGCAAAAAACTAGAGGGATCCAAATAGGGCCTAGTTGATAGATTTGTAATGAAATTATCATCAATTTGCTCTAGTGCTAAGGATTTTGAACAAATCGGTTTATAGGCCACCAAAAACATTGGTCTAGTGACATGACATAACACTAAGAGCGATGACAGCAAAATAAAGAAGCATTGGTCGGACTAAAACTTTTGTTTATTACTTTATAAAATATATAGATACGTTTCCAATGAGTGGTTGTACTCGTCCACAAAGATAATACACCTAAAAATAATCCTCTCAGAGCAAGGATGATGGTCACTTTGGTTGCTTCCAAGGAGGCCCATCATTCGTCGACGTTATCGTCCTCGGGCTTGTCGTCATCGTCGTCCTCCTCCTCCTCCTAGTCCTCCTCCTCGGTGTCCTCCTCCTCCTTTTTGTTAGAGCTCCTGTCAGGAATCAAATCAAGATCCATGAACTCCCTAGGGGCCTCCTCAGACGATGAGTGCTACTGGACCTCGTCCTCATCGGAGGACGAGTCATAGCTGGGAAACTTGAAAAACTATCCGCCGACATGGTTCTAGTCCGATGGAAAAATGGGATGAACATGGAAGAGGGGTGGTTTTAGAGGGCAGCGGGCTTAAAGAATATGTAGAGCGGGCTAGCAGGGGGTGTTGGTACGTAGTTGGGCATTGGGACACTCTCTCATTTACTCACCTTCAATATTTACCGCCGGTACACCAAACGGTCGTATAGGTGCGGCAGCCATAATGCGTATCTCAATTGGCTCGGTGTTCCAAACGATGGTGGAATTCAACCCCACTACCACCACCGCATTGATGGTTTTCAACTGCCGGTTTCATTCCTTATGAGGCCTCCCTATCGGTCCAACCGACGGTGGTAGTAGCACACAGTCGCTTCTATCGCTACGACAGTGAAAGTGGAGACAGTGAAAAATCAATCTGTAGTAGTGTCCGTACAAAAGAATCTCTTTTAGTGGCTATATTAATGGACTTGAACAACTGTGGGTTGTGGCTACCTGAGTGGCAACTCTACTATCTCCCTTATCTGGGCTAGCGCCTGGATGTCCATGACCTTGAGCTCAACGCTTCGCATGCCATCGCATAGAGCTGTGGTGCTCTAGACAGCTAGAATGGATGGGTGTTGAAATGGATTGGGAACCGGTTTGAAGCCACAATTTTGTTCTGGTTTGGGTTTCATCACCTAGCGGTTTGGATTGGTGTAAGTTGTGAGTATATGTACATGGACTAGATTGGTTCGATGGGGTGGCTATGCTTTTATGGTTTGAGGTTGGTTTTAGTTTAGATGTGAGCCCGTTAACAACTTTAGTAGAAATCACCAGTTGGTTATTTGGTTTCCACCAATACCACATCGAATAAACAATTCACATAGCTTAGAAATATACTGGGAGATTGTCATAACATATATGTTATGTATAAAGCTGGTTTGGGTTTAGAAATGTTGTAGGGGTGCTAGATACTTGATGTAAGTAGTAGAAGCTATATGTCACTGAAAGCCGTACTAATTATATATGATATGAATGGAGCTAAACCTAGCATGCTGTGCATGTATTTTGTGTGAGGTCATTCATCTCGAATGAATGAAGGCATAGGATGCCATTTTGTTGTGTCCATGGTGTAGGTTAATGCAAATTGCATCATGATAACAATGTAACACCACAACAACCATTAGCTTTGATAATAAGTTTGCTAATAAGTGATGCTTTTAGCAGTCAAATAATTGACCACTAGAGGGATGCATGTGGATTATGGATAAAGTCTGCTGATCCATCAAATGTCCAATGTGTCATGACCGCCAACCCAAGTGGCTAGATGGTTTGTTAGCTTCTTAGTGTGGTGCTGTCGTCACGGGCCTTTGGCTTTGTCGGTTGGCCTAGGTGGCCTTGTAACAGCTGCGCCGAAAATATAAGGCGCCAAACCCGTTGTGGAGCATTTAGGAAATAACAGAATCTTGAACCCATCCTCTGCTTGCTGCTGTTCCTCCCTAATTTCTTCTTGTTCTTTGTTGGCGGTGCTTAACTCACATAGTTAACCTCCAACACTTGCATAAAATCCTAGCATACAGGCACCAAACTTAGACATAGGGCTTTAGAACTAATGATTTCCATGTGTTTTACCATTTACAGGAGGACATGTTAGAATAACAAGGAAAATGAGCCCAAATACACAATAGGACAAGGCGTAACATCAGCCAACATGAGCCTAGGGGGAGAAGGCCCACTTACTAGGAAAATCAGGGCCTTGTCATGTGGAGAAAAAGGCCCAAAACCCAAAGCAAACATGCTCCAAATGGCGCAAAACTTTGCAGGACTCACCTCGAGGCCCAAAGGAAGCATCCCACCAAAGATGGGGCCATTTGGGCCCAGTTAGTGTGTGTCCGCACCCCTGGTGCGCCCGCACCACCACTGAGGCCCCTCTGGCCCATCTTTGGTGGACCACCTCGTGTCGCCTCTCTATTGACGGTTGCATGGGTGAAGGCGGTAACTTAAATGCGCAGATAGGCAGTTTGGTGCCTTCCATGAGGGGATGAAGCATTTTCAAATGACCCCCTCCTCTCCACATATAAAAGGAGGCTCCCTCCTTCTCATTTGAACAACACCAAGGAGAAGAGCAAAGAGCTATAGCAAGAGAAAGAGCACCACTCAAATGGGCTTAGGCCCTAGCTAGCTCTAGAAGAGAAATAGGGAGAGATGTGAGGGAAGAGTACGGGGAAGAGCTGGCCTTGTTGGTGCCTCCCCGCCTTGTACCTCAATGAATACATGTGGGTCAACGGGATTTCCCGCTAAGTGAGTATTCGTGATTCTTTTGGTATAAAGTCTTTGAGTAGTTAAGCTTTACTCTTACTTGTTTGTGGGTTCGTCGTCCATCCCCATGGTGGATGCTCTAGTAGAGGACTCCTAATAAAGATGGATGTTCCTAGCTAATGCTAGAGTAGTAGTTGATAGCGTAGACGTGGTGTCTAGGCTAGAGGCTACCTTCATTTGCTTCGTACTCTCTGGTTGAGGGATAGGCGGTAGGTGGTGACAGCCCCATCTGTCCCTTGTAATCCCCCACATTCGGGTACGATGTAGAGCCATAGGCTGGCAATGCTTGGCAGACCAGGTGTTCGCCAGTGCCCGAAGTAAGCAAGTAGAACTAGAGTTTATCTTCTCATAGATATAAAAACCAAAGGAATCCATCTCTACCCTTATCAGCTACCCTTGTGTTGTCCTAGGACGAATTAGCTAGAAGAAATACCTTCGTTCCCTATGAAAATACGATACCCTAAATACTTACAATGGTAATACCGTACGCTTACGAATTCTTTCTATAAACGTTAAGACTAACATTCTTCCCAATTGTTGTGCTCTTCCCAGTCTCAATTCCACTTCTAGTTATCAGTTCTTGAGTCAATCGATTCAAGAACATTACATTTGGTATCCGAAGCCATCGGTTCTTGGAGGGGAGAAATTTTTTCTCTTGGATTTGGAAGCAGACGGCCTGGTGCCAAAGAAGAAGGTGCCCTCGATCCAGGCCCACATGGCGCAGAACATGGAGGCATGGCGGACTACCTCATGATGCAGCATATGATAGAGGTGATGAACAGCTTCGAGGTATGGTAGACTACCACTAACATCTCGCTCGGGTCGCTGCTCACCAAGGCGACCGAGACGGTGACCCAGATTACTCATCTTGAGAAGGTTTTGACCCCGCCACTGCCTCCACCAGCCGGTTGAATTCCTGGAGGGGTCAACCTTAGCACCACTACATAGTTGGATGGGGGGCGCCCATCTGCCTCGCTCAGGGAGTAGCCCAGTGGGCATAGCGTGTGCGAAGGGCTTCTTGGACACCCTCTGCTGATTACTCACCAGGGTACGCATCCTGACCATGTTTAAGAGCATAAAAAACTTATTGAATATAGAAATAGTATGATTAGATGTATACCCAGCGGAGGGACCCATGCTCAAGGCACTAGTGGCTTCACACGCACTAGTTGACATAGTGCGTTGCTCGATGTCGCGGACCATAGTCGATGCAGGACGATGTTCGTAGTGCAGTCCCTCAAAAGTCCACCAGGAAGTAGACGATCCGAGGAGGAAGAAGAAGAAGCCGACAGTCACCAGGAATAAGCGAGCAGTCACGGAGACGCTCCCCAAAAACCTAATCGCCTACACACCTGAGCAGGTGTTGTAGATGCTGATGGCAGTTTCGGAGGCCTGCTCTCCCAACTCTCTGTCCGCATAGAGGATTGGGACAGAGATACTCGGGAGCAACTCAACAAAAGAATGATGGTACTAGATGTTGTGTCTCTTCCACTCGGCTGAAGGCAAGCACACCTATCTTATAGACGCGGAGGATGGAAGATGAAGTGAGGAGGATGAACCTAGACATCATGAAGTATCATGAAGCATCCATCAATCACTAGTAACCTATGCCATAAGCATGGGGGTTACTAGTAACTACAACCATAACAATGGGAGTGACTGGTAATCGCAGCCATAACTATGACCGCTGCAAGTTAAGCCATCAACTACATTCAATCCACCATTTTATTGCACCTAGCATCTAATATGACCTTATAATTTATTTGATTTAATTATTAAATAAAATGTGGGCAATCCCACATTAAATCTAACAATCCCCACCAAATTCTATGGCGCATATGAAATGCTCTCAATTCTCTATTGTTTAATATACCAGTGTTTCGATGGAGACTGTTAAGTAGAACATCCATCTAGAACAGAGGATACACTTCTTCACAACTGAACAATGGACTATTCCTTGAATTGACAGTTTGGTGCAAAATAAGTTTCACCTAGGTCCTTTACTGATACTAGGTTGCCTAAAGCATCCCCTCTGGTTAGAGCATATAAGTCATACTCCTAGGCCTTTCGTGAGTATCTAGAGATCACCCAAATCTCATAGACTGTGACTAGTAGTCAAACTCATATAGGTGTATTCCTCAAAACGTGTTTTGTAGGACAACATCTTTGCTTAAGTAAGCCACTTGGAATACATCACTACTTGAAATATCCACTTCTATGACGAAAATGCTAATGACGCATCCAAAACCATCATAAAAAATCACTTTTTATGACAAAAATTTTGGTTTCATCATAGATCTTCGGTGATGAACTTATGCCACACACGTCATACATGCACCTATAGACGGGAGGTGGACTACAAAGGATCAATGAAGCTATACAGTACAGACTATACAGAACTCATGTCACACACGTGATCTACCACCTTTCGGAATGTAGGGGGCCTCCATGATTAACCCAAGTCTAAGCACCATGCTTATACTTCTGATTAATACTTTAACCTAGAGCGTCTATAGATTAAAGCACTCAAAAGAGAGTTGTGATATTGATGAACAATATAAACAATTACTTACTTGAATCAGAAGTTGATTACCAGAGAGATTTCGAAGCCAAGCTCAAGTAGAACTTGGATCCACCAAGGTACAAGCCATAGAGAGAGCACTGACAGGTCGGCACCTCCTCCAAACTCTTCCCTCACTCTCTATCTTATTATTCTATTTATAAGACTAGATCCTATGGAGGACTAATCTTCTCTTGATTGCTGGCTCTGATCCTAAAGATATGAATTAGGCTTTTAGGGATCTACTGAGGAAGGGGGGCAGGGGTGATATATATAGGCCAGAGCATCCATCACGAGCCCTTGGATCAAACCAACTTAAAGAATGGTGTAGTTGCAACCTAAGAGGCAGTGGAGAACTGACATAACAAGGTGGAGGCTGATAGGTGGCCCTAGGCACCGAGCGGCCTGTAGGTGGGGCTGGCCAGCCCCACATGGCAGCCCCTCGGCTCCTGCTTTGGTGTGGTGTCCTCTAGAGTCCTTTGGAACCTTCTGGTGCCCGCTTCGTGGTGGATAAGCACGATTAATTCTGACATGTAGTTCCACCATGATAGTTTTTTTGGATAAACCCTGCAGAAAATACAGATTCACCAAAAGGCATGGAATTTGTTAGTTTAAACCCCTAGACCTTTGTTGGTGATCACAATTATGCCCTTATACATGTTTTATTGACGGTTTATAATGGTTGTTAACTATCGTCAACAAGCTCCCCCAAGCTTAACCTTTGCTAGTCCCTTAGCAAAGCTAAACTCAGCAAAAATGGATCAGGAGTTGCTACGATGCTTTCACTCCTCAAAAGTACACATGCATTCAAACAAGAATTCTCCTCCGGATTAGAATAAACCGATCTAACTTCAAACTTACCCATATTACCTTCAACCATGGGGCTTCTTAGCCTTCACTTCAGTCATGAGCAATTTGAAGACAGAACAATTAAGGCAAGCACTATGTCTCAAGTACTTTGCTCAACTATTATTTCAGAGTTTTTTTTTCAAAATAAAACTCAGAGCTTCCATTGTATGACACTCTCAAGTCTCTCAATATATGTGGTATTTGTGGATCCTCACCAAGGCAATAAAGATGTCATGCCTTTTTCTCTTCCTACCACTAAGGTTTATGTGGAGTTCATAGGTAGGGAGAAAGCTAGAGCATACTTTTAATGCATATATTGTAAAGTCAAACCTCGAATCCAAAGAGAGTTGAGTCATACAATCAAATCAAGATGTGCATGTGTGTGGAATATATGGTGGCTAATCCTAATTCTACTTTGCTCCTTAAAAACATATCTCTCTTTTGAAACTTGGAGAACAACTTTGCAAGAAAATATGGGCTATCTTATTCATCTCTTTTTTTAGGCGGGCATCTAAGTACCCGTTGTTTTAGATATCTTAGACACTTGTCCATTTTTTTGTCAACTCTTTTTTTCTTTCCTTTCCTTTTTTATGAATAATTTTTGCATAGCCCCATGCCTCTTTTCTGCAACAAAACTTTTGAGGCATAGCAACAAGAATTTGGAGCATTTATTTGGTGGATGGGAAACCTAATAAACATGTTTTTGTGCTCACCCCCAATGTAGGAGTAGAACATTTTTGGGTCGATCTAGATGGAAGGCATGTTTTTGCACCTACTCTAGTGTAGGAGTAGTGCATATGTGGGTGGTGTGTACGTGATCTTGATTTTAAGAGCATGACAATTCTCTCATAAGGGTCAACAAAGCTTGACAAAACTCAATGCAAAACAAGCAGCATATCAGTGGAAATTTTCCTAGCCTAAATAACATGTATAGCTCTGGTAGGAATTCAAGCTTTGTCATATAGAAACTCATCATATAGCATTTGAGTTTTTTGAAAGATAAATCTCCAGAATTTTAGTGTTACTTGGAACAAGATAAATAGCAGCTCAGACCTTCTCATATCATATCCGTCAATTGCCTAGACTTAGATCAAGCATATGCTACCCACGAGTTTCAAGTTCAGAGTAAATCCTTATATCAAAACAATCTTATCCAAAACTCAGGAGAATTCAATGCTAAAAATTAGGTACTTGAAAGGAATTACAACAGAGCAACTATTCTTCATTTCCATTTTAGGAGATCATCTTCAGAGTCCCTTTTTATTTATTTAGCTCTTAAAAGAAATTAAAGCAAACTAGACACACCTTTTATTTTATTTTTAATTTCACTAGATCACACATTATTACTATAGTACTATAGCAATATATATTTGTTATAAAGATAACTTTTTATTTTGTTCCATTCATCATCTTCTTAACTATTGAAAAGAAACTAAAATGTAAAACCAAAGGAGAAAGAATACTTACCTGGATACACGGGAGTGCTTCTCCCCCAAGCTAGCTCTTTCGGTGAGGGTTTGGTATTGTAAATATTTTGAACCGGACTTCTTCTTGTGAAGTTCATTGATACCTCGGTTTGTTCTGAAGATGAAAATTCTTGTGACGATGCCTCTAATCGTGATGTCACCTTCTTCCGCCAAACCTGTCTTGGTTTTGAGTTTTAATTTTGGTTTGACAGGTTTAGGACCTTCACTTATAGAAATTTGGGGAATCGATATCTCCACACTTTGCTTGAAGTGTGTTCTGCTATAAAACAAGGTAGAGATCAAGTGCATGGACTCTGTTGGTGGGAAAACACCAATAAAACCAAAACTTTACTTATTCTTCTCTAACCTTAGGCACATTGAACAAGATGAAGTTGATGTTATGTGCTTTGTTCAATTATAACATAGGTGGTAAGATCAGAAGGTTGAGCATGAATGTGGCATTTAAGTTCATTTGGCAGAAAAGATTGAGTTGCTTAACCCATGGAAGGATTGTCTATCTGTGCATAATGTATCAATCTTTACATGATTATGACTATCAGCTTCCATAGATAGGATGTGCATTTTTTAGTTTATTTGGTTAAGACTATGGTCACAAGAGAGTGGTGCTAGGAATAAGCATGAAGAACTAAATATGTTGAGTTAATCAGGTTGGATCAAGTAAATTGTAACCCAAACATATTTTGTTTCTTATTTATGTGCCTACCAGAATCAAGGAAAAGTTTTTTAAATAATGACCATTTCCCTTTGGATGTTACCTTTGTCATTGGAGCGTGATGTCACCATATGACGAAGGGTAGATGACTTGTGATGGTCCTTCCCATTTTGCTTGAAGTTTTCCTTTTTTTGACTAGCCTCACATCTTGAGCTATTCATGAGCTTCTTGTCTCCTAGATTACACCCTTTCTTTCTCATCCTTTTGTCATGCCATCTTTCTGTTCTTCGATTTTTTAACATCTTGTTAGACCTTTTGCCTCACTCATTATTTTATGCCTGCAAAGGTTAGTGGACAACACATACCCAAAGGAATATACAATTTTGAAACATAGGTTGTTTGTCCAGAGTTTTATAATTTCCCTCTATGCTAATGAAAAGATGGTGTTAGAATTATTTTAGCATAGTTTTTGTTTATCATGTTCTATATAGACATGGCTCAAGGCAAAGGTATCTTGCAGCTAAAGACAAAGTGAATGAACATTGGAACTTATAGTGCTTTCATCTGCCTTCTTTGTGCAAAGTTATTGGAGTTCGTTATGTGCCTTTCTTCATCTCCGATTTGAATTCATCTCATGATTTACCCAAATTTAATTGAGAGTTTCCTGTAGGAGTTAGTCTAACAAAATATCAAGTATCTACTACAACATACTTATCGGCTAAAAAATCAACCTAAACACCACGTCTAATTTGATTTAGGAAGGCATTTTAACCTAAGCACCACACTTAATTTAAAAGCCCTTGGAAGTAAAATCAGCACACCTTTCGGTTCAAGAATCAAACTAAACACCATGTCTAATTTAATTTAGGAAAACAATTTAAACTAAGCACCATGCCTAATTTAGAAGGTGTATGAAAATACTTCAAAACCTACGCATACTATAGTGAACAAAGGTAGCATGAAGGTATTGTAGAGATTTATTCAATTGGAGATGAAAAAGCATGATTGTTATTGAGCTTGATTTAAGGATAGAGATAACCAAGATGAATTAGCAACATGGCATAAGATTTTTCAGAGAAGTTCATCCCCCACACTTGAATTTTGCAAAGCAGAATCATGTTTGGATGATAGAACTCTCATGTGTGAATGTGATTCAATGTTGCATGATAATTGGTTGGACATACCTTGTGTCGTCATCCTTCATTCTTTTCGCTTCAAACCTGAAATGGTTAGTGACAAAAATGCCTGAAGGAATATTTTCACAACTATGTTTCTATGCTTATTTCACATGGGTATCACATCAATAGGTGAAAACTCATATTATCTCCTAAAAGTGCTTGTTTTAGGACAGAAGTTCGTCCTTGGGAAACTTTGAATTGTGTTTCTAATTGGTGAAGTGGTTTCCCCTCCAACACCAATCTTAGGTTGCCTATCTCAAGATTCATACCAATGAGATTTGCAATATTTATGATAAGCATATGCATCTACATCCACCCTTTCAAAGTCTTTATGAACAGGAAGCACGCGGGGGTTGAAGATCTCGTGTGTGGCAATGTTAGAGAGACCAATTCATTCAGGAGATTTCTCATGTGAGCATGGATTTGATGAGGTGTTAATGAAGTAGCTCCCATGCTCATCGATGTCATCTTCCTTTTCAAGCTTTAAGGGTGTTTGTTCATGGATGTCTATAGGAAGAAACATTGTCTCCATCATTCGATGCCTATGACAGTCATTGGATGTTTTATTGTCCAAGATTTCCCTTGGATTGGTAGCTCTCGGGTTGATCTCATCTAAGGCTTCCTCCAAACTTGGATGAGTCATGTTTATTAAAGATATTGATTCAAGCTCACTATTTGAATCTAGGCCAAGTTTGGATTCTACCCATAAGGCTTCGTCCTTGTCCATCCATTCTTTAGCAATGGCATATGAATTCTTAATACATTCCAGCCAATTCTTAATGCATTCTAGCCATTGTCATTGCTCTTCTTGATCATCCTTGTGGTCTTCATGATTCCTATACTTCAATTGTCTTAATGGATTTCTTGGGTCATCATGAGACTTAGGAGAAAGAGCATAAGAGGAATCATCGAGGTCAAGGATGGGTTGAGAGATGGGTTCAAATAAGACATCTAATGTGGGTATAGAAGGGGAGAAGATAGGATTGGCTTCTAAATGGCTTGGCTCAACTTCTATGGCATCACTAGACATGCCATCCTTGAATTCTTCCCAATGTCCCACATGGGAACAAGGACACTTTCTAAGAGATCTCTTCTTGAGAGGATTTGAATTATATTCGCTTGAAGATCTCTTATGAGAATTTAATGCTCTCCCAAAATCAACACCAAAGAGGTCATCCTTAATCTCAACAGGGATTTCCAAAGGTGGAATTCCTTCTTCTTTTGGAGGATTTTGGGGTATTGGTGGTTCGGGATTGATAGCTAAATCTTGGGATCGGAGTGGTTGTGATTTGTCTATCAAAACTTCCTCTTCTTGTTTCGGAGAGGATTCCTTCTCTTCTTCGAGGAGTTCGTAATGAATGCTAGTGTAGGTAGTCTTTCTACTAATTCTATCAAGAATAGCCCTTGCTTCACTAGCAGGCAAATGAAGGAAAGCTCCTCTAGAGGCTGCATCAAGGGATTCCTTGGAATCCTTGCTAAGACCCATGTAAAAATGTTGAAGAAGTACAGGGTCTTGAATGGCAAGGTCTGGGCCAATGATGATTAGTTCATTAAAATGATCCCACGATGTACTAAGAGATTCTTCTTCTAGTTGTCTAAAATTTAGAACCTCTTTTCGAAGGCTAACTACCTTAGAGATAGGAAAGAAACGTAAACAAAATTTAGAGCATAATATTTCGCAATCTCCTTGCATACTTCCTACGGTTAGATTGTACCATTGTTTAGCTCTTCCTGTCAAAGAGAATGGGAATAACTTCCATGTTAAGGTTTTGTCAGACATGCCAGCAATATGCAAGCATGCATAGGTCTATTCAAACTCCCATAGGTGTGAGTATGGGTTTTCATCGCCTTCTCCTGAGAAAGATTTATCCTGAATCAGTTTTATTAAATAAAGGCACAGCTCATAACTAGGTGTTATGATAGGCTCTAAATATTATGGTGGCTTTAGGCTTGCGCTTGTGGGTTTAGCATATTGATAGATAGGAGTGGAATCCATGCTAAAAGAAAAATTAAAATAAAAGAAAGAATAAAAGGTAAAAGGTTAAGGTAGGCTCAAAGTTAATTCAGCAACCATTTCCGCGGCAACGGCGCCAGAAAGCTTGTTGGTATATTTTAACGCACATAGATAAGTCCACAAGCGCACAAATATCACTGTAGCTTTCACCTGGGGGTATTCCAAGTATCATATCCACAAGTAAACATGTGAGACTAACTATGGTCTAACTTAACTAGAGGTAGCAACAAGGTTAGGATAAATAGGACCATAGAGAGGATAACTAAGGTTCTCTAATTCTAACTTGGGTAAGCTTATGTCTTCTACTAATCAACTAGGGATATTACTAGGGAAATACACCAGCAGAGGATGCTTTCCTTCGCAACCATGTCCTACATGCGCCTACAGACGGGAGGTGGACTACAAAGGATCAACGAAGCTATATAGTACATGCTATATAGAACTTATGTCACACACGCTATCTACCACCTTTCGGAATGCAGGGGGCCTCCATGATTAACCCAAGTCTAAGCACCATACTTACACTAATGATTAATACTTTAACCTAGAGTGTCTATTGATTAAAGCACTCAAAAGAGAGTCGTGATCCCGATGAACAATATAAACAATTACTTACTTGAATCAGAAGTTGATTATCAAAGAGATCTCGAAGGCAAGCTTAAGTAGAACTTGGATCAGCCAAGCTACAAGCCATAGAGATAGCACCGACAGGCCGGCACCTCCTCTAAACTCTTTCCTCACTCTCTATCTCACTATTCTATTTATAAGACTAGATCCTATGGAGGACTAATCTTCTCTTGATTGTTGGCTCTAATCCTAAAGATATAAATTAGGGTTTTAGAGATTTGCTGAGGAAGGGGGGCAGGGGCTAGTATATATAGGCTGGAGCATCCATCATGATCCCTTGGATCAAACTAACTTAAAGAATAGGGTAGATGCAACCTAGGAGGCGGTGAAGAACTGACATAACAAAGCGGAGGCTGATAGGTGGCCCTAGGGGTCAGGCGGCCTACAGGTGGGGCCGGCCTGCCCCACATGATAGTCCCATGGCTCCCACTTTGGTGTGGCATCCTCTAGAGTCCTCTAGAACCTTCTGGTGCCTATTTCGTGGTGGATAAGCATGATTAATTTTGACATATAGGTCCGCCTGGATGGTTTTCTGGATAAACCCTGCAGAAAATATGAATTCACCAAAACTCGTGGAATTTGTTAGTTTAAACCCCTAGACCTTTGTTGGTGATCACAATTGTGCCCTTATACATGTTTTATTGATGATTTATAATGGTTGTTAACTACCATCAACACTCGACCCTAACCAAGTTCATGGCCATATCGCACTATCCTTATATGGTGCTCAAGATGCCCACGCCCGGAGGAGTCCTCACCATGCAGGCTAACCTCTCCATCGCCTATGTCTGTGAGAAGGAAAGCCTCGCCCTTACTGAGGTAGTCGACCTCTTCACCTGCATGGATGCCTGCCTCACTGAGTCAAAGAAGGTGCCCGAAGCCAAGCAGGAGATCCCGACGATGGAAGCACCACACCAAGCTAGCAAGGCCAAGGAAACCAAGGAGGTGAGCCTTGGCCTCGCTGACCCATCCAAGACCATGAAGATCGAGGCCCACCTAGACTCCAAATAGGAAGACGCGCTCATCAGCTTCCTGCATACCAACGTAGATGTGTTTGCATGGAAACCTGTGGACATGCCTGGGGTACCAAGGGAGCTGATCGGGCACTCCTTACACGTCTCGCCGATCACCAAGCCGATCAAGCAGAAGCTCCGACGATTCATGCCAGACAAGAATGAGGCTATTAGGGTAGAGTTAAACTGGCTTTTAGCAGCTGGATTTATTAAAGAGGTGTATCATACCAGTGGCTGGCCAACCCACTGCTCGTTCAAAAGAAAAATAAAGAATGGAGAATGTGCGTTGATTATACCGATCTCAGCAAACACTGCCCTAAATACCCCTTTGGCCTCCCTCGCATCGACGAGGTCATCGACTCCATTGCCGGTTACGAACTGCTCTCTTTCCTAGATTATTACTCTGGTTATCACCAAATCTCTTTGAAGGAGGAGGACTAGATCAAAATGTCCTTCACCACACCCTTTGGCGCCTATTGTTACACCACCATGTCCTTCGGACTCAAGAATGCTGGTGTGACATATCAGAGAGCTATTCAATGTTGCCTTAAGGATCAGATAGGGCACAACGTGGAGACCTACATCGACGATGTAGTTGTTAAGTCCAAAACCGCCGACAAGCTCATCGCTGACCTCGAGCAAACATTCAAGGCCCTTAAGGAATTCTGGTGGAAATTGAATCCGACCAAGTTTATATTTGGTGTTCCATCCAATATCCTCCTAGGGTACATCATCAGCGCTCGGGCATTGAGGCAAACCCCAAAAAAGTCTCGGCCATCACATGCATGTAGCGGCCGACCTATGTGAAAGACATCCAGAAGCTTATGGGATGCATGGCGGCTCTCAGTCGCTTTATATCACGCCTCGGAGAGAAAGGTCTCCCCTTCTTCAAGCTGCTTAAAGCCAGTGAATGTTTTGAGTGGATAGAGGAAGCTGATGAAGCTTTCGCCAAGCTCAAACAGTTCTTGACTTCGCCTCCAATTATGATTGTGCCACAACCCGATGAAACTTTATTGATCTACATCGCCGCGACTCCCCAGGTTGTTAGCATAGCTATTGTCGTCAAGCAAGAGGAGGATGGCATGCGTACAAGGTCCAATGACTAGTCTATTTCATCAGCAAGGTCTTAAACAAGTCCAAGACTCGATATCCTTAGGTTCAAAAGCTACTGTATGTGGTCCTGATCACATCCCGCAAGCTCCGCCATTACTTCGACTACTACAAGATCACCGTGGTCTCTGAATTCCCACTCGGGGATATCCTCCGCAACAAAGAAGCCAATGGCCATATCATCAAGTGGGCGGTTGAGCTGGGCACATACTCCATCGAGTTTAGGAGCCGACCAATCATTAAGTCGCAAGTTTTGGATGATTTCATTGCCGAATGGACGGAGATCCAAGAACCTATCCCGATAGATCGCCCTAAACTTTGGAAGATGTATTTTGATGGTGCTCTCAACATTGACGGTGATGGGGTAGGTGTCCTATTCATCACTCCCTCCAAGGATGAGCTCTGATATGTACTCCGGATTCATTTTTTGGCCTCCAACAATGCAGCTGAGTATGAAGCATGTCTCCATGGCCTTCGCATCGCTGTTGAGCTCGGTGCCAAGCTTCTTATGGTATACAGAGATTCTGCCTTAGTCATTAACCAGCTCAACAAGGACTGGTCCTGCACCAGTAAAAACATGGATGCCTACTATGCATAGATCAGAAAACCTGAAGGGAAGTTTTATGGTATCGATTATCATCATGTTCCCCACGACACCAATCAAGCAGCCGATCGCCTATCAAAGCTAGGGTCTTCTAGGGCCAAAGTTTTAGTAGGGGTATTTGTTCAATACCTCATGACTCCATCGATACAAGAAGAGCAGCCAGTCGATGAGATGCCTCCTACCTAGCAGTTAGTCATAGCGGTACCCGCTCCCGTTCCTGATTGGAGAGAGCAATTCATCAAGTACCTCACCTCGGCCGAGGTTCCAAGCGATAAGCTAGAGTTGGAACGACTCATTTGTCGCAGTAAGCATTATGCATTAGTTGATGGCAAACCAATGAGGAAGAATGCCAGGGAAGAGCTGCTGTAGAAGTGCATTACTCAAGAAGAGGGAGAGAAACTAATGCTTTAGATCCATGCCAGATCATGTGGCAATCATGCCGTGTCTAGGAATCTAGTCGACAATGCTTTCTAAGCTAGATTTTATTGGCCCTCTACCGTAGCAGATGCCGAGGCACTCATCCAAAGTTGCAAGGGTTGCCAATTTTTTGCCAAGCAGATACATGTGCTAGCTCAAGCCCTTCAAACCATCCCCACATCTTGGCCCTTCACATGCTAGGGATTGGACATGATTAGGCCATTCAAGCCGGCTCCCGAAGGCTTCAAGTACGTGTATGTCGCCATTAACAAGTTTTCCAAGTGGATTGAATACAAACCCCTCATCATAGCAATCGCGAAGAAGGCAGCCGATCTAATTGAGGAAATCATGCATCGATAAAGTCTACTGAATAGTATTATAACCGATTTGGGTTCCACGTTCACCGACAATGATTTTTGGGATTTTTGTGAAGAACGGTGCATATCTATCAAGTATGTCTTAGTTGCCCATTCCGGAGCCAATGGCTAGGTCGAGTGGACAAACGGCATGATCTTAGATGCCCTTAGAAAAATATTGTTTTGGAAAGATGAGAAGCAGCCAGGCAGATGGCTCAAAGAATTGCCAGCGGTAGTATGGGGACTCCGGACCTAGACCAGTCACAACACAGGCATCTCTCCATATTATTTATTATATGGCTCTGAGGCCGTTTTGCCAGTCGACATCGCCTTTCGAGCGCCAAGAGTTGAGAACTTCAATGAAGAGCAGTCAGCTCTAGCTTGAGCAGTAGATGTTGACCACCTTGAAGAAGAGCGCTTAGTCACTTGCATGCACACGACAAAATATCTTGAAGGCCTATGGAGATACCACGACCGTAACATCCAGGAGCGATCCTTTGTGGTTGGTGATCTGGTACTCCAACAGAAGCAGAAGACCGATGGACTCCACAATCTATCATCGCACTGGGAGGGTCCTTTCATAATCAAGGAGGTTACCCAGCCAGGCTCCTATAGACTATGCGACTCCAAGGGGATAGACTCCCCCAACTCCTGGCACATCGAGCACCTTAGGCATTTCTATCCTTGAAATGCCCCAAAGATATGTATCTTTCAATATTTGATTCAATAAAGTTTGCGCCGATTTCTTCAATCATGTTCTCCATTATTTTTGCCATTACGCTTCTCCGATTACATTCTCCAATATTACGCCGAATGCTTTCTCCGTGTTTTCTCCAATCTTTTCACCATATTTCTCCAAACACTAATTCGCTGACCACTATCCATAACTTAAAACATATCTACATCGCGTTACTCGCCAACACTCCATGTGTATTAGCGCCGACCTGCGCCCCTCTCCGCACGCTGACCAGCCATGTTTTTTACCCATGCCATTCATAAGCGGCCCTGGTCTCGACTTCCTCATACATGTGCATGAGCCACGCTCTGCGCTGTGGAGAGTCAGCAGCATCTCTCTAGTGATGCTTTCTTCTCTTATGCGTACATGCATGCCCGACACTCTGCGCTATAGAGCTTGGAGGCTAGCTAGGGCTGATGATGTGGTAGAAAACTAACTAGCAAGCAATCAACTCGTATTTAACATACGACTTAAACAAACTCCAAAATAAACACCATGTTTATATTTATAACTTCAACTAGCAAAAGCTCAGTGTTTTATGCTACATTCATCACCTAACTGTTCTAGTTTTGTTGCTCTTTGTCGCCAAAGATATCTAGGTCTTCAACGAGCTTGAAGGCCGATTCTGTTGCCTCCCACATGAGCTGGTAGGCCACCTTATCCTCCATTCCTTCAGCGAACCCGCCGTCAATAATCTCCAGATCCACCACTAGGTATAGCGATCAAACGACATATAAGGCAAGCCCAACAACAGTACATGTCACGCTATGGACATACACCCTAAAATTCGCCTAGGGCGCCCTGCACCTTTCCACAAAAGGACATGGCAGGAGCAGATTTTTGTCAAGATCTCCAACTGGGGGTGACGCCGGTTTTCCATCAATGAAATCAAGGACTAGTGTTATCCTTGCGATGATGGCATTCATCAAGGACTAGTGTAACCAATATTGTGTCTATGAGTTTTCAGGGACCACAGGGAAACACCGATATGATGATGAGGCACACACAATCACAACACAAGAGTTTTTTGCAAAGATCACTTACGTGCAAGCTCATCAATGGGTTTTGTGTGCACTTCTCACGTGTCATCCCTCTCCTTCTCCACGCACTGGATGGTCTCCTCGGCTAGGAATAGTTGCATCACAAGATCTGCAATAGCAACAATGAAGTCATCATGCCGAAGGTAAAAATAAACAAACGAATCACAGATTTGTTGATGGATATATGGTCCTACCATTCTTCTCCCCGACAACGGTTGCAAGCTAAGTATCGGTATCGCCAACCTGTACCTAGGTGGCAGCAAGCTCCTCTCAAGCTATGTCGCGCTCAATGGCCAGGTCCTTCTTCTCTAGCTGCACTTGATACATCCATGCTTGTAGCCTAGTCCGCTCTTCCTTGAGCCTGGTTATTTCATCCTCATGCGCTTTCACCTCCACAAGCAGTCGCTTGTTCTCCTTGAAGATGGGCTCGACTTCCTTAAACTGTCGTCGCTAGTGCTCTACAGTATTTATCAACTCCTACTAGGCGACCATCATAGACCCATTTGGGGGACATGGTACACAACACAGCGATTAAAACTCACCTATAGCTTGTCGTTCACCACCGCAATATGTTTCTTTAGCGACCCGATCTGCGGGTCGACCTCCTCCACCTCCACCAAATCGACACGGTCGCCTCACATTAAGGTCTATGACACATGCGTGGGATTGTCCCATGGATGGGGCACCTCTCATGGGATTTCTTCAATCGTGGGCACCTCTACCGATGGCCCCATAGCTTGTTCCATAGCCCTCCCTTCATGGTGGCGCACCGGGCCTAAGGCCATCACCATGGGGGTTTTGGAGCATGCGCCTCCTCCTCAGCTCTAGGACCCGCCTCCACTGATGGAGACACTTGAGGACTAGGCGCTCATTCTGCGTGTGCTCCAAGTCCCAGCGCCATCGGTGATGCTGGGGGACTTGACACCCGCCCCACATCTGCTCCACCGTCCCCAATGGGCTCCGCTACTCGCCAGTTTCTAGCATTACCGCCCACATGAGCTCTGTTTGTCGTGGATGCCATGGCCTCCCCTTCACCACATGTTCCTTCGATGTTCATGGGGACCGCAGGTGGCATCATGCCAGGAGATCCCTCTCTAGCCCCAACCGGTCATAGGGCCTCGAATGATGGTTTGCTGCTCCACAATGAACGAATGTTGAACACTTCAAATAATGTATTAAAATGGTGATCCGATTATGTCAGCCAACAACTTACTTGTTGGACCAGTGAATTGTATGCCTGATCTTGTGCAGCCTGCTGGGGCCACTGGCCCTAGCCACCGGTGCAGTCATTCTCCCAAACCTCGGGAGCACTGGGTTTGCCCCTAGGGTCGCCGTGTCGGCATCCGCGCCACTCCTGACCTGAGTATCAAGCTTAGGCCCAGGGACTTCAACTTTAGTCTGGATGGCTAGATCTTTCACCTATCGCCTAGGGCTTCTTATCTGCTCGGCACCCATCACCGAGCTAGGACCTTCATTGGCCGGAGGAGGGGGGCAGCAAGCCCTTAGCGGGCATCCCTTGAGGACAATGTCTCCCTATCCTCTAGATCATCGCCTTCACTTCTTCGACCTGTGCACATACCTTCAGCGCTGGCAGGGCAAGGAGTCCCTGATGCTAATCCCACGGTCACGCCGGGGTGGCGTTGTTGCTTTCTTTTTTCTTCTCCGCTAGCACATCATGAACTAGCCCCTTACCGCTTAGTAGGACGCACCGACTAGGGCTCGAGAGAGCCCCTTGCCTATTCGACGAGCTACTCGGTGTCCTCCTGCTCATCACTGTCATAATCTTGGCCTCAGTCCAAGGCTTATTGTACCGATCCTCGTTGAGGGGCCATGTTCCATCTAGAACATCAGAGATGTATGCCCTCCGGTCTTGCATGGCATATCATCGAATAGGTATTAGGCTATAAATAGGCAAACAAAGCACCAAAACATATTACTCCGAGTTACTAACCTTCAGGGGCGGATTCATCAAACTGAAGGCCCTCTGAGGGTGCCTCTTCTCTATGGTCTTCTTTATGGTAAAGAACTTTGCCACTGGACGGTCAATTTCATCATTGTCCAACATCTCGGGCGCTTCCCGTATGAAATCTTCCTACCGATATTCATATGCAGGATGGGACCTTTCCTTACATGGCTGGATTCGGTGCCCGATGAAGTTTTGAGTGCACTCCACCCCATTGATGTTCACATGGGCAAGAAGATCAAGTAGCTCCTCCACTTGCACCATTTCATCACCGTTCGGCCTCGCCGACCAGTTTGGATTTGATTTGGGCTTAGAATCAATATCCTCTGAGAGCCCAAGCCCTATGTTCTCGATGTAGGACCACTTCACCTTCCACCCCTTGTTCGACGTGCTAAGCAGGATTGTTTTATACTCTGCTGCCTTCCCATTCCGCAGTACAAGATATGTCGCACCGACAACTTTGGCTCCAGAAAAGGATTTGAGGTGGAAGAGGTACCGAAAAAGATTAAAATAGGGCTCAATGCCTAGATACGCTTCACACAGATTGATAAAGATTGAGAGATGGAGTATGCTATTTGGGTTGAGATGGATGAGAGATATGCTATAGTACACAAGGAGTTTGCACAAGAAGGGTGTGCCAGCAAACCAAATCCACAGTGATAGAAATCTTTGAAGACTACAAACTCGCTGTCATTAGGGGTTGGATAGCGCTCACCTGCGGTGGGCCACCATGCGGCCATCACTTGGTTTGGCAGGACTCCATCAAACACCAACTCCTCCAGATCCTCGTGGTTGCTGGTGAACACCACCCACTCCTTGCTATGGGTGTTCATCTTCCATGACTTCTTGGACAGCGCCATTGTTTTGGATCTAGATCTGGTGACTCGCCGCACTTGCTCTGATCTTGTGGTGAGCTAAGGCACCCAAGGTCGGATGTAGGTGGTGGTGGAGGATGCAGCACTAGCGGCGGCAGGGCGATTCTGGGTTGCTCGAGGAAGAAGGAGGAGGCGGTGTGTGTAACTGCTCCTGTGAAATGGAGTGCACCACGGACGGAGTGGGGTTTATAACGTTTTGCCCCCATCTCTTTGTCTCTAGGGTTTCTAGGAAACCATGCCATGCCATGCGCACTGTTCCTGCATTCATCGTGCCACGCGCATGCGTCTGCCCATAGTTACTATGCGACGCTCTGAATTCTCCGTAGATACTTTTTAATGGGCCATCTTTTGGGCTGTCACTTTTTCACACGCCTAGATGACACAATGGGCGGCTCAGTTTTACATGCCACCCCAATAATTAATGTGTTAATTGTGCCCTGACAATTTTTTGCTTATACTCCATGCAAGAATCTTCTTTGATTTGGTGCCATAACTTCAAGTCTTATTCTTTGACCCTGCTAAAAGATCCACTGTTCATCTTACAGTAGACTCGGGGACTATGTACACTTCACCTCGCTGTGAATGTACTGATTTTTTTTATCACTAGATTCTTCAGCAACGTTGGGGACTGGTTGCTTTCTCAGCTATGCTAGGGACTGCATATTTTTCTTTAACCCTGCTACAAGATTTATTCTTCATCTTCCAACAGGCTTGGGGACTACATTGTCTACAATGGACCTTGCGGTGCACGTATTGCTTCTTCTTCATGGTGTTGTGACTGCATCAAGCCTGTCGCTTATTGCCTTTGCTTAGCTTTGATGACCACGTCATCAGAGCCATCACAATTGGCACTTAGGTGTGTACACTTTACCGACCAAGATTTCTCAAATTTTTTCTGCTGAGCTCCTTACATCCTATTGGTGAGCCTCACTTGGCTGAGTCTGAGATCCATTGTCTAGTTACACTGGTCGGCAGCCACCCTTGTAGGTCAGTAGCCTAGTTAAACTGGTTGGCATGCTTTTTCACCACCCAAGTCACCAGTTAGACCTGATTAGCTTTCTTTTCACTACTCGAATCATTGGTGGAGCTGATCGGCTTCATGGCAAGCTGCTCGGACTCGATCAAGATGGAGTCACCAAATGGATACAAGGTGCTCGGGGACTATCTATTGGGGGTTCAACCCTAGGTACCCACGATGGAATACATGGGCCACACCACAAGGGACGGTCTAGCCCACAAGATGATGACTTGCGGCTCATGGCATAGCTTGGCACACGCCACAAGGCACCTCGGTGACATCCTGAAGATAGCATAGATTCTATTAGGATATGCCAAATGTAATATTCCATGTAAATCTTATTTGTTACTCGATTAGTTGTAGACCTGATCGGCATGTAACCCTACCCCTGGGCTATATACGGCGGGTAGGGGACCCCTCAAAACACATGCAATCATATACGATAGCCAATACAACCCGACAGGACACATGATTAGGGTATTACGTCACGCTGACGGCCTAAACCTGTCTAAATCTTGTGTCTTGTCACCATCTCACTCCATATCTCGCTCACCTCTATGACAAATCTACCATCATGGGATACCCCTCGATGGACTACCGAGCATCTTTTGTCGACACCGCTATGTCATCTGCAATCCGGCAACCCAGGATTTGAAGGTACTGCTGCCTTGAATCCATTCTATTAGTGAGGCTTGATTAGGGTTCGATCCAACAGCCTCCTCGCACTTCCATGTGTTTGAATATATGGAGGAAGATGGTCAGTGTGTGGGTGTCGACATCTACTCATCTAAAACTACAGCATGGATCTTTAAGGAATCTAAATGGGGAGAGGAGGCTGAGTGGACATTTTCAAAATCAACAATTGTGTTTCTTAATGGTTGTCTACACTATATTGGGTTCTGCGAGGGTTACTGTTGTATACTTGCTGTGGATATGGAGAGAAAGGCATGAAGGAAAATTCCTAATAGGCCACATGGTTTTTCACGCTCCATCCATCAAGTCAGGGTCACTTATGTCAATGTACTATTGGTGGTCACAATATGTCTAAGATTTTGATCTAGATCCTTGAAGACTATGGTATTAATAATAAATGGACATTGAAGCATACTATCAGCCTACGTAAGTTGTTTGGAAAGACTAAGAAACAAATGGTTTACTTTGATTTTGAGCCATTCTACATAGTGGTTATAGTTCACCTAGAATGGAATTTGGTATCCATTGTTGGGGTTGGGGTGGAAAGAGCCATCATCGCATATAACATGGACATCAGAAAAGTTCATGTCATCCCTACACATTACATCCCGTATGGTAGACATGACATCCTACCAGAAATCATCGACAGACCTTACTATCTTCCCTATGTTCCCTTGTTCTCAGAGTTAGAGTCATTACCAAAGTAGTAAATAAAGCTGCATTTGATGTATCTCTCTATCATGACATGTTTAAATGCATCAATGTTGTTTGATTGACTATGGACATGTTAATTTCCTCTTGGATGGATGTTGTCATTATTTTGTCGCAACTTTAACTTGTTTGTAATGCAAGCTAATGTCTGTGGAGTGTGTTAGACACGTTCAAACGTACAGAGGTTAGACTTTCTTACGTGTGTAGTAACATTTCAACACCAATGGCTCCTCTTTGTTCCCCAAAAAAACACTAATGGCTCCTCTGTAGTAGTGATATATTAACCACCATGATGTCTTTCGCAACTCTGCTTGTTTTCCTTCCTTCCCCGAGCCCTCCCATTCCCACTATAGATCAAAAATCACCGGGAACATGTGGTTGCCTTCTCCAAACCTACTTCACTCTTAGCCATCGCCATGGTGAAGGGCGAGCCTTCTGCGAAGCGCGCACATGAGGGTAATGATACCATGCCCATGGTGAAGGAGGATGACACCGTGCCCATGGTGAAGGAGGATGACGCCGTGCCCATGGTGAAACAAGATGAAGCTCTGGTGGATCCCTTTGGAGATAGAGATGATTGGGCCATTGGCATAATGAGTAAGGCTTTCTTAAAGATAAGGCATGTGCTACAGAACACCGGGGTGGGCACCCTCAACCTGTCTTGGGAGGAAAAGGTGTGAAGTTATGTCTTCATTTTTTCACCAACTCGCTGATGTCCTGGAAGAACTGCCAGCCTACCTAAACAAGAATCGCGCGGACAACACAGAGTACATCCTCGCCTGCTACCGAAGCCGGATAGATGGCTTCGACACTAGCGTCGTGATGCAGGGAATCAGCACCACCCACAACACCGAGAAGCACTGGCGCAACCTGGTTCATTCCAATGCTAAGCAGGTGGCCAACCGCATCACTGCTAACAAGCAAAAGGGACTCATGGCTATAGAGGAGGAGGACAATGACATTGATACCAATGACAAGGACGAGGACGAGGATGAGGACAGTTGTACCGACGATGAGTACTGGAGTAAATAAATTTCCATTTGATGTATCTCACGTTGTATTTGATGTATCTTATGTTGGGAGTATGAATGGAGTACATGTTGTTACTCTTTCCTTATGTTGATACTCTTATGTATCTTCCCTTACATTTTATGTCAGACGCGTTCAAATGTAGAGAGGTTTTGATTTGTGAAGTCTGATTTGCATGTCTATGTTTACTTTTGTTGAACTTTGTATTAGGTGGGTTAAACTCTATTGACCATGGTGTAGATCAGGTCCTTTGGTCAATTGGTAGCCGGTTTCTAGCCCCTATTGGTTGGTTTTGCCTGCAGGTTTCTTTCTTGTACTCTTTCTGATCTATAGTATGGTAAACATGCATAACAAAATTCATTCGATCAAGTCTCATGTTGATGTAATGCCTAACGAAGGAGCCACATAGCTATTCAAATTTTACAGCACACTCAAGAAAGTCTGAGCATCACAAATCTGACCGGGATGAACACATCTCATGTTATACAGGGAAACCTATTTCATATGAATACATTCGTTGAATCCCTAAAGGAAACAAATAAAATTGAAACTAGTTACATGTCTGGCCCATTCAAATTTATGCTGCTCGGACTATCAGGTGAGTAAACGGTTTACAAGAAATAGGTAAATTTCATTTCGTCGAGTATACTAGAGGGATGTGGTTAGGGGAAAAGTTGTGATCGTTTGTTGTAGAGTACACATCCGTGGTATGGTAACTAGTTGCCATCTGTAAGATTTCGGTTAGTGTCAATTGACGAAAGGGGAAACCCACTCATGACTACTACTACTACTGATACAAATGTTGTGACCGAGTGCACTCCGTACGCAATAGTTTTACTCATAGCTCTGTATTGTATAGTGTCCAATGAGATCAAATGTGCTGCATTCAGACTTTCTTGCAAGTGCAGTAAAATATGAGAATGAAGCGAATGCGGTAGGAAAGCTGAACACAAGAAGTGAATCGAGAAAAAGAGCTTCTAACCACCATGACATGCTTGAGACTTGATTGCCTGGTGTGGTTGAGATAGGTCTTTTCTGTAATTATTTCACTCCAATCCAAGCAATCATGATAGTCAAGGGGTAGACTGATTGCTATGACACTCTGTCATACGAGATCAAATACACAGCGACCGGACTTTCTTGCGTTCGCAGTAAAAGTCAACAGCTTTGGCTCCTCTGATTTGCATTAGATCGAGATGAGACTATAGTTGGCTTTAACAAAGATCAAAGGCACTCATGAATGTTTAGCAAATTAAGTTTTAGATCAAAGACAACCAGAAAGAAATCTATAGTCAAAAGAAACTAGCTACAAAATGACCAAATGACCTGAGCTACACCACGCTCAATAGAGTTTAACCCACCTAATACAAAGTGCAGCAAAAGTTCACATAGACATGCATGCAAATAAGAGTTCACATATTTGCAAGGGCATCCCATAGATCAAACCTAGTCATGACTACTAGTACTATTGGGTCAATGCGGACGTGTAGGATCTTGTCCATGTCCACCTTCGCTAAGATAGCATTGGCGGCTGGCTCGAAACTCTCGACCAGATCGACAATGTAATCGTCCTTCGATTCTGGCAGAATACCCTGCTCTGCCACCTAAACATTAACCACTATGCCAATCTGAAGCTAGGTAGCAGCCAGCACCATGGTAGCCCCCTAATGAATGGCTTCGGTCACCATGGCTCGAAGGCGGGTTGGTAGGGCTCAAAATGGCTCCTATGCGGTGAATAGATTATCCACTGCTCACACGGGGAAGCCCGAGTTAATGGTGGCTTGCACGCACAGGATGAGGGTATCAACCTGCATCCTCAGATCTACAAGAAGGTTCATCATGTTTTGGCCTTGCTCCAGGTGGATCTCCTAGTTGACTCGCGCCTTGGAGACCTCAGTCATGGAAAAATGAAGTGCGTTGCGTGCGGCGTCCATCTCAGTGCACAACATCTTGATGTTCAGCCTAGTCGATGACAAATCCACTTGGGCCTCACGGTAATCCTTCAATAATTGATGTTACTCAACGTCGTCTAAGGATTTACGCTCTTCTAATGATTCACCCACTTTAGAATCAGAGGGCTATGCGAGGACAGATGGGCTCGGTGGCGGCAAGCGACGATGGGGCACCACCGGGGGAAAGCCCCATGGGCAGGGATGGCACCGCCAAGGAGGAAGCACTGCACAATGCAAGCCAAGTTTAAGCCCATATAGGATAAGGGGGAGAGCGATCTGATTGAGAAGGGAAATGACTTTTACCGAACTAACCGGCGCAGCATGGCATGGAATCGTGGGTGGCTGCCACCATCACGGGATGCCTCGCGGGGCCACTTTTCGAGCGAGACCACGAACAAAGAACTGGGCTCTAGGTCCAATGAGGCTTGGGACACTATCATGCCCATGTCCTCCTATTTAGATAGTCAGCAAATTCCAAATACTAGTTAAATTAAATAGCATGAACACAAATACTAGTGTGAGCATTGCTCGCATACTCTAGTTAAATGAAGATAAACAACATGAATAGTAGTACAGTGATGATCCACCTCTGTGGGGGGTATGACCCTAGATACCCACGGTAGACTATATGGGCTGCGCCACCAGGGGTGGTCCAGCCCACAAGACGAAGACTTACGGCACATGGTACTACTCGGTGCGTACCGCACGACATCAAGGGCGATATCCTGAAGATGCTACGAGATCTGTTAGGATACGCTTGATCCCGTGATTCATGTAATCTGTTATTACTTATCAGTTATCTCCTAGATCTAACCGACTTGTAACCCTACACCCGGCTATATAAGGTGGGTTGGGGACCCCCTCAAAACACACGCAATATCATACGATAGCCAATACAAACCAACAGACCATAGGAGTAGGGTATTATGTCGTCCAAACAGCCCGAACCTGTCTAACTCTTGTGTCTCTGTTGCCTTCTTGTTCTTGATTACGCGCACCTCTGCCGATCAATCTACCTTCATGGGATACCCCTCGGAGGACTACCGACCAGATTTTGTCGACACTTGGCCCTCTAGGTAGGGGTGCGCGTGCTGTTTCCATGACAAACAAGATGGTACATTTTGTAGGCTCTTCATCCTCTCCAAAGGCCGGCTAGATCTTTATGGTCTGATCGATCTCCTAGGTCATCAATGCTGATAGAGATGGAGAGATAATCAAGCCGGTGCAGATCGATTCTGTGTCGACCACACCAACACCTACAATAGTAGATCCGATCTTAGAACCACCTCCAAGGTCGTCTTCACCAATAACTCGCCGCCTACTCCCCTACTATCTGAGGAAGCAGATCGACAATGATGATCTGATCGCATCCATCAATCAGGTTGGCTAGAAGCTCACCGACTGCCTCTCCCTCACGGAATTGGCCCTAACCACTCTGGTTCAGCGTCGACCGCCCTCCGATTCTGATCTATTGGAGGCCGATCAGGAAGCTCTAGGGGTTATGTCCACCATCCATCAAGATGCCCTAAGGGACAAGTTCGCTGACCAGGTGGGAGACATCTATCCCCTCGCCGACCCAATCGCCGACTAGCTCTCACCGACTGTCAATATGCTGCAAATCGGCCAACGTCCTGAAGAATCCCTCCACACCATCCTGAAGGAAAATCCAGACTCTGAGTCCCAGGGCTCTACGGAGATCATTGCCGAGACCGCCGCCGTCCAACCTCCTTTTACACCCTTCCGTGGAGGTGGGATTTTTAATGTCAGCATCGATAGCCCTCCACGGGATGGAGAAACCGATGAGGACCGCGCAGCTCACGTCAACAAAAATGCCAACCATGCACAGCACCGAGCAAATGAGACCACCATTGTGCTAGCCGAGGCTGCTCACAATGGAGAACAACTCAACTCGCAAGGGAGGCCACCCCCACTCCACCGTAACCTCGATGACAAATTCATCCGTGTCGATGGCCATGACATCTACATGACCCCAAGCATGAACTTGGCCGTGGCTACTAACGAGCTCGCTCGGCTTGAATAAACGCCAGAAGTCACCAAGGTTACCGCAATGCTTAAAGCTACGCACTGCCAGGTCAATGAGATCCGCTAGGATTAGGGACCTTCCTATTCGACAAGCTCGAATCGCCAGTCCACCATGCCAAGATCCAATCGCTGCCCCGGCAGAAGCCATTTTGCCGACCAACATCGTGATGATGGACAACCCCTCCAGGGGTAGCCAGGGGGAACCATATCAACTACCCTTGCCAACACGACCAAGAAGTCGATCAAGACATCCGAGCACACATCAATAACCTCTAGGGTGCACGATGTCACATCGATGGGCGCCATTTGTCTCAGCATGAGGAGGAAGTATGCCGACGTCAAGAATACGAGCAAGAATTCAGTAATCTGGATGCAGCCCTCTAGCCACTTAACACCGGCAATACCACCAATCATGATGATGATGATCCCAAAGGGCCCCGAGCATTCATGAGAGCACTTTGAACACTCCAGTGGTCCCATGGTGTCGGATACCATAAAAAGGGGTACCCTAAGCAAAGACCAAAAAAATTTGCTTAGGACTTGTAAATATCAAAGCCAAAATACAACCGCAGGCAAACCCCCATTTCTTCCGAGGCCCGGCTGGATCGCCCGGCCCACCTCGAACAACATCCAGGCATGACCAGAGCAGGCTCGGCCCAGAACCATACCACGAGGCCTCGGACGAAGTACCGATTCTCCGACTTGCCCAAGGCCCCGCGCCACGAGGCCTCGGACGAGCCACCGATTCTCCGACTTGCCCGAGGCCCCGCACCACGAGGCCTCGGACGAGCATCCAGTTACTGACTCGCTCGAGGCCGACTCGGCATCAACCCCATCACCGCCACTTTGACCAACTTCTCTGACGGGATGTCACATCCAACTAAAGAGTTCAACCACTCCCACAACATCAGCCGTATGATGGCACGGTACAGCAGAGTGGCCGACAAGATGGAAGTCACATCAACGCTCTGCCATCCGGGACAGGACGGGGCGGGGGTTACCGGCCGCTGTGCTCGGCACTATGCCCATGGCTGATGCCCGTGCTACGCTATGCTGCCTAACCCCTGCTCCAAGGACAGCATGGCATGGAAAGTCACGTCCGGGTCCCTGTAGCCTCAGAAACGACATGCAAGGCCAATTGCTCCCTCCGAGCCTCGGCTACCCGCTTCCGGGCTCCTGTAGTCTTGGGACTCATGCCCGCCGAGCCCCCCACAACATACCAGCCTCTGCATCAACTGGGCCTCGACTCTCTACGTTGTTAGCACGTCGCCCGTAGTACGCGCCATGCCCTGCGTCAGGCTGCAGGAGCTCCCACGTCGTGCACAGGGCCTAGCTCCTGTAGCCTCAGAATCAGCGTACCCACGCCATCGCATCAACCTGGCCTCGGCACTCCGCGTCAGTCAAACATACAGTAACCAGCACGCCTCCAACAGAAGAAGGCACGCCTGCCACCACAGGAGCTCCCACGTCGCACAGGATCGGGCGTGACCAGCGCGTCGCTCCAGTGCACGGAGGACAAGACCGCCCCACCGACCATGCCGCCATAGTGACAAGCTACAGGGCTCGGACATGCCGCCCCTGCCGAAGAATGCCATGTAGCAAATACATGTACTGCCCCTGTGCCTCCCTTCGACTATAAAAGGGAGTGACCAGGGCCGCTTCTAGCGAGGAGACACCCGTGCGAGCAACGCACAACACTCTGTAACACACACACTCCTTCACTGTAGGAGATCAACATCACATGCAACCCACACTGCAATTCACAGAGACCTGGGGCTAGCTCCCTCTCTTGCCCAGCTTATAAGCCCCTACTACAAGCATCTCGGTGCAAGGAATATAAGATCGCTCTCTCAGACTGGACGTAGGGCACCTATCGCCTGAACTAGTATAAACCTTGTGTCTCTTTGCATCACCATCTAGGATTAGGGACACGCAGTACATTTTCACTCATTGGTTGAGGACCCGCCGGTCCAAAACACCAACACATGGTTTCAAAATCACCGGTGTCGAGCCCTACGAGGGGCGGATGAACCCCACATAGTGGCTACAAGCTTATGCCACTGCTGTGCGTGCCACCGGGGGAGATACCAGTGTCATGGTGAGCTATCTTCCCATCATGCTCACACAGATCATGATGATTTGGCTCATGAGCCTTGCCCTAGATTTCATCAAATCTTGGGAACAGTTGAAGAAGGTCTTCATTGACAATTACATGGCTATGTGTACTTAGCCGAGCACCAAGCACGATCTAGATCGCATTTATCAGAAATCGTCCGAGCTCCTCCGTAGTGACATGAGATGATTTTCCAAGATGAGGAATTCTATTCCCAACATCACGGAAGCAGAAGTCATCACCGCCTTTGTTAGAGGACTCCATCATCGTGACCTCCTCTCCAAGTTCAATCGTAAGCCACCAAAGGGGATTGGCGAGATGATAACGACCGCTAATCAGTACGCCGATGCTGAAGAGGACAAAGTTTGCTTCAATGAGGATGCAGGCACTCATCGTCCAACTTGACACAGCGATGAGTGCCCCAACGAAACATGCCATAGTGATTGCCACTACGATGATCATGGATACCATCAGGACAGTGGCCATGATCGGCCGGAAGGGTCTAAAGCTGGTCAGTACCATCGTCGCCGACCAGACAACATCATCACCACTGTTGACAAACCTCATGCCAAATGTAACTATGATGAGCAGTACAAGAAAATCCTTGAAGGCCCATGCCCCATCCACAAGAATAGCAAACACAAGATGAAGGACTGCCTTGGCTTGGCTAAGGAGTTCTAGGCCAAGAAGAAGGACAACAACAACAATGATGGAGCCAGAGGTCGCCGACCACCTAGGGACAACAATAACACCTTCTAAGATCATGACAAAGTGGTCACCACTATCTTTGGGGGCCTCGCCGCCATTAAGAGCAGAAGAGATAAAAAACTCATCGCCCGCTGGTTGCTCACCGTCAACACAGAAGACGCTATTGCTGACCCTAGCTATCGTCCTTGGTCTAAGGTCCCCATCACCTTTAGCAAGGCTGACTAGTGGGCAGACATCCCTTACACAGGGTGTTTCCCCCTTGTTTTGGATGCAATTATCAAGAAAGTACTCGTCGATGGTGGAAGCGCCCTGAACCTCCTCTTTGCCGGAGCCCTAAAGGAGCTAGGCCTTGGAGTCAAAGACCTCACTCCCTCTGACTCCTTCTAGGGTGTGGTACCTGGCAGGGCATCATGACCGCTTGGAGAGATCACCCTCCCGGTGCAATTCAGCACGACTAGCAACTTCTGTGTCGAGCACATCAACTTCTACATTGCCAACTTCAAAACCGCCTACCACGCCATACTTGGTTGGCCAACTCTGGCCAAGTTCATGGCCATACCACACTATGCCTATCTAGTATTGTAGATGCCCTCGCCTGTAGGAGTTATGGCCCTACAGGCCAACCTCTCCATCGCCTACGCCTACGAAACAGAGAGTCTCTCCCTCATCGAAGCCATCGACCTCTCCATCCAGATGGCTAGCATGGTCATCGATGCCAAGACGGTGCCCACCGATGACCTAGAGATCCCAGTACTAGAACCTCCTCATGGCTCTGCTAAGACTAAGGAAACAAAGGAGGTCGGCCTTGGCCTCGGCCTCGATGACCCCACCAAGATTGCCAAGATTGGGCTCATCTTGACCCCAAATAGGAAAGTGCGCTCGTCTCCTTCCTACATGCCAACACCGACGTGTTTGCTTGGAAACCTGCAGACATGCCAGGGGTACCACAAGAGAAGATCGAGTACTCCTTGAATGTCTCATCGATCGCCAAGCCGATCAAGCTGAAGCTTCGACAATTCACGCTAGACAAGAAGGAGGCTATTAGGGTAGAAATAAAATGGCTCCTAGCATCCGGATTTATTAAAGAAGTGTATCATCTTGAGTGGCTAGCAAACCTAGTTCTTGTTCAAAAAAAGAATAAAGAATGAAGAATGTGCGTTGATTACACTGATCTCAACAAACACTGCCCTAAAGACCCCTTCGGTCTACCTCGGATAGATGAGGTTGTAGACTCCACTGCTGGTTGCAAACTCCTATCCTTCCTCGACTGTTACTCTGGCTATCTCCAGATATCTCTCAAAGAGGACAACAAGATCAAAACATCGTTCATCACGCCTTTCGATGCATATTGCTATACCACCATGTCTTTTGGACTCAAAAACACTAGGGCGACCTACTAGATGTGCCTTGACCAACAGAGAGGCCACGATGTTGAAGCCTACATCGATGATATGGTCGTCAAATCCAAAACTGTGGATAGTCTCATCGCCGACCTCAAAGAAACATTCGCCAACTTGAAAAGATACAGATGGAAGTTGAACCCTTCAAAGTGCATCTTTGGAGTTCCATCTAGCATACTCCTAGGCTACATCCTTAGCGCCCATGGTATCAAACCCAACCCCAATAAGGTCTCTGCCATTACCAATATGAAATGGCCAACCTACGTAAAGGATATATAGAAGCTCACAAGGTGCATGGCTGCTCTCAGCCGCTTTATATCATGCCTCGGTGAAAAGAGACTACCATTCTTCAAACTACTCAAGGCCTCTGAGCGCTCCTCCTGGTCGAAGGAGGCTAATACAGATTTTGAGTAGCTCAAGTTGTTTTTAATGAAGCCCCCAATCATGACGGTGCCTCAACCAGACGAAACCCTATTGATCTACATCACCGCTACCTCTCGTGTTGTTAGCACAATGATCGTCGTTGAGCACGAGGAGGCTGGACACACCTATAAGGTGCAATGACCAGCCTACTTCATGAGGAAGGTTCTTAATGAGTCCAAAACTCATACCCCTAGGTTCAAAAGTTGTTATACACCATTCTAGTCATGTCGCGCAAGCTCTGCCATTACTTCGATTACTACAAGATCGCTGTGGTCACCGAGTTCCCTCTAGGGGACATCCTCCGTAACAAAGAGGCCAATGGCCGCATCATCAAGTGGGCAATCAAGCTCGGCACTTATTCCATAGAATTCAGAAGTAGGCTGACCATTAAGTCACAGGCGCTGGCTGACTTCGTCGCTGAGTGGACCGAGATCCAAGAGCCCATCCCCGCTGCTTGCCCTGAGCACTGTATAATGTATTTTGATGGCACCCTCAGCATCAATGGTGCTGGCGCTAGCATTTTGTTTATTGCTCTGACTAAGGATAAGCTTCGATACGTCCTCCGAATTCATTTTCTAGCCTCCAACAATGCCACGGAATATGAAGCATGTCTTCACGGATTTCATATATCCGTTGAGCTTGGCATAAAACGCCTCATGGTATACGGAGACTCCATGCTAGTTATCAGCCAAGTTAACAAAGATTAGTCCTATTCTAGTGAGAAGATGGACGCATACTGTGCTGAGATCAAGAAACTCGAAGGAAAGCTTTACGGTATCGAGTACCACCATGTGGTACAAGACCAAAATCAGCTCGCCGACCACCTATCTAAGAGAAGATCTTCTCGCGCCGTGATTCCACCGAGGGTCTTCGTTCAAGACCTCTTCACACCATCTATTAAGGATGAGAAGGAAGTTCAAGTAACCCCCCGCAAAGCAGCTAGTACTTGCAGTACATTCACCGGCCGTAGATTGGAGGGAACAATTCATCAAGTACCTAACCAGCGCCGACGTACCTGCCGATAAGACCAAAACTGAATGTCTCATCCGTCATAGCAAGCATTACGTGCTAGTAGATGGGATGTTGATGAGGAAAAGCACCAAGGAAGGGATACTACAGAAAATGCATCACCCAAGAAGAGGGAGTGAAATTACTTATCGAAATTCACTCTAGCTCCTGTGGCAATCACGCGGCCTCCAAAAATCTGGTCGGCAAAGCTTTTTGAGCTGGTTTTTACTGGCCCATGGCCATCTCCAACATAGAAGACCTCATCTGACGTTGTGAAGGATGTCAGTTTTTTGCCAAGCAAATACACGTGCCGGCGTAGGAATTACAGAACATCCCAGCTTCTTGGCCTTTTGCATGCTGGGGACTCGACATGATAGGACCTTTCAAGCCTGCACTAGGTAGTTTTTGGTACGTATACATCGCCATTGACAAGTTCTCCAAGTGGATCGAATACAAGCCGCTTGTTTTGGCTACTGCAAAGAAGGCAGTCGATATCATCCATAAATTTGGTCTCCCGCACAACATTATCACCGACCTCAGAACTACATTCACTAGTCACCATTTTAGGGACTTCTATGAAGACCAATGCATCTCTATCAAATACATATCTATTGCCCATCCTAGAGCCAATGGCCAGGTCGAACAGGCAAATGGCATGATCCTCGATGCCCTCAAAAAGAGACTATACCAGAAAGAGGAAAAGCATCCTGGCAGATAGCTCAAAGAGCTCCCAACTGTGGTCTAGGGACTGCGCACTCAAGGTAGTCACAACACCGATGTATCTCCATATTTTTTGGTCTACAGCTCAGAGGCCATACTTCCTATGAACATTGCCTTCTGAGCACCTAGGGTGGAGCATTATAATGAAGGGCAAGACGCAGCTGTTTAGACAAAGGATGTTGATAGAGCCAAAGAAGAATGCCTGATCACTTGCATCCGCATAGCCAAATACCTAGAAGGCCTGTGAAGATACTACAATCGCAATATCAAAGGTCGTTCATTTACAGTCGGCGACCTCATTCTCCATAGAAAGCAGAAAACCGAAGGGATGCACAAGCTCTCCTCCCCCTAGGGAAGGGCCTTACATGGTCAAAGAGGTTACCCGACTAGGGTCTTACCGGCTATGTGACATGGAGGGAATCGATATCCCCAATTCATGGCACATCAAGCACCTTATACGTTTCTATCCTTGGAACGCTCTACATATGTACTCTTCACTCCATAATGAATGAAGTTTTTGTCGCCATAATCTGTCTCCATTATTTCTCCACTCTAGTTTCATCTCCATTTGCGATTACCATCTCCAAGCTAATCCTTAACAAACTTCAACAATTATACGTGATCTCCATAAATGCTTCGCCCCGCTTCTCCATACCAAAATATCTCTAAGATATTCCACCAACCATCGAGCAGCAAACGTTCCGCTCTATGTTCTTTAGAGAAAACCCTATCTCCGATCTCTCCCTACACGTGCTATGGGCTCCAGCGCTTTGCGTTATTGGTGGTCGGCTGTGGTTCCTTGGTCATGTCTGTTCCTCCTACACGTGCATGGGTTATAGCGCTCGACGTTATGGAATATTTGCTAGCCAAGGCCAAGAGCCCAGTTACGAACTAACTGCTTGAATGCTACTTATACCACATATAAACGCGTTAGGGTTAACAACACACCTCTTTTTCACCAAAAATGCCAGCAAGCCGCCAAAACACACATACGACGTCTAGTTACAACATTTATACAAATACATAAATGTTTGCTTAGGCCCTCATGCATCTAACTCTAGTTGTTCCATATAGGTTCCTCCCTACTCAAGTTATTGAGCTTGGCCGTCATCGTCTACCTCGCCGAACAGATCAACATCGCCAGCCAGACTCTTCACCACGTCCTCCACCTCATATTTCAGCCGCACCTCTTTCGTTGCACTCATCCCTCTGGCGAATCCGGCTCCTATCGCTTGAAGATTGATCACAGGGTAGTGGGACCGGATCACCGCCATGGCATGCAACATGATAGAGATAGCAGTGTCTCGGTTGAAGCATTTGAAGTTCTCCCATGCTGCCTTGCACCTGTCAATGATGGCATCAGGACGGGGCAACTTGTCATTGGGCTGAGGAGCTACCTCCATATCGATACAGTCGAGCACTGGCCTAACTCTGGCCACCACAGTGTCAAATTTTCCCCTCTAGATTTTTGCCTCTAGCTCCAACATGTCGAACTAGGCCTTTGTTCTTCAACGGTATTCTGCAGACACCAAAGGGATCCGTCAAACAAAGAAATCATTTTAGCAACAACTCCGACCACAAACTAGTTACCTTCTAGATCCGCAGCTAGTTTCTCTGCTCTCCTAGATGCCTTCTCCTTCTCCTCTTAGAGTTGACCGATGACTTGACACAACCGACCGAGCTTCGCATCTTGCTCTACAAACATAACGGTCGACAACAACATCAAGACTGTTTGGCAATGCAGAACAAATCCACCGATCCACAATACCTTTTTTGCTTGGACATGCCTTTTAGCTGCTTGGATGTGTCCCTCAGCTGCATGGAGACGGTCTTCAACTGCTCAGATAAGATGCCCTTTTGGTACTCTAGGTCCTTGGTGTTTGATTCCACAAGATCCCTTTCGCACTGGGCCCTCTGGACGTTCTTCTCCATCAGTTTCATTGCCTCCTTCAGTTTCTCATTCTCCTTGGCGAGGGGCTCCATCCTTTTGATCAACTGCTGCCATTGTACGACAGTCCATGCTATGCCCTGCAAAAGCACCAAGATTATAAAGGACCATAGTCTCCAACACCAAAGATGGACACCGCTGACGCAATACTAACCTCAATTTGCTTCATAGCTGTGGAAAGGGTTGACCGTAGTGTCTTCACCTCCCTCGTGGTGTCCTCCTCTTCTATGACCACAACTTCCTCCCATCGCTTGCGGAAGATGCGGATGGTTTGAGATTATGATACTTCACACTCAATCTCCTCAACCTCATCCTCTTCCTCCAAAGCCGGTGGCACTCCTTGGGGGCTCGGTGGCCGCACAGAGTGACCGACCATGCCCTATGGCATCTCAGGGTGCGCCGCTTGCTCCTCTGATGCTGCTGGCATCTGCGCCCCTCATTCTAGCATAGATCTAGCAGCTCCCACTTCTACCTTCAAAGACTTGATGGCTCTCACTGCTGCTCTAGCATCTCCATCGAATCACCCATCATCGTTGCCGACCGCTCTCCACCTTCAACTCGATCTACAGCGGTGATCGAATCCTTCACAAACCGATGAGCACCCGGGGACTCTAGGATGGAGTCTGTCCGCAATGTCTCCACGCTAGGACCAGCCCCTGGCTGCTCACCAGTCTGGCCTAAAGGATTCAGATCCTCCGCGCACCCTGTTCTGCACCAGATTAGCTCGTCGATCACCGCAACTATAAAAATCAGATAGCTATCGATCCCAATGCAATGATACTTACACATCGGCTTCCCGATGAATGGTTCTGAACTGGCACTACCTCCCTGAGCACCCAGGCACTGCTCTAGGGTCAACCCACGTGTCCTGGGCTAACGGTCTTGTGGCCCCCATCATTGGCATCTTCCCCGCCTGCTGCTCGGGGACTCCTTCCCCTCCCTTTGATGACGCTTTAGTGCTCGAACGGGGAGCTACTGGAGCCTTGTCATCGTCCGACCACTTGGATATTGGTGCACTTTGCGTCTGAGCGGTCTGACCACTACCAAGTGAGATGTCGACCAGCTTGTGGGGAGCTACATCCGTTGTTCTTCTTTTCTTTCGGGCTATCTCATCTTTTGCCACCCTTTTCCCCCAAACTTTCTCTGATATCGTGGGGATTCTCCTTTTGACCAGCACCTTCACCTCTAGATTTGGATGAGGTACTGACGGCACCTTCCTCTGGCTGAGTGGTCGGCCTAGTGTCCACTACCTTTGGCCAATAGCTCCTCGGCACACCTAAGAAGTACGTCGCCCATTCCTGCCAATGGATCTTTCCACAAGTGAATTAGCCCACTGCTCGGCACTAGCACGGGATATAAAAGCACCATGAACAATAGTCGAGATTTTTACCTGAGGAGGTGAGTTTGTGCAGTTGAAGGTTTTTGGCTACCCCAGCATGGTGTATGACACGTTTAGAGAAAATAGTTCAGCGGCCTAGTGCAGCATAGCCTCCTTCGTTAGTCCAGATGAGCCTCCTGGGTGCCATTAGTATCTCCCTTGAAGTCAAAGCCCGGATGAGCCCTCTCTTTGCAGGGCTAGATGTGGTGCATTGTGAAGTTCACTGCCACCACCACTCCACTCATCTTCATGCCCCTCATTAGTTCAAGGAGCTCCTTCACTTGTTCCATATCGGCCCTGGTCGGCTTCTCCAACCAGCTCCTTTGATTCTTCGAAATCTGGTCGACATCGCATCGGACGGCAGCATTAGCTTGCTTCATATAGAACCACCTGGCATTCCACCCCCTCAGCGAGGTATTTAGTGGCATAGGAATGTATTCACTCGCCATCACATCATGGAGCTATAGATACACACCGCTGACAACTTTGGAACCGCCCCCTCCTTTCTTCTTGAGCCAGAAAAAGTGTCAAAATAGATTGAAATGGGGAAGAATGCTAAGATAAACCTTGCAGCAATGGATAAACATAGAAATGTGCAAAATAGTGTTCAGATGAAGGTTACATAAGCTCACTCCCCAATACTCCAAAAGATCTCACAAGAAAGGATGCACCGAAAGCCCTAATCTATGCCAGAAGTAATCTTCGAATACAACAAGTTCGCCGGTGTGTGGCATCGAATAGGGCTCACCATCGGCCGGACGCCATCCGGTAGTGACACGATCAGGAAGAATGCCCACCTCCACCATCTTTTTGAGCTCTGCCTCCCCCATGAGTGACGATACCCATTCCTTGTCATGGCTCGCCCCGGTGGCTGCCTTCTTCATGTTACCACCTCCCCTCTTTGGCGCCATCCCTCCGATCTAGATCGGAACCGGTCCCTTTATGCAAGCTTCTTAGCCCTAGCGGCGGAGTGCGTGTGAATGTGAATGGGGAACATAAGGGTGAGGAGGAAGATGAAGTGATGGAGTTGCAAAGGGGGAGCGCGAAGTATGGCGATGTAGTTATAAAGACACCCTCTTGACTTTTCACATTCAAGGATTTTTGGGAAACCACACCATGCTTATTTGCACCTTTCTGAATTCCCTAAAGCACTGTGCTAGGCCGTTATCTGAGCTTTTGCGCAATTATGGCCCATATCGCCCATTTTTTGATGCAGCTCGATACTACACACCGAATATTCGCCGACCTCTCCGCAATACCATCAAGGCTTAGTAATTTTTACTATACAGTCATTACTCTAGTTTTTTCTCCATGATTTGAGTAATCGGCACTTCTAGATTTATACGAGATTTCCAGTTGTGGCTCGGGGACTACATCATCATTACGATGCGGTTCCCCACCATACTGGGGTTTTTTTTTTCTGGTTACTGTTGTTTTTTGACCCTAGCACCATGTGACCACGTCACCTACTGTCAGGCTCGAGGACTAAGTGGTCACACTTCACCTTGCGGTGAATGTGTGCTTTTCATTTTAGGGCTCAACCCTTGGACTGGTTGCCTGCTCAGCTAGTCTTCTGCCTTTCTTCTACTTTCTGGACCCTGGCACCATGTGACCACGTCACCTACTGTTAGGCTCGAGGACTAAGTGGGCACATTTCACCTCGCGATGAGTGTATTTTCTTTAATCTATTCATTGGAATACTCCGTGCCTCCTGAAGTTGAAGACGATTATCTCCCTTTCTCATGGTCGGACTCTAAGTGGGCACACTTGGTTCACAGCGAGAAAAGTTTTGATTTTGAACTTGAGCTCCTTACATCCTTCTAGCAAGCCCTTGGGTAAGCCTGTGCTCGGCCGGATAGTTAAGCTGGTTGGTTACGGTCCACAACTACTCGGTGACTCATTAGGGTGGTTGGACTATGAGTCTGACTATTTGGCTTTGTTTACACCAGCTCGGATAAGCTCAAGACAATATTGCACAGCCGATGCAAGGCGCTCGAGGACTAGCTATGGGGGGTATGACCCTAGATACCCATGGTAGACTACATGGGCTATGTCGCCAGGGGTGGTCCAACCCACAAGACGAAGACTTACGGTGCACGGTACTGCTCGATGCGTACCGCACGACATCAAGGGCGATATCCTAAAGATGCTACGAGATCTGTTAGGATATGCTCAATCCCGTGATTCATGTAATATGTTATTACTTACTAGTTATCTCTTAGATCTAACCGACCTATAACCCTACCCCCCGGCTATATAAGGCGGGTAGGGGACCCCCTCAAAACACACGTAATATCATACGATAGCCAATACAAACCAACAGACCATAGGAGATGGGTATTACGTCGTGCAGACGGCCCAAACCTGTCTAACTCTTGTGTCTCTATTGCCTTCTTGTTCTTGATTACACGCACCTCTACTGATCAATCTACCTTCGTGGGATACCCCTCAGAGGATTGCTGACCAGATTTCGTCGATAGCCTCCAAAGGGGGAACTGGCGGGTGAGAAACCACACCGACGGGAGGTGCATCTATTAGTGGAGGATTACCGATGTGGAAGGCCTCTGGGGCCTCCCCATCAATAGATAACCTTGTTGGCTCCGCCATAGTCCTAGCAGGAGTCATCGATGGCGCAGTAGGGTGGAAGGCAAAAGCTTTGGGATGGAATCAGGAGCTCTAGAGAGAGAAGGCAGCAGGTGTATAACATTTCCTCTCACCCCTTGTCTCTACTGCTATAGTTTGGGGGCCGTCGACCACCCCACACCCGAGACATTTGCGTGGGTGGGTGGTGGGACTTCGCCCCATCACGTTAATGCGACAGGCCAAAAGCGACGTCCCCTGCTATAATAGGATGCTGATGCCACCCACGCGCGCACACCTGCATGACAATGTAGGACCACATCATCTGGGTAGTTAAGATTTTAGATAGTCAGACCATGTGTGATCCTATGAAGTATAAAAATTCTAAATAAAAATGATCTTTGATGCATGGTTCTTGCAAGTTCAATAAATCTTATCAAATACACGAAAATAAGATGAGTTGGGTTCAACACAGATCAAAGCCACTCCATAGGCAATACTTTTACTCGTAGCTCTGTACTATATTGTGTCCGATGAGATGGAATATGCCGCATCGGACTTTCTTACGAGCACAGTAAAATATTAGATGAAGCAAATGTGGCAGGAAAGTTGGACACAAGAAGTGAATCGAGAAAAAGAGCTTCTGACATGCTTGAGACTTGAATGTCTGGTGCAATTGTGATAGGTCTTTTCTGTGCTTATTTGATTCCAATCCAAGCAGTCATTGTCGCAGAACCGACCAATTTATAAGAGCACAAGTACAATGGCAGCCCGCAAGCGGTCGCACTGTCATACTTGAGCCCATATAAACCCGGTAGTCTGTCGAGTACCACGACGGGTCTCGATAAATGATCCACAAACAACCAAGATCGTACATGATTCAACATACATGTGACATATTACATAAAGTTCATAGATACATTTCCATCATCAGAGTATGAAATAAAGTTATTACAAAACAAGTTTGATAGATAATAGTGGAAGCAAATTAAGTTCGAAAGTAGCATTTGCCAACATAGTTTAATACAGTGCCAACATATGATCACAGTCCACAAAAGCATATAGAGGGATTAGTAAAGAAGCCTGCCCAAGGCTTACTCCTCATCCACAGCGGGATAGAAGCAACTATTGCAGTATCCATGGTATACTGTGCCATCTGCAACAATGGGAATAAAACCCTGAGTATGAGAAGGTACTCAACTAGACTTATCCATCATAAACCAGAAATAAATAGACTCCAAGGATTATGCAAGGCTTTATAAGTGGAGATAGCTAGACCACATTTTGCATAAAAAGCGATTAACTCAGTTATACAATTATAATTCTGTTATCAAGTTAATTATAACTATCCATCTCTAAATTAGCAACTATCATGTGCCAAACATGTGATACATCATTTTAAGAGCATACAATAGTAACCATAGCAGGTATAGTAATTCCATGTTTATCCAAACCATCATATTCCATAATACAATTACTACGATATTGGGACTAGCCAAGTTTCTCAATATCCGGGAGAGACGGCGATTCAAATCGATTTGAACCAGCTGGGAATTTATTCCTAACACAAACCCAGGCAGACCAGATCAACGGTCACCCTAGGTCACCTTTGGTACAACTCAAGTACACATTTTGCGATAGCCTCCATTTACTTTTATCCCATGGTTCTTTTCCACGATAGCAAATATAGCCAACCGTGCTTCGATATCCACCTATATCACGCAGGTGACAGGAAATCACCCAACTTTTATCGGTCTAAGCATGGCTAAGCATATATTCAATCCTGGACCTACACAGGGTTAAAGGAGTATATATCTGGACAAGGTAGTTCCATGCATCAAGTGTTTCCAAACAACTCTTATAACCTAATGCATCAATCATAAAGGACTCAAGTAGTATTTTGTAAAACACTAGGAGACTTAGAATGCTCCAGGGCTTGCTTTTCAGAAAAGAAGTGGGGTGGTGGTCAGGGCACTCTGGAAGCTCTTCTGGGGTCTGCTCCTCTTCTTCGGGAGCTATGGCTTGAGGAATCTCCTGCTGGTCCCCTTCCTCTCCTTCGTTGAATTCCAGCAACGTTATCTCCTTTGTCGATCCTAGATGCATGAATATGGCATAAGATATTGCGAATGCATACATGCTGACAAGTATAGTATGATGACACATGATGAATGCATTCGGGTAAGTATTCTTAACAGCATGGTGTTAAAGTAATAACAAGTGCATCACATTTTACTGAGTAGGTGCATATCTCTTCTTGGTTACTTAATCAAACACTTCAACAATTCATTTACTACACCACAAAATAATAGCTACTTGTTTTACTCATAACTGGAGTTATATACATCAAAATCATATGGTTGTGGAAATTATGGAAAGCTTAAGAAATTGTCTACAACTTTCTTTTAATACTGTTACTGTGATTCAATAGTTATATACGGCAAACAAATCATCCAATCAAAAATCTGTCCAGAAAGTAAACATTTTGGACAGCAAACTTGTAACAGCTATACCTCTAAAACCCTAAGTCCTATGACTGTTAATAATTTAACACAAGGTAGATTAGTAAGTTATCTACAACTTTGTGATTAACAAGTTTTACAGAAAAGACCATTATCCATATGAAATCATCCACACAATCAAAACTATACATGCAACCTTGTATTTGAATTATAAAGTGATAATTAGTTAGTTGCATACAATCAATGGCTTCTACACCTTACTATGAATATAAACAGTTACTATGCCTCATAAGAATCATAGAAAACATCATGGTGAAACCTAATTTAATTACTTAAATGCCTTTATTAATTTAATCAAATAAATGGGGTAAATAATAAGCATACAACAAATATGCACAATAAATTCTCAGACAATTACAGTAGACTCCTAATCCTAACAATAGGCTGCTGTGAAAATTTAATACAATTTGCACATGTATAACATCCTATGCAAAAATGATAAGCTAGCAAGGGTTAATTTAGTGAAAATAGTAAACCCTATAGAAAAGTGTCAAGAAATAGATTATATATTTTTACTAGCTTCATATTAGTGCCATACTACTGTAAAAAAATTTGCATAGCAATATATTACATATTTTTATCCCTACAAATTTCCTTAGAAAATGTTATTTATTAATAAATAAATAGAAAGACCATATTTAAATCAAGTTGACAGCAATATTAATATTTTTCCTAGCTAGAGCATGTTAATACAAAACCCACAAAATTGGAATCACAATTTTAGGATTTGTCTAGCTCAAGATATCTAATTTACAAAATTGTAAACATAAAGCATTTATCTAAATACATTTAAATCCCCAATAAAAATATCAGAAACTGTACATATCATATTTTTACAAAACACTACACTTCATGAGGGACATAACAAAATTTGTTTCACAAGATTTACATCACCACAACTCAACTTATCATTTTTCAAAGTTGCAAACAAAACTGAAAATAAATGAACTATCTTTCATGACTGAGCCGCTGACAGTCGAGACGCACGCATCAGACGGGCCCGTGTGTCAGCGACGGCAAAAACAGAGGAGCGCGCGGAATGGTGCTATCTCATCGGCAGCGACCTCTCCGGCGACGGCATCGGCACTACGGTGACCCCCGTGACCATGCGCACCGATTGAGCTACTAAGTTGGGCCTATTGCTGGCGCTAACAACGACGGCGTCGTCAATGGCGGCACGACGGTGTGGATCGACGGCAATATGCCAGAGGTGACCGTGATGACTCGAGCTAGGGCTCGGCCAAGCGTCTACAGGCTATGGCGAACCTATTGCGCACTCAAATGTGGCACTCGGTGGTCGGCGTTGGCTAGACCTCGGTGATGGGCCATGGCGGCAGAACGTCGGCAAAGCCGAACATGGCACGGAAGCCTTACCGTGCACGGCTAGTGAGAAATGCGGGCGTGGTGAGATGGTGGGATCACGGTGGAGTGGCTGCGGTGGTGGAGAAGCGATGCGGGGCAAGCTTGGTGGCTGGTAAAGCGACGACGCGAGCTGTTGTGCTGCTACGGGAAAACGAAGGAGGAGGCAGAGAGTGAAAGAGAGCGCGGGGAGGAAGCGGGCGAGTGCGGGGCACGATGTAGTGCGTTCTGGCCCAACGTGGCCACGCTGGGCAGGACGCCAGGGACGTGCGGCCTCATTTCCTCCACGCGGCGTTCATGTTCTGGCGCCGGTTGGCCACTGTTGGTCACCATCAGAGCCCCGAAACCGAGCCTGACGACACGATTTGCCAGCGATTATACTCATAATCCGTAGCTCCTTAGTGCAAACCAACTGAACAAAACTTGTAGCCCTAAGTACCAGCTACAATAATGCTTAAGAAACCTTCTCCTAATTCGCAACAGGTGGGGAGTAAAATCAGCCCAAAGTTGAGCTCGTCAAACTATCTGCGCAATAAGACTTAGAAAAATTTCCTAAGTGCTGAAAACAGTGCAAAGCTGATTTTTGTGAGCCAATTTCAAGCATGTTAGGAGCTAAACTAGCTTGTGACCTAAAAATAAAAGTTGTTCCTCTCGTTAAACACTACAACTTTGCTTTAGTGACCACATCCATGCAAAGTCTCCATCACATAGTTCAAACTAGGTCAAACATGCTTCATTCAAGTGATGGTATACACTTAAACTATGACTTGGTGACCAAATTATCCCTAGCCATGAATACCAAAGTTGTTCATGATGACATGCTAAACATGTTTAAGCTATTCCCAAGGTCACACAATCATTTCATGTATTGGTTACACATAAAGCTTTCTAGGTCAACATACATAGCATCACTTAAGGACTTGATCATGCAAAGTGATCTTCACGAACAATGTTCCTTAGTCATCCTAATTTTAGCTAAGATGTTTTAGTGACTCACATCAACCATTTACATGTATTCACTCATGATCATATGCATATATACAAAGAAACATAAAATAACAAACATGTTTCATATGTTTCAATCACATGTTTCAAATGTAAAAGCTTAAATATGAATGCTTGATGCTCATGCAATGCAAGTCAAATTATGCAAGCTTAACACCTAGGGTGTTATAGCCCCTCCCCCTTATAAAAATCTCATCCTGAGATTTGCAAGACCTACCATTCTTGGAAAAAAGGCGGGATAAACCTCTCGTAAATAATCCTCTTGTTCCCACGTGGTATCTTGTTCACTATGATTGTTCCATACCACCTTATAGAACTTAATGATCTTACTCCGTGTTACTCTTTCCATCTCTTCTAACACTCGGATTGGCTTCTCTTCATAGGTCAAATCCGATTGGAGCTTAATGCTGGTGAGTGCAATGGCTTCTTCAGGTATACAAAGACATCTCTTCAACTGAGAAATATGGAAGACATCAAATATTGCACTCATCTCTAGTGGAAGTTGTAACTTATAAGCGACATTCCCTTTCTGTTCAGTAATCTTGTATGGCTCTACATATCTAGGCACAAGCTTCCTTTTCACTCAAAATCTCTACACTCCTTTCATGGGTGACACTTTCAAGTATACATAGTCTCCCACTTCAAAAGTCAGTGGTCTTCTTCTTTTTTTAGCATAACTCTTTTGTCTGGACTGAGTGGCTTTCATATGCTGTTGAAGAATATGCACTTGCTCTTCAGCTTCAGTGACAAAGTCAATACCAAAGTATCTCCTTTCACCGGGCTCAATCCAATTCAATGGAGTTCGATATTTTCTGCCATACAAGGCTTCAAAAGGAGCCATCTTGATGCTTGCTTGATAACTGTTATTATAGGAGAACTCAGCTAAAGGTAACCATTTCTCCCAAGATCCCTTGGAAGATATAACACAAGCTCTCAGCAAATCTTCTAAGATCTAGTTCCCTCGCTCAGTCTGTCCTAAAGTTTGTGGATGGTATGCCGAACTTCTAATTAGCTTAGTTCCCAAAGCCTAGTGCAAGTGTTCCTAGAAACGAGCTATGAACTGTGGTCCTTGATCTGAGATTATAGTCCTGGGTATTCCATGTAGTTTCACAATCTAAGAAACATACAGCTCAGCGTACTTCCCAGTTGGATACCTTGTGTTCACCGGTATAAAATGTGCTGACTTGGTGAGACGATCTACGATGACCCATATGGAATCATGACCCTACTGTGTCAACGGAAGGCCTGTGATAAAGTCCATACTGATTTCTTCCCATTTCCAACCTAGGATAGGCAATGGCTGAAGTAACCCAGCAGATTTCATATGAATAACCTTTACTTTATTGCAATTATCGCACCTAGCGATATAGGCTGCGATCTCTTTCTTCATGTTTGTCCACCAAAAATAGGTCTTCAAATCTTGATACATTTTACTACCACCCGGATGGATAGACAACTTAGACGAATGTGCTTCATCTAAAATTTGATTTCTAAGCTCACGGTCCTTTGGTATCACAAGTCTGTCCTCAAACCATAACACACCCCTTTCATCCAATTTGAAATGCTTGATTTCTTGATCTTGCATCTTTCTCTTGATGTGAAATATACCTACATCTATCTTTTGCAGTTCTATGATTTTGCTCTCAAGTGAACAACTGATAGTGATGTTATGCAATACAACAGGATTTAGTAAATTAAAGCCATCTTCCAACAATGCTTCCATAGGGTTGCAATGAGACTTCCGACTAAGTGCATCGGCTACAACATTGGCTTTCCCTGGATGGTAGTGCACTTCCAAATTGTAGTCCTTAATTAGCTCTAGCCATCTTCGCTGTCTCATGTTCAGCTCAGGTTGGGTAAAGATATACTTGAGACTTTTGTGGTCAGTATATATATGACATACATTACCCAACAAATAATGTCTCCATATCTTTAGTGCATGAACAACTACTGCAAGTTCTAAATCATGCGTAGGGTAGTTGACTTTATGTTTTCTCAACTGCCGAGAAGCATATGCAATAACTCTTCCTTCTTGCATGAGCACACACCCCAAACCTATACCCGATGCATCACAAAACACATCGAAAGGCTTTTCAATGTTAGGTTGTGCTAAAACAGGAGCTGTGGTTAACAGAGTCCTGAGGGTGTGAAAAACTGCTTCACATTCTGATGTCCAAATGAACTTTTCATCCTTCTAAAGTAGCCTAGTCAGGGGTTTAGCTATCTTGGAGAAATCTGGAATGAATCGACGAATAATATCCTGCTAACCCTAGGAAACTCCAAACTTCATGGACCGAAGTCGGGGCCTTCCAATCCATGACCTCTTGTACTTTCGATGGGTCTATAGATATTCCATCTCTTGATAAGATGTGACCTAAGAAAGGTACCTTACTCAACCAAAATTCACACTTGCTAAACTTTGCATATAGCTTATCCTCCCTCAATCTGGATAGAACAATTCTTAGATGCTCGGCATGATCTGCCTCATTCTCCAAATAAATCAATATATCATCAATAAACACTACCACGAACTTGTCGAGCTCGGGCATGGATACTGAATTCATCAGGTACATGAAGTAGGCAGGAGCATTCGTTAGTCCGAAAGACATAACTAAATATTCATATAAGTCGTACCTAGTGGAGAAAGTAGTTTTAGGTATATCCTCTGGCCTAATCTTTATCTGATGATAGCCTGATCTCAAGTCAATCTTGGAGAATACCTTTGCTTTTGCCAACTGATCAAACAAGATGTCAATGCAAGGCAAAGGATACTTGTTTTTGATGGTCACAGCATTAAGTGGTCTATAATCCACACACATTCTCAAGGACTTGTCCTTCTTCACAAACAATGCTGGACATCCCCATGGAGATGAACTAGGTTGAATGAGACCTTTGTCCAATAGATCTTGTAACTGAATTTTAAGTTCCGCTAACTCATTCGGTGGCATCCTATAAGGCCTTATTGAGTTAGGTGCCATACCTGGCACTAACTCAATCTTAAATTCCACATCCCTATCAGGTGGTAAACCTAGTAACTCATCTGGGAATACATTAGGAAACTCACAAACCACTGGGATATTGCAAAGGGTAGTGGTTTGGATAGCACAAGCTAAGTGTTGGAGTTCAAAATTTTGGGAAAGTGGTACTAGAAAAGCATTTCCTCCCTTGGGTTCTCTCAACATAATAGTATGAGTGCTAGTGTCAATGAGAACACCATGATCGCTCATCCACTTCATGCCTAAGATCACATCTAAGGATAATCCGGGCAATACTATCAGATCCATTGTATACTCCCTCTCTTGTATAGAGATGAGCACATTTCGGACTATCTTATTTGTGGAAATAGTAGCCCCAACTGAACTTATATTATAACCACCCTTGCTTACTTCAATTACTTTCTGATCATGTCTAGATGCTAATGCTTAGCTCATAAATGAATGAGAAGCTCATGAATCAAATAAAACAATAGCATGATGCTTGTTGACAAGAAACATACCAGCCGTGACAACTTCTCCAGCAAGCACCTCCTCAACAGCAGTATAGTGCATGTATCCAGGACGTGCCCTTGAGTTCGCCTGCCTCTGATTGTTTTGATTCTGATTGCCATTCTTCTTAGGGTGGGGGAACTCTTTGGCCCAATGACCCACTTGATTGCAGTTGTTGCAGGGTTGATTGTTCCTAGGTCCTGTGGAGCTTCCCTGACCGCCATTTCCTTTGGGTAAGGCAATAGTGAATGCCTTACAGAATACCTTCTGAGGTCGGCTATTCTGAGGTTTTGGTGGCGAAGGCCTAAACTTAGGTGCTGGTGGGCAAAACTGTGGCCTAGCTGTTATAAGAGCTCTAGACTGATATGACCCTGAGGCGCATGCCTCTGCTGCCCTCTTGCGGCCCTTAGCTGTCGCATGCATATTGTTATGGTTTTCCTGGGTCAAAGCATCACTAATAAACTCATTATAGGTGGTGCACTTGGAGTTGCCCATAGTCTTCATCAGCTTTGTGCCAAGACCCTGCTGGAAGCTCTCTATCTTCTTTTCTTTGGTATCAACAAAACCTAGAGCATACCTTGAAAGCATGCATATACTCTGTAAGGGTCTTTGTCCCTTGTGTGAGCCTCATAAATTCAGCCGCCTTCATGCGCATCAGCCCTAGGGGAATGTGATGTCCCCAAAAGGCCAACTTGAACTGCTCCCATGTTACATGTGCGTTAGCAGGTAGAGAGGACAAGAAATGTGTCTACCAAATCCCTGCCAGTCCCTGCAACTGATGGGACGCATACTCAGCCTTCTAGTGCTCGGTGACCCTTAGCAGACGAAACTTCTGCTCAATAGTATTGAGCCACTCATCCGCCTAGAGCGGTTCCTCTACCACCTTGAAAATAGGGGGCTTTGTATCTAGAAATTCCTTAAAGGTGCTGTACTAGTTTGGCTCGAGCCCTTGTTGCTGTGTGCGACCATGAGCCATGTTCTGCGCAATGAGGCACAGAGCTTCCTCCATAGTCCTTTGGCCTCCCAAGAATTGGGCAAAGAACTCCTGAGTAGATGGCGGTGGCGGTGGTGGTAAGTCACCGTCATTGCCATCATGGCTGCTGCTAGCTCCGGCACGGGTGCGAGTCATCTGCAAAGTTGCAACAATAAGTGATTATTGGATGACATCAAGAGATTGCAGACGAATTGTATAATCATGACAAACTGAAATTACTGGAGAGAATCTTAAATTCATACAATAAAAACAGAGGCATAATAATTTATTCTCGCAATATGACACCACCAATTTGATCACTTATCAGGCTCACAGCGCGTTAACATTCAAATCATGATCACCGATAGAACGAACGGAAATTGCATTAATGTTTAACCAAACGTGAGATAACATGCAAGTACCGATATTACATGATAGTTTCATCCCAATTACCAAACTCAAACTAGAGGTCCATTACATAAATAGCAAAGATACATCTAGCGTTTCCACTAGTCACTAAGCAATCTAATCCTCATTATGGTCACTGTCGAGGTCAGAGATAGGATCATCTCCCTCCTTTGGCTCCACTTCTTCCTCATCCTTGTCGTCATCTTCTTCCATATTTGGACCATCTTCTTCCCCAGCAAGGATTGGGTTTGGCTGGTTGTTCAGATAATGCACCTCATGCTAAAGGTCCATCACTTGAAGCTGAGCATGTGCAAGCTGCTGACGCAAATCCCTCTCAGCACGATCATGCATGTCACTTATGGCACGGTGCCTATCTCATTCTATTCTTGCTATAGCAGCACGGTTGTTTGTTGGGTCCCGCTAGCGTGTAGCTATGGATGCCTCAGCACGGGCGGCCTCCAGCTGCTCCCGCAATCCTGCAAGCAATGCTTGATCATCTGCTCTTGCTTCTTGAGCTACTGCTCTCTATTGATCCAATTGCTCCAGTTGGGTATGGAGATTGCCCAAAGCTACATAGGCTTGGTCAGATTCCCATCGGGCTTTACTTGCTACTTTCTTATGCTTGCGCACACACTTCTTGAGCTTACGTTGTGCGGCTTCAGCCCTCATGAGCCTATCCATGCAAGTGGTGTATGATTCCTGCCAGAAATTTCTGGTGTTCTGGCGTGTACAGAACATCTTCATCACCGCAAGCATGGCGCTCATGGCGGGACTAGAGCTATTGGCCCGCTCATCCCGTTCTCAGATCAATGCATTGTGGTTGCATTGTTCCCACATTGCTGTGGACGGATCCACCTGAGGAAAAATACTTGCAGCACTGCTGGTAAGTGCATCCCCATGCTGCTGATAGATTTGACTTAGTACCTCGAAGGCCACTACTTGGGCAGCCTCCCAAGGAGTTTTCCCTTCAGATTCCACCTTCCACTCCTGCCAGAAGGGTGCCTATGTGTGGGCTGGTATGGTTAGCCGCACCTCATACCATGGTTGTCCTTCCAAGTACTCTTCATTCCAATGATAAAGGGGCGGTTCATGGTACCCGCAAAGTGCAAAACACTCCACAGCAAAGTAGGAGTTCCAAAAACCATCAGGAAATTCTCACATCCAACTGGTGCTACCGTCTGTACCATCAACATGTACAACTTTTGTGAGACAAGGTCATAATGGATAAGAGTTACATAACCGAGTAAGAAATTTATTAGGGGAGGAATAATGTAATTATTTGAATGATGATTATCATGATGCATGCACGTTCCGTATGTCCTCACAAACTTAGGAAGAATTTATTTCTAACGACATACACGGTGGCATACATACGTTCTCTCATATATAGCGAAGCTAGTCGAGCTACACATTTTGTTGTTAGTGTACCTGCATAAGAGTTTCATTTCAGCCCAACCCCACAATTATATATGCAGAATATAAAGCTAAATACTTCCATATATGTATACCCATACATATACTTCTGTATCAAAGCTACCCGATGACAGTTTATTACCCACAATTAAATATGCACCATATACACATGCAAGCATGTATACATAGCCATACCAAAGCTAACACTCCCCGGCCGCACGCTCACATCTTGCGGTCATGCCACTCATCAACTTATCTCCTTACCTTGGTGTAGAGGCATTTGATCCATACATCACCATTCAAGTGAATGGCATCCATACAATAGCACGCCGTATGGATGACGAAAAAGAAAACCCCCAAGTTAGTACTTAAATAGCCACCTAAGAGTCCTTAATTTGGGCATAAGGACAGTGATCATTGGCACACTTTAGATTTCAACTATAAGTTTCAAATACCTATTTATATAGCTACTAGTTGCTACAAAATGGTTTTGGAAAACAAAAACCTTTATTTTAAATACACATGTAACAATTAACGTTGAACCTTGCTCTGATGCTAGCTGTCGTAGAACCGACCAATTTATAAGAGCACAAGTACAATGGCAGCCCGTAAGCGGTCGCACTGTCATACTTGAGCCCATATAAACCCGGTAGTCTGTCGAGTACCACAATGGGTCTCGATAAACGATCCACAAACAACCAAGATCGTACATGATTCAACATACATGTCACATATTACATAAAGTTCGCAGATACATTTCCATCATTAGAGTATGAAATAAAGTTATTACAAACCAAGTTTGATAGATAATAGCGAAAGCAAATTAAGTTCGAAAGTAGCATTTACCGACATAGTTTAATACAGTGCCAACATACGATCACAGTCCACAAAAGCATATAGAGGGATTAGTAAAGAAGTCTGCCCAAGGCTTACTCCTCATCCATAGCGGGATAGAAGCAACTCTTGCAGTATCCATGGTATACTGTGCCATCTGCAACAATGGAAATAAAACCCTGAGTACAAGAAGGTACTCAGATAGACTTACCCATCATAAACCAGAAATAAATTGACTACAAGGATTATGCAAGGCTTTATAAGTGGAGATAGCTTGACAACGTTTTGCATAAAAAGCGATTAACTCAGTTATACAATTATAATTCTGTTATCAAGTTAATTATAACTATCCATCTCTAAATTAGCAACTATCCTATGCCAAACATGTGATACATCATTTTAAGAGCATACAATAGTAACCATAGCAGGTATAGTAATTCCATTTTTATCCGAACCATCATATTCCATAATACAATTACTACGATGTTAGGACTAGCCAAGTTTCTCACTATCCGGGATCAACGGCGATTCAAATCCAGGCAGACCAGATCAACGGTAACCTTAGGTCACCTTTGGTACAACTCAAGTACACATTTCGCGGGTTCGCCCAGTGCCGCATAATCAGGGACAAACAACTGCCAGGATGTTCAGGCCCAGCCTGCCCTTGGGCTCACGTGTGGCTGCCCACACATCCTTACTACCATCCAGAGTGCGCACTTTGACAGAGCGGGGCCCAGCCTAAGTTGAGCTACTCGCCTTCATGGTCAGAACGAGTTATCCGGACAGCTAAGTGATAGGCATGCGTTCAATCTTGTTAGAAGCGCCAACAATGGTATGGTTCTTAATTGGCATAGACGGAGTCCCATGAGTCAACCTACCATAGACTCTGCCTAGCCTCCATTTACTTTTATCCCATGGTTCTTTTCCATGATAGCAAATATAGCCAACCGTGCTTTGGTATCCACCTATATCTCGCAGGTGACAGGAAATCACCCGACTTTTACCGGTCTAAGCATGGCTAAGCATATATTCGATCCTGGACCTACACAGGGTCAAAGGAGTATATATCTGGACCAGGTAGTTCCATGCATCAAGTGTTTCTAGACAACTCTTATAACCTAATGCATCAATCATAAAGGACTCAAGTAGTATTTTGTAAAACACTAGGACACTTAGAATGTTTTGGGGCTTGCCTTTCAGAAAAGAAGTGGGGAGGTGGTCAGGGCACTCCAGAAGCTCTTCTGGGGTCTGCTCCTCTTCTTTAGGAGCTGCGGCTTGAGGAATCTCCTACTGGTCCCCTTCCTCTACTTCGTTGAATTCCAGCAACGTTATCTCCTCTGTCGATCCTAGATGCATGAATATGGCATAAGATATTGCGAATGCATACATGATGACAAGTATAGTATGATGAGACATGATGAATGCATTCATGTAAGTATTCTTAACAGCATGGTGTTAAAGTAATAACAAGTGCATCACAATTTACTGAGTAGGTGCATATCTCTTGTTGGTTACTTAATCAAACACTTCAACAATTCATTTACTACACCACAAAACAGCAGCTACTTGTTTTACTCATAACTAGAGTTATATACATTGAAATCATATAGTTGTGGACATTCTAGAAACCTTAAGAAATTGTCTACAACTTTCTTTTAATACTCTTACTGTGATTCAACAGTTATATAGGGCAAACAAATCATTCAATCAAATCTGTCCAGAAAGTAAACATTTCGGACAGCAAATTTTTAACAGCTATAACTCCAAAACCCTAAGTCCTATGACTGTGAAAATTTAACACAAGGTAGATTAGTAAGTTATCTACAACTTTGTTATTAACAAGGTTTACAGAAAAGACCATTATCCATATGAAATCATCCACACAATTAAAACTATACATGCAGCCTTGTATTTGAATTATAAAGTGATAATTAGTTAGTTGCATACAATCAATGGCTTCTACACCTTACTATGAACATAAACAGTTACTATGCCTCACAAAAATCATAGAAAACATCATGGTGAACCCCAATTTAATTACTTAAATGCCTTTATTAATTTAATCAAATAATTAGGCTAAATAATAAACATCCATCAAATTGCTGAATAAATTCTCAGAAAATTACACTAGACTCCTAATTCTCACAATAGGCTACTATGAAAATTTCATACCATTTGCACATGTATAACATCCTATGCAAAAATGATAAGCTAGCAAGGGTTAATTTAGTGAAAATAGTAAACCCTATAGAAAAGTGTCAAGCAATAGATTATATATTTTTCCTAGCTTCGTATTAGTGCCATACTACTGTACAAAAATTTGCATAGCAATATATTATATATTTTTATCCCTACAAATTTCCTTAGAAAATGTCATTTATTAATAAATAAATAGAAAGACCATATTTAAATCAAGTTTACAGCAAGATTAATATTTTTCCTAGCTAGAGCATGTCAATACAAAACCCACACAATTAGAATCACAATTTTAGGATTTTTCTAGCTCAAGATATCTAATTTACAAAATTGTAAACATACAAAAAGCATTTATCTAAATACATTTAAATCCCCAATAAAAATAGCAGAAACTGTACATATCATATTTTTACAAAACACTGCACTTCATGAGGGACATAACAAAATTTGTTTCACAAGATTTGGATCACCACAGCTCAACTTATCATTTTTCAAAGTTGCATACAAAACTGAAAATAAATGAACTATCTTTCATGACTGAGCCGCTTACAGTCAGGACCCACACATCAGACAGGCCCGCGTGTCAGCGATGGCAAAAACAGAGGAGCACGTGGAACGGCGCTATCTCGCCGGCGACGGCACCGGCACTACGGTGACCCCTGCGACCTTGCGCACCGATTGAGCTACTAAGTTGGGTCTATTGTCGGTGTTAACGACGACGGCAGCGTCAATGGTGGCACGGCGGTGCGGATCGACGGTGATACGCCGGAGGTGACCGTGACGACTTGAGCTAGGGCAAGACTGTAACAACCCAGAAATCCACACACCAAAAATCACAACTACAAAAATTTTTCTTAAAACTCCCATGTGATGATGAGTGACATTGTAGGAGCCAACCCTAAGAGTTGCATTAGAAGTAACCCAACCTAAGTCAACACATAAGCATAGCATGTCATATGTTGATTATGGTTATTTAATTTCTATCTGATAGATGTTGCATACATGTTAACTTAAATTGTGATTTGGATTCTCATTGCTTTATGTTATGCTTAACAATTCCATAAAGTTATTATTAAACAAAATTCCCTAAACTCCAATGAACAAGTTACCTCAATTTTAAATTCAAATTCTAAACCAAATTTGAATTTAAACAATGGAAAGGAAATGAGAAACAGAAAGAAAAGAAGAAAGGGAGAAGAAGGCCTCGCAGCCCAGCCGCTAGGCCCAGCCAGCCCAGTGCGCGCACGCAGGCCCAGCAAGCAGGCCCAGGCTACCACGGCCGCCCGCGCGCCCAGCCCTGCCAGCTGCTGCTGCCACTTGGGCCTGCGCGTCAGTCGCGCGCTGTTCACCCGCATGCCCCTCTTCCCTTCGCCGCAGTCACTGCCAGCGGACCCCGCCCGTCAGCCATCCCCTGCTCATCTTCCCCACGCCGCGCCCAACCGTCAGCCGACCGAAGCCCGACAGCGAGTGCAGAGCGGGCCAGGGGGTCACGCCCGAGCCATGGCCTTGCCCCCCTTGGCGCAGCGCCCACGCCAACGCCATGCCAACCACCCACGCCCCGCAAGCCGCTCGATGCGCTCGGCGCGATCCTCAGCCGTCCGCCGTGGAGCTCGGAGCACCGGCTATAAGAGCCCCAGCCCCAGAGCCCTAGCGATCGTCCATCACCCGCCGCCATTTGGTGGCCATACGCTGCGCACCGGAACCAAGAGAGAGGAGTGAGAAGGGGAAGGAAGGAGAGGAAGAAAGCGCCGAGGCCGCCACGGAGGAGGAGGTCGTCGGAGCTGAAGGCGGCGCCGGCGCTTCGTCACTGACGTGGCTCGGCACGGCACTGCACGGCCACACCGGAGCTGCACGGCCTCGCATCGACATGGCATCGCCATCCAGTCTTCCACGCCACCCACGGTGAGCTTTTTCCCCTCTTCCGGACTCTCTCTGCCGCCGGACCTCACCGTCGGCCATGGCGCTCCACGCCTGGAGCGCGTAGGCCAGTGCCTTGCCTCAGCCACTTGGAACACATGCACGCACGCGCACACCGAGATCACCGTGACACCCCACCGGAGCCCATAGCGCACTAGCGTGCGCATCGCCATCGACACCGCATCGCCATGGCCGCTGGAGCCCCAAAAGGCCACCTAGGAGTCTGAAGCCCCGCTTGAGCCCTGGACGCCTTCGTCGTGCACCCACGGGACAACTATAGAAGCCCCATCTGCCCAGCACTAGCCACCGGAGAGTCGGCATGCGCGACCTCGCCACCGGCGAGCCCTACCGAGCCGCCGCTCGCCATGGCCAGCACCTTGGGGAGCTCTGGTCGCCACCAGGACCCCGCAGACGCAGTCGCCGTGGCCCGGGGAAACTTTTTCCCACACCAATCAGACACCAGACTCGCCACAGAGGCTCACCAGACTGGTCAACGCTGACCGTTGACCTAGCCCCACATGTCAGTGGCACAAACACTCCGGGCCCAAACGTCAGATGGTGACGTCATGCTGACGTCATGCGGGACCCACATGTCGGAAGCCAGCGCAGCCGGGGTGACGTCATGCTGACGTCACGCTGACATCAGCTGCTGACGTCAGTAGCCCAGGCCCCACATGTCAGTGACCCTGACTGTTGACCGTTGACCATTGACTAACGTTGACTTGACCGGACCTACCTGTCAGTGACCCAATAGCCTTTGGCCCCACCTGTCGGTGAGCATGACATTGATGACGTCATGCTGACGTCAGCTAGACCCCACCTGTCAGCTCGGAACCGTGATGCTGACGTCATGCTGACGTCAGCAAGCCACGTGGACCAACCACAACGTGACATGTGTCAGCCCAGGATTAATTCAGCCTTTTTCATTTTCAGAAATGGAATTAATCTTCGGAAATTCATAACTAATTCATACGACCTTAGAAAAATACGAAACTAGAACCAAAATTCATCTAAAATCGAGCTCTATGCAATGGACCCATGTTTGAGTGCATTTGGCTCTTTTGAATTTTCATTGCTTCTTTGTGCTATTCTATAGACGTCGCTAATGCGACTATAATGCGGTCGTTTGCAGACTCGGAGGACAACCGGACAGACGAGGATCATGAGTACCGTGAGGAGTATGGAGACGACTACACTGAAGGTGCCACATCCCACCCAATCTCGTAGCACCTATTACGCATGGCTAAAGTAGAAATGCTAGTGCTTACTTTATTGTCATATCACACTATGGTAGGACTTGCATGGTAGTATGCTTTCTTGATGGCCTTTACCTTGACACAACCTTACCCTGCCGACCCTGCTGTTAGGCTAGTCACATGCTTGCTATTATATTTCATTGCTTATTACTTCTACTACGCTTACACTACATTGATGCGTGGTGGAAACTGGTAATTGGGGAGAGTGCTGCGTGTGTGACTTGGGTGCATGGAGGGTGAGGGTTGTGTCGACCAAGTTGGAGTATACAACGAGCCTGGGGCAAGTCTTACCGTGGGGTGCTACCTGGGCACCCCTGGAATGGATACCTGTGGTGGTTAAATGGTATATGAGGTGGCCTTGGGTGTGATCCTGTGATGGGAGGAGCCTAGGGTGGAGGTGCTGTGGTGGCATGGTAAATGGAAACCCCAATGAAGACATTCTGGCTTAGTCATCCCTAAGGACTTACTAGTACTAAGATTCACCGGGAAGACTTACGTACCACTTGCCCTATATGGTGCGGGACGGCCGGACTACTTGGTAGGATATTGCCACTACTGCTAGGTTGTTAGCGGACAGTGTAAGGAGGTACGGGGTGCGGAGGATTTCCCCCACACCCTTCCGAGACTTCATGGAGACCTTGTGGACCCGGCTCATGACTCACAGTTTTAGCCACCCCAGACCGGACTTGGGGTGTACCAGGGCTGAATGGTAGAGTGGCATTATCGTAGGCTAGCAAGCGGTCAGAATCAGCCCAGTTGACGACGGTCAGTGAGGAAGGCGGATCTTGTGGTTATGTAAAACCTCTGCAGAGTGTATGGTTGATCGATCGATACATATGCCGACTTGTCGGCTATGGACCTTTCCTGGGTTTCACTTAAACTAGATAGAGAGATGAGTCCTTCTATTCTCCCCCGGGAGTGAGTGTTCGGACGTAGCCAGGGGCTACGGGCCTTGAGACAGTGCCGAGAGGGAGTTGGCCTATCGACTGAGCGATGGTATGGTGATGGTGTGGATATGGTGGTATATCGATCCCAGGATCGAAACCTGGCTCTAGAATGGGAATGGGGTGGAATGGGTGAGAATGGTGTTAAAACTTGACCAACCATTATTATGAACTTGATATGCTAATACATAGGAAACCCCAGCTTTATAGGTTCCTTTTGATTATATCCAACTTGCATCCAATTTCCACAAAGCAATGCTCATAGGGTTGGGAGTGGCCAGTACAAATCGTACTGATAAATTTTGGCACACAGGTTCTGCTGAGGAGTATAGCTTCGAGGAGTTTGATGGTTGAGGGGTTCGTTCCTATGCTCGAGTTTGGCGATCTTATCTTCAAGCTATTCTGAATGAATGCTACTTTTGATTCCGCCAATGCGGCGATGTAATAAATTATGTAATTCCGCACTATATGTACTCTGATGTTATCGTTGTATGGATGTGATATTCGACTAGAATTTGGGTAATATGATCTACAACGGTCTTATTACACTTTGACTCTGTGGATTTCCCTTCGTGGAAATTAGGGTTGTTTCAGTTGGTATCAGAGCCATACTTGACCATAGGATGAAACCCTTAGAAATGGATGATAGAATAGGACATGGACAGCCCTTCTTTCGGTTATATACCAACCTTGCATTTACTTTTATGCAAGGCTTATCTATTTATTGACCTGCTAACACCTGTTCCTTAAAACATGCAGATGGCAACGAACGTCGAATGGCCGCCTCTAGGACCGCTACCTCTGGACCACGCCAAGCTTACCTTCGACCTACGTGAGCTCAGGGGTTTTGCATAGACCCTCTGCCGAGTTCTCGTCATGCTAGGAGTTCCCGACGAGCTTGTCAAGGTCACCCGCACCGGGAAGTCAACTCAGGGAGGAGGAATCGAAGGACAAGTTGTCACCTCAGTCGAGTTCCCAGCTAGCACCACCTTACCGACTATCCCAGCTCTCACCGAGTTGACTACAGAGGACACAGTTGAGGAGGGATTGCGAGCTGTCTCACACAAGGCACTTTGCAGAGTGATGAGGGATCACTACGAGCACCTGAAGACAACAGAGTTTCGTCTACTTCCCCAGGCCCTCGACCTCAGCCTTACCCCTAGTGAGCAGAGTTTCACAGCCGGTAGAGTTATCCTTGCAGAGGAGGACAGATGCCTTCGTGTCTCAGCTATCCACCTACTAGAGCAGGATAGGTACGTGACCCAGCTCGAGAAGAAGAGACGTCAGGACCGGGCTCTTCTGTGGGAGTGCCAGGAGCGAGACTCGCAGGGAGCACTGGAGCGAGCTAGTCTGCTCGAGGCAGTTGCCAAGCTACAGGACAAGCTCAACCGTTGTGAGGAAGTCCACAGAGCCGAGGTCGCTGACTTACAGGACAAAGCAGCCGACCTAGGCAACAGGAATTGCTATCTCGACAGCAAGGTCTTGGAGTTGCAGAGGGAGTTGGATGACAAGAAGGCCGAGTTCAATCGTAGAGGAGACAGAGAGAGGTCCAAGGGGATTGATATGCTAAAAATCCAATCTCGGAACAAGACCCTAACCCAGGAGCTGGAGGAGATCAAGAAGAAGGCCATTCGCAACCAGGGTCACCTGATCGAGGCACTCAGGCAGACCGAGTACTTACAGGACAAGTGTGAGAGGACATGGCAGGCTTGGCAGAAGTCTGACAAGAAGCGCCTCAGGGAGATGAAGGGTATGTGGGATCAGCTACCCAAGGAGATTCGTAGCAAGACAAGGCCTAGGATAGAGGAGTTTGAGTTAGCCCTAACTCGCCTCAACCTAGACGCCTGCCCTACCCTACCTGGAGCTAAGCCTACTGAGGAGCTTGCTGAGGCCTTGAAGTACGTGTCCCAACTTCACAAGTCTGACGAGGAGATCGAGATCGAGAACAGTCGTATCCCTGCTGTAGTGTATGAGTTAGAGTAGATGACCCTGCGTGGTCATGAGATATGTCAGTAGCTTCCATGAGTTGTACTCCATGATGTACCCCTTATGAGATGTATTATGAGACACTATGCGTAGTACGATTCTCGCACGTCTTCAAGTGTAGCTACTGGAGATGATGCTATGTAATAAAACCCATGTAATGAATGATTTGGATCTTATTGCATCTTATGGATCTTATTGCTTCTTTGTAATGAGTGTTGGATAATATAATGATTTTCTTTAAATCGTCGAAATCATATAATCATAATCGAATTATAAGCACTTATGGCACGAGCACTAAAATTCTTATGGTCCGTGTTGCAGATGCCGAACCACCGATCTGCTCGCCTAATGAACCATGGACGAGCACCCATCCTCGAACCAGCCGAACCCAATGGGGGACGTGGTGGCAACAACCGTGGCCGTGGCCGTGGACGTGGGGGAATACCCTTCAACCTGGAGAATACCCCATTGCCTGTTGAGGAGAACATTCCGCCACCACCACCACCAAACCTGGCAGAAGTGATGGCACAGCAGACCCAGCTTCTTGCAGCTCTTATTGAAGGAGCAAACCATTGCCAGGGAGGTCAGCAGAATGACTTCCAAAGGAAGCTAGAAGGATTCCTGAAGCTAAGGCCACCCACCTATGATGGCACCGATCCTGACCCGCTTGTAGCCGATGACTGGCTCAAGGAGATGGAGAAGAAGCTTGACCTGACTACTTTCACCGACGATGAGTGTGTTGGAGCTGCCACACACCAGCTCACAGGTGCAGCATGCGCCTGGTGGGATAGTTTCAGTGATTCCCATGAGGACCCTGCCAATATCTCATGGGATGAGTTTGCCGAAGCATTCACTGAGTACCACATTCCCAAGGGTATTATGGAGGCCAAGGCCGAGGAGTTCCGCAACATCAAGATGGGAAAGGATAAGGTGACTAAGTACACTACTCGTTTCACCAACCTTCTGCGCTATGCACCTTCCTATGTTGTGAACTCTGAGAAGGAGAAGCTGTATTATTACCGCAAGGGACTTAACCCGCACATCAAGCTGAAGTTTGGCGGTATTGAGAGTAACACACTGCGTGCTCTGGTGGATCGCTGCATCCAGATTGAGAAAGACCGTGCTAAAGCTGGAGAAGAGTACAGGGAGAGAAAGCGTAAGCCTAAGGATTCCTTCCGTGGCCGTGATCGTAAGAGGTTCCGCAGAGATGCACCATCCAGGGAACGCTCTCGCCACAACAGGGATGACAACCCTGGATTGAGTAGGGGTAGTGGAGGCTACACCACCAAATACTCCTGCCCTACGCAGGATCGTTACACCAGGGACTGTTATGCTCAGGACCGCAACACTCAGGATCGTTTCAACCGTCCCCGTACTGTGAATGAACGCCCAGCACAGAACCACTCCACACCAGGTACTGGAAACTGGAAGGCACCCGCGCCAACCCCTACAGGCGGTGCGCCTTTCACCTACTTTGCTTGTGGCCAACCGGGTCACAAAGCCGCTGAATGTCCTTAGAACTCAGCTGCTCAGAAGTCTCAGTTCAAGGGATCTGCTACCCGTGGATGTCTCAACCATCTTGACGCTGAGGAAGCACAGACGGCCCCTGACGTTGTGTACGGTATATTTTTAGTTAATGGCAATACTGCATCAGTTCTATTTGATTCTGGAGCAACTTGTTCATACATATCATCCAAGTTTGCACGAGAGCATGATCTACCTGTAACCCCACGTGAAAAGCCTATCATCACCAGCTCACCTTTAGGAGACCTAAAATGCACCCACATCTGTAAGGGAGTGAGTCTTACCATTGAGGGTCTTACCTTTAAAGCCGACCTAACCCTATTACCTTCCACAAACCTAGATGTTATCTTAGGTATGGATTGGCTAACCATTCACTGAGGTATCATATCATGTTCACCTAGATACGTCCAAGTGACCCATCCATCAGGCCAAATTATTAGATGTGAACCCCAGTCTAGAAAGTCCACCTCTATCCTATGTGCCCTTAAAGCAAGTTCAGAATCACAAGAAGAGGAAAAGACAGTTCATGATGTGCCTGTGGTCAGAGACTATCCCGATGTATTCCCTGAAGAGTTACCGGGTTTGCCACCAGATCGTGATGTAGAGTTCATCATTGATCTTTTGCCGGGAACAGGACCCATTGCCTAGAGACCCTATCGCATGTCAGTAGATGAACTGGCCGAGCTCAAGAAATAGCTTGATGAGCTCATCTCAAAGGGATATATCAGACCCAGTGCTTCACCCTGGGGATCCCCTGTTCTGTTTGTTAAGAAGGATGGCTCGATGAGAATGTGTATTGATTACCGGAACTTGAACGCAGTCACCATCAAGAACAAGTACCCCCTGCCGAGGATTGATGATTTGCTTGATCAGCTTAGAGGTGCCAAGTACTTCTCCAAGATTGATCTCAGATCTGGATATCATCAGATGAAGATTCGAGAGAGTGACATACCAAAGACAGCTTTCGTGACTAGGTATGGACAGTTTGAGTTCACTGTCTTATCCTTTGGACTCACGAATGCACCTGCATACTTCATGAACATGATGAATAAGGTTTTCATGGATGATCTGTATAAGTTCGTGGTAGTATTCATTGATGACATCCTTGTCTATTCATCCACCGCTGAAGAACACGAACATCATCTGAGAACTGTACTTGAGAAACTAGCCCAATATCAGCTCTATGCAAAGTTCAGCAAATGTGAGTTTTGGCTACAGGAAGTTGCTTTCCTAGGCCATGTACTATCAGCTGAAGGTGTAGCAGTTGACCCAGCTAAGATTGACGCTGTGAAAGAATGGGAACAACCCCGTAATGTGATAGAAGTCAGAAGTTTCTTAGGATTAGCTAGATATTATCGCCGATTCATCGAGAACTTTTCCAAGTTAGCCCGTCCGATGACCAACCTTCTGAAGAAGACCAAGGAATTTGAATGGACGCCCGAGTGTGAACAAAGCTTCCAGGAATTGAAACGGAAGCTTACCACCACTCCTATGTTGGCATTGCCAGATATCAGCAAAGATTTCATGGTCTATTGTGATGCATCCCGTCAAGGACTTGGTTGTGTATTGATGCAAAATGGAAGGGTGATAGCTTATGCTTCCCGACAGTTGAAAGAACATGAGAACCGTTACCCTACTCATGATCTTGAGTTAGCAGCAGTTGTGCATGCCTTGAAGATCTGGAGGCACTACTTGATAGGCAATAAGTGTGATATCTACACTGATCACAAGAGCTTGAAGTACTTCTTCACTCAAGAGGATTTGAATATGAGGCAACGCCGATGGCTAGAGTTGATCAAGGACTACGACCTGGAAATTCACTATCATCCGGGGAAAGCTAATGTAGTCGCAGATGCTCTCTGTCGAAAGAGTTACTGTCACACTTTGATCACTAAATCCGTACCACCTGAGCTCAAGGAAGAGATTGATGATTTCCAACTGGAGATACTACCGCATGGTTTATTGAATGAGCTCCGCATACAGTATGATCTCACAGATCGCATCTGTCAAGCTCAGAAAAATTGTGAGGAGATTGAATATCTCCGTGGTCTGATGAAACCAGGCTACAAGACCAACCAACATGAAGATGAACAAGGAACCATTTGGTTCAAGGACAGAATCTATGTACCTTCTGATCTAGCCCTATGAGAGGAAATTCTATCAGAAGCCCATGACTCTAAGTACTGTATTCACCCTAGAAATTCAAAGATGTATCAAGACTTGAAGAAACACTTTTGGTGGAAAGGCATGAAGACAGACATTGCAGGACATGTGGCACGGTGTGACACCTGTAATAGAGTCAAGGCTGAACATCAAAGGCCTGCAGGATTGCTAAAGCCTCTTGACGTTCCCGAGTGGAAATGGGAGAGTATATCCATGGATTTCATAATTGGATTGCCCCGTTCACAGAAAGGCAATGATTCCATCTGGGTGATTGTTGATCGTTTGACCAAGATTGCTCACTTCGTACCAGTAAAGACCAAGACCAATGCAAAAAAATTAGCGGATCTATATATTGAGCATATTCTCAGACTGCATGGAGCACCCTCTAGTATTGTATCTGATCGTGGTCCTCAATTTGTGTCCCGATTCTGGGAAGCTCTGCACAAGTCTATTGGAACTAAACTTGATTTTAGTACCGCCTATCACCCACAGATAGATGGACAGATAGAACGAGTAAATCAGATCTTAGAAGACATGCTTCACGCTAGTGTGCTGAATTATGGATCTAATTGGGAGAAATGCTTACCCTATGCAGAGTTCTCTTATAATAACAGCTACCAAGCTAGTATCAAGATGTCGCCGTTTGAAGCCCTGTATGACAGACCTTGTAAGACACCTTTGATGTGGTCTCAACCGGGTGAAAGATCATTCTTTGATTCCACTAAGATTCAAGAAGCAGAAGGAGTCGCTCAAGTAAGAGAATTTGAGAATTGCTCAAAGTCGATACAAGAGCTATGCTGACAAAAGGAGAAGAGAACTTGAGTTTAATGTGGGGGATTTCGTCTATCTCAAGGTATCCCCGCTACATGGGACTGTCAGATTCCATGTGAAAGGAAAGCTTGCCCCTAGATTTGTTGGCCTATACAAGATTTGCAAAAGGATTGGAAAGCTCGCCTACAAACTTGAGCTACCTGAGGAATTGGCGGGTGTACATCCCGTATTCCATGTCTCACAGCTACGCAAATGTTTGAGAGTGCCCGATGAAGTAATCCCGACTGATACACTTGACATTCAAGATACACTTGAGTATAGAGAACATCCTATCAGAATTCTGGACAGAGATACCAAAGAAACCCGAAGCAAGACTATTCCTATGTGCAAGATCCAATGGAGTAATCATACTGAAAGAGAAGCAACATGGGAGAAAGAGTCTGACCTCCGGCTATGATATCCTTACCTCTTTGAAGAGTACGTTATGCTTTAATCTCGGGGACAAGATTCTATTAAGGGGGTAGGACTGTAACAACCCAGAAATCCACACACCAAAAATCACAACTACAAAATTTTTTCTTAAAACTCCCATGTGATGATGAGTGACATTGTAGGAGCCAACCCTAAGAGTTGCATTAGAAGTAACCCAACCTAAGTCAACACATAAGCATAGCATGTCATATGTTGATTATGGTTATTTAATTTCTATCAGATAGATGTTGCATACATGTTAACTTAAATTGTGATTTGGATTCTCATTGCTTTATGTTATGCTTAACAATTCCATAAAGTTATTATTAAACAAAATTCCCTAAACTCCAATGAACAAGTTACCTCAGTTTTAAATTCGAATTCTAAACCAAATTTGAATTTAAACAATGGAAAGGAAATGAGAAATGCAGAAGAAAAGAAGAAAGGGAGAAGAAGGCCTCATGCATTGACCGGCTTCTCGCAAATTTACCCGAGTCTTGCCAAGACGCTTGAGCTCAAAGAAGCAGAGCCCAGTTACATGCATGTCACGCCAAGCCTTGACCCCCACCGCCGCTACCACTTGGGCTCATAAGGTCGGCCACCACATGTTCACCCACCGACGCCCTCTTCCCTTCGCCAGTGATCATCGCTTAACGGACCCATTGTCGACCATCCCTGCTCATCTTCCCCATGCCGCGCCCAACCGTCAGCCGACTGGAGGCCGACAGCGAGTGCAGAGCGGGCCAGGGGGTCACGCCCGAGCCATGGCCTTGCCCCCCTTGGTGCAGCGCCCACGCCAACACCATGCCAACCACCCACTCCCCGCAAGCCGCTCGATGCGCTCGGCGCGATCCTCAGCCGTCCGCCGTGGAGCTCGGAGCACCGGCTATAAGAGCCCTAGCCCTAGAGCCCTAGCGATCGTCCATCACCCGCCGCCATTTGGTGGCCATACGCTGCGCATCGGAACCAAGAGAGAGGAGTGAGAAGGGGAAGGAAGGAGAGGAAGAAAGCGCCGAGGCCGCCGCGGAGGAGGAGGTCGTTGGAGCCGAAGGCGGCGCCAGCGCTTTGTCACTGACGCGGCTCGGCACGGCACTGCACGGCCACACCGGAGCTGCACGGCCTCGCATCAAAACGGCATCGCCATCCAGTCTCCCAGGCCACCCACGGTGAGCTTTTTCCCCTCTTCTGGACTCTCTCTGTCGCCGGACCTCACCGTCGGCCATGGCGCTCCACGCCTGGAGCGCGTAGGCCAGTGCCTTGCCTCAGCCACTTGGAACACATGCACCCACGCGCACACCGAGATCACCGTGACACCCCACCGGAGCCCATAGCGCACCAGCATGAGCATTGCCGTCGACACCGCGTCGCCATGGCCGCTGGAGCCCCAAAAGGCCACCTAGGAGTCCGAAGCCCCGCTTGAGCCCTGGACGCCTTCGTCGTGCACCCACGGGACAACTATAGAAGCCCCATCTGCCTAGCACTAGCCACCGGAGAGCCAGCATGCGCGACCTCACCACCGGCGAGCCCTGCCGAGCCGCCGCTCACCATGGCCAGCACCTTGGGAGCTCTGGTCACCACCTTGACCCCGCAGATGCAGTCGCCGTGGCCCGGGGAAACTTTTTCCCACACCAATCAAACACCAGCCTCGCCACAGAGGCTCATTAGTGAAGATCGCCGCCGGCAGGAGCGCCGCCGCGGGAAAAATAGGGGAACACCCCCCCCCTCGCCGGCCACCTACGCGTGCACCCGGAGTACCTGGACCACGCCTAGGAGGCGACGGGTGGACTCGGTCCACCATAGACCAGTATGTGGTCCATGGACTAGCACCACTTAGTCCACCATAGACCGCAGCCATGGACCACGGCCCGGTAAAGAGCCCACGGCCGTGACGTGGCCGCGTCATAGCGTGCCATGTGTACGGCCCGGCCCGGCCCAGACCGGCCCAACCTGAAGAACAACCGGCCTAGCTAGGACCCAACCCGTATTGACCGTTGACTGGTCAACATTGACCATTGACCTGGCCCCACATGTCAGTGGCACAAACACTCTGGGCCCACACGTCAGATGGTGACGTCATGCTGATGTCACGCGGGACCCACACGTCGGAAGCCAGCGCAGCCGGGGTGACGTCATGCTGACGTCACGCTGACATTAGCTGCTGACGTCAGCAGCCCAGGCCCCACATGTCAGTGACCCTGACTGTTGACCGTTGATAGTTGACTAATGTTGACTTGACCGGACTCACCTGTTAGTGACCCAACAGCCTTTGGCCCCACCTGTCGGTGAGCATGACATTGATGACGTCATGCTGACGTCAGCTAGACCCCACCTATCAGCTCGGAACCGTGATGCTGACGTCATGCTGACGTCAGCAAGCCATGTGGACCAACCACAGCGTGACACGTGTCAGCCCAGGATTAATTCAGCCTTTTTCATTTTCAGAAATGGAATTAATCTTCGGAAATTCATAACTAATTCATACGACCTCAGAAAAATACGAAACCAGAACCAAAATTCATCTAAAATCGAGCTCTACGCAACGGACCCATGTTTGAGTGCATTTGGCTCTTTTGAATTTTCATTGCTTCTTTGTACTATTCTATAGACGTCGCTAACGCGACTATAATGCGGTCGTTTGCAGACTCGGAGGAAAACCGGACGAACGAGGATCGTGAGTACCGTGAGGAGTATGGAGACGACTACACTGAAGGTGCCACATCCCACCCAATCTCGTAGCACCTATTACGCATGGCTAAAGTAGAAATGCTAGTGCTTACTTTATTGTCATATCACACTATGGTAGGACTTGCATGGTAGTATGCTTTCTTGATGGCCTTTACCTTGACGCAACCTTACCCCTGCTCACCCTGCTGTTAGGCTAGTCACACGCTTGCTATTATATTTCATTGCTTATTACTTCTACTACGCTTACACTACATTGATGCGTGGTGGAAACTGGTAATTGGGGAGAGTGCTGCGTGTGTGACTTGGGTGCGTGGAGGGTGAGGGTTGTGTCGACCAAGTTGGAGTATACAATGAGCCTGGGGCAAGTCTTGCCGTGGGGTGCTACCTGGGCACCCCTGGAATGGATACCTGTGGTGGGTAAATGGTATATGAGGTGGCCTTGGGTGTGATCCTGTGATGGGAGGAGCCCAGGGTGGAGGTGCTGTGGTGGCACGGTAAATGGAAACCCCGATGAAGACATTCTGGCTTGGTCATCCCTAAGGACTTACTAGTACTCAGATTCACCAGGAAGCCTTACGTACCACTCGCCCTATATGGTGTGGGACGGCCGGACTACTTGGTAGGATATTGCCACACTGCTAGGTTGTTAGCGGACAGTGTAAGGAGGTATGGGGTGCGGAGGATTTCCCCCACACCCTTTTGAGACTTCATGGAGACCTTGTGGACCCGGCTCATGACTCACAGTTTCAGCCACCCCAGACCGGACTTGGGGTGTACCAGGGCTGAATGGTAGAGTGGCATTATCCTAGGCTAGCAAGCGGCCAGAATCAGCCCAGTTGACAACGGTCAGCGAGGAAGGCGGATCTTGTAGTTATGTAAAACCTCTGCAGAGTGTATGGTTGATCGATCGATACATATGCCAACTTGTCGGCTATGGACCTTTCCTAGGTTTCGCTTAAACTAGATAGAGAGATGAGTCCTTCTATTCTCCCCCGGGAGTGAGTGTTCGGACGTAGCCAGGGGCTACGGGCCTTGAGACAGTGCCGAGGGGGAGTTGGCCTGTCGACTGAGCGATGGTATGGCTGTGGTATGGTGATGGTGTGGATATGGTGGTATATCGATCCTAGGATCGAAACCTGGCTCTGGAATGGGAATGGGGTGGAATGGGTGAGAATGGTGTTAAAACTTGACCAACCATTATTATGAACTTGATATGCTAATACATAGGAAACCCCAGCTTTATAGGTTCCTTTTGATTATATCCAACTTGCATCCAATTTCCACAAAGCAATGCTCATAGGGTTGGGAGTGGCCAGTACAAATCGTACTGATAAATTTTGGCACACAGGTTCTGCTGAGGAGTATAGCTCCAAGGAGTTTGACGGTTGAGGGGTTCGTTCCTACGCTCGAGTTTGGCGATCTTATCTACAAGCTGTTCTGAATGAATGCTACTTTTGATTCCGCCAATGCGGTGATATAATAAATTATGTAATTCCACACTATTTGTACTCTGATGTTATTATTGTATGGATGTGATATTCGACTGGAATTTGGGTAATATGATCTACAACGGTCTTATTACACTTTGACTCTGTGGATTTCCCTTCGTGGAAATCGGGGTTGTTTCAAAGACCAAGCGTCTATAGGCTACGGTGAACCTATTGCGCACTCAAACGTGGCACTCGGTGGTCAGAGTTGGCCATACCACGGTGACGGGCCATGGTGGTGGAATGCCAGCGATGCCGAACGTGGCACGGAAGCCTTACTGTGCGGGGCTAGCAAGAAATACGGGCGTGGTGAGATGGTGGGGATCACGATGGAGTGGCTGCGATGGTGGAGAAGCGATGCGGGGCAAGCTTGGTGGCCGACAAAGCAATGGCATGAGCTGCACTGCGCTGAGCTGCTGCGGGAAAATGAAGGAGGAGGCAAGAGCGAAATTAGAGCGCGAGGAGGGAGCGGGCGAGTGCGGGGCGCGATGTAGTGCACTCTAGCCCAACGTGGACGCGCTGGGTAGGACACCGGTGATGCACGGCCTCATTTCCTCCATGCGGCGTTCATGTTCTGGTGCCGATCGGCCACTGTTGGTCACCATCAGAGCCCCGAAATCGAGCCTGATGACGTGATTTGCCAGCGATCAAACCCTTAATCCGTAGCTCCTTAGTGGAAACCAACTAAACACAACTTGTAGCCCTAAGTACCAGCTACAATAATGCTTAAGAAACCTTCTCCTAATTCACAACAGGTGGGGAGTAAAATCAGCCCAAAGTTGAGCTCATCAAACTATCAGCGCAATAAGACTTAGAAAAATTTCCTAAGTGCTAAAAATAGTGCAAAGCTGATTTTTGTGAGCCAATTTCAAGCATGTTAGGAGCTGAACTAGCTTGTGGCCTAAAAATAAAAGTTGTTCCTCTCATCAAACACTACAACTTTGCTTTAGTGACCACATCCATGCAAAGTCTACATCACATAGTTCAAACTAGGTCAAACATGCTTCATTCAAGTGATGGTATACACTTAAACTATGACTTGGTGACCAAATTAGACCTAGCCATGAATACCAAAGTTGTTCATGATGACATGCTAAACATGTTTAAGCTATTCCCAAGGTCACACAATCATTTCATGTATTGGTTACACATAAAGCTTTCTAGGTCAACATACATAGCATCACTTAAGGACTTGATCATGCAAAGTGATCTTCACGAACAATGTTCCTTAGTCATCCTAAGTGGAGCTAAGATGTTTTAGTGACTCACATCAACCATTTACATGTATTCACTCATGATCATATGCATATATACAAAGAAACATAAAATAACAAACATGTTTCATATGTTTCAATCACATGTTTCAAATGTAAAAGCTTAAATATGAATGCTTGATGCTCATGCTCATGCAATGCAAGTCAAATTATGCAAGCTTAACACCTAGGGTGTTATAGTCATAGCAGTCAAGGGGCAAACTAAAGAGTGAAGAGTGAGATGTGTCTAGCTCGGTTAGATTTGGTCTATCGGCTCGGTCAGATTTGGTCTATCGGCGATAAAGTCAGAGTGAGTTAATTCCCAACTACTTGTATCACCATTACTTGCACTTCTCCTTTGGCTGGCCTATTTAACCTAGGTCTGGATGCACCTCTTGGGCTTGATCCACACACTCTTGAATCCACACACTCGTGAGCCAATCATCTTTCTTCATCGCCTAGAGGTGCTGGCGCAAGTTTTGTGAGGTGCTCCTTCTTCATCCTTTACGAGGTGCTGCCATTGAACAGGAGCTTGACCTAGATGATTGCAGATCAACACAAGATCTATAATCACCTGGTTCTCTCCTATTTAGGGGCTCCATACTCGATTGGGGGTGCTTCAAGTTTGCGAGGTGCTCGTTCTTCAATATTGGGTGCTTAGAGCATCTCTAAGAGTTTCTAGTAATTAGCCAATTAGTTATGTTATGAGTCCATATCTATTTGTATCAGTGGCTCCTCTACTCTGCATTAGACTGAGGCGACACTTGCTCCTCGCTGCAAGGTTCTTGCAAGTTCAACAAAGATATTTTGTAATTAATCTAATGATATTTATTTGATATCATAAACATTAAAATTACATTTTGCAAGATTCAAGAGAGATATTTCATAATTAATCTAATAATATTCAACAAGAACCATCATCGCATATACACATGGACAGCAGAAAAGTTCATGTCATCCCTACCCTTGCCATTCGGTATGGTAGTTGCAGCGCCCTGCCAGAGTTCATCAGTAGACCTTATTCCTTATCTTCCCTTGTTCTTGCTAAATTAGAAGAGGAGTCAACAAAGTTCCATTTGATGTATGTCATGTTGCATGGTGCACTAATGTCCGGTCTGTGTTGTTTCTCAGTGGCCAGACAATCCTACACGCTGACCCAGATTTAAAAACAGGGCCCAAACTTAAAATTGTAAACAACATAGTAACAATCATCATAGGAAAATGAGGAAAAATGCGACTTGCTCGTATGAACTTGTCGCTGCCATGGTTTTTGCTAGTTCAACAAATTTTTCTAATACATGTAAATAAGAGGAAGCAGTGCCATCCCACTACTCAATGTCATCCAACTACTACCAAGACATACTAGTTCTAACTACAGATGATTAACATGACTTCATACTTGTTCTAACTACTAATACATCCCACAAATCAAGGGTCGAGGCGGGCGTGCAGGATCTGCTCCACGTTTGGCTTCGCTAAGATGCCGTTGGTGACTGGCTGGTGTCTCTCGATGTGATCATTGATCTTATTGTCGTCCAATCTTAGTGGAAAACCCTGCTCCACCACCCAAACATTCACTGCCTCGACAAACTGAAGCTGGGCAGCGACCAGCGCCATGGCTGCCACTTGACAAATGGCTTTGGACACCATTGTAACAACCTAGTGTTAAGCATTGCATTTGGCACTTCCATTTCATGGGCACAAGCATCATCCAAGCATTCATGAGCATGAGCATATGGAATTTCATCTTAATCTTTACATATTATCACATGTGATGTTGATTATATACATGCATATGCTTGTGACCATGTGTGACCAATGCAAGAGATGGTTGTGGGGTCACAAAACACCTTAAACATATCTAGGATGGTAAATGGAACAATGTTTGTATTCATGACATGGGCCAATTTTGCTTCTAAGTCCTAGTTTACTCATAATGTCATTTTTCATGATCCTACTTTGACTAAAGTTGAACTATAGCATAGATTGTTTGAATAGCTATGGAACCTTAATAAAAGTTGTAGTTCTTGGCATGGGGAACAAACTTTGTTTAAGGGCCATGAGCTAATTTAGTGCCTAACGTAGTAAAAAATAGCTCCAAAGTAGCAATCAAATGTTGTTTAGGGACTTAGAAATTTTGCTGTCTAAAGCTGGTTTTCCGTTTCAAAGTAGCTTACTTTGTAGCATTGTAGTTTAAAAACCATAGCGAGTTAGAGGAAGCTTTCCAAAGCAAAGTTGGAGAGTACATGTAGATCTACATTTCCTATTAAGGGGGTTTTCACCAACTCGAGCTTGTTTGGGAGTTACATGTGGTTGAAGTTTCTCCGTCAGTCGGCCATCGCCAGCCTAAAACCGAGCAGCAGCAGCGCAGCAGTGGCCGACCGGCGCTAGGCCATGCGCATCGCGTGGTGGCTGCTCGCCGGCGTCGGCCCAACCAGTTACGCTAGCAGGGGGAGAAAAGGGAGGCGAAGCCGCGGCGCTCACTCATTCTCTCTCTCTCCCTCTCGCTAGCTCGCCGAGCAGAGCCATGCTGGCTGTCGCTGCCGCACACCTCTGCCAGTAGCGCTCGCCGCCCACGCACCACCACCACCCAATCCACCTCACCCACAGCTCCACTGTGAGCCACTCCACCTCCCTGACCCACCATTCACTACTACAGAATTAGACATCACTGCCGGCCTTATCACTTCCGAATTTTAAAAAACCGGCAGTGATAGACAGTGATAGACCATCATTGTCGGTTTTTGGCTAAAACCGATAGTGATAGGACCAACCAACATTGATATTTAGGTATTCACTATCGGTTCATATCACTATCGGTTTTAGCCAAGAACCGACACTGATACTATCACTGTCGGTTCGTGGTTTGAACCGACAGTGATATGCTGTAAGAAAACTTCATAAGTTTCTCATATGATGTTCGATGAAGATGAACTTTATATCAAAGTTATAGTATTCGACGAGATCTACAACTTTGTAGTTCAAACTTTTTAAATTTGAGATCGGTTGTATGTCCAAATATTTTCATTTGAAATAATCTATCTAACGAAAATTACGTTTGATTTCTAAAATTTAAAATTTGAATTTTTCAAACGGCCTCAGATGGAGAAACGCCCAAAACAAAAGTTGTAGATCTCGAAAAGTTATGCAACTTTGTAGTTGAAATTTTTTTCATTTGAGATCATTTACTACATGAAAATGCTGTTTTAAATTAAAATCTGAAATTATTAAAGAACTCTAATTTCTCTTTTTAATCTCTGGTTAAAACTTGTAACAAGTGTTTCTCCCTCATACTAACTTCAAATTTGATGATTTTTTTTCTAAAAAATTCTAAAATCATGCTCTATCAATTTATTGTGTTCTTACCACTATTATTTTATCCATCTTTTCATGTGACTGTGTTTTATCTATTTGAATTTTGAATTTCAAAAAATGGCAACTTCAAACGTCATTTTGGAACACAAAATGATTTCAGCTGAAAAAATCATGAACATAGAAATTGTAGAACTTATCAAGATCTACAACTTTTATTTTAGTCATTTCTTCATCCGATAAGAGGGATATGTAACATTTGTGAACAATGTTACTACCACTATGTCGGATAAATAAATGATCAAATGACCAAAATAGAAGTTGTAGATCTCGGAAAGTTATCAAACTCTATAGTTGACAACGTTTTGATTTGAAATCATCTTGTCAAGGAAAATTATGTTTGAATTTCTAAAATTTGAAATTTAAATTTTGTAAATGACCTCGGATGGAGAAACTATCAAAACGAAACTTGTAGATCCCAAAAAGTTATGAAACTTTGTAGTTGACAACTTTTTGATTTGAAACCATCTTCTCAAGGAAAAATACATTTGAATTTCAAAAAATTTGAAATTTGAATTTTTTAAATGACCTCGGATGGACAAACAGTAAAAACAAAATTGGTAGATCTCAGAAAGTTATGAAACTTTGTTGTTGATAACTTTTTGATTTGAAATCATCTTGTCATGGAAAACTATGTTTGAATTTCACAAATTTGAAATTTAAATTTTGTAAACGACCTCGGATGGAGAAACTACCAAAATGAAAGTTATAGATCTCGAAAAGTTATAAAACTTTGTAGTTGACAAATTTTTCATTAGAATTTATTTAGGGTCCCAAATACTCATTTCAAAATTAGATGAACATAAAATGGCTAGGAGAAAAATCTCATTTGGACACAAATAGCTTGCAGGTGGAGTGGTTAAGGCCGAAGACGCGAAGCAGGACGACAGGGGTTCGAGCGCCGGTGGCCGCGAAGCACGCGTTTTTTGGGCGAAAAATCGCTTGACTTGTGACTTGTGACGTGCGACTGTGTGGCTGTCCAGTGGGGCCTCTCGTGGTATTAAAAAAAATTTCCCTATTTTTTCAATAATTTTTTTGGCTTTCCTAGAAGCCACATCACTGTCGGTTCATAAGAACCGGCAGTGATGTCAATCCCATATCACTGTCGGTATACCACTGCAGGTTCAAAATCTGGCAGTGTAGGGGTTTTTTGAACCGACAATGATATTAAGATCTGAGGGTAGTGATTGCCACCATTCGAGCCTAGGTAATGCGACACTTCATGCCGCCATGGTCATGGAGCGCTGCTAAGCTCCGAGCTCACCGTGGCCAGCCTTATCCATGGCTCCTCCTACCTCTTTCTCCCCTGGTCCGTCGTCATCTTAGGTCCCAATAGCTCACGTTGTAGTAGGTTTAACTGCTACTGCTGCCGCCACGCTGGAATGTGCGACCGCACCGCGTGCGCCCGCCATGGCCACGAGGTCAAGCTCACCGCGTTTGGCACCGACTAGACCCGTTGTCCCCTTCTACAGTGTGTTTTCGCATGGCCTTGAACCCTAGCACCATCACTAAAGATGGAGGCCCATCACCAACCACCGTCTCATCAGAACGGCAAGCGTCGCTGCGTGCGTTGTGCGTCGTCGTGCCGCCATGCACTGGCTAGAGCTCACCGCTGCTTCACCGTGGCTCGATCCACACCATAGAGCTCAGCTAAGGTTCGTAGAAGCAGTAGCTGTGCTTGCTTGGTCACATCTTCACTGAAGATGGTGAGTTCACCACCGCGCGCCACCACCGAGCCACCATGCTCATCGATAAGGTAGCTCCGGTGATCCACCGGGCTAACCAAGGGTATCAGTCGATGCGCAGGAGTGTGGGGAACACAACGCCAGTGATCCACAAAGCAGTGGCCGGTCAACCGCCGTGCTCTATTTTGTGTGTCTGTTAAGTGTGGCCGGGCTGACTGTGGGGCCCTGCTGTCAGTTGTAGTGGGGTGTATGAACCGGGTGCACCTAGCTGTTGGTCCCGATTTGAAATTTGTTTTTCTTTATTTATTTTCATATATTTGAATGCAAACTTCAAAAATTTATATCTTGAGCTAGTAGTGTCCAAATGAGGTGATCCAAATTTTTATGGATTCATCATGAAGTGTAGTATTTTATAAAAATATGTAATGTACTGTTTGGTTTTTTTTGGGAGAATTAAATTAAGCTAGTAAAGTGCTTTTAAAATAGTTTCTATCTTGTTAAATGCATAACTTGAGCTAAAGAAATGATAAAATTGTGATTCCAATTTTGTTAGTCTTGTGTTGACATGCTATAGCTAGGAAAAATACTAAACCTACGGTAGGCATACTTGAAATATGGTCTTCCTATTTAATCTTAAATAATTGCTAGTTTCTAGTGAGAATAATTGGGGTAAAAATACATAACTTATGATCATACAAATTTTTACACAGTGTTCTTATGCCAGGATGAAAGTAAGAAAAATATAAAATCTGTTGTTTGATACTTTTCACTAGGCTAAACTATTTTTGCTAAAATAAGCCTATGTAATTTGTCATTTTTGTAGAGGTGCCTATACTCATCCAAATGGCATGAAATTTGTACAGTAGACTATTGGGGTCGTATGTAAGCTACTGTAATTTTCTCATAATTGATTGAGCATTATAAATATTTATCCTTTAAATCACCTTATTATATAAGGATATTAATAAATGCGCATAAGTAAATTATTTGGGCTTAACCATGATGTTTCCTATGGTGCTTGTGATGCATGTGATTTTTTATATGAATAGTTATGCTTAGAAGTAATTGGTTATAGGCAGCTAGTTAATTATTGCTTTATAATTTAACTAAATGGTTGCATGAGTAGTTGCTGTTGTGTTGACAAATTCATGATGATAATGAACATTTTTGGAAAACTTGTCAATAACGAAGTTGTAGATAACTTGCTCATCTAGCTTGTCCAAAATTTTCATAGTCATAGGACTAATGGTTTAAGAGTTAAAGCTGTTAGAAGTCTGCTATCAAATTTGCTTATCCTCTGGATAGATCTGAAATATTAAATTGTTTGACCTCGATAGCTACTGAATCACCTTAAGATGATTAAAATAAGATTGTAGGAAATTTTAGGAGCTTTCCATAAAGTCCACAACCATATTGTTTGGATGTGTATAACTCCAGTTATGGTTAAAACAAGTAGCTGCTGTCTTGTAGTCCAGAAAATATTTAAATGGACATTTGTTTAATTACTAGAGAATAGATATGCACCTACTCAGTAAAAGAAAATTTATCTTGTTATCACTTTAATACATTGCTTTTAAGGACACTTATGAGTATGCATTTTATCATATCATATCATCCAAGCCATTATCTATGCATCCATGATATCTTATTTCATGCTCATACATATAGGATCGCCCGAAGGAGTAACCCTACTGGAATTCGAAGAAGAGGCGGAGGACAATCAGGGGACACCCCAACCCATAGCTCCTGAAGGAGAGGAGCCAGCCACTGACGAACTTCTAGAGTGCCCTGATCACCGACCCACCTCTTTCTTAAAAGTCAAGCCTCGAAGCATTTTAAGCGTCCTATGTTTTATAAAATATCACTTGAGTCCTTTATGTTTGATGCATTGGGTTATAAGAGTTCATTTGGAAACACTTGATGCATAGAACTACCTTGTCCAGATATACATTAAACCCTATATAGGTCTAGGATCGAATATATTCTTAGCCATGCTTAGACTGGTAGAAGTCGGATGATTTCCTGTCACCTGCGAGATATAGGTGGATACCAGAGCACGGTTAGCTATATTTGCTATCGTGGAAAAGAACCTTGGAATAATGTAACTGGAGGCTAGGCGGAGTCTATATGTAGGCTAACTCATGTAATTTCATCTATGTTGATTAAGGACTGCATCATTGGAGGCCCTCTTGTCATTTTGAACGCATGCCTCTCACTTAGCTGGCCAGATAACTCATTTCAACCGAGAAGCCAAGTAGCTCAACTCAGGTCGGGCCTCATTCTATCAAAGTGCACACTCTGGATGGTAGTAAGGAAGCGTGGGGAGCCAGATGTGAGCCCAAGGGCAGGGTAGTCCTGATCGTCCTAGCAGCTGGTTGTCCTTGGTTGTGCGGCGCTGATCGAACCCACGAAATGTGGACCTAAGTTGTACCAAAGGTGACCTAAGGCTACCGTGGCTGGTAGACCTGGGTTTGTGTTAGGAATAACTATCTAGATGGCTGTAATCGATTTGAATCACCATCTCTCCTAGATTGTGAGAAACTTGGCGGAGCCCCTTCATCGTAGTAATTAGATTATGGAATATGATAGTTCTGATGAATATAAAAATCTTACACCAGCTATGGTTACTATTGTTATGCTACTAAATTATATACCACATGTTTGGCATAGGTTGGTTGCTAATCTAGAGATGAATAGCTATAATTGACTTGGTGACCGCATTATAAGATGTATAGCTGAATTAGTGGCTTTTTATTCAAAATGTTGTCAAGCTAGCTCCACTTATAAAGCCTTGTATGATCCTTGGAGTCACTTTATTTTTGGTTTATGACGAGTAAGTCTAGCTAATTACCTTCTTGTACTCAGGGTTTATTTCCAACTTGTTGCAGGTAACACAATCTTTCATGGCTATTGTAAGAAATGCTTCTGTCCCGCTGTGGATGAGGAGTAGGCCCCGAGCAAGGCGCTTCTATATATATCTAATCTATGATGCTTTTATGGTTGTGATCACAGACTAGCAAGTATTTGAACAATGGTGTGAGATGTTGGTTTAAAAACTACTTTGCTTCCGCTAGTACTTTATTTGAACTTGGTTTGTAATAACTTTAATCGCACTCTGATGTATGGCAATGTATTTGTGAACTTGTAACACCCAAAAATTTCAGTCTTTTAAAATAAGTAAAATTTGATTTTTATGTTATTATGTGTGCATCCAAAATATAGGAACTTAATAAATTCGTGAAATTAAAATCAAATATAAGGTTAGTAACCTCTTGATGCATACATGCTGCTGCACTTTTATTTTTGTAATGATTGGTTTTGATCAAATTTGAATTGAATACAAAATCAATTAGAAATGGAATTGGAAAATTTATTTGGAAAAAGAAAAGGAAATACTTTTTCCCTCCCCTTTCCCTTCTCCAATTTTTGGCCCGCAGGCCCTTTCTTCCGTCGGCCCGCGCACCTTCCTCCTTTTCCCTCCCCCGCTTCCTTCCTAGGCTGGCCCAGTTCGGGCGGAACCGCTGCCGCCGCGCCAGCCCATCACCGAGCCGCAACTGCCACCTGCGCCTCAGCCACTGATGACCCGGGCCCACCTGTTAGTGCCTTCCCCCTCCTCCCGCTCGCCCCGCGCCAGTCTAGCCGCAAGCCCGCAACCGCCGCTCCGCGCCCACGTCCTGCGTCGTGCGAGCGTCCTCTCCATGCCTGGCCTCTACAAAAGCGAGCCGAGCCCTTCCCTGCTCCTCTTGCTACCTTCCCCGCTCCCTCTCGCATTCTCCCATGCTTGAGGAACCTGCAACCGCATCGCCGACGTTCACCGTCCGCCCCTCCGCGTGGCCCACCGTCCCCGAGCTGCCTCCGACCTTGTTTTCCCCACGGTGAGACCCCCTTGCTCCTCTCTTTCTCCGCGTGCCACTATTTTCTTGTTTCACGGCTTCTAGTGCCCTAGCCACGTGCTCCGATGAGCTTCCGACCGCCGGCCATGGCCACCACCGCCATGGCCGCATTGTCCGGCCACGCTCTAGGCCTAGACAAGTTCACCTGCCCCCCCTCTCCCTCCCAGTGTTGTCAGTTCATCGAACCATGGGCCGTAAACCCTAAACTAAGAACGCCGGCGAGGTCCACGTCACCGGCCATGGTGCCCTACCGCTGCCACCACTGTTCCGGCCACCGGCCCCTTTCTCTCTCCCTCCCATCTTTTCTCTACCATCCGTTCTTGATCCAACGGCTCACATAAGCCGATACCCCTTCGTGGGTGAATTTGCTAAGAAGTCCCTGAGCTTTTCTAAATCCTAACCCGTAGTCCAAAACACATTTCCTGAGTGCGCTTTCTCCTTTTGAAAACGTAAAATATAATGTTTTGTCCAAAATACGTTTTAAGTATTTACAGAAATGTCATTGCACTGTTTTGCTTATAAAATCATCGTTATAGCTCCGAATTGACCCGTTCAAATTTCGTTAGGTTTGCAATTAAGTTCTCTACATGTTAATACCACTGTTAACCCTATTTGCAACATTTAAATTTTGAGGTTAGATTTAGTTAAATAAATTCTTATTGGAAATCCCGTTTAAATCATAACTTTCGTGTTTTAGCTCCGTTTTTCATGAACTTCGCGTTGACGTGATCGTAGCGAGACGTAGATTCTTTTCATAAACATTTTATATTGTTTTCTATACTGTTGGTGTACTGTTCTAACCATAGGATTGTTTTCTTTGCATGAATGTTTCTGGAATGTTGTATGTTGCCGTGTTGGTCATGTTCAGACAGTGAGGAGAACGTTGGTGAACAAGAGTTCTTTGACGACCAGCAGGAGTTTGCTAACCATGGCAAGTATAGCATGAGATCTACCTTGATGCCTATTCACCATTTATTAATTACTCATTTGCATGTGTCTAATTTTGATACTCGTAAGGACATCCTAGTGATTGATTATCTTGTTCCTTGTCTCCTATGGGTTATATGCATATGGATAGTTTACTAGCGCTCTATGTAACTATACATGAACTACATAATGAATGATGGTTCTATTGAATGAAAAGGTAAAATTTGTTTTAAACAACTAAATTATAGGGCGAAGGAGCAAATGACTTTCGATCATGATGCTCTCGGCCCTCCATAAGGACTTATCTGTCAACAAAAGCTAGGACTAATAGTGCAACCATGATGGTCACATGGCTCTGACCTTAGCTCAGTAGTAGGACCTTTTCTAGCTTGTTAGAGGTTACCTTTATGGCGCAAAAGGGGCTTGCCATGTTGGGTATAGGACTGCCTCTGTTCCTACGTGTATAGTCACGATGGATATGTGCCATAGGAAAGGGGGGTTCCTACATCTGCCTACCGAGGAAACCTAGCGGCCCTAACTTGTTAGAGAAACCTATGAAATGGCTTCATAGTGTACCCTGCCCGCTCACCTTGGCAGTGATACGAGAGTAATTAACCCAGGCATATGGGAATCACGACTCGCGGTGAATGTGCACAACCTCTGCAAAGGGTTACAAACTATTATAACAGCCGTGCTGACGGTCACGAGTGTCCCGTAAAACTCATAGAATAACTGGTTACTTATTGATGTTCATTTATGATGTTCTACGATGATAAAATGATACAATTGATTTGATATTTGATCATGTGGGTTTAATTGGGGGCTTAAGCATAACTTGATAATAGTAGATGATGAAATCTTGACTCACTAAAAGTGCTAACTGCAGTAAACCAGTGTCATCCATTTTGAGCTTTCATAACCCCATGTTATCTTGTTAAGTATGGGAAGTACTTACGCTTGTTTACTTTCTATATTTGGATAAAAATCCTAGATGGGTAACAGATGTCAATGAGTACAAGGAGTTTCCTGAGGACTATTAGGCTTGTGGTCAACCAGTTGACCGTCCCTGTGTTGGAGCTTCCATGTGAGAGCTATTTTTTTATTTTTTGCTGTGTTGTGTAAGACTATGTGTTAGTATTAAATTGTGATGTAAGATACACCGTGATGATACTTTTGTAATTTGTCTACTTATGTGTGTGACTGATCCCTGGGCACATATGGGTATAGTGCATTCAATTTTATCCTTAAAATTAGGTGTCACAAATTGGTATCAGAGCCGTGTTGACTGTAGGACGCAAGCCTAGTTAGAAATAGTCGTTTTAGCATTTTTGCTCGTTTGGTTTCATGCTTACTGTCTCATTCTTGTTATTTTATTAAAATATTTATGCTTTTCATACCTTACTCTATTATATAAAATTGTTGATTCTAATTCTATCTTACTCTAAATCTATAGATGTCTCGTAACCTGAAGATCGCCCGCCTCAGCACTATCAGCTACCGTGCCATGTTCACCCCCCGTGCTCCACAGGCGGAGAAGGAGATTGTGATCATCTCTGATGATGAGGAGTGGATGGCTACCCCGACTCCTGCACCAGCACCTACTCCGACTCTAGCTGCTGCACCAGTCTATCCTGCTATAGCTACCCTAGCGGAGTCATCAGCTACTTCATCTACGCCTATGCCATCCCCAGCTGTCCTTGTGGTGGATGAGGAGATAGGCTGGAAGTGCAAATACTACTTCAAGCCAGCCCCGGAGACTGCCTACTACCACACCCTCCTTACTCATGTGCTGGATGACTACTACCCTGATCTGCATGCCTCCATCAACTATCACTATGTAGAGTACCAGCATCCTTTGGAGGAAACCTTTTGGAAGGTAGAGCTAGTTGTCACCGCCTGGAATGACATAAAGAATGGACATGAGGTGGAGATTGTCCATCGTGCCACTGCCAGACGGGCTCACGCATTGGATGGCATGGAGGATGCAGTGCAGGACGCCTACATCTACTACCATGGTCGTTGTTTTGAGGCCATGAAGGAGGATTGTTTTAGGTTCCTTCCTCGCAATGATTATGAGGGTAACTGGCAGGTCCTAGCACCACCAGAAAGTGACCCAACTCTGGAAGCAACAGTGCAACATGTCCATGCCATGTAGGGGGTAGATGAAGAGGTCAAGGGAGAGCTGCGAGCATCGCAGAGGGCTGAGAGGCGCCTCCAGAAGCAAGTTGATGAACTACGTGCTCAACTTGGGCTGCCACCGATCTACAAGAAGAAGCGCCGGTCGTTCACCATGATTGACACCGCCCCATAGGTGTTAGGTTCCTTGTTTAAAGTTACTACGTTGTTAGTTCGTGTGTCATGTCTAGTCTTGTCTTGTCATGTGAACTTTAGTGAATTGATGTTTTTAATTATGAAGTTGGATGATTTGGAGTTTGTTTGATTGCTGGAGGTTTGTGGGCCTGTTCACAAATTCCATAGATTTGAACCTTAAGTTTAGATGGGGTCTTAATGCAGATGGGTTTGCTTTATCTTATCTCTGCTGTGCTGTTTTCTGGAGCAGCCTGTGTTCTTTATCTTGTATCTCGAGATCTGAGCTGCCAAAAATTCTAAAATTTTTGTGGAGATATCTAGACTTCTTTATCTTTCCAATGTATCTGGAATCATGTCGATATCTGTTCAGGTTTGGGAGATCTAGCTGTCATAAGTTGATGTTTCTGCGCAGACTGGAAGCCTGAACAGATTCGGTTTAGTCCTGTTTTTGACCATGTATATATCAGAATCTATAAAAGTGTTCTAAATAAAAGTTGTAGCTGATCTCCTAAGCTTTCTAACCATTCTTGGTACACCTCTGTTGGGTCTCTGAAAATCGAGTTATGATAGATTTACTGAACTGCTGTATTTGAACCTTGTCCAGAAAAATTCTCAGCATTGTTCCTCATCTTGTATAAGCTCTCTATAATTTGAAAATCTCTAAGATTTTGCGCATTTGTTGGAAAGTAGATGGCCGCAAGAGGAGGAAGAGGCAAAGGCCATGGTCGTGGTCATGGTGCTCCCATGAATCCACCACCACCGCCACTAGTGACTATGGAGCAATTGATGGGAATGCAAGCGTAGTTGATGCAAGCCATGATGCAACGATTGGATAACGAACCTACAAGAGGACTACCACCTATTCAGGTTAGAGACAAGCGTGGAGAATTCATGAAGGGTCACCCTCCTGTGTTCACCCATGCCTAAGACCCCTTGGAAGCAGACGATTGGTTGCGTGCTGTGGAAAAGCAACTTAACATAGCACAATGCAATGATGTTGAGAAGGTGTTGTATGCTTCTAGTCAACTCCAGGGGGCAGCTTAGGATTAGTGGGATTCTTTCTAGTATGGACGCCCCAACAATGCTCCTGCTATCACCTAACAGGAATTCAAGGACGATTTCCGGTCTTACCATATCCCCGATGGACTAGTGGAATTGAAGCAAGAGGAATTCAGGTCACTTAAGCAAGGATCCATGTCTGTGGCGGAGTATCGTGATAAGTTTGCTCAACTATCACGCTATGCTCCAAATGATGTAGCTGAGGACAAGGAGAAGCAACGCCGCTTCCTCAAGGGACTTTATGATGGACTGTAGCTCCAGCTTATGTCCAACACATACCCTAACTTCTAGTCTTTGGTGAACCACGCTATTGTGATTGATGATAAGCGCAAAGAGATGGAAGCCAAGAAGAGGAGGCTTCAAGGGCAAGCTTCTAGAAGCAACACCCGCCCACGTGCTTATCCCCAGCAAGGTTTTTAGTAAAGGAATCAAGGACCATCTAACTAGGGAAACCGTGGTCAGTATCCTCAGCGTAACCAGTTCTAGCAACGCCCTCAGTACCAGCAATAGTTTGGTAACCAGCGCCCCCAGCAACAGACCAGCAATCTAGCATCACGCCAAGGAATGTCCAATAATGCTCCTGTGAAGAGTGGTGCACCCAATAACCCCAACGCATGCTACCGCTGTGGAGAAGTAGGTCACTATGCTCATCAGTGTCCAAAGAAGTAGAACCAGCAAGCTCCACAGAACCAGAATGGCAATATGAAGTTCAATGCCCGACCACCTCACACTGCAAAAGTCAACTATGCGTCATCTGATGCAGCTTAGGAGATGCCTATGGTTATGTTGGGTACGTTCAATATCAACTCTATCTCTGCTACAGTACTTTTGATTCCGGTGCTTCGCATTCATTTATTTCCCAAGCTTTTGTTAGAATGCATAGCATACCTTTATGTGCCATGAAAAACCCCATACTAGTAAATTCACCGGGAGGTAGTATGCCAACTTCTTATTGGAGTCCCTCAACTAGCATTTCCTTAAGGGGGGTAGACTTCAAAGTGAAATCTATTGTGTTGAGAACAGCGGGAATTGATCTTATTCTGGGAATGGATTGGATGAAACAACACCGGGTAGTGATTCAGTGTCAGGAGAGATCGGTTGTTGTGACATCACCCAATGGAGATAAAATCTGTGTAGAAGTGGTAGTGCAAGCTCAGCCAACAGCCACTGTGAACCAGTTGGATGGTGATGCCAATAAACAAGATTGTGTGGTAGAGGAGTTCCCGGATGTTTTCCCCGATGACTTGCCAGGTATGCCACCTGAACGTGACATTGAATTCATTATTGAATTATTACCTGGAACTGCACCAATAGCTAAACGTCCATATAGAATGGGGGTTAATGAATTAGAAGAGCTTAAGAAACAACTAAAAGAGTTGCAAGAAAAAGGTTTCATACGCCCTAGTTCTTCTCCATGGGGGGCACCTGTGATCTTTGTGGATAAGAAGGATGGTAGCCAACGGATGTGTGTGGATTACCGTTCACTTAATGAGGTTACTATCAAGAATAAATACCCTTTGCCTAGGATTGATGATTTGTTTGATCAGTTGAGAGGGGCCTATGTGTTCTCCAAGATTGATCTCCGCTCAGGTTACCATCAGCTAAAGATTCAAAACTCGGACATACCCAAGACAACATTCACTACACGGTATGGCTTATATGAGTATACCGTTATATCTTTCGGATTGACCAATGCACATGCATACTTTATGTATCTGATGAATAAGGTGTTCATGGAGTTTCTTGATAAATTCGTGGTGGTATTCATTGATGACATACTGATATTCTCCAAGACCGAAGAAGAACATGCTAAACATATAAGGTTGGTCTTGCAAAAACTTAGAGAACATAAGTTGTATGCTAAGTGGAGCAAGTGTGAGTTTTGGTTGAAGGAGGTCTCTTTTCTGGGTCATGTTGTCTCCAATGGTGGAATAGCAGCGGATCCAGGCAAAGTGCAAGATGTATTGAATTGGAAACCACCAACCAATGTAAGTGAGATCTGTAGCTTTTTAGGATTGGCTGGATACTATAGGAGGTTCATTGAAGGTTTTTCCAAGCTTGCTAAGCCTATGACAGCTCTATTGGAAAAGAATGCTAAGTTTGTATGGTCTGATAAATGCTAGGCAAACTTTGATGAGCTAAAGAAGAGATTGACTACAGCTCCAGTGTTGATTTTGCCAGATTTAAGCAAGAACTTCTCTATATATTGTGATGCATCTCATTTGGGCCTTAGATGTGTGCTTATGCAAGAAGGAAGAGTGGTGGCATATGCATCTAGATAATTGAGGAAACATGAGTTGAATTACCCTACTCATGATTTGGAATTGGCAGTTGTGGTTCATGCTTTGAAAATATGGAGACATTATCTAATTGGGCATAAGAATGATATCTATATAGATCACAAGAGTTTGAAGTATATCTTTACCCAATCAGATCTGAATCTGAGACAACGTCGTTGGTTAGAATTGATCAAAGACTATGATTTGGAAGTGCATTATCATCCAGGAAAAGCAAATGTCGTAGCTGATGCACTTAGCAGAAAGAGTTATGCCAATGGACTTTGGATGACGTTTATGCCAGCAGAGTTGTGTGCTGAAATGGAGTATCTCAACTTGAGCTTCGTCACTAATGCAATGGAATTGGTGATAGAGCCTACTCTAGAGCAAGAAATACGCAAAGGTCAATTGGAGGATGAAAAACTTAAGGAGATAGCAGAGAATATAGTGCTTGGAAAGGCACCAGGATTCAGGATGGATGAGAATGGTATTTTTTGGTTCGGAAAAAAGATATGCGTGCCTGACGTGAAGGCTATCTGTGATGCAATTTTGCAAGAAGCACATGAGTCTACTTATTCTATACATCTCGGAAGTACCAAGATGTATTTGGATCTTAAAGAGAAGTACTAGTGGTATGGTTTGAAGAGAGATGTGGCAGAGTATGTGGCTTTGTGTGACACTTGTCAAAGAGTGAAAGCTGAGCATCAAAGACCTGCAGGGTTGCTACAACCAATGAAGATTCCTAAATGGAAATGGGAAGAAGTTGGTATGGACTTTATCATAGGTTTGCCCCGCACTCAAAGAGGTTATGATTCAATATGGGTAATAGTGCATCGACTCACCAAGGTTGCTCACTTTCTACCAGTCAAGACTACCTACACAGGTGCAAGGCTAGCAGAGTTATACATGGAAAGGATAGTGTGCTTACATGGTGTTCCCAAGGAAATTATGTCTGATAGAGGCACTCAGTTTACATTGCAATTCTGGTAGAAAGTATATAGATCTTTGGGGACAGAGTTGAATTTCAGTTCTGCTTACCACCCACAAACTAATGGACAGACTGAAAGGATCAACAAGATTTTGGAAGATATGTTGAGAGCTTGTGCACTGCAGTATGGTATTAGTTGGGATAAGAGTCTGCCATATGCTGAGTTCTCGTACAACAACAGTTACGAAAAGAGTCTCAAAATGGCACCTTTTGAGGCGCTGTATGGGTGTAAATGTAGAACGCCTTTGTTCTAGAATCAGACTGGTGAAACTCAATTGTTTGGACCCGATGTCCTTATAGACGCAGAAGAACAAGTGAGAATGATTAGAGACAACTTGAGAGTGGCTCAGTCCCGACAGAAGAGTAACGCTGATACTCACAGAAGAGAGCTGACTTTCAAAGTTGGAGATTTTGTGTACTTGAAGGTGTCACCAATGAGAAGTGTGAAAATATTCAATATGAAGGGAAAGTTGGCACCGAGGTATATTGGACCTTCTAAGATCCTAGAGAGACATGGAGAAGTAGCCTATCAGTTGGAACTGCCTGAGAGTTTGTCAGGTGTACACGATGTGTTTCATGTTTCTCAATTAAAGAAGTGTTTGCGAGTACCAGAAGAGCAGATTCCTTTAGAAGAACTTGCTGTTAAGGAAGATCTTACAAACGGCAGAAAAAGTTATAAGGAGTCGAGTTATAAAAATGTGCAAGGTTCAGTGGAATCGATATACAGCGGATGAGGCTACTTGGGAAAGAGAAGAGGAATTACGAAAGTCTTATCCCCAACTGTTTGAGTAAGCAATCATCTGAATCTCGAGGACGAGATTCATCTTAAGGGGGGTAGAATTGTAACACCCAAAAAATTTAGTCTTTTAAAATAAGTAAAATTTGATTTTTATGTTATTATGTGTGCATCTAAAATATAGGAACTTAATAAATTCATGAAATTAAAATCAAATATAAGGTTAGTAACCTCTTGATGCATACATGCTGCTGCACTTTTATTTTTGTAATGATTGGTTTTGATCAAATTTGAATTGAATACAAAGTCAATTAGAAATGGAATTGGTAAATTTATTTGGAAAAAGAAAAGGAAATACTTTTTCCCTCCCCTTTCCCTTCTCCAATTTTCGGCCCGTAGGCCCTTTCTTCCATCGGCCCACATGCCTTCCTCCTTTTCCCTCCCCCGTTTCCTTCCTGGAACAGCCTAGTTTGGGTGGAACCGCTGCTCCCACGCCGGCCCAGCACCGAGCCGCAACTGCCTCCCGCGCCTCAGCCGCTGACGACCCAGTCCTGCCTGTCAACGCCTTCCCCCTCCTCCCGCTCGCCCCACGCCAGTCTAGCCGCAAGCCCGCAACCGCCGCTCTGCACCCACGTCCCGCGTCGTGGGAGCGTCCTCCACGCGCCCGGCCTCTACAAAAGCTAGCTGAGCCCTTCCTCGCTCCCCCAGCTGCCTTCCCCGCTCCCTCTCGCGTTCGCCCATGCTCGAGGAAGCCGCAACCGCATCGCCGAGGTTCGTCGTCCGCCCCTCCGCGTGGCCCACCGTCCCCGAGCCACCTCCGACCTTGTTTTTCCCCGCAGTGAGACCCCCTTGCTCCCCTCTTTCTCCCCGTGCTGTTATTTTCTTGTTTCACGGCTTCTAGTGCCCTAGCCGCGTGCTCCGACGAGCTTCTAGCCACCGGCCATGGCCACCACCGCCACGGCCGCATTCTCCGGCCACGCTCTAGGCCTGGCCGAGTTTGCCTGCCCCCCTCTCTCTCCCAGTGTTCTTAGTTCATCGAACCGTGGGACGTAAACCCTAAACTGAGCACGCCGGCGAGGTCCACGTCGCCGGCCATGGTGCCCCGCTGCTACCGCCACTGTTCCGGCCGCTGGCCCCTTTCTCTCTCCCTCCCATCTTTTCTCTACCGTCCGTTCTTGATCCAACGGCTCACATAAGCCGATACCCCTTCATGGGTGAATTTGCTAAGGAGTCCCTGAGCTTTTCTAAATCCTAACCCGCAGTCCAAAACACATTTCCTGAGTACGCTTTCTCCTTTTGAAAACATAAAATATAATGTTTTAGTCCAAAATACGTTTTAAGTATTTATAGAAATGTCATTGCACTGTTTTGCTTATAAAATCATCGTTATAGCTCTGAATTGACCCATTCAAATTTTGTTAGGTTCGCAGTTAAGTTCTCTACATGTTAATACCACTATTAACCCTATTTGCAACCTTTAAATTTTGAGGTTAGATTTAGTTAAATAAATTGCTATAGGAAAAACCCCGTTTAAATCATAACTTTCGCGTTTTAGCTCCGTTTTTCGTGAACTTCGCATTGACGTGATCGTAGCGAGACATAGATTCTTTTCATAAACATTTTATCTTGTTTTCTATACTGTTGGTGTACTGTTCTAACCATAGGATTGTTTGCTTTGCATGAATGTTTCTGGAATGTTGTATGTTGCCGTGTTGGTTGTGTTCAGACGGTGAGGAGAACATTGGTGAACAAGAGTTCTTTGACGACCAGCAGGACCAACAGGAGTTTGCTAACCAAGGCAAGTATAGCATGGGATCTACCTTGATGCCTATTCACCATTTATTAATTACTCATTTGCATGTGTCTAATTTTGATACCCATAAGGACATCCTAGTGATTGATTATCTTGTTCCTTGTCTCCTATGGGTTATATGCATATGGGTAGTTTGCTAGCGCTCTATGTAACTATACATGAACTACATAATGAATGATGGTTCTATTGAATGAAAAGGTAAAATTTGTTTTAAACAACTAAATTATAGGGCGAAGGAGCAAATGACTTTCGATCATGATGCTCTTGGCCCTCCATAAGGACTTATCTATTAGCAAAAGCTAGGACTAATAGTGCAACCATGATGGTCACATGGCTCTGACCTTAGGTCAGTAGTAGGACCTTTTCTAGCTTGTTAGAGGTTACCTTTATGGCGTAAAAGGGGCTTGCCACGTTGGGTATAGGACTGCCTCTGTTCCTATGTGTATAGCCACAATGGATATGTGCCATAGGAAAGGGGGGCTCCTACATCTGCCTACCGAGGAAACCTAGCGGCCCTAACTTGTTCGAGAAACCTATGAAATGGCTTCATAGTGTACCCTGCCCGCTCACCTTTGTAGTGATACAGGAGTAATTAACCTAGGCATATGGGAATCACGACTCGCGATGAATGTGCACAACCTCCGCAGAGGGTTACAAATTGTTATAATAGCCATGCTCACAGTCACGAGTGGCCTGGAAAACTCACAGAATAACTGGTTACTTATTGATGTTCTACGATGATAAAATGATACAATTGATTTGATATTTGATCATGTGGGTTTAATTGGGGGCTTAAGCATAACTTGATAATAGTAGATGATAAAATCTTGACTCACTAAAAGTGCTAACTATAGTAAATCAATGTCATCCATTTTGAGCTTTCATAACCCCATGTTATCTTATTAAGTACGGGAAGTACTTAGGCTTGTTTACTTTCTATATTTGGATAAAAATCCCGAATGGGTAACAGATGTCAATGAGTACGAGGAGTTTCTTGAGGACTATTAGGCCTGTGGTCAACCAGTTCACCATCCCTGTGTTGGAGCTTCCACGTGAGAGCTATTTTTTTTATTTTCCGTTGTGTTGTGTAAGACTATGTGTTAGTATTAAATCGTGATGTAAGATACACCGTGATGATACTTTTGTAATTTGTCTACTTATGTGTGTGACTGATCCCTGGGCACACATGGGTATAGTGCATTCAATTTTATCCTTAAAATTGGGTGTGACAGAACTCTATATAACATGTGGCATGTATGTTGAATCATGTACGATCTTGGTTGTATGTTGGTGACAAATCGGGACCCTTCGTGGTACTGGACGGACTACCGAGTTTATATGGGCTCAAGTATGATAGTGCGACCGCTTGCGGGCTACCATTGTATTGTGCTCTTATAAATTGGACGGTTCAGTCACAACCATGGCCGCCTTGTGTTCTCACGCCTAGGCGGCTTCCTGCTGGGCCACGACAAGTGCGGCGTGCATGGCCACCAAGTCTCTGAGCAACATGTCGACGTGCAGCCTAGATGCACACAACAACGCTCGAACCTCGTGGTAATGCTTCAATAACTTATGATATTTTTTGTCGCCTAAAGATTCGCCCACTTCAGAACCAGAGGGTTGTGCGGGGATAGATGAGCTCGGTGGTGGCGAACAGCGATAGGATGACTCTCCGACACCACCAGTGGGAAGCCCTATGATAGGGGCGGCGCCACCATGGAGGAATCGCTGCACAATGCAAGACAAGTTCAAGCCCAGATGATAAAGGGGGAGAGCGATCAGATTTAGATGGCAAACGATTAACCAATCTTACCGGCGCTGCATGGCATGGAATCACCGATGGCTACCCCCATCGGTGATCCAACCCTAGTTCATCGCCAGCGCATGATGTTAGGCAATCTTCTTATTGACGGCGTACGTCTCGTGTGGGCGACGGTTGGCCCAAGCGAGGACATGCTCCCTGATGACAGACTATGTCCAACCATGGGGCGCACTCTCTTGGCAAAGGAGGTAGACCAGCAAGCCATAGCGGCTGGCGCGTATCATCAGCTTTTGGCTCTCGAGGATGGGAGTTGCGTACCTGTGCCGACGATCATCCTCTGAGTCCATCGTAATGTAGCTCAGAGAGCGCTTCGACATATCCTCGGTGGACGCTGAGCAGGAGCGCAAGGATACATGAGACCCGCTCGCGACGTGGGCTAGCAAGAACAAAGGAGTCCACGTAGCCTGTGATGATGGCGAAGTGGAGCGCACCAGGAGTGGCAGTGGCAAGGGAACCATCGGTGCCGCTGGCGCCAGTGTCATCATCGAGGGCGACGGGGAGAGCAATGGTAGTTTAGGAGACGGTGAGCGGGAGCATGACAGGAACACTAGCCTCTCATGATTGGACGTCGACGCAGCCTCCATCGACATTGAAGTAGGGTGCACCATCGGACCTGCCTCGTTTGAAGCGGGGACTAGAGTCGGGTGCCCTTCGTCAAGTAGACCTTCATGGGCATGGCCTTAGTGGCAAGCGACGGGGAGGCGGAGTTTGGGACTTTACGAGGCGAGGCAAGGTTTTTTTGTGCAATGCAAGGTGGAATAAAACAATGGGAGCAAGGCTAGGCTTTATGTATACACATGGTGGACTTTCTGTATGCTGTGAACTACACATGCTTTATGTATACACAGGCGGCACTTCATGGATCAAGATTCTTGATTAAGATCATTGTCAGATTCGGTATAAAATGCTATTCTATTTGCATGATTCGGCGTGATCTTTTGTGATGTTTTAGATTGTACTCGTGTGATTGCATTCATGCAAATTAGATAAGATTATGTTCAAATTGGTGCGATCTTTTATGTCATATATGTTGTTACTATTTCCTATAAAGTTAGTCAAACTTAAAATTGTAAACGACATAGTAACAAGCATCACAGGAAAAAGAGGAAAACTACGGAGGATACTGTCCAACGTGTTCAAATGTACACAGGCCTGACTTTCTTATGTGTGTAGTGGTGCATGCGCATACAAAAAAATATGATCAGCACCAGCAGACTTTTAATAACGAGATACATATATAGTTGATGGTGTTGCCAAATAAAAATAAAGTCACCAACCAGATATATGTACATAGATGTTTAACACAACTTAACATGCACTAATTCAGAATTAATCTACCACACTGATGTGAATAACATATAGCATTCCCGTGAGATCCTACACTCCTCATTCTAGAACCTAGCCCACAAGTCCCATTCTTCAAATCCAACAGGCTCGCTGAAATCGCCGCTTGTGCAATGCCCGTTCTAGGGAAGAACGAGCGAAGAATGGGCTCTACATGCTATGGCACCATGTCCTGCAATCGCCAGTGCACGTCTTTGTGGCACCGCATATAGGTCTGGTTCTTCCACAGTAGTGTAGCCAGCCCCACTTCATCAGCACCTTCGAGCTCCCTCAACAGGCGCTGGGCAATGTCATCATTGTCGCTGCTGGTATTGGACCTGTAGAGCACGAGGGCGAAGACGTACATACCAAGTTTATGGCCGGCCTTGGCGGAGTGCTCAAGCCATTCAATCAGCGGCGTTAACGACCTACGGGCTTCCACAAAGATGGGACACAAGCCGGTGAGGAAGTAGGCCTCTAGGTTATCCACTCTAGCCAGCCTGGTGGTGAGCAGGGCACGATAGTTGTCATCATAGTAGTGGCGCTCCTAGAAACCTTAACGCTTCAGCACCCGATGCAGTGGTATGCGCCGATCGACTTCAGCGGTGCCACACACCCTGTGCATGAACGAGTAGGTTGCCCACATGCTGGCAAGGTCATCCATGGGGGCATATGATTGTTTAGTGACACGGCCAGCGATGTCCGCAGCCAACTCCATCGAGAGCCGATCCATCATGACATAGCCGAGGAAGAAGCAGAGTTGGAGCGCGCACGTGATGAACGATGACGGATGCGGTGTCGGAGTGGAGTACGAAGGTGTTGTTGATGGTCGTTAACATCATTCATAAACCATCAACATATCCTGCATTTGTACTTAATTCTATCACCAAACATAGGTCTAGGGGTTTAAACTAATAAATTTCACAAGTTTTGGTGAATCTGTGTTTGCAGGAGGATTTATCCAGAAAACCGTCAAGGTGGACCTAAACATTAGACTTAATCATGCTTATCCATAGTGAAAACAACCCCAGAAGGTTCCAGAAGACTCGAGAAGACACCACACCGAAGCGGAGGGTGAAGCACCACCAGGTGGGGCTGTCCGATGCCACCTACAGGCTAGCCTACCCCTAGGGCCCACCTATCAGTCCCCTATTGTTATGTCGGTTCTCCACTGCCTTAAAGATTGCATCTACGCCGTTTATTCAAGTCGGTTTGATCTGAGGGTCTAGAATTTATGCTCCGGCCTATATATAGCAGCCCTTACCCCCTCCCTAGAGGCATCCCTAAAACCCTAATTCATATCCCTCATTCGGATCAACACACACTTGGAGGATTAGGTCTAGAATTCTCCAATGTAGTAGATTAGTAGCTCGGGAGTGAGGGTCGAGTTGGGCTCATGCTCAAGTTCTGGATCTAGTCTTGGAGGGTCAACAAAGCCTTGTATCTTCACTTCTTCATCTTGTAAGACTTATTATCAATTCATCATATTCCAATCTACATGGCTATGCTTACTTTTAATATATATCTTGCTTAGTTAAGATTATCATTACTTTTGTGTGTGGGTTCATAGAGCGCTTAGCCTGCTAGTTTATCGATTGGGCTAAGTATTCGAGCTTCGTGTAAGCATGGTGCTTATACGATACTCTGCCTGTGAGTACACCCTGCTCTCTAGTTGTGTGGTAGCAACGAGAGGTGACAACCCCATCTATCCTTTGTAGTCCATACCGAATTGAGCAAGTTCTTAAATTGTAGGACTGTAGTCACGTCAGTAGAGTTATCTATTCTGGGTGCTCTACTGTCTAAGCGGCGTCCCGAAGTGCACAAGAGTAGAGTTAGTCTTAGCTATAGCTGGATGTATATATACTTTGACCATGTAACAAGAATGTCTTAGGAATCTACCTCACCCATTGTTCTCCCTAGTTAACTAGTTTACACTATCTTAGTGATCTATCCTCTAAGTGTCATTATGTTTAATTCTTATCATTACATTTATTCCCTGCTCTAGCTATGTTGGTATGTTAATAGATGCTCCTTTGTTACCTAATAAATCTTTACTCCATTGTTTCCTTGTGGTAAAATATAAATAACGATACTTGGAATACTCCTAGTAAAATGCTACAATGGTATTCTGTGCGCTTACGGATTCCTTCATATTCTATTTGCACTTATAAATACCAACAAGTATTTTTGGCACCGTTGTCGGGGAAACAATTGGCGTAAAGATTGAGATTAGTAACATAGTGCTAGCTTTAGTAGGATTACCCCTGTTCTATTGAATTGTGGAATAAGACAGGATAATAAACACCGTTTTGACCTTCCAGCAAGCTTCCACAAGAAAAGAAAAACATTGAAGAACATAGGGACATTGAACATTCAAGATCCATCATCACTGGATCCTGCCATCTTACAGGTTTGTATAGACATATATATATATATTCTCTAACCATGTGTAGATTGGAGAAAAGGTCGATGTCACAAGAATTCAAATCACATCTCAAGTGATGAATACAGACACTGCACTACTCACAAATTCCATCATGTGAGTCATGGTAAGTATGATCAAGAAAGGTGAGAAAGTCTTACTCATGGACTTTAAACTTGATGAGTAGTTATCTTTTAATTTCTTGCATTCCACTGCATGTTTACTTCAAATAATCCATGCATACATCTCGTTTAGTTTAAATTTTCTCATATCAAATCCACAGCATGTTTAGTTCCATTCATATATCCATCCACTTGCATCTTTAAAAAAAATAATATCTCACCATGATCATGCTCTTTCATCTCTAAATTGAATACATCTCTATAGTGTCTTCATGCTACCTTTGTTTACTATAGTATGCTTAAGGTTTGGAGTGTGCTCATACATCTTTTAAATTAAGCATGGTGCTTAGTTTAGGAGTGTTGATCTTACTACCAAAGGCTTTTTAAATTAAGCATGGTGCTTAGGTTAAAATGTTTTCCTAAATTAAATTAGGCATGGTGTCTAGTTTGATTTTTGAACCAAGAATATGATATAGTAGATACTGGTTATTCTGTTAGACTAACCCTTGCAGAAAACTCTCAAATTCAATCTGGGTAAGTCAAAGAGATGAATTCATATCAAAGATGAATCAAGGCATGCGATGAACTCCAACAACTCTATGCAAAAGAAGACACAACTCATTGTTCATGGAAGGAAGAACTATGAGTATCAAGGTTTATTCACTTATCTTGTGTTGTGAGTTATCTTGGCCTTGAACCATGCTATAATGTAGCAAACACATAAAATTTCTACAAGAAATCTATGCTAAACAATCCTAAAACCATCCTTCCATTAAGAATAGAGGAAAAACACAAATATATATATATGGACAACATCCTGTGTTTCAAATTTGTTATATTCCCTCAGGAATGTGTCCAGTAACATTTTGTAGGAAGCTATGCCTGTTCATGGTTTGGTATGAACCTGCAACCCCAAACCAAACCACCACTTCAATAATGGAACAAAATGGAAGAAGACGAGTGCCATAAGCACTCACTCATAGAAAATGGATGGGCTAATCAACAGGACATGAGCAAAGTCAAAGACAACATAGCATTGAGGCTTTCCAAGACTCAAGCTAGGATGATGATGAGAAGCAAGATGCAACCCACCTCGTAATAGCCAGAATATACCTACTTTCATCACCTTTGAAAAGACTAACTTGCACATCGACGGCAAGGACTAGGATGAAAAATGCCACTACATCATGGCATGCATCCTTGTATCAACAAACATTAGTAATCAATGGAGGTCTATCAATGGTGCCCTAAGTCATTGAGATGAAGCTTTCATACAAGTACCAATGAGGTTCCTTCTTCGACAATAAAGATGGCTGGTGAATCACTGACAAACAAAGAAGAACAACTCTCTACCACACCGCTAGACAATCAAGGAGGAGTTTGAGTTTGCATCTCCAATGAACACCAACTCATCAACCAAGACTCAACATAAATCAAAGAAGGGTTGATGGGAGAAGATCATGCAACTATCAAAATGCTACAAAAGAAAAAACTTAATACAAGAAAAGGTCCTGCTCAACAGATGATGAGCTCTCACCCAAAGGTAAATCAGACAAGCCTCCTTCAGGTTTGTCACTAATCGTTTCAATAAAAAGAAGGAAAACATAAGGTATATCCAACCAAGCATTACGCAACATAGAATCACATTCATAGGAGAATTCTATCATCCAAACTTGATTCTGCATTTCACAAAATTCAAGTGTGGGGGATAGAGTTCTCTAAAACATCTCATGCCATGTTGCTAATTTGTCTTGGTCATCCCTACCTTTATGATGTGCTCAACTTGTTAAATCTCTAACAAGTAAAAATTTAAATAATCATGCTCCTTTGGTTCACCATACATATTCTTGTTTTTACTTGAATAAATCTCTTGAACCTTTTAAGCTTCCTTGTCCTATTATAAGTATGCTTTGGAATACTATTCGAACATAATCATTGGATCAAAACATACTTATATAGAATTCGGTTGTACATATAGGGAATGTTAGGAGATCATTTGTAGAAACAAACCAAGGTTTGAGGAATTCTTCAAAACAATTTCACACATCTTTGTCTTAACCTTGTTGAAAATTTGAAGTAGTGGTGAACAATAAAGGCACATTATTTAAAACATGGGATAAAGATTCTATGTTAACTGAAATGTTAAAACCAACTTTCCTATAGCATAAAAGATTACCTTTAGTTCTATGGCAACACTATCCTTACTTTGAATTATTTGTATACTTCGGGTATGTGTTGTCTACTAATCCCTTGCAGAGAAGAAATAATGAGAGGAGCAGAAGGTCCGATCAAAATGCCAAGAAAGAACAAAAGACGGCATGATGGAAGAGTGAGAAAAAAGGAGTGCAACATATGAGACAAGATGCTCATGAACAACTCAGGATGCAAGGAAGGAAAGGACCAATGAAAGTCATCTACCCTTCATCACATGGTGTCATCACGCTCCAATGATGAAGGTAACATCTTAAGGTAAGTGGTCATCGTTTTCCTCTTGATCTTGGTATGCACATAAATGAAGACACAAACATGTTCGAGTTACAACTTTGCTTGATCCAACCTGATTAACTCAACATGTCTTGTTCCTTAAGCTTGTTCATAACACCACTTTCTTGATCTCGGTCTTAACCAAATGAGCTAAAATGTTGCAGATCTTATCTTTGGAACATGATAGTCATAATAATGAAAAGTTCGATACATTATATAAAGAGGACAATCCTTCCATAGGTTAAGTAACTCCACTCTTTTTTTCATAGTCAAAGTGCTACATTCATGCTCATCCTTCTGATCTTATCACCCATGTTATAAATGAACAATGAACACAACATCAATCTTATCATAATTCAGTGTGCCTAAGGCTAGAGAAGAATAAATAAGGTTTTGGTTTTGTTGGTGTTTTCCCACCAATAGAGCCTATGCACTTGATCTCTACCATGTCTTTATAAGCAAAACACACTTTGAGTAAAGTGTGGGGGAGTCGATCCCCCAAATTCTATAAGTGGAAGTTCTAAACAGACAATAGGCTCGCAACCATTTGAAGAGACAAATGCTGCCATACAAGGTACATTACATAATCATGCATAATGGCAGGTAAGCATGGGACACGAGATGGCCAGCCTCCAGCAACAATAGCAATAGCAAAAATCAAAATTGGGAGGCTCTGTTCTAGCACCTCCACATCCGGTCACCTCGTTGAGCAACTATGACAACAACCAGCTTGGGGGAGAAGGCATCCCCCATGTATCTAGATAAGTATTTCTTTTCCTTTTATTATTCTTAGTTTGCTTTATATATATATTAGAAAAAATGATGAACTAAAAATAAATTAAATAGTTATCCTTATAATAAGTATATATAGTTATAATAATAATGAGTGATCTAAAAATGAAAACAAAATTAAAAAAAAGTGTGTCTAGTTTGCTTTAATTTCTAGTTATGAGCTGAATAAATAAATAGGGACTCTCTACATAATCTCTAAAAATGGAAATGATGAATAGTTGCTCTATTGTAATTCCTTTCAAGTACCTAGTTTTTAGTCTTGAATTCTCCCGAGTTTTGCATAAGATTATTTTGATATAAGGATTTACTCTGAACATGAAACTCGTGGGTACCATATGCTTGATCTAAGTCTAGGTAATTGACAGATATGATATGAGAAGGTCTGAGATGCTGTTTATCTTGTTCCAAGTGATACTAAAGTTCTAGAGATTTATCTTTTGAAAAACATAAAAATGCTACATGATGAGTTCCTGTATGACAAAGCTTGAGTTCCCACCAGAGCCATATATGTTATTTAGGCTAGGAAAACTTCCACATACATGCTGCTTGTAATTGCGTTGAGTTTTGTCAAGCTTTATTGACCCTTATGAGAGGTTTGTCATGCTCTTAAAATCATGATCACGTACACAGCACCCACATATGCACTATTCTTACATTGGGAGTAGACGCAAAAACATGCCTTCCATCTAGATTCACTCAAAAAAATTTACTCCTACACTGCGAGTGAACACAAAAAACATGCTTGTTAGGTTTCCCATCCACCAAATAAATGCTCCAAGTTCTTGTTGATGTTTCTCTCAAAATTCTATTGCAAAAAAGAGACATAGGGCTATGCAAAAGTAATTCATAGAGAAAAAAAGAAGAAAACAAGAGTTGAGAAAAAATGGACACAAAAGTGTCTGAGATATTGAAAACAATGGGTACTTAGATGCCCGCCTGAAAAAAAGAGAAAGAGAGATAAATAAAATAGCCCCTGTTCTCTCGTAAAAATATTTCCAAGTTCCAAAAGAGAGATATGTTTTCAAGGAGCAAAGTAGAATTAGGTTAGCCACCACATATATCCACCTCATATATCCACACATATGCCCATCTTGATTTGATTATATGACTCAACTCTCTTTGGATCCGTTGTTTGACTTTACAATATATGCATTGCATGTATGCTCTAGCTTTCTCTCTACCTATGAACTCCACATAAGCCTTAGTTGTAGGAAGAGAAAGGCATAACACTACTATTGCCTTGGTCAAGATCCACAAATACCACATATATTGAGAGACTTGAGAGTGTCATACAATAGAATCTCCGAGTTTTATTTTGAAAACTTATAACAACTCTAGAACAATGGTGGAACAAAGAACTTGAGACATAGTGCTTGACTTGATCGTTCTATCTTTCAATTACTCAAGACCCAAGTGAAGGCTAAGAAGCCCCATGGTTGAAGGTAATATGGGTAAGTTTGAAAGTCAGATCAGTTTATTCTAATCTGGAGGAGAATTTTTGATTGAACGCATGTGTACTTTTGAGGTGTGAAAGCATTGTAGCAACTCCTGATCCATTGCTGAGTTTAGCTTTGCTCAGGGAATAGCAAAGGTTAAGTGTGGGGGAGCTTGTTGACAGTCATTAACATCATTCATAAATCATCAACATATCCTGCATTTGTACTTAATTCCATCACCAAACATAGGTCTAGGGGTTTAAACTAATAAATTCCACAAGTTTTGGTGAATCTATGTTTGCAGGAGGATTTATCTAGAAAACCGTCAAGGTGGACCCAAACGTCAGACTTAATCACGCTTATCCACAGCAAAAACAACACCAAGACTTCTTTGGATTGAAGGGAGTCCGGGCCCCCACAAGACCGAAGGTCATCATGAACCAAGTCACATCGGCCAAATAATGAAATTATACCAGGAGAAGGGGAAAGGCTGCCCGCTTGACAGACGCCTAACTAGTTTCTCAGTGATCGGCAACTGCGGGAAAGAAGCATATGGCTCTCCCAGCGGGCGTTTGATGAAGCAAACAAGGGGAAGGTGTCCACACATTTTAGCCCTTGCAAACACTAGAACAACTTTGTGAGCATGGAGAGAAGACTCAGGTGGTATCACAAGACTTCTTCTAGCCACAATAGCTGATCCTCTTGCTCGATAAGGTGCTAAAATGAGCGACACAATCACCCTATACACAAGAATTCTTCTAGCCACTCAAGATCTTCATAGCAAAAAGATGGACCATGGAGGGTCCAACGAAGTCAGAGCTCGAGAGGCTAGGTAGAAGAGAAACATAGCTGAATCGCTAAGCTTCTCTCACCGGGCGCGGATAGGCATTTTATAGCCGGTCTAGAAGGATGAATCCAAGTGCCCGTGAAGTAATGATGCTCTCGTAAAAGTTGTGAAGCATGGGCTCATGAACTGACATAGGCGGTGACAAACAGTAGACCCCAGATCAAGATTCTCTACCCGTTACTGCAGACCCATCGAAGATGAAGACATGATAATTTTGGAATAAAATTACTTTTATTCCAAAATTGGGGGCCATGTGTTTACACCAGAATTTGGAAGAGGAGTTGCAGGGATTTGGAAGCTCCCAAAATCATGTCATCAAGGAATCAACTGCATACAGATTGAAAATAGTTGATTCGAATGCAGCATTAGAATCGGCTTTCTTCAGATAGCGCCAGCAGATAACGACAGAAGGCTACGATCGGCGCTGGGACGAGACATGCTGGACTCTACAGAAAGGGAAAGATTAGAGTCCAAGTTATCTTAAATTAGGAATTTTTTCATTTATGCCAAAGATTATAACAAATCATGCTCGAGTAGGATTCATGTTTAGACTCTAGGTATAAATATCAAACCCCGACTATTGTAAGAAGGACACAATCAATCAAATACAAGTCAATTACTTTTTTCAGCTCCGGCCACCCCTTTGGAGTAGGAGTAGAGTAGATCTCGGTGAGTTCTTTAACGAGTATGGCTGCATCGATCCGGTCGACCTCCACTGCTTGTTTGTAAGTACCATCATGGTTTATACCTCTGTTCGTATGGCTACATCAATCCGATCGACCCCCACTACGACTCTGGTATAGGCTAGTTATCGTCTCTTGTCTAATTCAAGTATGGCCTGTGTGATTCTGCCTCACACCTCACTGCTTGAATTAGATTAAGGTCAAGTTATCGGCTCTACCTTAGTATGGCAGTCTTTGGTAGATTCATTAAGTTACCGATATTGCTTATTGCTTTCATTGTTTATCTAATTACAGCAATATCACTCTGCCCGATTGAGATTGATCTAGATCGGCCTTATATCTTATTTAACCCATCGTTTGCTAATCTAAAATTGATCTAATGTACACATTAAACGATGAGTTATGTTTTATCGACTGTTTTACATCAATCTTAATCATGCATAGTGTGCGGTTAAGGCATGTTTGATCTTGAGTAGATCTATTGGTTAGCGATAACCGTTGCATGGCCCATCATCACGGCCTATGGGATTCTGCCTCTCACCCCACTATTGGCACCGTGGAGTGGGGATCATTAGTTGGTAGACCCGTTCCTGAGAAAGCATGACCTTAAGTGTGCGCTATGCCTGAATCGGCTGTTTTAGCCTATATCGAGCGCTTTCACGAACAGTTCACATTACTAGATCATCGAAGTAGAGATTAGTCAAAAGATGTGTTAGCCCCATGATCTTATTATTGTATTATGGCCTGCATGATTCTGCCTCATGCCCCACTGATATTAGTAATGAGTTAGGGTCATCGAGTCTATTGTTGTTTCTACGGCCTGCATGATTCTGCCTCATGCCCCACTGGTCATGGCGATAGATGAGATCTAACATGTTCATTAGATTTATCTTTATTAGATGGTTAAGTGGTGTTGAATTGTTTCTTTATATAAAAAGGGGTTCGGTTACTTGTAATCATTGGCTTAGTATAAACCGATCATCATTGATATCTTATTGCCATTGATTAATATTTGTTTAAATAATATTTATCCTGAATGATAACCGATTCTTCTTATACAACCCCATGAACTTTAATCGATTTGTTCTTATGAATATGCTTTAATCGACTATTTAGTCGATCTCCTCTCATATTAGCTCTCAGAGCCGCACATTCAGAACTGTCTGGCAACACCGGCATGTTCTGCCCTTAACTACTGATAAGCTTTCTCTCCTTGTCAATTGCAGGGTCAAATTGACTGGCATGTCTTAGGAAGATTGCGCAGGATCGACTACTCTTGCGCTGAAGCTAGGTGGATCTACGCCATCAAGCGGACCCTTCCGGCTTGCTGCGTGTGTCCTCGGCATGGAGACGAAAATTTTTTGTCGACAATAGGTTCATTGTAAATGACAGCCTTCGGCACCTCCCTAGGGCCGGCAGGCCTTCTGACATTGTATCTTCCGCGCCGGCTTCGTCGTCGAATTCCAACTCATATAACGGCGACGATGCCCGGCGCTTCTTCCGAGAATGGAGGGAGGCCGAGGACCGCTACTCTGAGGCGATCTAGAACAATGGCCAGCTTGAGGTTCATTTGGGGGTTTTCCAAGCGGCCCTCAATGTGGCTGAGGAGGAGGTCAGTGCCGTTCAAGCGCGGTTGGCTGAGTCTGACGCCGTGGTGGCAAGTAAGACGAATTCCATGAACATCTCTATTCTGATTTCCATTGCCTTTGTCTTGATATTCTTCTATAATTGCCAGCTCAAACGGTGCAATTGGAGTCTCTCCAATTGGCGGCAAACGCGGCCACGGAAGCCATCAATGCTAGGGGTTCCCTCATTGATGTTTGTCTCCAAGACATCCTGGCCCGCGTCTAGGAGATTGCCCTTTATGGCATTCATCATGGCGCGTCGGTGGCGCTAACTGCGGTGTAGGTCCAAACCAGGCATGATCTCCACGCCATGGAGGTTGGCTTCCTGATTGGCGATGGCCCTGAGGGACATGAAGATTTGATAGAAGATTTCACCGCAGCGGCGGAGGCCATCGTGGACATCACATCCGTTCAGGATGTGGTGAACAAAGTCTTCGACTAGATTGTACTTAGGGGAACCAATGAACAAAGACTTCTCTTTTATGAGTGCGCCTCAATGCAATGCCCTTGTGTATAATTGTTTTTGCTTTTTGTTTTTTTCTCTATAGGCGATACATATCGTATCAGCTTTTATTGTCTTTGAAGATTTTCACTTTTTGAACTAGAGGCGATACCCTCCTGGTACTGACTATTAGAGCCGAGAACGAATCAGCTATCAAATGTTGACCAGATGTTAGGATAACGTCTCATAGAACTCTTCATTCCAAAGGTCAAATGATCGATCAACCCAAGTCAAGCATCCTATTAAGAGAAACAGAACTTCTTTAAGAAATCCATTAACTCTGAATCGCACTTACACTTTGACTCAGTATTCACATATGTCGGCCTAAACCCATCTTCAAGACTCAATGCTTATTTTTCCTTTAATCCAACGGCCGACGTGAAGCTGTGACTTTTCTACTAAAACAAACTCTCAGAGCCGATCGCTTGCATCGGTTGTTGGCTTCCATTGCTGATTTTAATGAAGCCTCCTTCCCATGACTTGCTAGAAAAAACATTCGAAATCTCCTAGTTCCCAAAAGACTGGATCGGCTGTTGCGATGCTCACGGACTCATCAGTGCGAACCAGTTCGACATCATCTCCATGCCATTGAATCAAACACTGACGTATGGTCGATGGTATACAATAGTTCGCATGAATCCAATCATTACCAAGGAGCAAACTGTACGACCCTTTTCCATCGATGACGAAGAATGTGGTGAGCAGAGTCTTACTCCTGATTGTTAGTTCAACGTTTATTGCCCCCGGGTCTTAGATGTATTACCTCCAAAATTCTTAAGCATCATGTCAGTCTCCATCAAATATTATGGTCCTTTGCCAAGTTTACAAAAAGTAGTGTAAGGCATAAGATTGACAGAAGCACCTCCATCCACCAACATCTTGTTCATTGGCTTCCCATTGATAAGACCTTTCATATATAACGCTTTTAAGTGCTGATGCTTGACTGGTCTGTCAAATATTGTTGCTGTACAACTGTTAACTTGGCAACTATCTCCTTATACTCTGATTCATCGAAATCCAAATAAACTTTCTGATCTACCGGAGCTCTGATTTCTGATGGCAATAGAAAAGCCATTTGGATATTAGCCGATGGTTTCTTTCTATCGGCTATTTGCTTGGTATGCCATACTTGGGTTTTATCGAATGTCTGAGCATGTTCCATCTCTTTATTCCTTAGGTGTTGTATCCTTCTCTTCTAACTTCTTCTTAAACCTCCTGGGCACCATTGGCCTTCGTGCCAAACGTACCCTTTCTCGTTGCCTTCTTCATAATCAGCCCAGTCTTGAGCAACAACTCTTTTCCCAAGCTGATCATGAACACTTCCATTTTTTAAGCATCGATCTATGTTATTATGATGATATGTATCTTGAGTATGGATGGACCAGCGGTTGGTTTGAGATCGCCTAAACTCCCAATACTGACTGCTGCATTCTGGACAGTCATGTCTGGTAGGCAACTTCAAACCTTCATTACAGCAATATCTGAAGAAAGGACAATTCCAATGTGATTCAGCTTGTTTCCTTTCATACCTATCTTTTTCCAGTTGATGCTGGTATTCTTGATCCTTTAACCATTGTTGATAATCCTTTTCCTTCGGCCGCTGCCATTTATTCAACAGAATCTGAGATGTGACCCACGACTTTGTCGTCTCTGCTTTTGATGTCTCCCCCTGCTCGTATCGGCTCTTTTGCTCGGCACGACATCTTCTAATCTCTTTGTACTCGTCAGCCGATATTTGCATCTTGGGATCGACTGTTCTAGCTTCTTTTGATTTGGTTGATGTTAGGACCTTAGTTTTTCCTTTGAATAGCCCAACATCAACCATGTTTTGATCTCCTAGGAAAGGATTATCATTAACTTTCATTTTCCGAGGCGTATCAAATTTGAGCCTCCCCTGCTGAATAGCCCTTTGTATATGCTACCGGAAAATTCTGCATTCATTGGTGGAATGAGAAGTAGCATTATGGAATTTGCAGAACTTCTTATTCTTTAATTGATTAGGGGGCAACATGACATGACCATCGGGCAACTTGATCTGCCCTTTTTCAAGTAAGAAATCAAAGAGCTTGTATGATTTGGTGACATCAAAGTCATAGCTCTCCTCGACTCCTCTTCCCCAAGGATTTGGCACCATTACTGTCTTCTTGCCCCAATTCTATTCAGCCGCAGCAACCTCTTCTTCTTCATCTTCATAGTCATCATTGACTGAGTATGGCTCATAAGCTTCAGCTACTATGGTACTCTTCTAGAACCAGGTAACTCTGCGCATACTCTGGAATTGGCTATTGAGAGCTGCTACTTGTTGAGCCAATTGACCCAAGTTATCAAATTCTTGTCCTAGCAGCTTTTCTTTCCACATCGGCAGCATTCCTTGAACAGCTAAAGCAGCTAGTTGATCATCGGCCAAGTTTAAGGAGAAGCACAAGTTCCTAGTTTCTTGAAACCTCTAAAGAAATTTAGTGCCCATTTCATTAGTCTTCTGTCTTATAGTTGTCAGATCGGTAATCTTCTTTTCTCTAGTCCCAGTATAAAAATATGTATGAAACTTCTTCTCCAGGTTAGCCCAATTGGCAATCGAATTGACTGGTAGTGATGAAAACCAAGTGAAGGCTGGCCCTGATAGGGACAAGGAGAAGAAACAAACTCGATGGGCATCCTCAACTGACGCTTCGCCCAATTGTGTAAGATACCGACTGATATGTTCTATCGTGCTTGTACTGTCTTGGCCAGTGAACTTAGCGAATTCTGGGAGCCTATAATTTATTGGAAGAGCGACCAAATCATACCATTCTGGATATGGGCATTTGTACAAAAAGGTTAGCCCTTTTGGCTTTAGACCAAACTGATTCTTCATCATCTCGGTCACCCTCAGCAGTAATTGATCACCTTGCGGATTTGGATTTCTTTGCACCTGCTGACCCATCTATGGATTGAAATCCCGTGTGCCTTGGTATCCTAGATTTGGCATCATGTGAGGGGTGTTATAATCCGTACCATAGTGATACCCTTGTGGAATCTCAATCTGCTAGGCCCTTTTGCTGGCTTGCTGCTTGAAGTCTCTGATTGTAGACATAAGGATCTATATCTCTATGAATCCTTTGAATTGATGGTGCTATTTTTTGAGCCAATGATGGTATGTGGCCTGATGTGCCGAAATTGATCACCTAGCTCTGACTTTGCCTCGCCGGCTATTACACATGCTGTACTGATGGTCCATGATTGTACTATATCTGATTTGTAGTAGTTCCTTGAGCCTGTTTAGATGAAGCCTGAATTGTCTGGACATCACCACTACTAGCTGGTGCTGCTTCTTGATGGCGGGTACTGACTTGATTAGTCCCTTGGGTCGACAGATCTAGAATGTTGTAATAAGCCGGTCCGACCAACTGAAAATCCATGGATCGCCTCTCTCATGGCATTGTGGAATATGTCCACGAAAGCTTTGTTATGGCTTGATATGGCATCACGAACAGATTTGTCTACAACTTTCTTAAAGAAACATCTATCTTCAGCTTCAGTCATATTTGTCTACTCGTGTAGTAGAACTCTTGGTAGTGGAAATTTCTGAACAATTGTGTTGTCGCGTGTTTTGGTGTAAGACAACAAACATTTGCTCTTAAAATCTTCTATAGCTTTGCCGATGACATCTTTATCTCCATCAGGTAGATCTTCATAATGTATCATAAGGATGTCGTTGTTGTTATGAACCACCATGATGATTGTGGTGTACCACCAGGCGTGCCAGAAATGTGTGTGGACACAGAATTTTCGTCTCCGTGCCGAGGACACATGCAGCAAGCCGAAAGGGTCCGCTCGATGGAGCAGATCCGCCTAGCTTCAGCGCAGGGATGGTTGATCCTGCGCAATCCTCCTGAGACGTGCTAGCCAATTTGACCCTATAATTGACAAGGAGAGAAAGTTTATCAGTAATTTCGGGCGGAGCTTGCTGGTGTTGCCAGATAGTCCCGAATGTGAGGCTTTGAGAGCCGATATGAGAGGAGATCGAGTAAATAGTCGATTCCAGCATATTCATAAGAATAAATCGATTAAAGCTCATGGGATTGTGTGAGAAGAATCGATTATCATACAAGATAAATATCATTATTTGAGCAAATATTAATCAATGGCAATAAGATGCTGACAATGATTGGTTTATACTGAGTCAATGATTACAAGCAACCAAACCCCTTTTATATAAAGAAACAATTCAACACCATATAACCATTTCATAAAGATAAATCTAATGAACATATTAGATCTCATCGATCGATATGACCAGTGGGGCATGAGGCAGAATCATGCAGGCCATAGAAACAACAATAGACTCAATGACCCTAACTCATTACTAATATCAGTGGGGCATGAGGCAGAATCATGTAGGCTGTAATACAATAATAAGATCATGGGGCTAACACATCTTTCAATCTATCTTTACTTCAACGGTCTCGTGATGCGAACTGTTCATGAAAGCACTCGATATCAGCTAAAACAGTCAATTTAGGCATAGAGCACAGTTAGGGTCATGCCTTATCAGGAATAGATCTACTAAATAACGATCCCCATTCCACGATGCTAATAGTGGGGTGTGAGGTAGAATCACATAGGCCGTGATAACGAGCCATGAAGCGGTTTTTGCTAGCCAATAGATCCACTCAAAACGCAACACGCCTTAACCGCACGCTATGCACGATTAAGATTGATATAAAACAGCCGATAAAACATAACTCATCATTTAAAGTGCAGATTAGATCAAATTTAGATTAACAAATGATGGGTTAAACAAGATATAAGGCCGATCTAGATCAATCCCAATCGGGCGAAGTGATATTGTTGTAATTAAATGAATAATGGAAGCAATAAGCAATATCAGTAACTTAATGAATCTATCCGAAGAAACACCATCCTTAGATAGAGCCGATAACTTGACCTTGATCTAGTTTGAGCAGTGGGGTGTGAGGCATAATCACACAGGCCATACTTGAACTAGACAAGAGTCGATTACTAGCCTATACCAGAGTCGCAGTGGGGGTCGACCGGATCAATGCAGCCATACAAACAGAGGTATAAACCATGACGGTACTTATAGACAAGCAGTGGAGGTCTACTGGATTGATGCAGCCGTACTCGCTGAAGAACTCATCGAGATCTACTCTACTCCTACTCCTAAGGGGTGGCCGGAGCCAAAAAAAGTAATTGACTTGTATTTGGATTGATTGATTTCTTACAATAGCCGGGGTTTGATATTTATACCTAGAACCCATGCATGACTCCTATCTAAGCACTACTCAGAACAATCTTTGGCCCTAAGAAAACATTCCTAATTTAAGATAACTTGGACTCTAATCTTTCCCTTTTTATAGAGTCCAACATGCTTCGTCCTGGCACTGATCGTAGCCTTCGTCATTATCTGTTGGCGCTACCTGAAGAAAGCCGATTCTAGTGTTGCATTCGAATCAGCTAGTTCCGATCTACATGCAATTGATTCCTTGATGACATGATCTTGGGAGCTTTCAAATCTCTACGACTCTTCTTCCAAATTTTGGTGTAAACAAGATCTGTAATCATCTGGTTCTCTCTTGTTTAGGTGCTCCATACTCGATTGGGTCTGCTTCAAGTTTGCGAGGTGCTCATTCAGGGGCTCCATGTTCCCTTGTTCTTGGAAAATTAGCAGAGGAGTAAACAAAGTTCCGTTCGATGTATGTCACATTGCATGGTGCACTAAAGTCTGGCCCATGTTGTTTCTCAGCGGCCAGACAATCCTACGCGCGACCTAGATTTAAAAATAGGGCTGAAACTAAAAATTATAAATGACACAGTAACAAGTATCATAGGAAAATGTGGAAAAATGAGACTTGCTCGTATGAACTCATCCCTGCATAGTTCTTGCAAGTTCAACAAATTTTATCTAATACATGTAAATAAGAGGAGAGCAGTGCAATCCCACTACTCAATGTCATCCAACTACTACCAATACATACTAGTTCTAACTACATATGATTAACGTGACTTCATACTTGAGAAAAGAAGCTTTTGACCACCATGACACACTTAATCATATGTACTTTTATTTGACACCTAATCGTTGAAGCTGCTATTCGTGCGGTTGTTGGGCAACAACACATTACCAGAGTTGTTGAAGACCATGATTCTAGAGAAATCTTTATGCTTTTACAGCACTGTTGTGGATGCCTATCGGCTCTCTGACTATAGTGTCGACGTCAGTGGAGACTACATCATTTTCAAGATGGTTCACCGTCTGAACTTGATTGGAAGTCCTTATGACCTCAACTATCTCAACAAGACCAAACCGATTCGACGACATTGAGATTTTGTGTGCTCCAGGTACTGTTCATTGTCCTATATCAGTAGTACTACTACTAGTAGTAGCCATGACTGGCTTTGATCTATGGGATAGCACAAAGTCATGTAGTGTATGTGTTGAGCTCATGTAGTAGGAACCCTTGCTAATATAGTATGTTGTGTTATTTGCATGTCTGCGTCAAACTTTGTTAAACTTGCCAGAACCTTGAACCGAGGCACAAGTCTGGCATTAATCTAATGTCGAAAAAAGAGTCATTGGTGTTGAAATGTTACTAAACAAGCAAGAAAGTCCGCCTACCATTTTTTAAACGCTTCGGACAATGAAGATGCTGTAGTGGATGAAGTTTCCTCAGTTGGTTTCTGTTTGTTTTTTTGTTGTCTTGGATGTCTGGCCTGATGGCATGAAGTCATGTATTTTATGTGTGGAGCACATGTACGAGAAGGCAACCACTTGTCTCTCATGGTTTAGATCTGTAGAGGGAATAGGAGAGCTCCGGGAAGGTAGGAAGTAAAACAAGCGGAGTTGCGGATGAGATCACGGCGGTTAGAGCAATGGAGCGAAGATTTACTCAAAGATTTTGAATTTTGATCAAATATATATAGAGGAGTATGATGCGTAATAAGTATTTTATACAACATAAAACAATGAGCTTAATCAATAATTCTCTTCAGGGAAGTGTGAGAGGAATCTCTGCACTACCAGGTCAAGATACATAGACAAATCTTGTCGGCACATTGTAACACCCTAGGTATTAAGCATGCATCTAACCTTGATACTGCATGATCACAATCATCATTGAGCATTCATGAGCATAAGCATATCATGTATTCTATCTTTGTTGGCTTATATTGCATGTGTTATCACTTGATTTCATTACTTATGCTAGGGTTTCCATGTAACCAATGTTAGAAATGTGTGTGGAAACTTGGAAATGCCTTAAAGATGTTTAGAATAGCATAAGGAACAACTTTGGTATTCATGACCAAGGCTAGTTTGGTCTCTAAGTCATTGTTATTGTGTAAGTCATCAAATTTTAGTTGTATGTTTGACCTAGTTTGAACTATGTCATAAAGTCTTTGCATGGCAGTGCACCTTTAAGCAAAGTTGTAGTACTTGAGTAGAGCAACAACTTTTATTTTTGGGTCTTGAGCTAATTTAGTGCATAGCTTGGTCATTTTGAGCTCACAAAAATCAACATTTTACTATTTTCCAACACTTACAAAATTTCTAAGTCATTTCGTGTTTACAGTTTCGTTGGCCCGACTTTGAGATGATATTACTTGCTAACCATTTAGAATTAGACCTTGATCCTTTTAGAGTAATTGTAGATGGTATATAGGGCTTCAACTTTGGTTTAGATTGTTTTCACTGATGATCCACGGATTAGGAGATTAAGGACCTCGAAATCACACTGTCAGGCTCGAGCTCGGGGCTATGATGGCCAAATCCGGCCGGCTTCAGTGGCCGACCGACTTCAGAGACTAGCCACCGCGTGGAGGTCGCACGTTGCCGCCGGCCCGCTCGGTCAGGCCATGTCGGGCTGCAGCGCACCACATCACTCCCCAGCGCTCGCCCATGACGCCCCGCACTCCCATTTCCTTTCCCTAGATTCTCCTTCGCCTTCTCGCAGCAGCCGCAGCAGTTCAGCGCAGCATTAGCTCACCGCCGTCGCCATTGCTGGCACCAGCTCGCACCGCATCACTCATTCGCTACCACAGCAGCTCCATCCTGATCCCACCACACCACCGCACCCGCATTGCTAGCTAGAAGCGCTCGGTAAGATCTTCTCGCCGCTCACGGCCTCGCCGGTGAGTCACCGTCGTGCCACGTCACTATGGCCGGGATGCCTCCGTCCGTCGTTTGCCACGATAGTGGTTGCGCTAGCTTTGCCATAGCTTGTAGAGTCTTGGCCGAACCCTAGATCGAGCCATCATGGCCAGCTCCGGCGTCTCGCCATCATCCCACTCTGCTGCACCGCCATGAGCGCCACCGTCGTGCTTAGCTCCGGCAATCGGTCCAATTAGTTAGCTCATTGTGTTCGGGATGTCGTGGTGATCGTCGTAGTACCAGTGTCGTCGCCGGAGAAGCTCACCGTCGGCAAACTCCGGCCGTCCCGCGCCGTTCCTCTATTTTGCTTTCGCTGACATGCGGGCCCGTCTGAGGCGTGGACCCCGACTGTCAGCGGCTCTGTTGTAAAAGCTATTTCATTTATTTCTAGATTTGCATGCAACTTTCAAAAAATTATAAATGGAGTTCTAGTGGTCCAATTCTTGTGAACCAAATTTTGTTGTGATCCTCATGAAGTGTAGTTTTTTATAAAAATATGAAATGTACATTTTCTAGTATTTTTCAGGGTGATTTAAATATAGTTAAATGAGTGCTTTTTGAATGTTAGTGATCTTGTAAAATAGATATCTTGAGCTAGAAAAGTCATAAAATTGTGATTCCAATTTTGTTAGACTTGTGTTGACATGCTCTATCTAGGAAAAATATTAAACTTGCTGTAAACTTGAGTTAAGTAGGGTCTTTCTATTTATCTATTAATAATTGGCATTTTCTAAGGAAAATTGTAGGGATAAAAATGTGCAACATATTGATATGCAAATTTTTGTACAGTGGTATGGCACTAATATGAAGCTAGGAAAAATATATAATCTGTTGTTTGACACTTTTCTATAGGGTTTACTATTTTCACTAAAATAGACCTTGCTAGCTTGTCATTCTTGTAAAGGATGTTATACATGGTCAAATGGCATGAAACTTTTACAATAGTCTATTGGTAGCACTTGTAATCCACTGTAATTTTTTGAGAATTTAGTGTGCACATTTGTATGTGTTTGTTATTTTCCCAAATTATCAAATTAAATTAATAAAGGCATTTAAATGAATAGTTTGGGCTTGACCATTATGTTTCTTTGAGTGTATTTGGTATGCTTGAATTGTTGGTATACTTGGTGACGTCAAATTTTGAATGCTTACATGTAGTAAAAATATTGTTGCTTTATAATTGGAGTTAGAAGGGTTTTTAGACAGATTCTGTGGTTTGGTATGTTATGTAGTCTAAATGATGTTTTCTATAGAAATGGTTAATAACAAAGTTGTAGGTAACTTCTTTATCTATCTTGTGTAAAAATTTTAGGGCAATAGGCCAAAGAGTTTAGGAGTTATAGCTGTTTAAATTTAGTCTCCCGAAATACTTGTTCTCTGAAATTTCTGGACAGCACTGGATAGATTTCCTGTTTTGGTTAGGATAGATTGTGAATTAGCTTTTGGTGATTAAATAAGACATGTAGGAAATTTGATAAGATTTCTAGAAAGTCCAATATAACAGCATTTAGATAAGTAGAACTTCAGTTATGATGTGAACTTGTAACTGCCATGTGTAGCTTAGACATTGCCTTGTGTGAAAATTGCAAGTAGATAGAGAAGAGATATGCACCTACTCAGTTAGCCTAGAGTTAGCATTGTTATCATTGTGCTAATTAACATCATTATCGTAGCATGTACCTTTCCATATCACATCAACTATGATCCTTCTTATGCATTCATGAGACTTATCTATGCATATGCATGCAATAGGTGCCACCGAAGAGATCACATTGGTGGAGCTCGACGACGATCCACAAGAGGAGACTCAGGAAGTGTAGCACCAGGAGGTTCCTAGAGAAGGAGAGCCTAAAGTCGATCACCTTCCGGAGTGCCCCGATCATCAGCCGTCAACGTTCGTGAAAGGCAAGCCCCGGAGCATTATAAGCCTCCCTACATTATTAATGTCACCAAAAGTTATTCGTATTGATGCATTACGTGATAGGAGTTGTTTGCAAACACTTGCTGCATATTACCTTTCCTTGACCAGAAATATCTACCATGAATCCTATTTAAGTCCAGGAACGCTTATCATGCTTAGCTATGCTTAGACCGGTAGAAGTCGGGTGATTTCCTGTCACCTACGAGCTATAGGTGATAACTTGATCATGGTTGGCTATATTGTGCTATCGTGGAACATAACTAGGTATTGTTGAATAAATGGAGACCAGGTGGAGTCTTATGTTGTGGTATCATAGTGATTCCATCTGTGTCATTTAAGGACCGGCTGTTGGAGGGTTATCTTGTCATGTTGAACGCACTCCTCTCACATAGTTGGAGGTTTATCTTTTTAAGTTGAGCTACTCGGCTTCACGGTTAGAACGAGTTATCCGGCCAGCTAAGTTCTAGGCATGCATTCAATATGATGTGAGGACGTACAGCGAATTGGGCCTTAACCGACACAGACGGGGATAAATAGGCACCAAGACCTCCATGCCTTGTTGCTTCTCTATCATAATCTCGCCCGGTCTTCTTTTATTTATCAACACATGGTTATTTCCACAATAGCAAATATAATCAATCGTGCTTTGGTATCCACCTATATCTCGCAGGTGATAGGAAATCACCTAACTTCTACCAGTCTAAGCATTGCTAAGCATACATTCGATCCTAGACCTACATAGGGTTCAAGGTATATTTTTGGACAAGGTAGTTCTATGCATCAAGTGGTTCCAATAAACTCTTATAACCTAATGCATCAAACATAAAAGGACTCAAGTGATATTTATAAAAACATAGGAGGCTTATAATGCTTCGAGGCTTGCTTGGGATCCAACACTAGGTCAGTGTTTGTTAGATGACACTAGCTTAGCGAGCATCTCCCATCTCGGCACTTGCTTAGTCTTTCCGTCTTCTGGACAGATTCACCAAACTCCATCTTTGGGTTCGGCTCCAACATCATGTCCTTCACGTGGTGCATTTAGCATACCTAAATGAGGTGCAACAATGCATACGTATGGATACATGAAAGGGCAACACGTAAAGCATTCATAAAAGTACACCAAACCAATGTAAGCACCAAGAGCTATTTAACTTAATCATCACTCAAGCATAACATAGGAGATGGCAAGCACATCAAGCATGGCACCCAAATTACTTGCGTGTAGCCATGGCAAGTATTCATCAATCGATGTCAACTTAACATGTTTAACCAACCAGGGCAAGCTAAAGCATTCAACCTACATAAGCAGTTTCTGGACAGCAGCACAATAGTCACTTGTTTTACTCATGAACAGAGATCCTTGCATCCAATAAAGGTTATCCTAGACTTTCTGGAAAGCTAAATAAATTGTCTACAACTTTGTTATTTACACCTAGAGCTGATTTAAATGTTAACATGGTTGAAAAATACTAACAAGCAGATCTGCACAAACTAGGACAGAAATCTGACAGTAACTTCATAAATGTATATATGAAGTTCTAGACATCCAGTAAATATAATTCTTAACTTTATATAAATATTATTAAGTTATTTATAACTTTATTATTATCATCTTAAAATGATTCTATAGATAACAAGGTTAAACAACATCAAGAAGGCATCTCTGTTCAGATTTGGACAGAATCTGCCATTCCACTTTGAACAGCAATAACTAGAGTTCTAGACCACAAAAAGCAGTGATCTTAGATATTTTAGAAATCTTAGGAAAAGCACCACAACTCTACTATTATAATCAATACATGATTCCACGTTTAAATGAGGCAAACAATACAATCATTCAGATCTGTCCAGAGAACAAGCAAAACCTGACTGCAAACTTGTAAAATCTATAACTCATAAACCATCAGGCCTAAAATCATGCACTTTTAGGAAAAGAAAGATAAACAAATTATCTACAACTTTTGTATTCAACATATCTATAGAACACATAATTTTCATCACGAACATGTCACCACCACAAAAACTATACATGCAGCCATAACAGCAGAGGCATGCTGAATTCATTTATCATTTAGTTGCTACAAACCAACATATTCTTGACATATTTGCTACCCCAAACATCTTGGAATCTTATTCAAACAATCATAGCATGTAGGAATAGCTACTAGAAGCATCACATGACAATAAATACATGTATATGTTCACGATATTCATTCTCTACTTTAATAATGCAACTTATGTATTATTTTTAGTACTATACGAGAACAACTAGTTTGGGGCTAAGACTTTTATGAGTGGTATATGTTATCAAAACATGTCTACTACACAAATTTCACTAGCTCAGGTTTTATAGATTAATTATTACAAAAAAGACAAACTGCTAATGCAAGAAAACTTGTGAGAGCAAGATAAATCTAAAACACACTATTTTCTGCAAACACATGGCCATATTATGTATCAACATGACACAACAACATCATACCAAGGTAATGGAACCACCTTTTCCATTTTTGCATATATAAATTATTTATAAACATTTAAAATGATTTATCAAGCATTAATAAGTTAAATTAATAAATTAGTCATACCGCATCCAATGACCATGAAATTTTTACCACAGCACACACATAGAATCAATAGCCTACCATAAAAATTTCACCTCATTTGGAACACCACAACTTTAGATATGAATTTATACCTAGAAAACCCTAATTAACATAGATAAATAAAAACAGTAAAAACCTTATACTAACACATATCGTATTATGACTCTACTACATAGATCTACTCACAAGGATTCCAAAAAGTCCACGTTTGCTATTTTATTATTTTTCTATGATTTATTATAATTTTCCAAACTTTTAGCCATAAAAGAAAAACAAACTTGCATCTAGGACCCCGAACTTCTACGAAAATAAATTCCAACGAAACAGTCCTTCTAGGCACTGTTCAACTGAGTCACAGCTTTGCACTTAAGCTCTTCCCTTTCTTCTTATTGCTGTGCGAGGTCCCTCTTCGTCTTCCTCGTCGAACAAAGCAGAGTAGGGCACGGCAGGGGAGGCTTCGGGGTTGGCCGGCCTTGGCCAGCAGGAGACAGCAGCGGCAGGGAGCACCTAGGGCCCAAAGCACACCCGTGGGACTGCCTGGCCATGCGACACCTGTGGCACAGCCCCAGTGGTAGTGGCGGCTGTAGGCGGTGGCGCTGTCGAGCAACCGGTGTAGGGAAAATGAGAGTGAAGGAGGAGGTGGTAGTGTTCTTGGCTTGCGCCGTAGAGGAGTGGAGCAGCAGGATGCAGCGGGGGCAGAGCTCTGCTGGCCGTAAATGGCGGACGCGGCCATGCCCAGCACGGGCAAGCGCTAGAGAGCGAGGAAGGGGATGGGGAGGGCGAGGCGAGTGAGAAGGTGTAACACCCTAAAATTTCATTTGCAAATTAGTAATTAAATTTGAGCATTTATTTGATTTTCTACGCATTTTAATCTAGGTCAAATAATAAATTTTGGTTAATTAAAATTACTATAAGGTTTAAAAACATGTTTGTTGCATTCATGCCAAAGCATACTATTTTTGGTTAAGTGTAGGGCTAGGTTGTTTGAGGTTGAATTCAAATTTCATTTGAATTTAATCAATTTTCAAAGATCTAAAAATAGAAAAGGATTTTCTTTTAAAAACTTTCTTCTTTCTCCTATCTAGCCCAACTCTAGAACCGGCACAGGCTTTTTTTCTTTCCCCGCATCCAGTTTTGCCCTTGGGCCATTGGTGGCCCATTCCCGAACCACCTCCTTCCCTCCTCCTATCACACGCAGCAGGACCAAGTCGAGGACGCCGGCCTTTCTCCCATGCGCTCAATCAGCCTAGCCACGTAGCCCACTCCTGCACCCTCTCTCCCTCCTCTTTCTCTAGTGACCGAGACCCGCTCGTCAGCCGCCCGTCTTCCCCTTCCTTCTTCGTTCCTGGTGATGGCGTTGCCATCCATGGCAACTCGCCCGCCGCACCCGCGCCAGCCAAGGAATGTACAAAATCCATTGATTTCTGCTGCTCCACCACACCACTTCCCTTGTCTGCCATGCCCTCTCGTCAATAAAACCCCAACCCAAGCCCTTCCTCTCTTCCTTTCCCATTCACCGCTCGAGCTCACACCCCTACCGCTCCAATTCGCCCGCTCCAGTGCTCGTCGGTCCTCGCAGTCGTGCCTAGGAGCTCTGCCGTACTGCACTAGAACCGTAGGTGCCCTCCACTCCTTGTTTTGGCCTCGGATTGCACGAGATTACACTCACCGGCGGCCTTCTTTTCCTCAGCTTGTCATCACACACTGCCGGTCTCATTAGAGCCCTCCACGTCGAGAACCCCATCATCGAGTTCGTGGTATACTCCTCGTGCTCCTCGCCCTTCCTATTTAGAGTTTGGTGCTCTGGAGTGCCATATCGGCAAGTTCCAGTGCCCACCAGCCATGGTGCCACCGCAGAGCCGTTGTCTCGATGAGGATTTCCACCTTGCTTGGTGTCGTATTGAGTTCGCGTGACCGTGTGTAACATTTTGGCACCCTCATTTTGGAGTGACATGGCCGGTATCATCGTTGTAGTGTCCGCTGCCAAGCTCGGCTCACCACCGGCCATGGCGTTGGCCGCGGTAGCTTATGCCTCGGCAGCCCGTGCTTCCCGAATGCACCAGAACCATTCATTTGTGAATAGATGGCCGAGATTAGATACCCCTTCGGGTTACATAACCGGCCCACCACAAGAGCCATGGGCTCGGTCCACACCCTCACCCGCACCAGTCCACGTGCACGTGGTGCACCGCACCAATCCTACGCAGCCACGTGGTGCCTGGTCAGCAGCAACTCTATCAACAACTGACCGATCACACCTATTTTTCAGAAAAAACCTTCCACTTTCCAAAAATCAACGCGTGCTCCATTTCTATTCAAAATAGTTTCTTTTTAACCCTATTTTTATTCACTTTAGCCCCTGTAGTTTTAGAAAATAGTGCATGCCGTCCATAATTCATTTAAATTCAGATTTTATTAGTTTAGATTCAAATTTGAGTTCAGTTTATTTATAGAAATGCCATTGAAACTTATTTCATGCATAACTTTCGTGTTTTAAGTCCAATTTGAGTGATTCTTTCGCTTATGTGTTCATAGCAGTATGTAGATTAGTTTTATAAGTTTTCATTTTATGTTTCTACTATTTGGTGTACTGTTCTAATAGAAGTATCTTTGTATGCATGTGATGATTGGAATGGATGCTTGATTGGTGAATTGGAACACGTTTAGAGGATGATCAGTTCGAGGTTTCTGAGGACTAGTTGGGAGACCAGCAGTACTAGGAAGGAGACTTTGAAGAAGGCAAGTGTAGCAAAGGACCCTTGTACCTATGAACTCTACAATTCATATACATGCATGTGTTTAAATTTGAAGTACCTTTAAGGACTTTAACTAGATTACTATTTGTACCACATATCCTTGATACCTATGGTTTGGGATGCATTTTGGATAGATGATGCAGCACTCAATATAAAATAATTGTTAAACATGACAAAAGGTATTATGCAATATGTTAAAATGGAGCTTTTTAGCAACAATTAGGGGGCTAGAGTACTGGGTTGAGTGCTCTAGTACCTCTCCATAAGGACTTAATCCTGAACTGGCCACCCAGGAGGTTTCGTACAACCCCGAGTGTCATATGGCTCTGACTTTAACCTATTAACTAGGTTGTACTAGCTTGTTTGTAGCTTTCCGTAAGGGCAAGAGGGGGCACTAGTTGGTATGTTTCTTTTCATGCTAGGGTGTGTACCGTGCCGCGACCATGAGTGCCACTCCTAAAGGAGGGCCACATACGGCTAGACGGCTAAAACCTTAGTAGCTATGACCTATTAGTGCGACTAGCGAAGGGTTACATAGTGAAACCCTGCCACACTTCCTAGGTAGAGGTGATGTGGGCTTTGCAAACCCTGGCATTGGGAATCACGGCTCAGTGGGTAAAGTTGTATAATTTCTATAGAAACAATTGACCTGTTATAACAGCCATGCTCACATATACGAGCGATCTGGATCCTTCATGATTAGTGATTACTATGGATGGTTGGGAATTAATATAATCTTGATTATTTACTACCAATTGGGTTGGGTTTACTCACTAAAGTTGTGATTCGGGATGCTAAAACTTGACCAACTAAAATTGCTAACCACAGTCAAAGTGTGTCTAGCCTTTGAGCCTTATAGATCCCTTTGATATACTTGCTAAGCATGGTGAGCTTACACTTGTTTCACATTCAATGAAAATCCCGGATGGGTAACAGATAACACATATGAAGAGTTTCCAGAGGATGTCTAGGACTACTAGGAAGATGTCCCCCAGTTGGAGTCCTTGTGTCATAATGGGCTTAATTATCTACTCTATGTAATAGTATTGCCGACGAGCAGGACTTATGACAATTTTGTGATGAGATTATGCGATGTAATAAAGTACTTTACTTTGATATTATTGCTATTTGAGATTATATGTGTGTTTGGACATCCTGGGCGCACATATATGAGCACTTGGTTTTGTTATGCAAAATTTGGTGTGATAGAAGGGAGCATCTGGGGGCAGCTCAGCACCTCACCATCACCGGTAGAAGGCAGGGGCATGCGGTAGCCATGGTGGGGGCAAGACCGGTGCATGGAGGATGCGTCGAAATTTCCTCAAACAGGTGGTGAGCGATGGTCAGGGCAAGGTGGGAGCTGATTTTGGGCCGGCTATGGGCCGATTTGGACCTTGGGCCCAAAAGCAAAGTTGAAGCCCACCTAATGATCTACAAAACACATTAAGGATGCCTAGCCATTAGAGTTCTCCATTAGCAGCTAATTAAGCCTGAAGTTCACAGTGCCAGCGACTAATCAAGGGTTAAGCTTCGCCCTGCTTGTGCTCCAATTACTTGGTACAAAAATGGTCAAACCGATCCCAACCTTTTGTATGTCCTTCTTCAAGATGTAAACTCCAACTTTTATATTTGGCTCAACTTGAGTTGCTTAACAAAAATCTGAGAACACGAGATGCCAATTATCATTGCCACTGAAATTCCAGACATAGCCGAAATTTTGAGATCCAAAACAGCATTGGGTTCCGTTTTGAGTCCTCAGTTTGACTAAGTTAGGGACCAAGCTAGCTCATGACCCTTAAACAAAGTTTTTTGTGCACATCTTGCTCTGCTACTTTGGTCAAAGGATTATGGACTGGTTCAGCTTGGTTAGGAAGATACAATTCTCCAAAGTGGGGTACACAAAACTAAAACAGAGATTCTGTTAACTCCTAGAAACAGTTAATCTTTGTTGATTGTGAAACTAACTTTGAAGATCCAAATGAACTCCAAACTCGATGAGACTTGCTTCATTGTTTCCAACACAAAGTGTACTTCAACTCATATTAAGGAATCCAGTCGAGTCACCATATGAATTTGGAAGATAAAAATTCACAAACATGTCAACTCACTGTTGTCGGTCAGGGACAAAAAAATCCTAGAGACACCAAAACAGCATTGTATCCAAACTTGAGGCCATTGTTTGAGCCACTTAGGTGTTGAATCAGGGCTTGGTACAAAAATAAAGTTTGTTGTACTCCATTCAAACTTCAACTTTTATTTAAGGTCCAACTCCATGCAAGCAACCCAAGCAGTTGGTCAACATAGGTCAAAACCATATCATGAGAAAGACAATTTTAGCCATTCCCACACTTAGAACCATTTTCTTGACATTTGCTCAAAACAAACCCTTCATGACTTTTGTTCATGAGTTGAATTAGAGTTGTTTGAGCAAGGTTGCAGGTTTGGTCGACATCCCATGTTCCCATTCACCTAATGAAGCAATTCAAGAAAGATTATAACTCATCATTTCATGTGACTTCTTGATTCCAAACTTCACGAAACTTTTCCACTGGTCAAGATGGATGCATGTTGATGTAATGTACATGAAATAAGCATGTTTAACATTAGTCATGCCTAATTTTAACTAGGGTCCACATGTAAGCAAAGGTGTGTTGTCCGAGTCCAAGTTGGAGCTCATTTTCATAGGTTTGACCTCAATACCTTCATCATTACTTCCAGATTATGAACTACAAATCATAATCATTGCTTGATATATCCTACTTAAGTCCAATTTTGCTGCTTAACTCGTGACTAACACCCAGGGGGCTACAGCCCTCCCCCCTTATGGGAATCTTGCCCTAAGATTCGATGCGAAATACTTTTAAGGGAAGAGAAGCATGCCATCCATTTTCTAATATCAGCGATAGCATTAGGCTACTTAGCTTCGACCATCAGCGAGACTGATTTGGTCAAGACAACTTTCTGATATTTGCTCTTCGTAGTAAATTTTGTCTGAAGAATTTCTTTCATTGACTTTCATAAAGCATTGTTACTTTGGGAGTAATCCAAGATAACACAACACTTCATTCTCAGGAAATGGAGAGTACTATGGAGCATAAACTAACTACCCATAATATCTATTTCCCTAGTGAATATAGCATGGACCATGTGAACTTTGCACTAGACTACAAGCTTTTGAAAGCTACTCATTACAATGGTTCCATGTTCATTTACAAAGTTCGAAAAGCAGTCCTCTACCAAAGTAGCTTGATTACATCCTTTCATAAGGGATGAGATCACAGATGGGGTAAGCATCCTCCGAGGCTATAAGAAACCAACTAACCAACAGACAATGTCTATGCCGGTCGTAACTGTTCAATCACTCAGATGCCAACCGATGGAAAACTACATAATGTTTCATGTGTGCAGTTCTCTTTCTCTAATGATAACACTTTATTATCTGAGTCCGTTGAGTGAGCGGTGAATGTGATAGCTGACTCTGTTGACTCAGCATTTTCGATGATCATTATTTGAGGGAATCCTCATATCAAGCGGCAACGGTTATCGTGGTTGAATCAGATGCAACCTCTTGGGTAAAAACACATGGAAGGTACCAAAGGACAAGTCCTCCTTGGAAATCAGTACTGAAGAAGGATGATAACGTGGTCTGGAGGACAACAAAGGTTGCAAGTATACACCAACTGGAAAAATAGTACACTACCAAGCAGGTTGAGCACAATTTGCCTTCATGGTGCAGTGGTACAATAAGTTGGGTTGACTTGCACTTCAGCAAAACTAGCCTTGTTGGACTACTTTTGACATTGAGGCTTCTTTCTAATGTCGATCAACAACTCAAAATCATAATATGAAATCTGTTGTTTGACACTTTTCAAATTGTTTTCGACTCGTAATGGCACAAATTGACTTGTAGAACACCTTGACTGCTCAAGCATTGTTGATATGAGAGGGCAAAAGCAAGCCACAAAGGGGTGCAAGGAGTCTCCTCTAGGGCACATAAATGATTATCTAACAGCAAAACATTGACCATGTTGGTAATCTTGGCATCAATTACAAACACAACCTTCTATTTGGAGGGGTGATAGCAGTCCATAGAGAAATCACAGCTTCTGTACACTTTGGTTTTTAGTTCATATCTCACAAACTATGGCTCCATTGTGCATAAATTTTGGTAGGCATTTATATCCTATAGTCCTTTAACTACTGACCAAAATTCAGCTCAAATGGACACCGTTGGCTATCCAAACAAATCAGCTCAAATGGACACCGTTGGCTATCCAAACAAATCATCTACCAAAACCGCTTGGTTCTAAAATTTTTGTGACCTGAACTGACAAAGCATCTCTCAAATCTGATGCTTTACTCATCCAATACTCAAACCAACTTAAGACGTCAAAATATCCTAAGCGAGGAATGAGCTCATCAAGTTTTGTGACAATCCAACCATGTTTGATCCTCTAATCACTGGCTTAGGGATAACCAGTTTAGTGCCATGAAATCTGGACAGATTTCCCGCTCTTCTTTTCCTTTGCATCATACATTGTGGATTGTGTTCTACACGCTTTAACTCTCCTTATAGAAGCAACAATAGCTTTCTCACTAAGGATCGAGGCTAGGGTTTTCCTCACATGCTTCTCAAGGAACAACTCCAACCATTGATTTAGGCACCAGCTCAACGATGTACAAGCATTGGACTGGTGGGCTATTTTTGTAGGGCACAATGCATACTTCACATGGAGGGGCAGTCCTACAAGATAAGGGACCGTTTCCAACTACCGTTCTATACTTCCTCTAATAGAGTCCTGAACAAATCCTTTGATAGCACCATATACATAATGATGCTGACCGAAACTAGGGACGTGCTTTCTCTAGCTCTTTACATAGCTGATACAGTATCCTGCACTATCTGTGTGATTGTCCAAGATGGAATTGACTTGATGACATAGGGTTTGGAGAAGGAAGCGGTACTTGCATTGCTGACCAGCTTTACTATTTCTTTGCTTAACATTGTTCTGTGAGACATAGCCTTCGTAGTTACTAAAGAGTTATCACCTAGCTGTAGCTTAACTTTCCTATTGGTAATTAATTAGTTGTTCCTCAACACTTAAAAAGACTCTAAAACTTCCTTGTTGGTGGCAACAATTGTAGTTATGTGCAAACAGATAGTCACCATGGAAGTCAGCAGAAAAGGGGTCACCGAAGAAGGTCAGTTATTTGACTATAGGATCACCTTGCACATAAAGATCAAGGCTTGTATAGAAAGCTCATGAGCACCAGGAAACCTATTACAGGGCATAGTATCCTGGTCCATTTATCATCCGATTGATAATTTGTCCAACTTTAAGTGTTGTATACCTTTCTGATCCAATGGGGATGACATAAGTTGCTCACTAGATGATCGATGTCATTACAGGGATAGTCAAGCAGAGTCACTTGTCTACCACCTCTTGTAGTCTGTTAATGTTTATCTCAGTGACATGTTCTTTAAGGTTATCCTCTGGACGACTTCAGAAGGAAGTCCTATTGCATTCGGTCCAACATATAGATCTTCTGACAAGATAAGGAGAGATAACCAAGGAAGAGCTCATGAGAAGACAACTCATCGGTGTAGTTCAATAATGGATCATGATTAGAAATCTTGATACCAGAGCGTGCTGACCAACCTTGTGGCTGCAGTCCACAGGATGCCCTCGGTTTTGTCGTGGCACCTTAGATCGCTAATCGTGGCACCATTACCGAACCTACAACCCACAAGAATTCTCACATGGTACAAATTTGGTTGCATAGGAGAAGCACCATGCAAGGAGGGACAACAAGCAAAGGTAGTCACAAGGTTAGGAGCCAACAAGGGGGCGATTCGAAGATCAAAACACAGCACAAGGGAACATAAATTAACTAATGAAGACAACTGAGCATGAGACTCTTGTTTTATTTTCACGCACGCCTTGCGTCCATTAAGGGATCTAATAGATAATCGATTAATGTGAGTTTTGGTCTTGTCGAGCAGCAACATGAGATCAAGAGTGATAAACATCTAGAGACTTGAAAGGGTTGGAGACAAAACAAACGAGATTCGAGGGATAGAACCGATACACTGACTAGGGATTGAGTTGATAAAGCAACGACATAATATATGAGGTAAAGGTTCTAAAGCCAGGGCAGATAAAATTAGTGTTGCACTAGACCATCTTTAGGATAAGAAGCAAGGAGGTCCGACAAGGATTTTTGAGTAGGGTCCTCCCACACAGGAGCGAGACAACCACGACACATGCAAGCATTCAAGGGAACTAAGCTGGGGCTTAAGGTCAAGTAAAGGCATGGATATAGGTCTTCGTAGCGCAACATTCAAGGGCTAGCAACCATGTGTACAGGCTCAGACTCCTAAGAGAAAACTTAATTGGAGACGACAACCATGAGATTATCAAAACTTGGATGCTATTCTAGGATAGCACTCCTCAACACTCGTATGCTTACCAAGGACAAAAGGGGTGACAGCTACGGCACTACCTAGATAATGAGCATCCACACATACATCATGGTCTTAAGCAAGCATTTCGAAACACTCAATCCAATTAGCTTAAGCAACTATTACTAAGCACAAAGCTCGCACATAACAAGCAGTCACCTACAACAACACCACTACACATATCATGCAAAACATGGTGGTAAGGTATTGTTATCTTTTATTTCCTTTTTACTGAGTAGGTGGATAACTCTTCAAAACAAGTTTTACTTACATTTAGCAAATTAGTTTTCTGTCATGCACAACATGACCATATGGTTACAACAAGTTATCCATTAATAGAACAAGGGTGAGGAGCATGTTTATGCACAAAGCAACAATCATGATGTATGCTCGTCCTATTCGTCCTCACGAAATTGCTAGCCTAAGGTGGCAATCATGTTCTATGTTGGTGGCATAACATGTACTCTCTCGATATATAGCTAGTCATCAGCTACATTCAATCTACGCATTCGTGGTTAGCATACCTACAGAAGGATTTCATTTCAGCCCAACCCTACAATTATATATGTAGAAATGAAAGTCTGGGCTCTAGGTTGCAAGCTAAATACTTCCATATATATACTTCCGTATCAAAGCTACCCAAAAGTAAATACGTCTATACATACATATAGAATATGCATATATAGTCGTATCAAAGCTAACCCACAATTAAATACTTCCGCATATATATATATGAGATATATATACTTAAGTATCAAAACTACCTCTCCCCTTTGACTGCACGCTCACATCTTGCGGTCATACCACTCACCATCTTACCTGGGCATAGAGGTATGTTGATCCATACATTACCATTCAAACGAATGGCATCCATATACAATAGCACACCATATGGACAACGAAATAAAAATTGCAAGAAAGTAAACCCCCCATAGTTAGTGTTAGTTTACTTATTGCCACCTAAAGGTCCTTAATTGGGCTTAACTGGAGGTTGTCACTAGCATTGATTTGCAAATAAGTTTTGACAAATTTGCTTGTAGCTAAAGTTTTAGTCAAAATAGGCTTTTTAAAACCAAAACTTGGCTTTTAAAACTATGTATATGACAATGTTATGCTTAATCTTGCTCTAATACGAGCTGTGACAGAATCGCCCAATTTATACAAGATCAAGTCTATCCCCGTTAAACATGTTGACACGCACATACTTTTACTTATATAAACCTGGTAGTCCGCTGAGTGTCATGAAGGACCTCTGTAAATCAACATCACAATCAAGATCGCATGATTAAGCAAATACACATCATATACACAGAGTTACAACGGAAATAATGTTTAAAATGAGTTTACAAATTATAATACATGTTTAGGTTTCAAAACCGATTAGTGAAAACAACATAGCTTTCAAATGATTACAATAATATAAGTTCCAAATACATTGCTAGCATAAGTGACATCCTCTGATAAAAGCATATAGATGAGAAATAAATATAGAGCCACCAAGCCCACCGGCGGTTAGCCACCATCTTCAGCAGGCCGAGAACTTCACTTGCAACATGGTGGGATAAACCTTGAGTACTCGAATGTACTCGGCTAGACTTACCCATCATAAACCAGAAATAAAGTGACTCCAAGGATCATGCAAGGCTTTATAGGTGGAGCTTGACAACATTTTGCATAAAAGCCACTAGTTGAGCTATACATTTTATAATTCGGTAACCAAGTTAATTATAGCTATTCATCTCCAGATTAGCAACTAACCTATGCTAAACATGTGGAATATCATTTAGTAACATGTAATAGTAACCATAGCTGGTGTACCATTTCCATATTCATCATAACCATCAAATTCCATCAATTAATGCTACGTTGCCGTTGCTCAGTCAAGTTCTAACTATCCGGGAGTGACGGTGACTCGAATCGATTCCAACCAGCTGGGGAGTTATTCCTAACATAACCCCAGACATACCTACGCCAAGGTAGTCTTAGGTCACCTTAGGTACAACTCAGGTCCAATTCATGGGTTCGATCAGCGCCGCACAACTAGGGACAACCAGCTACCAGGATGATCAGGACTACCCTACCCTTGGGCTCACATCTGCCTCCCCGCACATCCTTACTACCATCTAGAGTGCGCACTCTAAGAGAACGAGGCCCGACCTGAGTTGAGCAACTGGCCAGCTAAGTGCTAGGCATGCATTCAACATGACTGGAGGACATACAACAAATCGGTCCTTAACCGACATAGATGGGGATAAATAGGCACCAAGACCTCCATGCCTTGTTGCTTCTCTATCACAATCCCGCACGGTCTCCTTTTATTCATCAACACATGGTTATTTCCACGATAGCAAATATAGTCAACCGTGCTTTGGTATGCACCTATATCTCGCAGGTGATAGGAAATCATCTGACTTCTACCGGTCTAAGCATTGCTAAGCATACATTCGATCCTAGACCTACATAGGGTTCAAGGTATATTTCTGGACAACGTAGTTCTATGCATCAAGTGGTTCCAATCAACTCTTATAATCTAATGCATCAAACATAAAAGGACTCAAGTGATATTTGTAAAAACATAGGAGGCTTAGAATGCTCTGGCGCTTGCCTGGGATCCAACACTAGGTTAGTGTTTGTTAGATGACACTCGCTTGGCGAGCATCTCCCATCTCAGCACTTGCTTAGTCCTTCCGTCTTCTGGATGGATTCACCAAACTCCATCTTCGGGTTTGGCTCCAACATCATGTCCTGCACGTGGTGCATCTAGCATACCTAAATGAGGTGCAACAATGCATACGTATGAATACATGGAAGTGCAACACGTAAAGGATTCTTAAAATTAGACCAAACCAATGTAAGCACCTAGAGCTATTTAACTTAATCATCACTCAAGCATAACAAAGGAGATGGCAAGCACATCAAGCATGGCACCCAAATTACTTGCATGTAGCCATGGCAAGTATTCATCAATCGATGTCAACTTAACATGTTTAACCAACCAGGGCAAGCTAAAGCAATCAACCTACACGTGCAGTTGTTAGACAGCAGCACAATAGTCACTTGCTTCAGTCATAATCAGAGATCCTAGCATCCAATAAAGGTGATCCTAAACTTTTTGGAAAGCTAAAGAAATTATATACAACTTTGTTATTTACACCTAGAGCTGATTTAAATGTTAACAGGGCTGAAAAATACTAACAAGCAGCTCTACACAAACTTGGACAGAAACTGACAGTAAATTCATAAATGTATATATGAAGTTACAGACATCCAGTAAATATGATTCTTAACTTTATAGAATTCTTATTAATTTATTTATAACTTTCTTATTATTATCTTAAGATTATTCTATAGCTAACAAGGTTAAACAACATCAAGAAGGTATCTCTGTCTAGATTTGGACAGAATCTGCCATTCCACTTTGAACAGCAATAACTAGACTTCTAGACCATCAAAACCAGTGATCTAAGATATTTTAGAAAGCTTAGTAAAAGTACTACGACTATCCTATTATCACCAATACATTATTCTATGTGTAAATGAGCCAAACAATACAATCATTCATATCTATCTAGAGAACATCTGGCTCCCCGCACATCCTTACTACCATCTAGAGTGTGCACTCTAACAGAACGAGGCCCGACCTGTGTTGAGCTACTCGGCTTCACGGTCGGAACGAGTTATCTGGCCAGCATAGTGCTAGGCATGCATTCAACAAGACCGAAGGACATACAACAAATCAGTCCTTAACCGACATAGATGGCGATAAATAGGCACCAAGACCTCCATGCCTTGTTGCTTCTCTATCACAATCCCGCACGGTCTCCTTTTATTCATCAACACATGGTTATTTCCACGATAGCAAATATAGTCAACCGTGCTTTGGTATGCACCTATATCTCGCAGGTGATAGGAAATCATCTGACTTCTACCGGTCTAAGCATTGCTAAGCATACATTCGATCCTAGACCTACATAGGGTTCAAGGTATATTTCTGGACAAGGTAGTTCTATGCATCAAGTGGTTCCAATCAACTCTTATAACCTAATGCATCAAACATAAAAGGACTCAAGTGATATTTGTAAAAACATAGGAGGCTTAGAATGCTCTGGCGCTTGCCTGGGATCCAACACTAGGTTAGTGTTTGTTAGATGACACTCGCTTGGCGAGCATCTCCCATCTCAGCACTTGCTTAGTCCTTCCGTCTTCTGGATGGATTCACCAAACTCCATCTTCGGGTTTGGCTCCAACATCATGTCCTGCACGTGGTGCATCTAGCATACCTAAATGAGGTGCAACAATGCATACGTATGAATACATGGAAGTGCAACACGTAAAGGATTCTTAAAATTAGACCAAACCAATGTAAGCACCTAGAGCTATTTAACTTAATCATCACTCAAGCATAACAAAGGAGATGGCAAGCACATCAAGCATGGCACCCAAATTACTTGCATGTAGCCATGGCAAGTATTCATCAATCGATGTCAACTTAACATGTTTAACCAACCAGGGCAAGCTAAAGCAATCAACCTACACGTGCAGTTGTTAGACAGCAGCACAACAGTCACTTGCTTCAGTCATAATCAGAGATCCTAGCATCCAATAAAGGTGATCCTAAACTTTTTGGAAAGCTAAAGAAATTATATACAACTTTGTTATTTACACCTAGAGCTGATTTAAATGTTCACAGGGCTGAAAAATACTAACAAGCAGATCTACACAAACTTGGACAGAAACTGACAGCAAATTCATAAATGTATATATGAAGTTATAGACATCTAGTAAATATGATTCTTAACTTTATAGAAATGTTATTAATTTATTTATAACTTTCTTATTTTTATCTTAAGATGATTCTACAACTAACAAGGTTAAACAACATCAAGAAGGTATCTCTGTCTAGATTTGCCTATTATCACCAATACATTATTCTATGTGTAAATGAGCCAAACAATACAATCATTCATATTTATCCAGAGAACATCTGGCTCCCCGCACATCCTTACTACCATCTAGAGTGTGCACTCTAACAGAACGAGGCCCGACCTGAGTTGAGCTACTCAGCTTCGCGGTCGGAACGAGTTATCTGGCCAGCATAGTGCTAGGCATGCATTCAACAAGACCGAAGGACATACAACAAATCAGTCCTTAACCGACATAGATGGCGATAAATAGGCACCAAGACCTCCATGCCTTGTTGCTTCTCTATCACAATCCCGCACGGTCTCCTTTTATTCATCAACACATGGTTATCTCCACGATAGCAAATATAGTCAACCGTGCTTTGGTATGCACCTATATCTCGCACATGATAGGAAATCACCTGACTTCTACCTTTGTAAGCATTGCTAAGCATACATTCGATCCTAGACCTACATAGGGTTCAAGGTATATTTCTGGACAAGGTAGTTCTATGCATCAAGTGGTTCCAATCAACTCTTATAACCTAATGCATCAAACATAAAAGGACTCAAGTGATATTTGTAAAAACATAGGAGGCTTAGAATGCTCTGGGGCTTGCCTGGGATCCAACACTAGGTCAGTGTTTGTTAGATGACACTCGCTTGGTGAGCATCTCCCATCTCAGCACTTGCTTAGTCCTTTCATCTTCTGGATGGATTCACCAAACTCCATCTTCGGGTTTGGCTCCAACATCATGTACTTCACATGGTGCATCTAGCATACCTAAATGAGGTGCAACAATGCATACGTATGAATACATGGAACTGCAACACGTAAAAGATTCATAAAAGTACACCAAACCAATGTAAGCACCTAGAGCTATTTAACTTAATCATCACTCAAGCATAACACAGGAGATGGCAAGCACAACAAGCATGGCACCCAAATTACTTGCATGTAGCCATGGCAAGTATTCATCAATCGATGTCAACTTAACATGTTTAACCAACCAGGGCAAGCTAAAGCAATCAACCTACACGTGCAGTTCCTGGACAGCAGAAAAACATTCACTTGCTTCAGTCATAATCAGAGATCCTGGCATCCAATAAAGGAGATCCTAAACTTTTTGGAAAGCTAAAGAAATTATATACAACTTTGTTATTTACACCTAGAGCTGATTTAAATGTTCACAGGGCTGAAAAATACTAACAAGCAGATCTACACAAACTTGGACAGAAACTGACAGCAAATTCATAAATGTATATATGAAGTTATAGACATCTAGTAAATATGATTCTTAACTTTATAGAAATGTTATTAATTTATTTATAACTTTCTTATTTTTATCTTAAGATGATTCTACAACTAACAAGGTTAAACAACATCAAGAAGGTATCTCTGTCTAGATTTGCCTATTATCACCAATACATTATTCTATGTGTAAATGAGCCAAACAATACAATCATTCATATCTATCTAGAGAACATCTGGCTCCCCGCACATCCTTACTACCATCTAGAGTGTGCACTCTAACAGAACGAGGCCCGACCTGTGTTGAGCTACTCGGCTTCATGGTCGCAACGAGTTATCTGGCCAGCTAAGTGGTAGGCATGCATTCAACATGACCAGAGGACATACAGCAAATCGGTCCTTAACCAACATAGACGGCGATAAATAGGCACCAAGACCTCCATGCCTTGTTGCTTCTCTTTCACAATCCCGCATGGTCTCCTTTTATTCGTCAACACATGGTTATTTCCACGATAGCAAATATAGTCAACCGTGCTTTGGTATGCACCTATATCTCGCAGGTGATAGGAAATCACCTGACTTCTACCGGTCTAAGCATTGCTAAGCATACATTCGATCCTAGACCTACATAGGGTTCAAGGTATATTTCTAGACAAGGTAGTTCTATGCATCAAGTGGTTCCAATCAACTCTTATAACCTAATACATCAAACATAAAAGGGCTCAAGTGATATTTGTAAAAACATAGGAGGCTTAGAATGCTCTGGGGCTTGCCTGGGATCCAACACTAGGTCAGTGTTTGTTAGATGACACTCGCTTGGCGAGCATCTCCCATCTCAGCACTTGCTTAGTCCTTCTGTCTTCTAGATGGATTCATCAAACTCCATCTTCGGGTTTGGCTCCAACATCATGTCCTTCACGGGGTGCATCTAGCATACCTAAATGAGGTGCAACAATGCATACGTATGAATACATGGAAGTGCAACACGTAAAGGATTCATAAAAGACACCAAACCAATGTCAACACTAGAGATATTTAACTTAATCATCACTCAAGCATAACATAGGAGATGGCAAGCACATCAAGCATGGCACCCAAATTACTTGCGTGTAGCCATGGCAAGTATTCATCAATCGATGTCAACTTAACATGTTTAACCAACCAGGGCAAGCTAAAGCAATCAACCTACACGTGCAGTTCGTGGACAGCAGCACAACAGTCACTTGCTTCAGTCATAATCAGAGATCCTAGCATCCAATAAAGGTGATCCTAAACTTTTTGGAAAGCTAAAGAAATTATATACAGCTTTGTTATTTACACCTAGAGCTGATTTAAATGTTAACATGGCTAAAAAATACTAACAAGCAGATCTACACAAACTTGGACAGAAACTGACAGCAAATTCATAAATGTATATATGAAGTTATAGACATCTAGTAAATATGATTCTTAACTTTATAGAAATGTTATTAATTTATTTATAACTTTCTTATTATTATCTTAAGATGATTCTACAGCTAACAAGGTTAAACAACATCAAGAAGGTATCTCTGTCTAGATTTGGACAGAATCTGCCATTCCACTTTGAACAGCAATAACTAGACTTCTAGACCACCAAAAGCAGTGATCTAAGATATTTTAGAAAGCTTAGTAAAAGTACTACAACTATCGTATTATCACAAATACATTATTCAATGTGTAAATGAGCCAAACAATACAATCATTCATATCTATCCAGAGAACATCTGGCTCCCCGCACATCCTTACTACCATCTAGAGTGTGCACTCTAACAGAACGAGGCCCGACCTAAGTTGAGCTACTCGGCTTCATGGTCGGAACGAGTTATCTGGCCAGCTAAGTGGTAGGCATGCATTCAACATGACCGGAGGACATACAGCAAATCGGTCCTTAACCGACATAGACGGCGATAAATAGCCACCAAGACCTCCATGCCTTGTTGCTTCTCTTTCACAATCCCGCATGGTCTCCTTTTATTCATCAACACATGGTTATTTCCACGATAGCAAATATAGTCAACCGTGCTTTGGTATGCACCTATATCTCGCAGGTGATAGGAAATCACCTGACTTCTACCGGTCTAAGCATTGCTAAGCATACATTCGATCCTAGACCTACATAGGGTTCAAGGTATATTTCTAGACAAGGTAGTTCTATGCATCAAGTGGTTCCAATCAACTCTTATAACCTAATACATCAAACATAAAAGGACTCAAGTGATATTTGTAAAAACATAGGAGGCTTAGAATGCTCTGGGGCTTGCCTAGGATCCAACACTAGGTCAGTGTTTGTTAGATGACACTCGCTTGGCGAGCATCTCCCATCTCAGCACTTGCTTAGTCCTTCTGTCTTCTAGATGGATTCATCAAACTCCATCTTCGGGTTTGGCTCCAACATCATGTCCTTCACGGGGTGCATCTAGCATACCTAAATGAGGTGCAACAATGCATACGTATGAATACATGGAAGTGCAACACGTAAAGGATTCATAAAAGTACACCAAACCAATGTCAGCACCTAGAGCTATTTAACTTAATCATCACTCAAGCATAACATAGGAGATGGCAAGCACATCAAGCATGGCACCCAAATTACTTGCGTGTAGCCATGGCAAGTATTCATCAATCGATGTCAACTTAACATGTTTAACCAACCAGGGCAAGCTAAAGCAATCAACCTACACGTGCAGTTCCCGGACAGCAGCACAACAGTCACTTGCTTCAGTCATAATCAGAGATCCTAGCATCCAATAAAGGTGATCCTAAACTTTTTGGAAAGCTAAAGAAATTATATACAACTTTGTTATTTACACCTAGAGCTGATTTAAATGTTAACATGGCTGAAAAATACTAACAAGCAGATCTACACAAACTTGGACAGAAACTAACAGTAAATTCATAAATGTATATATGAAGTTATAGACATCCAGTAAATATGATTCTTAACTTGATAGAAATGTTGTTAATTTATTTATAACTTTCTTATTATTATCTAAAGATGATTCTACAGCTAACAAGGTTAAACAACATCAAGAAGGTATCTTTGTCTAGATTTGCCTATTATCACCAATACATTATTCTATGTGTAAATGATCCAAACAATACAATCATTCATATCTATCCAGAGAACATCTGGCTCCCCGCACATCCTTACTACCATCTAGAGTGTGCACTCTAACAGAACGAGGCCCGACCTAAGTTGAGCTACTCGGCTTCATGGTCGGAACGAGTTATCTGGCCAGCTAAGTGGTAGGCATGCATTCAACATGACCGGAGGACATACAGCAAATCGGTCCTTAACCGACATAGACGGCGATAAATAGCCACCAAGACCTCCATGCCTTGTTGCTTCTCTTTCACAATCCCGCATGGTCTCCTTTTATTCATCAACACATGGTTATTTCCACGATAGCAAATATAGTCAACCGTGCTTTGGTATGCACCTATATCTCGCAGGTGATAGGAAATCACCTGACTTCTACCGGTCTAAGCATTGCTAAGCATACATTCGATCCTAGACCTACATAGGGTTCAAGGTATATTTCTAGACAAGGTAGTTCTATGCATCAAGTGGTTCCAATCAACTCTTATAACCTAATACATCAAACATAAAAGGACTCAAGTGATATTTGTAAAAACATAGGAGGCTTAGAATGCTCTGGGGCTTGCCTAGGATCCAACACTAGGTCAGTGTTTGTTAGATGACACTCGCTTGGCGAGCATCTCCCATCTCAGCACTTGCTTAGTCCTTCTGTCTTCTAGATGGATTCATCAAACTCCATCTTCGGGTTTGGCTCCAACATCATGTCCTTCACGGGGTGCATCTAGCATACCTAAATGAGGTGCAACAATGCATACGTATGAATACATGGAAGTGCAACACGTAAAGGATTCATAAAAGTACACCAAACCAATGTCAGCACCTAGAGCTATTTAACTTAATCATCACTCAAGCATAACATAGGAGATGGCAAGCACATCAAGCATGGCACCCAAATTACTTGCGTGTAGCCATGGCAAGTATTCATCAATCGATGTCAACTTAACATGTTTAACCAACCAGGGCAAGCTAAAGCAATCAACCTACACGTGCAGTTCCCGGACAGCAGCACAACAGTCACTTGCTTCAGTCATAATCAGAGATCCTAGCATCCAATAAAGGTGATCCTAAACTTTTTGGAAAGCTAAAGAAATTATATACAACTTTGTTATTTACACCTAGAGCTGATTTAAATGTTCACAGGGCTGAAAAATACTAACAAGCAGATCTACACAAACTTGGACAGAAACTGACAGCAAATTCATAAATGTATATATGAAGTTATAGACATCTAGTAAATATGATTCTTAACTTGATAGAAATGTTGTTAATTTATTTATAACTTTCTTATTATTATCTAAAGATGATTCTACAGCTAACAAGGTTAAACAACATCAAGAAGGTATCTTTGTCTAGATTTGCCTATTATCACCAATACATTATTCTATGTGTAAATGATCCAAACAATACAATCATTCATATCTATCCAGAGAACATCTGGCTCCCCGCACATCCTTACTACCATCTAGAGTGTGCACTCTAACAGAACGAGGTCCGACCTGAGTTGAGCTACTCGGCTTCACGGTCGGAACGAGTTATCTGGCCAGCTAAGTGCTAGGCATGCACTCAACATGACCGAAGGACATACAGCAAGTCGGTCCTTACCCAACATAGACGGCGATAAATAGGCACCAAGACCTCCATGCCTTGTTGCTTCTCTATCACAATCCCGCACGGTCTCCTTTTATTCATCAACACATGGTTATCTCCACGATAGCAAATATAGTCAACCGTGCTTTGGTATGCACCTATATCTCGCACATGATAGGAAATCACCTGACTTCTACCTTTGTAAGCATTGCTAAGCATACATTCGATCCTAGACCTACATAGGGTTCAAGGTATATTTCTGGACAAGGTAGTTCTATGCATCAAGTGGTTCCAATCAACTCTTATAACCTAATACATCAAACATAAAAGGGCTCAAGTGATATTTGTAAAAACATAGGAGGCTTAGAATGCTCTGGGGCTTGCCTGGGATCCAACACTAGGTCAGTGTTTGTTAGATGACACTCGCTTGGTGAGCATCTCCCATCTCAGCACTTGCTTAGTCCTTTCATCTTCTGGATGGATTCACCAAACTCCATCTTCGGGTTTGGCTCCAACATCATGTACTTCACATGGTGCATCTAGCATACCTAAATGAGGTGCAACAATGCATACGTATGAATACATGGAACTGCAACACGTAAAAGATTCATAAAAGTACACCAAACCAATGTAAGCACCTAGAGCTATTTAACTTAATCATCACTCAAGCATAACACAGGAGATGGCAAGCACAACAAGCATGGCACCCAAATTACTTGCATGTAGCCATGGCAAGTATTCATCAATCGATGTCAACTTAACATGTTTAACCAACCAGGGCAAGCTAAAGCAATCAACCTACACGTGCAGTTCCTGGACAGCAGAAAAACATTCACTTGCTTCAGTCATAATCAGAGATCCTGGCATCCAATAAAGGAGATCCTAAACTTTTTGGAAAGCTAAAGAAATTATATACAACTTTGTTATTTACACCTAGAGCTGATTTAAATGTTAACATGGCTGAAAAATACTAACAAGCAGATCTACACAAACTTGGACAGAAACTAACAGTAAATTCATAAATGTATATATGAAGTTATAGACATCCAGTAAATATGATTCTTAACTTGATAGAAATGTTGTTAATTTATTTATAACTTTCTTATTATTATCTAAAGATGATTCTACAGCTAACAAGGTTAAACAACATCAAGAAGGTATCTTTGTCTAGATTTGCCTATTATCACCAATACATTATTCTATGTGTAAATGATCCAAACAATACAATCATTCATATCTATCCAGAGAACATCTGGCTCCCCGCACATCCTTACTACCATCTAGAGTGTGCACTCTAACAGAACGAGGTCCGACCTGAGTTGAGCTACTCGGCTTCACGGTCGGAACGAGTTATCTGGCCAGCTAAGTGCTAGGCATGCACTCAACATGACCGAAGGACATACAGCAAGTCGGTCCTTACCCAACATAGACGGCGATAAATAGGCACCAAGACCTCCATGCCTTGTTGCTTCTCTATCACAATCCCACACGGTCTCCTTTTATTCATCAACACATGGTTATTTCCACGATAGCAAATATAGTCAACCGTGCTTTGGTATGCACCTATATCTCGCAGGTGATAGGAAATCACCTGACTTCTACTGGTCTAAGCATTGCTAAGCATACATTCGATCCTAGACCTACATAGGGTTCAAGGTATATTTCTGGACAAGGTAGTTCTATGCATCAAGTGGTTCCAATCAACTCTTATAACCTAATGCATCAAACATAAAAGGACTCAAGTGATATTTGTAAAAACATAGGAGGCTTAGAATGCTCTAGGGCTTGCCTGGGATCCAACACTAGGTCAGTGTTTGTTAGATGACACTCGCTTGGCGAGCATCTCCCATCTCAACACTTGCTTAGTCCCTCCGTCTTCTGGATGGATTCACCAAACTAAATCTTCGGGCTTGGCTCCAACATCATGTCCTTCACATGGTGCATCTAGCGTACCTAAATGAGGTGCAACAACGCATACGTATGAATACATGGAAGTGCAACACGTAAAGGATTCATAAAAGACACCAAACCAATGTCAACACTAGAGATATTTAACTTAATCATCACTCAAGCATAACATAGGAGATGGCAAGCACATCAAGCATGGCACCCAAATTACTTGCGTGTAGCCATGGCAAGTATTCATCAATCGATGTCAACTTAACATGTTTAACCAACCAGGGCAAGCTAAAGCAATCAACCTACACGTGCAGTTCGTGGACAGCAGCACAACAGTCACTTGCTTCAGTCATAATCAGAGATCCTAGCATCCAATAAAGGTGATCCTAAACTTTTTGGAAAGCTAAAGAAATTATATACAGCTTTGTTATTTACACCTAGAGCTGATTTAAATGTTAACATGGCTAAAAAATACTAACAAGCAGATCTACACAAACTTGGACAGAAACTGACAGTAAATTCATAAATGTATATATGAAGTTATAGACATCCAGTAAATATGATTCTTAACTTTATAGAAATGTTATTAATTTATTTATAACTTTCTTATTATTATCTTAAGATGATTCTACAGCTAACAAGGTTAAACAACATCAAGAAGGTATCTCTGTCTAGATTTGGACAGAATCTGCCATTCCACTTTGAACAGCAATAACTAGACTTCTAGACCACCAAAAGCAGTGATCTAAGATATTTTAGAAAGCTTAGTAAAAGTACTACAACTATCGTATTATCACAAATACATTATTCAATGTGTAAATGAGCCAAACAATACAATCATTCATATCTATCCAGAGAACATCTGGCTCCCCGCACATCCTTACTACCATCTAGAGTGTGCACTCTAACAGAATGAGGCCCGACCTGAGTTGAGCTACTCAGCTTCATGGTCGAAACGAGTTATCTGGCCAGCTAAGTGGTAGGCATGCATTCAACATGACCAGAGGACATACAGCAAATCGGTCCTTAACCGACATAGACGGCGATAAATAGGCACCAAGACCTCCATGCCTTGTTGCTTCTCTATCACAATCCCGCATGGTCTCCTTTTATTCATCAACACATGGTTATTTTCACGATAGCAAATATAGTCAACCGTGCTTTGGTATGCACCTATATCTCGTAGGTGATAGGCAATCACCTGACTTCTACTGGTCTAAGCATTGCTAAGCATACATTCGATCCTAGACCTACATAGGGTTCAAGGTATATTTCTGGACAAGGTAGTTCTATGCATCAAGTGGTTCCAATCAACTCTTATAATCTAATGCATCAAACATAAAAGGACTCAAGTGATATTTGTGAACACATAGGAGGCTTAGAATGCTCTGGGGCTTGCCTGGGATCCAACACTAGGTCAGTGTTTGTTAGATGACACTCGCTTGGCGAGCATCTCCCATCTCAACACTTGCTTATTCCTTCCGTCTTCTGGATGGATTCACCAAACTAAATCTTCAGGCTTGGCTCCAACATCATGTCCTTCACATGGTGCATCTAGCGTACCTAAATGAGGTGCAACAACGCATACGTATGAATACATGGAAGTGCAACACGTAAAGGATTCATAAAAGACACCAAACCAATGTCAGCACCTAGAGATATTTAACTTAATCATCACTCAAGCATAACATAGGAGATGGCAAGCACATCAAGCATGGCACCCAAATTACTTGCGTGTAGCCATGGCAAGTATTCATCAATCGATGTCAACTTAACATGTTTAACCAACCAGGGCAAGCTAAAGCAATCAACCTACACGTGCAGTTCGTGGACAGCACCACAACAGTCACTTGCTTCAGTCATAATCAGAGATCCTAGCATCCAATAAAGGTGATCCTAAACTTTTTGGAAAGCTAAAGAAATTATATACAGCTTTGTTATTTACACCTAGAGCTGATTTAAATGTTAACATGGCTAAAAAATACTAACAAGCAGATCTACACAAACTTGGACAGAAACTGACAGTAAATTCATAAATGTATATATGAAGTTATAGACATCCAGTAAATATGATTCTTAACTTTATAGAAATGTTATTAATTTATTTATAACTTTCTTATTATTATCTTAAGGTGATTCTACAGCTAACAAGGTAAACAACATCAAGAAGGTATCTCTGTCTAGATTTGGACAGAATCTGCCATTCCACTTTGAACAGCAATAACTAGACTTCTCGACCACCAAAAGTAGTGATCTTAGATATTTTAGAAAGCTTAGTAAAAGTACTACAACTATCCTAGTATCATAAATACATTATTCAATGTGTAAATGAGCCAAACAATACAATCATTCATATCTATCCAGAGAACATCTGGCTCCCCGCACATCCTTACTACCATCTAGAGTGTGCACTCTAACAGAACGAGGCCCGACCTAAGTTGAGCTACTCGGCTTCATGGTCGAAACGAGTTATCAGGCCAGCTAAGTGGTAGGCATGCATTCAACATGACCAGAGGACATACAGCAAATCGGTCCTTAACCGACATAGACGGCGATAAATAGGCACCAAGACCTCCATGCCTTGTTGCTTCTCTATCACAATCCCGCATGGTCTCCTTTTAGTCATCAACACATGGTTATTTCCACGATAGCAAATATAGTCAACCGTGCTTTGGTATGCACCTATATCTCGTAGGTGATAGGAAATCACCTGACTCCTACCGGTCTAAGCATTGCTAAGCCTACATTCGATCCTAGACCTACATAGGGTTCAAGGTATATTTCTGGACAAGGTAGTTCTATGCATCAAGTGGTTCCAATCAACTCTTATAATCTAATGCATCAAACATAAAAGGACTCAAGTGATATTTGTAAAAACATAGGAGGCTTAGAATGCTCTGGGGCTTGCCTGGGATCCAACACTAGGTCAGTGTTTGTTAGATGACACTCGCTTGGCGAGCATCTCCCATCTCAACACTTGCTTATTCCTTCCGTCTTCTGGATGGATTCACCAAACTAAATCTTCGGGCTTGGCTCCAACATCATGTCCTTCACATGGTGCATCTAGCGTACCTAAATGAGGTGCAACAATGCATACGTATGAATACATTGAAGTGCAACACGTAAAGGATTCATAAAAGTACACCAAACCAATGTAAGCACCTAAAGATATTTAACTTAATCATCACTCAAGCATAACATAGGAGATGGCAAGCACATCAAGCATGGCACCCAAATTACTTGCGTGTAGCCATGGCAAGTATTCATCAATCGATGTCAACTTAACATGTTTAACCAACTAGGGCAAGCTAAAGCAATCAACCTACATGTGCGGTTCTGGACAGCAAAGACAACAATCACTTGCTTCAGTCATAATCAGAGATCCTCGGCATCCAATAAAGGTCATCCTAAACTTTTTGGAAAGCTAAAGAAATTATATACAGCTTTGTTATTTACACCTAGAGCTGATTTAAATGTTAACAGGGCTGAAAAATACTAACAAGCAGATCTAAACAAACTTGGACAGAAACTGACAGTAAATTCATAAATGTATATATGAAGTTATAGACATCCAGTAAATATGATTCTTAACTTTATAGAAATGTTATTAATTTATTTATAACTTTCTTATTATAATCTTAAGATGATTCTACAGCTAACAAGGTTAAACAACATCAAGAAGGTATCTCTGTCTAGATTTGGACAGAATCTGTCATTCCACTCTGAACAACAATAACTAGACTTCTCGACCACCAAAAGTAGTGATCTTAGATATTTTAGAAAGCTTAGTAAAAGTACTACAACTATCCTAGTATCATAAATACATTATTCTATGTGTAAATGAGCCAAACAATACAATCATTCATATCTATCCAGAGAACATCTGGCTCCCCGCACATCCTTACTACCATCTAGAGTGTGCACTCTAACAGAGCGAGGCCCGACCTAAGTTGAGCTACTCGGCTTCATGGTCGGAACGAGTTATCTGGCCAGCTAAGTGGTAGGCATGCATTCAACATGACCGGAGGACATACAGCAAATCGGTCCTTAACCGACATAGACGGCGATAAATAGCCACCAAGACCACCATGCCTTGTTGCTTCTCTATCACAATCCCGCATGGTCTCCTTTTAGTCATCAACAGATGGTTATTTCCACGATAGCAAATATAGTCAACCGTGCTTTGGTATGCACCTATATCTCGCAGGTGATAGGAAATCACCTGACTCCTACCTGTCTAAGCATTGCTAAGCCTACATTCGATCCTAGACCTACATAGGGTTCAAGGTATATTTCTGGACAAGGTAGTTCTATGCATCAAGTGGTTCCAATCAACTCTTATAATCTAATGCATCCAACATAAAAGGACTCAACTGATATTTGTAAAAACATAGGAGGCTTAGAATGCTCTAGGGCTTGCCTGGGATCCAACACTAGGTCAGTGTTTGTTAGATGACACTCGCTTAGCGAGCATCTCCCATCTCAACACTTGCTTAGTCCTTCCATCTTCTGGATGGATTCACCAAACTCCATCTTTGGGTTTGGCTCCAACATCATGTCCTTCACATGGTGCATCTAGCGTACCTAAATGAGGTGCAACAATGCATACGTATGAATACATGGAAGTGCAACACGTAAAGGATTCATAAAAGTACACCAAACCAATGTAAGCACCTAGAGCTATTTAACTTAATCATCACTCAAGCATAACATAGGAGATGGCAAGCACATCAAGCATGGCACCCAAATTACTTGCGTGTAGCCATGGCAAGTATTCAGCAATCGATGTCAACTTAACATGTTTAACCAACTAGGGCAAGCTAAAGCAATCAACCTACATGTGCAGTTCCTGGACAGCAGCACAACAGTCACTTGCTTCAGTCATAATCAGAGATCCTGGCATCCAATAAAGGTCATCCTAAACTTTTTGGAAAGCTAAAGAAATTATATACAGCTTTGTTATTTACACCTAGAGCTGATTTAAATGTTAACATGGCTAAAAAATACTAACAAGCAGATCTACACAAACTTGGACAGAAACTGACAGTAAATTCATAAATGTATATATGAAGTTATAGACATCCAGTAAATATGATTCTTAACTTTATAGAAATGTTATTAATTTATTTATAACTTTCTTATTATAATCTTAAGATGATTCTACTGCTAACAAGGTTAAACAACATCAAGAAGGTATCTCTGTCTAGATTTGAACAGAATCAGCCATTCCACTTTGAACAGCAATAACTAGATTTCTAGACCACCAAAAGCAGTGATCTAAGATATTTTAGAAAGCTTAGTAAAAGTACTACAACTATCCTATTATCACAAATACATTATTCTATGTGTAAATGAGCCAAACAATACAATCATTCATATCTATCCAGAGAACATCTGGCTCCCCGCACATCCTTACTACCATCTAGAGTGTGCACTCTAACAGAACGAGGCCCGACCTAAGTTGAGCTACTCGGCTTCATGGTCGAAACGAGTTATCAGGCCAGCTAAGTGGTAGGCATGCATTCAACATGACCAGAGGACATACAGCAAATCGGTCCTTAACCGACATAGACGGCGATAAATAGGCACCAAGACCTCCATGCCTTGTTGCTTCTCTATCACAATCCCGCATGGTCTCCTTTTATTCATCAACACATGGTTATTTCCATGATAGCAAATATAGTCAACCGTGCTTTGGTATGCACCTATATCTCGCAGGTGATAGGAAATCACCTGACTTCTACCGGTCTAAGCATTGCTAAGCATACATTCAATCCTAGACCTACATAGGGTTCAAGGTATATTTCTGGACAAGGTAGTTCTATGCATCAAGTGGTTCCAATCAACTCTTATAATCTAATGCATCCAACATAAAAGGACTCAAGTGATATTTGTAAAAACATAGGAGGCTTAGAATGCTCTGGGGCTTGCCTAGGATCCAACACTAGGTCAGTGTTTGTTAGATGACACTCACTTAGCGAGCATCTCCCATCTCAACACTTGCTTAGTCCTTCCATCTTCTGGATGGATTCACCAAACTCCATCTTCGGGTTTGGCTCCAACATCATGTCCTTCACATGGTGCATCTAGCGTACCTAAATGAGGTGCAACAATGCATACGTATGAATACATGGAAGTGCAACACGTAAAGGATTCATAAAAGTACACCAAACCAATGTAAGCACCTAGAGCTATTTAACTTAATCATCACTCAAGCATAACATAGGAGATGGCAAGCACATCAAGCATGGCACCCAAATTACTTGCGTGTAGCCATGGCAAGTATTCAGCAATCGATGTCAACTTAACATGTTTAACCAACCAGGGCAAGCTAAAGCAATCAACCTACACGTGCAGTTCCTGGACAGCAGCACAACAGTCACTTGCTTCAGTCATAATCAGAGATCCTGGCATCCAATAAAGGTCATCCTAAACTTTTTGGAAAGCTAAAGAAATTATATACAGCTTTGTTATTTACACCTAGAGCTGATTTAAATGTTAACATGGCTAAAAAATACTAACAAGCAGATCTACACAAACTTGGACAGAAACTGACAGTAAATTCATAAATGTATATATGAAGTTATAGACATCCAGTAAATATGATTCTTAACTTTATAGAAATGTTATTAATTTATTTATAACTTTCTTATTATAATCTTAAGATGATTCTACTGCTAACAAGGTTAAACAACATCAAGAAGGTATCTCTGTCTAGATTTGAACAGAATCAGCCATTCCACTTTGAACAGCAATAACTAGATTTCTAGACCACCAAAAGCAGTGATCTAAGATATTTTAGAAAGCTTAGTAAAAGTACTACAACTATCCTATTATCACAAATACATTATTCTATGTGTAAATGAGCCAAACAATACAATCATTCATATCTATCTAGAGAACATCTGGCTCCCCGCACATCCTTACTACCATCTAGAGTGTGCACTCTAACAGAGCGAGGCCCGACCTAAGTTGAGCTACTCGGCTTCACGGTCGGAACGAGTTATCTGGCCAGCTAAGTGGTAGGCATGCATTCAACATGACCGGAGGACATACAGCAAATCGGTCCTTAACCGACATAGACGGCGATAAATAGCCACCAAGACCACCATGCCTTGTTGCTTCTCTATCACAATCCCGCATGGTCTCCTTTTAGTCATCAACACATGGTTATTTCCACGATAGCAAATATAGTCAACCGTGCTTTGGTATGCACCTATATCTCGCAGGTGATAGGAAATCACCTGACAAATACCGGTCTAAGCATTGCTAAGCATACATTCGATCCTAGACCTACATAGGGTTCAAGGTATATTTCTGGACAAGGTAGTTCTATGCATCAAGTGGTTCCAATCAACTCTTATAATCTAATGCATCCAACATAAAAGGACTCAACTGATATTTGTGAACACATAGGAGGCTTAGAATGCTCTGGGGCTTGCCTGGGATCCAACACTAGGTCAGTGTTTGTTAGATGACACTCGCTTGGCGAGCATCTCCCATCTCAACACTTGCTTAGTCCTTCTGTCTTCTGGATGGATTCACCAAACTAAATCTTTGGGTTTGGCTCCAACATCATGTCCTTCACATGGTGCATCTAGCGTACCTAAATGAGGTGCAACAATGCATACGTATGAATACATGGAAGTGCAACACGTAAAGGATTCATAAAAGTACACCAAACCAATGTCAGCACCTAGAGCTATTTAACTTAATCATCACTCAAGCATAACATAGGAGATGGCAAGCACATCAAGCATGGCACCCAAATTACTTGCGTGTAGCCATGGCAAGTATTCAGCAATCGATGTCAACTTAACATGTTTAACCAACCAGGGCAAGCTAAAGCAATCAACCTACACGTGCAGTTCCTGGACAGCAGCACAACAGTCACTTGCTTCAGTCATAATCAGAGATCCTGGCATCCAATAAAGGTCATCCTAAACTTTTTGGAAAGCTAAAGAAATTATATACAGCTTTGTTATTTACACCTAGAGCTGATTTAAATGTTAACATGGCTAAAAAATACTAACAAGCAGATCTACACAAACTTGGACAGAAACTGACAGTAAATTCATAAATGTATATATGAAGTTATAGACATCCAGTAAATATGATTCTTTACTTTATAGAAATGTTATTAATTTATTTATAACTTTCTTATTATTATCTTAAGGTGATTCTACAGCTAACAAGGTAAACAACATCAAGAAGGTATCTCTGTCTAGATTTGGACAGAATCTGCCATTCCACTTTGAACAGCAATAACTAGACTTCTCGACCACCAAAAGTAGTGATCTTAGATATTTTAGAAAGCTTAGTAAAAGTACTACAACTATCCTAGTATCATAAATACATTATTCTATGTGTAAATGAGCCAAACAATACAATCATTCATATCTATCCAGAGAACATCTGGCTCCCCGCACATCCTTACTACCATCTAGAGTGTGCACTCTAACAGAGCGAGGCCCGACCTAAGTTGAGCTACTCGGCTTCACGGTCGGAACGAGTTATCTGGCCAGCTAAGTGGTAGGCATGCATTCAACATGACCGGAGGACATACAGCAAATCGGTCCTTAACCGACATAGACGGCGATAAATAGCCACCAAGACCACCATGCCTTGTTGCTTCTCTATCACAATCCCGCATGGTCTCCTTTTAGTCATCAACACATGGTTATTTCCACGATAGCAAATATAGTCAACCGTGCTTTGGTATGCACCTATATCTCGCAGGTGATAGGAAATCACCTGACTCCTACCGGTCTAAGCATTGCTAAGCATACATTCGATCCTAGACCTACATAGGGTTCAAGGTATATTTCTGGACAAGGTAGTTCTATGCATCAAGTGGTTCCAATCAACTCTTATAATCTAATGCATCCAACATAAAAGGACTCAAGTGATATTTGTAAAAACATAGGAGGCTTAGAATGCTCTGGGGCTTGCCTAGGATCCAACACTAGGTCAGTGTTTGTTAGATGACACTCACTTAGCGAGCATCTCCCATCTCAACACTTGCTTAGTCCTTCCATCTTCTGGATGGATTCACCAAACTCCATCTTCGGGTTTGGCTCCAACATCATGTCCTTCACGTGGTGCTTCTAGCATACCTAAATGAGTTGCAACAATGCATACGTATGAATACATGGAAGTGCAACACGTAAAGGATTCATAAAAGTACACCAAACCAATGTAAGCACCTAAAGCTATTAACTTAATCATCACTCAAGCATAACATAGGAGATGGCAAGCACATCAAGCATGGCACCCAAATTACTTGCGTGTAGCCATGGCAAGTATTCATCAATCGATGTCAACTTAACATGTTTAACCAACTAGGGCAAGCTAAAGCAATCAACCTACATATGCAGTTCACGGACAGCGACACAACAATCACTTGCTTCAGTCATAATCGAGAGATCCCGGCATCAATAAAGGTCATCCTAAACTTTTGGAAAGCTAAAGAAATTATATATAGCTTTGTTATTTACACCTAGAGCTGATTTAAATGTTAACAGGGCTGAAAAATACTAACAAGCAGATCTAAACAAACTTGGATGAAACCGACAAGAATTCATAAATGTATATATGAAGTTATAGACATCCAGTAAATATGATTCTTAACTTTATAGAAATGTTATTAATTTATTTATAACTTTCTTATTATAATCTTAAGATGATTCTACAGCTAACAAGGTTAAACAACATCAAGAAGGTATCTCTGTCTAGATTTGGACAGAATCTGTCATTCCACTTTGAACAGCAATAACTAGACTTCTCGACCACCAAAAGTAGTGATCTTAGATATTTTAGAAAGCTTAGTAAAAGTACTACAACTATCCTAGTATCATAAATACATTATTCTATGTGTAAATGAGCCAAACAATACAATCATTCATATCTATCCAGAGAACATCTGGCTCCCCGCACATCCTTACTACCATCTAGAGTGTGCACTCTAACACAGCAAGGCCCAACCTGAGTTGAGCTACTCGGCTTCATGGTCGGAACGAGTTATCTGGCCAGCTAAGTGGTAGGCATGCATTCAACATGACCGGAGGACATACAGCAAATCGGTCCTTAACCGACATAGACGGCGATAAATAGCCACCAAGACCACCATGCCTTGTTGCTTCTCTATCACAATCCCGCATGGTCTCCTTTTAGTCATCAACACATGGTTATTTCCACGATAGCAAATATAGTCAACCGTGCTTTGGTATGCACCTATATCTCGCAGGTGATAGGAAATCACCTGACTCCTACCTGTCTAAGCATTGCTAAGCATACATTCGATCCTAGACCTACATAGGGTTCAAGGTATATTTCTGGACAAGGTAGTTCTATGCATCAAGTGGTTCCAATCAACTCTTATAATCTAATGCATCCAACATAAAAGGACTCAACTGATATTTGTAAAAACATAGGAGGCTTAGAATGCTCTAGGGCTTGCCTGGGATCCAACACTAGGTCAGTGTTTGTTAGATGACACTCGCTTAGCGAGCATCTCCCATCTCAACACTTGCTTAGTCCTTCCATCTTCTGGATGGATTCACCAAACTCCATCTTCGGGTTTGGCTCCAACATCATGTCCTTCACGTGGTGCTTCTAGCATACCTAAATGAGTTGCAACAATGCATACGTATGAATACATGGAAGTGCAACACGTAAAGGATTCATAAAAGTACACCAAACCAATGTAAGCACCTAAAGCTATTAACTTAATCATCACTCAAGCATAACATAGGAGATGGCAAGCACATCAAGCATGGCACCCAAATTACTTGCGTGTAGCCATGGCAAGTATTCAGCAATCGATGTCAACTTAACATGTTTAACCAACCAGGGCAAGCTAAAGCAATCAACCTACACGTGCAGTTCCTGGACAGCAGCACAACAGTCACTTGCTTCAGTCATAATCAGAGATCCTGGCATCCAATAAAGGTCATCCTAAACTTTTTGGAAAGCTAAAGAAATTATATACAGCTTTGTTATTTACACCTAGAGCTGATTTAAATGTTAACAGGGCTGAAAAATACTAACAAGCAGATCTAAACAAACTTGGACAGAAACTGACAGTAAATTCATAAATGTATATATGAAGTTATAGACATCCAGTAAATATGATTCTTAACTTTATAGAAATGTTATTAATTTATTTATAACTTTCTTATTATTATCTTAAGATGATTCTACAGCTAACAAGGTTAAACAACATCAAGAAGGTATCTCTGTCTAGATTTCGACAGAATCTGCCATTCCAATTTGAACAGCAATAACTAGACTTCTCGACCACCAAAAGCAGTGATCTTAGATATTTTAGAAAGCTTAGTAAAAGTACTACAACTATCCTAGTATCATAAATACATTATTCTATGTGTAAATGAGCCAAACAATACAATCAATCATATCTATCCAGAGAACATCTGGCTCCCCGCACATCCTTACTACCATCTAGAGTGTGCACTCTAACACAGCAAGGCCCAACCTGAGTTGAGCTACTCGGCTTCATGGTCGGAACGAGTTATCTGGCCAGCTAAGTGGTAGGCATGCATTCAACATGACCGGAGGACATACAGCAAATCGGTCCTTAATTGACATAGACGGCGATAAATAGCCACCAAGACCACCATGCCTTGTTGCTTCTCTATCACAATCCCGCATGGTCTCCTTTTAGTCATCAACACATGGTTATTTCCATGATAGCAAATATAGTCAACCGTGCTTTGGTATGCACCTATATCTCGCAGGTGATAGGAAATCACCTGACTCCTACCTGTCTAAGCATTGCTAAGCATACATTCGATCCTAGACCTACATAGGGTTCAAGGTATATTTCTGGACAAGGTAGTTCTATGCATCAAGTGGTTCCAATCAACTCTTATAATCTAATGCATCCAACATAAAATGACTCAACTGATATTTGTAAAAACATAGGAGGCTTAGAATGCTCTAGGGCTTGCCTGGGATCCAACACTAGGTCAGTGTTTGTTAGATGACACTCGCTTAGCGAGCATCTCCCATCTCAACACTTGCTTAGTCCTTCCATCTTCTGGATGGATTCACCAAACTCCATCTTCGGGTTTGGCTCCAACATCATGTCCTTCACGTGGTGCTTCTAGCATACCTAAATGAGTTGCAACAATGCATACGTATGAATACATGGAAGTGCAACACGTAAAGGATTCATAAAAGTACACCAAACCAATGTAAGCACCTAAAGCTATTAACTTAATCATCACTCAAGCATAACATAGGAGATGGCAAGCACATCAAGCATGGCACCCAAATTACTTGCGTGTAGCCATGGCAAGTATTCATCAATCGATGTCAACTTAACATGTTTAACCAACTAGGGCAAGCTAAAGCAATCAACCTACATGTGCAGTTCTGGACAGCAGACAACAATCACTTGCTTCAGTCATAATCGAGAGATCCTGGCATCCAATAAAGGTCATCCTAAACTTTTGGAAAGCTAAAGAAATTATATACAGCTTTGTTATTTACACCTAGAGCTGATTTAAATGTTAACAGGCTGAAAAATACTAACAAGCAGATCTAAACAAACTTGGATGAAACGGCGATAAAATTCATAAATGTATATATGAAGTTATAGACATCCAGTAAATATGATTCTTAACTTTATAGAAATGTTATTAATTTATTTATAACTTTCTTATTATTATCTTAAGATGATTCTACAGCTAACAAGGTTAAACAACATCAAGAAGGTATCTCTGTCTAGATTTCGAAGAAATCTACCATTCCAATTTGAACAAAGAATAACTAGACTTCTCGACCACCAAAAGCAAAGTGATCTTAGATATTTTAGAAAGCTTAGTAAAAGTACTACAACTATCCTAGTATCATAAATACATTATTCTATGTGTAAATGAGCCAAACAATACAATCAATCATATCTATCCAGAGAACATCCGCTCTCCCCGCACATCCTTACTACCATCTAGAGTGTGCACTCTAACACAAAGCAAGGCCCAACCTGAGTTGAGCTACTCGGCTTCATGGTCGGAACGAGTTATCTCGCCCAGCTAAGTGGTAGGCATGCATTCAACATGACCGGAGGACATACAACCGTCGGTCCTTAATTGACATAGACGGCGATAAATAGCCACCAAGACCACCATGCCTTGTTGCTTCTCTATCACAATCCCGCATGGTCTCCTTTTAGTCATCAACACATGGTTATTTCCATGATAGCAAATATAGTCAACCGTGCTTTGGTATGCACCTATATCTCGCAGGTGATAGGAAATCACCTGACTCCTACCGGTCTAAGCATTGCTAAGCATACATTCGATCCTAGGCCTACATAGGGTTCAAGGTATATTTCTGGACAAGGTAGTTCTATGCATCAAGTGGTTCCAATCAACTCTTATAATCTAATGCATCCAACATAAAATGACTCAACTGATATTTGTAAAAACATAGGAGGCTTAGAATGCTCTAGGGCTTGCCTGGGATCCAACACTAGGTCAGTGTTTGTTAGATGACACTCGCTTAGCGAGCATCTCCCATCTCAACACTTGCTTAGTCCTTCCATCTTCTGGATGGATTCACCAAACTCCATCTTCGGGTTTGGCTCCAACATCATGTCCTTCACGTGGTGCTTCTAGCATACCTAAATGAGTTGCAACAATGCATACGTATGAATACATGGAAGTGCAAGATGTAAAGGATTCATAAAAGTACACCAAACCAATGTAAGCACCTAAAGCTATTAACTTAATCATCACTCAAGCATAACATAGGAGATGGCAAGCACATCAAGCATGGCACCCAAATTACTTGCGTGTAGCCATGGCAAGTATTCATCAATCGATGTCAACTTAACATGTTTAACCAACTAGGGCAAGCTAAAGCAATCAACCTACATGTGCAGTTCCTGGACAGCAGCACAACAGTCACTTGCTTCAGTCATAATCAGAGATCCTGGCATCCAATAAAGGTCATCCTAAACTTTTTGGAAAGCTAAAGAAATTATATACAGCTTTGTTATTTACACCTAGAGCTGATTTAAATGTTAACAGGGCTGAAAAATACTAACAAGCAGATCTAAACAAACTTGGACAGAAACTGACAGTAAATTCATAAATGTATATATGAAGTTATAGACATCCAGTAAATATGATTCTTAACTTTATAGAAATGTTATTAATTTATTTATAACTTTCTTATTATTATCTTAAGATGATTCTACAGCTAACAAGGTTAAACAACATCAAGAAGGTATCTCTGTCTAGATTTGGACAGAATCTGCCATTCCACTTTGAACAGCAATAACTAGATTTCTAGACCACCAAAAGCAGTGATCTTAGATATTTTAGAAAGCTTAGTAAAAGTACTACAACTATCCTAGTATCACCAATACATTATTCTATGTGTAAATGAGCCAAACAATACAATCATTCATATCTATCCAGAGAACATCTGGCTCCCCGCACATCCTTACTACCATCTAGAGTGTGTACTCTAACAGAACGTGGCCCGACCTGAGTTGAGCTACTCGGTTTTGCGGTCGGAACAAGTTATCTAGCCAGCTAAGTGCTAGGCATGCATTCAACTTGACCGGAGGACATACAGCATATCGGTCCTTAACCGACATAGACGGCGATAAATATGCACCAAGACCTCCATGCCTTGTTGCTTCTCTGTCACAATCCCGCACGGTCTCCTTTTATTCATCAACACATGGTTATTTCCACGATAGCAAATATAGTCAACCGTGCTTTGGTATGCACCTATATCTCGCAGGTGATAGGAAATCACCTGACTTCTACCGGTCTAAGCATTGCTAAGCATACATTCGATCCTAGACCTACATAGGGTTCAAGGTATATTTCTGGACAAGGTAGTTCTATGCATCAAGTGGTTGCAATCAACTCTTATAACCAAATGCATCAAACATAAAAGGACTCAATTGATATTTGTAAAAACATAGGAGGCTTAGAATGCTCTGGGGCTTGCCTGGGATCCAACACTTGGTCAGTGTTTGTTAGATGACACTTGGTTGGCGAGCATCTCCCATCTCAGCACTTGCTTAGTCCTTCCGTCTTCTGGATGGATTCACCAAACTCCATCTTTGGGTTTGGCTCCAACATCATGTCCTTCACGTGGTGCATCTAGCATACCTAAATGAGGTGCAACAATGCATACGTATGAATACATGGAAGTGCAACACGTAAAGGATTCATAAAAGTACACCAAACCAATGTAAGCACCTAGAGCTATTTAACTTAATCATCACTCAAGCATAACATAGGAGATGGCAAGCACATCAAGCATACCACCCAAATTACTTGCGTGTAGCCATGGCAAGTATTCAGCAATCGATGTCAACTTAACATGTTTAACCAACCAGGGCAAGCTAAAGCAATCAACCTACACGTGCAGTTCCTGGACAGCAGCACAACAGTCACTTGCTTCAGTCATAATCAGAGATCCTGGCATCCAATAAAGGTGATCCTAAACTTTTTGGAAAGCTAAAGAAATTATATACAGCTTTGTTATTTACACCTAGAGCTGATTTAAATGTTAACATGGCTAAAAAATACTAACAAGCAGATCTACACAAACTTGGACAGAAACTGATAGTAAATTCATAAATGTATATATGAAGTTATAGACATCCAGTAAATATGATTCTTAACTTTATAGAAATGTTATTAATTTATTTATAACTTTCTTATTATTATCTTAAGATGATTCTATAGCTAACAAGGTTAAACAACATCAAGAAGGTATCTCTGTCTAGATTTGGACAGAATCTGCCATTCCACTTTGAACTGCAATAACTAGACTTCTGGACCACCAAAAGCAGTGATCTTAGATATTTTAGAAAGCTTAGTAAAAGACTACAACTATCCTATTATCACCAATACATTATTCTATGTGTAAATGAGCCAAACGATACAATCATTCATATCTATCCAGAGAACATCTGGCTCCCCGCACATCCTTACTACCATCTAGAGTGTGCACTCTAACAGAATGAGGCCCGACCTAAGTTGAGCTACGCGGCTTCGCGGTCGGAATGAGTTATCTGGCCAGCTAAGTGCTAGGCATGCATTCAACATGACCGGAGGACATACAGCAAATCGGTGCTTAACCGACATAGACGGCGATAAATAGGCACCAAGACCTCCATGCCTTGTTGCTTCTCTATCACAATCCCGCACGGTCTCCTTTTATTCATCAACACATGGTTATTTCCACGATAGCAAATATAGTCAACCGTGCTTTGGTATGCACCTATATCTCGCAGGTGATAGGAAATCACCTGACTTCTACTGGTCTAAGCATTGCAAAGCATACATTCGATCCTAGACCTACATTGGCCATGCTGGGCCGGTCGGTTGACAGTTGGGCCATGCGGCCAGGAGAAGAGGATGGCACGCTAGCTGGGCCAGCTCGGGGAGGCAGGCCGAGCAGGTTGCTGTGCTCCATCTGGGCCGAAGGCACGTGCGGGGCCAGGAGGAGGGTTGGGCCAGTCACGCATCTTGGGCTGGCTGGTCATGTGCTTGGGCTAGTTTGGCTTTCCTATTTTCTAAATAAACCAAGGCTCCTATATTGAATACATGTGTCGCCAACTTGTACACCTCCTAGTGGGGTCCACTAGAGGTCAACTAGGGGTAGTGGGGTCCATGTCAAGGGTTGGCAATTCACGGGTATTGAGTTGTTAAAGATAGTTGGTTGATTATAGAATTTAGGTCAAGGGGTTCATGAGAGATTCCAGAAGGAGTCAAAAGGATTCGCTACGGACTTGTGCTCTCCAACACAAAACCCTAAACCAAATAAGGAACTCTGGCAAGCTCCTACAAGCAACACTATATGTATGCAACAATTTATTTATAAATTGTTCTTTGTTTGACCTAGCATCTACATGCTTCACACATTGCAGGAAAAATTTTAAAAGTTCGTATTTTTGGCTTCTCCAAAAACCCGGGTTGTTACAGTCCACCCTCCTTACAGGAATCTTGTCCTTGAGATTAAGGTGTTGCTCGGTCGGCGAAAAGGCAGGGTGTTGCTTCTTGATCGGGGTAGTTGTTCCATAGAACCTTGCAAAAGGAATTGTCGTCTTTTTGTTTTCTTCGATAACTCAATCCAAATTTGTACGGGGTGTCCAAGGAACTCTAGAGGTTTTGTCTAGTCATATGGCGGTCTTGGTTCATAGCCTGCTAGGTTAGCCAGGGTCCTGGAGTCACATGTAAATAAAATAGCTTCTATAACCTACACTCAGATAATAAAATTCGCAAGAAGCACAAGAAACATAACAACATAAGATCCAGGCAATCAGGCAACATTACAACTCCTATATGCATAGTGGTGACTTAAGGCGACTCCTAAGCCTTTGAGTCTCACACATCTATCGATCTTGCGTGGGCGACAAAGGGAATCATTTCCTAGTGGTCAACTTTTCAGATCAGGGATAGTCAGTTAGTAGTAGAACTCAAGGTAGAGACGGGGAACCAAGTGTTAGTAGCTATGACTCCACTACAGATAGAATGTTTGGCTTCTAAACTAGTGTTTGGTACTAAAGGTCTCGTCCTAAGGTCAAGTATGGCTCTGATACCAACTGAAACATCCTTAATTTTCCTTGAAGGAAAAATCCACATAATGAATTTTAATATGATAAAAGCAAGAACTTATTCCATCATATTATCATATTTTAGTCGATGTCACAGTCATACATCGTAAGATTACAAGAATACAAGATATTACATCACTGGGGAACACACCTATTACAGAGTTAATCTAGCGGAAGACTATCGAGTGAAGGCTCCTCCTTCACGGGCATCATCAGAGTTGGCGTAGTGCAGCGTAGATTCCATCTCCAAACCAAACTTGAGCGTAGGCACGAGACCTCCTAATCCTTCTAAAGTCAGCATCTCTGAGAAGTAGGAAATCTGCACACTGCCAGATGTGTGCAGGCCATGGTCAGCACCGATGAGCTTTAGTGGAAAAAGATAAACAAGGGATCTGGCGATCCTAATATTTGGCTGTGGTTTGCATTCTTAGCGCATGAGAAGTAATTAACAATGGTAATATAATAGTATCCAATTTTTAACACATTCACCACCACACCATCCATATCCATCCACCAACCACCCATCCCAAACCATCTCCACACCACCACACCTTATCTCATCTCACACACTCAGGTCGATAGGCCAACTCCCTCTTGGCCTTGTCTCAACGGCCCACAGCCCCAAGGCTCACGATCACAAAATACCCCATCCCTGGAGGGAGAAAAGAAGGACTCATCTCCTATCTAGTTTAAGCGAAACCCAGGAAAGGTCCATAGCCGACAAGTCGGCATATGTATCGATCGATCAACCATACACTCTGCAGAGGTTTTACATGCCCACAAGATTAGCCATCCTTGGAGCCATGTATCTCCTAGGCAGAATTCCAGTCGCTTGCTAGCCTAGAACGATGCGACCCTACCTCTCAGCCCTAGAACATCCCAAGTCTAGTCTGGGATGGCTGATACTGTGAGTCGTAGACAGAGCCGAGGCCCACCGGATGTCAAGAGCCAGGTCCACAAGGCCTCCTGAAGTCTCAGAAGGGTGTGGGGGAAAAACCACGTGCCCCGTACCTCCTTGCACACGTTCGCCTAGCAGTAGTGGCATCGCTCTACCAAGTAGTCCGACCGTCCCGCACCATATAGGGCGAGTGGGATGTAAAGGATTCCCGGTGAATCTGAGTACTAGTAAGTCCTTAGGGATGACCAAGCCAGAATGTCTTCATCAGGGTTTCCATTTTACGTGCCACCACAGCACCTCTACCCCGGGCTCCACCTCTCCGAGGTTCACACCCAAGGCCACCTCCAATTACCATTTACCTGCCACAGGTATTCCATATCCAAGTGCCCAGGTAGCACCACATGGCAAGACTCGCACCAGGCTCGTCGTTATTCCAGCTCGGTCGACACAACCCTCACTCTCCATGCACCCAAGACACACGTAGCACGCTCACACACCACCAAGTCCGGCACCCATAGCCAAACCATTCCCAGGGGGTTCACCACCAGCATCACATCCCCCGACATAATGCGAAGTGGAGTTAATAATAAGTATAGTGGTGTAATATGCAAGCAAGCAGGCAAGTAAGCATATATAAGCGAGCGAATGTGCAAGGTAGGGTGACGTGGTAGAGTGGGTTGCATCAGGGTAATAATGGCTCAGGTAGTAGCATGCATCAAAGTACTAGTAAAGGAATAATTTATAAAGCGCTAGCAGTTCTAGTTATTATGCAATGTCTAATAGGATTCTCTAAAAGAGGGTGCTGCCATGACACCTGCGATGTAGAGGTAGTAGTGGTACAATTCTCCATTCGTTGGTGTTCCATTAGCGGGGTCACCTCCTCCTGCGTTGACTCCATTCTGCAGTCCTTGTCGTCGTCCATGTTCTCTTGGTCCGATCATCAGCTACTCCGCGAAGCGACACGCAAGGCAGGAGAGCACTCCACACTCGAAAAGATGACAATACGTAGGAAAAATCTAATAACACCAGTGAGGCAATAAGAGATACACGGCTTAGCCCTCTCGGCGGTTGTCTGATTTCCTCGGGCCAAAGAATCACAAGTGGTGGTTTGCTAAGCACAAGCTTAAGTCATGGCCAAGCCAGTATGGCTTTAGGATAGATGGTTTAAGCCAAAGCTTATCCATAGCAACACCACGGCTCACGTCCTTTGATCCGGGCGTCATGGAAAGGACGGGAATCGGGGGACGGGCCCAATGAAGGTAGAACGACGGGGTTCGACTCTTATAGTCTTATCCCATAAGTCACTACAAGAAGTAGACAAGAACGAATAACACTATTGTGACTTGGCTCCAATGTACTTCGGCTCATCCGCTATGGTAGAAAGCGGTAGCGCAAAGAGATTGGACATCAACGGCTCCCTTCGATCCACATGACTCAATAACGTCGGGAGCCGAGAAGAGAGTTGTTCAACATGACAAAAGATGCGGGGGTTAGCTAGGCACATCCATGTCATGTTCTTAGACACATCTTCAGGAAAGATGGTCTTAGACAGACAATCGGGTCGACACGCACGGGTCCGAGGTACAACATAGACCATAGCTTCGCTAACCCAAAGGGAATAGTCCGGTCTTTGATCCAATCGTCATGGGCAAGACAGAATCGAACAGAGCGGGCTAACGGTGCAACAAGAGCAAGAACAACAAGGGACAAGGTCTACTTCTTTCAACACTTGCACCACGACGAAAGATGGGGCATTGGAAGGAAGTGACAAACACCAAGTGCGCAAACCACTCGTAGGGTACCTGACTTAGGTGCACTGGCACTAAGACATCTCTAGGGTTCTTAGCGGTGCGGTTGTCACCGCAAGAACCACAGAAATGCTATGGTCCAAATGGGTACAACCATACAAGAGCTTAAGCACGAAAAAGAGAAACACGAGATTCACATTCATTTGATCCACTTGCCATAGCAACGACGAGAATTGAATGAATGAAATCAAAAGGGCAATAAACACCAATCTAGCAAAAGGCTCAATCCACATCTTTACTGGATCGATGGGGATTGAAAACCAAAGAGAGAGAAGAATGGAATCTATACTCTTTCGACCAACTTGTCATGGAACGGACGAAGGTTGGAGAGAAGGGGTACAGTCCCACGACCCAAACCAACTCATAGGGCATCACGACCGTGCAACTAAATAGCACAATGCTATTCCCTCGGTTCGCAGCAGTGCGGTTGTCACCGCTTAGGTCCAAAGGAATGCTATGGTCAAGGTGGTACAATCATATAAGGTGGCTAGGATAAACACAAGCGAAAAGAGGTAGATCCCGATGGTCATGGCGAGAGGACTCGCGGCCATGAGCTTATCCTACACGAGTTGACATCCGTCTTCTACAATCACCATATCCCGACTCGTCCACTAAGTTAGGCCACAAAGGGCTCATTGTGTGCGGGTGATATCCGCACCAATGTTCAGTCCACAATGGCCAGGTCCTAGGGCCGAATCGGATTACTAATATTTGTAGTATGTCGGAGACAACTAAAAGCGAGGGAGCGAGTTATGCTCGCCATTACGGCCACGGTGGGGCGAACCCACTACCGAAATGGTCAAACGAGGTACGATCCCTCGACTGGCTTGAAGGCACAGTCCTTAGGCAAACAAGCACAATCATAAGAACAAGAATCCCGACAACCCAACATAAGAGCTAAGACACGACCACACGAATGGAGTAGCACATATCCATAGCGAGAAAGGTAGATAGATAGACCTGCATAAGGGCACGGTGTAGGCATTTATAGATAGGTAAAGATCGTGTAGAATAAGTGTATGAACGAGTGTAAGAATGAGCAAGGGAGGGCTTTTGTCGGCGTCGGGAATGGCATTTGACTGGGATTCAGCCTTGCGATGAATATGAGGATGGCCAGAGGCTGTTGTAACTTGTCCCAAAGGGCTACGGCTTCTTGTGGCCAGCTGCTGTAGGACACGGCTAGGGTTGGTGACGAGGGTATTCGGCCAAGGCGTCGGAGCCATTTGCAAGTCTAAAAGAGAGGCAGATCTCGGTCTCGAGTTTTGTGACACGAACAGCAAGTGGGGACAAGTCCACCGCGTAGAGCTTGATTTTAGAAAAATGTGGGAACTGGTTTCACATTTTTCTGAGGTCGTATGAATTTGTTATGACTTTCCGAAGATTAAATCCATTTCTGAAAATAATTAAGGTTGATTTATTCAGGGCTGACATGTGTCACACTGTGATTGGTTCACGTGGCATGATAGGACTTGGAGTGGTGTACCAGCTGGTGAAGTGGTCGGAGAGGTCGCCGCGGTGGTCGGAGAGATCGCGGAGGTGGTCGGAGTGGTCACCGAAGTGGTCGGAGAGCTCGCCGAAGTGGTCGGAGAGCTCATTGACGTGGTCGGTGAGATCGCCGAAGTGGTCGGTGAGATCGCGGAGGTGGTCGCCGAAGTCCCCGACGCTGGCGTGGTCTTTTCTTCGGCATGACGTCAGCATGGCGTCGTCAGAGCCAAACCGCGGCTGATTGGTGGGCCCTCGGCACTGGTCACTGACATGTGGGTCCGGGGTCAAATGGTGACTGACAGGTGAGGCACGGTTCATGGTGAACCTGCCTGCGTTGGTCCATAGACCACAGAGCTGGTCTATGAAGGACTTGGTCCACTTACTCCTTCCCAGGGTTTGGTTCACATGCACCAAGTGCTCGGATGTGTGGCCGGCGAGGGGAAAATCCCAATCCTCTTTCCCCGTCATGCTCCCGTCGGTGGTGAGCTCACCGGCGAGCCCCTCCAGCGGCGTGGGTGTGCAATTAATGTGGGCAAAAGCTTGGCCATGCCATAGCGGGTGTCCCGGTGAAGTTAACGTGGTGGTTGGACGGCTCCAGTTGGCTGGCTGCGGTGAACGGCAGCGTGGGTTCGTCGGCGTGCCTGGACAGGGCGGTAGTGGTAGTGAGAGCCTAGTTGGAGGAGTGTGTGAGCTTCACGGTGCTTCTACGACCACGGTAGGCGTGCTGAAGGAGCTCCTAGTGCTCCTAGTGGCTCCAGCCATGGTGGTGGGGGCAAAGCAGAGGCGGTGGCACTCCGACGAGATGCGGTGCGGCAACATAGGGCTCCGGTGAGCTTCATCCTCGGCTAAGGTGAGCGCGGTGTGTCTCTCGTCATGGCGGAGCCAGTCAGGGTGTCAACGTTGCCTTTACCGCGACGTAGAAGACACGGTGGTCTCACCATGGTTGTGCTCTAGCCATGGTGAGTGCATGCGTGCGTGCGATGCATATGCATGGCATAAGCAGAGCGCTCAGCGCTGGCATTCCCGAGCAGAAGGCTTGGCGTCGCCCCCTTTCTTCCCTTTGCTTCATGTTTCCATTTGGCTCAACAAGAGGGTCGTGGTGGTCCTTCTATGCTACCGGTTGGCTAAGCCAGAGCAAGAGCTCGTGCTCCAACGTGGTCCGTTCATGGCGTCCAAGATGCTAGGAGTGGTTGTGCCGGTGTTCTCGAGCTACTAGGGGTCGGTGAGGCCAGGCCTTGGGCTGGTGCGCGTGTGGTGCGTGTGTAGCGTGTCCAGGAGCGGGAATGCTCTGCCTCTGCGTTCCCCAAGTGCGGGAACGCGGTGGCATCCATGGTGAGTACGGTTAGTGTGGTGAGCGGCAAACGATGTGGCTCACCGTAGGGCTCGTGGCGGTAGGATGGCGGTGCGGTGGTGAGGCAAGGCTGTGATGAGGCGATGCAGTGCCGTGCTGAGCAGCTACGTCGTTGTAGCCGATCGGGGCGGCACTCCTGGCTCTGGCGAGGTCCGGTTCCACAGCGGCTTCCTTCTCCTCCTTGCTTCTTCCTCCTCCCTCTCTCTCAGCCTGACGCGGTGTGGTGCTGTGCCACCAGCGGAGGCGGCTATTGGGCTGAGGGTTAGGGTTCACGGCCATTGGCTTTTATAGCCGAGCTCCAAGGGCTCCAACGGCGAACGGTGATTGGGCAGTGGTGATGCATGTGGCGCATCCGATGGCCTGCGTGCGGTAGCGTAGGCGCGGCGCAAGAGGGATTAGGGTCATGCGATGTGCGTGACCCCGGGCCCGCGTCTGCTCCATGGTCGGCTCCCGATCGCGGAAGAGGTTGGCGTGGGGAGGAAGATGATCCTGTTGCTGGGGTGGCTGACGCGTGGGGTCTGGTTTGTCAGCTTGTCCTGATCTTGGCGTCGCGGTCGGTGCGTGACGGTACGGCCAGTCCGGCTTGTCGGCCGCTTGTGCGTGTCTTGGCGGTGATCTTGGGCGGTGCGTGGGAGGCCTGCAAGCGCTCTCGAGCTTATAGCCATCTTTGGGCTGGCAGTTTGATGATTAGGCCATGCGGCCAGAGAGAAGAGATGGCCTTGAGCGGGGCCAGCCTTTCGGGGGAGGTAGGCCGAGCAGAGTTCTTGTGCTCCATCTAGGCCAAGGCACGTCTTGGGGCCGGGAGGACGGTTGGGCCGGTCACGCATCTTGGGCTGGCTGGTCATGTGCTTGGGCCAGATTGGCTTTCCTATTTTCTAAATAAACCAAGGCTCCTATATTGAATACATGTGTCGCCAACTTGTACACCTCCTAGTGGGGTCCACTAGAGGTCAACTAGGGGTAGTGGGGTCCATGTCAAGGGTTGGCAATTCATGGGTATTGAGTTGATAAAGATAGTTGGTTGATTATAGAATTTAGTTCAAGGGGTTCATGAGAGATTCCAGAAGGAGTCAAAAGGATTCGCTACGGACTTGTGCTCTCCAACACAAAACCCTAAACCAAATAAGGAACTCTGGCAAGCTCCTACAAGCAACACTATATGTATGCAACAATTTATTTATAAATTGTTCTTTGTTTGACATAGCATCTACATGCTTCACACATTGCAGGAAATTTTTTAAAAAGTTCATATTTTTGGCTTCTCCAAAAACCCGGGTTATTACATCTAGCATACCTAAATGAGGTGCAACAATGCATACATATGAATACATGGAAGTGCAACACGTAAAGGATTCATAAAAGTACACCAAACCAATGTAAGCACCTAGAGCTATTTAACTTAATCATCACTCAAGCATAACATAGGAGATGGTAAGCACATCATGCATGGCACCCAAATTACTTGCGTGTAGCCATGGCAAGTATTCATCAATCGATGTCAACTTAACATGTTTAACCAACCAGGGCAAGCTAAAGCAATCAACCTACACGTGCAGTTCCTGGACAGCAGCACAACAGTCACTTGCTTCAGTCATAATCAGAGATCCTGGCATCCAATAAAGGTGATCCTAAACTTTTTGGAAAGCTAAAGAAATTATATACAACTTTGTTATTTACACCTAGAGCTGATTTAAATGTTAACAGGGCTGAAAAATACTAACAAGCAGATCTACACAAACTTGGACAGAAACTGACAGTAAATTCATAAATGTATATATGAAGTTATAGACATCCAGTAAATATGATTCTTAACTTTATAGAAATGTTATTAATTTATTTATACCTTTCTTATTATTATCTTAAGATCATTCTACAGCTAACAAGGTTAAACAACATCAAGAAGGTATCTATGTCTAGATATGCCTATTATCACCAATACATTATTCTATGTGTAAATGAGCCAAACAATACAATCATTCATATCTATCCAGAGAACATCTGGCTCCCCGCACATCCTTACTACCATCTAGAGTGTGCACTCTAATAGAACGAGGCCTGACCTGAGTTGAGCTACTCAGCTTCGCGGTCGGAATGAGTTATCTGGCCAGCTAAGTGCTAGGCATGCATTCAACATGACCGGAGGACATACAACAAATCGGTCCTTAATCAACATAGATGGCGATAAATAGGCACCAAGACCTCCATGCCTTGTTGCTTCTCTATCACAATCCCGCACGGTCTCCTTTTATTCATGAACACACGGTCATTTCCACGATAGCAAATATAGTCAACCGTGCTTTGGTATGCACCTATATCTCGCAGGTGATAGGAAATCACCTGACTTCTACCGGTCTAAGCATTGCTAAGCATACATTCGATCCTAGACCTACATAGGGTTCAAGGTATATTTCTGGACAAGGTAGCTCAATGCATCAAGTGGTTCCAATCAACTCTTATAACCTAATGCATCAAGCATAAAAGGACTCAAGTGATATTTGTAAAAACATAGGTGGCTTAGAATGCTCTAGGGCTTGCCTGGGATCCAACACTAGGTCAGTGTTTGTTAGATGACACTCGCTTGGTGAGCATCTCCCATCTCAGCACTTGCTTAGTCCTTCCGTCTTCTGGATGGATTCACCAAACGCCATCTTCGGGTTTGGCTCCAACATCATGTCCTTCACGTGGTGCATCTAGCATACATAAATGAGGTGCAACAATGCATACGTATGAATACATGGAAGTGCAACACGTAAAGGATTCACAAAAGTACACCAAACCAATGTAAGCACCTAGAGCTATTTAACTTAATCATCACTCAAGCATAACATAGGAGATGGTAAGCACATCAAGCATGCCACCCAAATTACTTGCTTGTAGCCATGGCAAGTATTCATCAATCGATGTCAACTTAACATGTTTAACCAACCAGGGCAAGCTAAAGCAATCAACCTACACGTGCAGTTCCTGGACAGCAGCACAACAGTCACTTGCTTCAGTCATAATCAGAGATCATGGCATCCAATAAAGGTGATCCTAAACTTTTCGGAAAGCTAAAGAAATTATATACAACTTTATTTATTTACACCTAGAGCTAATTTAAATGTTAACAGGGCTGAAAAATACTAACAAGCAGATCTACACAAACTTGGACAGAAACTGACAGTAAATTCATAAATGTATATATGAAGTTATAGACATCCAGTAAATATGATTCTTAACTTTATAGAAATGTTATTAATTTATTTATAACTTTCTTATTATTATCTTAAGATCATTCTACAGCTAACAAGGTTAAACAACATCAAGAAGGTATCTCTGTCTAGATTTGCCTATTATCTCCAATACATTATTCTATGTGTAAATGAGCCAAACAATACAATCATTCATATCTATCCAGAGAACATCTGGCTCCCCGCACTTCGTTACTACCATCTAGAGTGTGCACTCTAATAGAACGAGGCTCGACCTGAGTTGAGCTACTCGGCTTCGCGGTCGGAACAAGTTATCTGGACAGCTAAGTGCTAGGCATGCATTCAACATGACCGGAGGACATACAGCAAATCGGTCCTTAACCGACATAGACGGCGATAAATGGGCACCAAGACCTCCATACCTTGTTGCTTCTCTATCACAGTCCCGCACGGTCTCCTTTTATTCATCAACACATGGTTATTTCCACGATAGCAAATATAGTCAACCGTGCTTTGGTATGCACCTATATCTCGCAGGTGATAGGAAATCACCTGACTTCTACCGGTCTAAGCATTGCTAAGCATACATTCGATCCTAGACCTACATAGGGTTCAAGGTATATTTCTGGACAAGGTAGCTCAATGCATCAAGTGGTTCCAATCAACTCTTATAACCTAATGCATCAAACATAAAAGGACTCATGTGATATTTGTAAAAACATAGGTGGCTTAGAATGCTCTGGGGCTTGCCTGGGATCCAACACTAGGTCAGTGTTTGTTAGATGACACTCGCTTGGCGAGCATCTCCCATCTCAGCACTTGCTTAGTCCTTCCGTCTTCTGGATGGATTCACCAAACTCTATCTCCGGGTTTGGCTCCAACAACATGTCCTTCACGTGGTGCATCTAGCATACCTAAATGAGGTGCAACAATGCATACGTATGAATACATGGAAGTGCAACACGTAAAGGATTCATAAAAGTACACCAAACCAATGTAAGCACCTAGAGCTATTTAACTTAATCATCACTCAAGCATAACATAGGAGATGGTAAGCACATCAAGCATGCCACCCAAATTACTTGCGTGTAGCCATGGCAAGTATTCATCAATCGATGTCAACTTAACATGTTTAACCAACCAGGGCAAGCTAAAGCAATCAACCTACACGTGCAGTTCCTAGACAGCAGCACAACAGTCACTTGCTTCAGTCATAATCAGAGATCCTGGCATCCAATAAAGGTGATCCTAAACTTTTTAGAAAGCTAAAGAAATTATATACAACTTTGTTATTTACACCTAGAGCTGATTTAAATGTTAACAGGGCTGAAAAATACTAACAAGCAGATCTACACAAACTTGGACAAAAACTGACAGTAAATTCATAAATGTATTTATGAAGTTAAAGACATCCAGTAAATATGATTCTTAACTTTATAGAAATGTTATTAATTTATTTATAACTTTCTTATTATTATCTTAAGATCATTCTACAGCTAACAAGGTTAAACAACATCAAGAAGGTATCTCTGTCTAGATTTGCCTATTATCACCAATACATTATTCTATGTGTAAATGAGCCAAACAATACAATCATTCATATCTATCCAGAGAACATCTGGCTCCCCGCACATCCTTACTACCATCTAGAGTGTGCACTCTAACAGAACGAGGCCCGACCTGAGTTGAGCTACTCGGCTTCGCGGTCGGAACAAGTTATCTGGCCAGCTAAGTGCTAGGCATGCATTCAACATGACCGGAGGACATACAGCAAATCGGTCCTTAACCGACATAGATGGCGATAAATAGGCACCAAGACCTCCATACCTTGTTGCTTCTCTATCACAATCCCGCACGGTCTCCTTTTATTCATCAACACATGGTTATTTCCACGATAGCAAATATAGTCAACCGTGCTTTGGTATGCACCTATATCTCGCGGTGATAGGAAATCACCGACTTCTACCGGTCTAAGCATTGCTAAGCATACATTCGATCCTAGACCTACATAGGGTTCAAGGTATATTTCTGGACAAGGTAGCTCAATGCATCAAGTGGTTCCAATCAACTCTTATAACCTAATGCATCAAACATAAAAGGACTCAAGTGATATTTGTAAAAACATAGGTGGCTTAGAATGCTCTCGGGGCTTGCCTAGGATCCAACACTAGGTCAGTGTTTGTTAGATGACACTCGCTTGGCGAGCATCTCCCATCTCAAAGCACTTGCTTAGTCCTTCCATCTTCTGGATGGATTCACCAAACTCCATCTTGGTTTGGCTCCAACATCATGTCCTTCACGTGGTGCATCTAGCATACCTAAATGAGGTGCAACAATGCATACGTATGAATACATGGAAGTGCAACACGTAAAGGATTCATAAAAGTAAAGCAAACCAATGTAAGCACCTAGAGCTATTTAACTTAATCATCACTCAAGCATAACATAGGAGATGGCAAGCACATCAAGCATGCCACCCAAATTACTTGCGTGTAGCCATGGCAAGTATTCATCAATCGATGTCAACTTAACATGTTTAACCAACGAGGCAAGCTAAAGCAATCAACATACACGCAGGTTCCTAGACAATGACAACAATCACTTGCTTCAGTCATAATCAGAGATCCTGGCATCCAATAAAGGTGATCCTAAACTTTTTAGAAAGCTAAAGAAATTATATACAACTTTGTTATTTACACCTAGAGCTGATTTAAATGTTAACAGGGCTGAAAAATACTAACAAGCAGATCTACACAAACTTGGACAAAAACTGACAGTAAATTCATAAATGTATTTATGAAGTTAAAGACATCCAGTAAATATGATTCTTAACTTTATAGAAATGTTATTAATTTATTTATAACTTTCTTATTATTATCTTAAGATCATTCTACAGCTAACAAGGTTAAACAACATCAAGAAGGTATCTCTGTCTAGATTTGCCTATTATCACCAATACATTATTCTATGTGTAAATGAGCCAAACAATACAATCATTCATATCTATCCAGAGAACATCTGGCTCCCCGCACATCCTTACTACCATCTAGAGTGTGCACTCTAACAGAACGAGGCCCGACCTGAGTTGAGCTACTCGGCTTCGCGGTCGGAACAAGTTATCTGGCCAGCTAAGTGCTAGGCATGCATTCAACATGACCGGAGGACATACAGCAAATCGGTCCTTAACCGACATAGATGGCGATAAATAGGCACCAAGACCTCCATACCTTGTTGCTTCTCTATCACAATCCCGCACGGTCTCCTTTTATTCATCAACACATGGTTATTTCCACGATAGCAAATATAGTCAACCGTGCTTTGGTATGCACCTATATCTCGCAGGTGATAGGAAATCACCTGACTTCTACCGGTCTAAGCATTGCTAAGCATACATTCGATCCTAGACCTACATAGGGTTCAAGGTATATTTCTGGACAAGGTAGCTCAATGCATCAAGTGGTTCCAATCAACTCTTATAACCTAATGCATCAAACATAAAAGGACTCAAGTGATATTTGTAAAAACATAGGTGGCTTAGAATGCTCTGGGGCTTGCCTGGGATCCAACACTAGGTCAGTGTTTGTTAGATGACACTCGCTTGGCGAGCATCTCCCATCTCAGCACTTGCTTAGTCCTTCCGTCTTCTGGATGGATTCACCAAACTCCATCTTCGGGTTTGGCTCCAACATCATGTCCTTCACGTGGTGCATCTAGCATACCTAAATGAGGTGCAACAATGCATACGTATGAATACATGGAAGTGCAACACGTAAAGGATTCATAAAAGTACACCAAACCAATGTAAGCACCTAGAGCTATTTAACTTAATCATCACTCAAGCATAACATAGGAGATGGCAAGCACATCAAGCATGCCACCCAAATTACTTGCGTGTAGCCATGGCAAGTATTCATCAATCGATGTCAACTTAACATGTTTAACCAACCAGGGCAAGCTAAAGCAATCAACCTACACGTGCAGTTCCTAGACAGCAGCACAACAGTCACTTGCTTCAGTCATAATCAGAGATCCTGGCATCCAATAAAGGTGATCCTAAACTTTTTAGAAAGCTAAAGAAATTATATACAACTTTGTTATTTACACCTAGAGCTGATTTAAATGTTAACAGGGCTGAAAAATACTAACAAGCAGATCTACACAAACTTGGACAGAAACTGACAGTAAATTCATTAATGTATTTATGAAGTTATAGACATCCAGTAAATATGATTCTTAACTTTATAGAAATGTTATTAATTTATTTATAACTTTCTTATTATTATCTTAAGATCATTCTACAGCTAACAAGGTTAAACAACATCAAGAAGGTATCTCTATCTAGATTTGCCTATTATCACCAATACATTATTCTATGTGTAAATGAGCCAAACAATACAATCATTCATATCTATCCAGAGAACATCTGGCTCCCCGCACATCCTTACTACCATCTAGAGTGTGCACTCTAACAGAACGAGGCCCGACCTGAGTTGAGCTACTCGGCTTCGCGGTCGGAACAAGTTATCTGGCCAGCTAAGTGCTAGGCATGCATTCAACATGACCGGAGGACATACAGCAAATCGGTCCTTAACCGACATAGATGGCGATAAATAGGCACCAAGACCTCCATACCTTGTTGCTTCTCTATCACAATCCCGCACGGTCTCCTTTTATTCATCAACACATGGTTATTTCCACGATAGCAAATATAGTCAACCGTGCTTTGGTATGCACCTATATCTCACAGGTGATAGGAAATCACCTGACTTCTACCGGTCTAAGCATTGCTAAGCATACATTCGATCCTAGACCTACATAGGGTTCAAGGTATATTTCTGGACAAGGTAGCTCAATGCATCAAGTGGTTCCAATCAACTCTTATAACCTAATGCATCAAACATAAAAGGACTCAAGTGATATTTGTAAAAACATAGGTGGCTTAGAATGCTCTGGGGCTTGCCTAGGATCCAACACTAGGTCAGTGTTTGTTAGATGACACTCGCTTGGCGAGCATCTCCCATCTCAGCACTTGCTTAGTCCTTCCGTCTTCTGGATGGATTCACCAAACTCCATCTTCGGGTTTGGCTCCAACATCATGTCCTTCACGTGGTGCATCTAGCATACCTAAATGAGGTGCAACAATGCATACGTATGAATACATGGAAGTGCAACACGTAAAGGATTCATAAAAGTACACCAAACCAATGTAAGCACCTAGAGCTATTTAACTTAATCATCACTCAAGCATAACATAGGAGATGGCAAGCACATCAAGCATGCCACCCAAATTACTTGCGTGTAGCCATGGCAAGTATTCATCAATCGATGTCAACTTAACATGTTTAACCAACCAGGGCAAGCTAAAGCAATCAACCTACACGTGCAGTTCCTAGACAGCAGCACAACAGTCACTTGCTTCAGTCATAATCAGAGATCCTGGCATCCAATAAAGGTGATCCTAAACTTTTTAGAAAGCTAAAGAAATTATATACAACTTTGTTATTTACACCTAGAGCTGATTTAAATGTTAACAGGGCTGAAAAATACTAACAAGCAGATCTACACAAACTAGGACAGAAACTGACAGTAAATTCATAAATGTATTTATGAAGTTATAGACATCTAGTAAATATGATTCTTAACTTTATAGAAATGTTATTAATTTATTTATAACTTTCTTATTATTATCTTAAGATCATTCTACAGCTAACAAGGTTAAACAACATCAAGAAGGTATCTCTGTCTAGATTTGCCTATTATCACCAATACATTATTCTATGTGTAAATGAGCCAAACAATACAATCATTCATATCTATCCAGAGAACATCTGGCTCCCCGTACATCCTTACTACCATCTAGAGTGTGCACTCTAACAGAACGAAGCCCGACCTGAGTTGAGCTACTTGGCTTCGCGGTCGGAACAAGTTATCTGGCCAGCTAAGTGCTAGGCATGCATTCAACATGACCGAGGACATACAGCAAATCGATCCTTAACCGACATAGATGGCGATAAATAGGCACCAAGACCTCCATACCTTGTTGCTTCTCTATCACAATCCCGCACGGTCTCCTTTTATTCATCAACACATGGTTATTTCCACGATAGCAAATATAGTCAACCGTGCTTTGGTATGCACCTATATCTCGCAGGTGATAGGAAATCACCTGACTTCTACCGGTCTAAGCATTGCTAAGCATACATTCGATCCTAGACCTACATAGGGTTCAAGGTATATTTCTGGACAAGGTAGTTCTATGCATCAAGTGGTTCCAATCAACTCTTATAACCTAATGCATCAAACATAAAAGGACTCAAGTGATATTTGTAAAAACATAGGTGGCTTAGAATGCTCTGGGGCTTGCCTAGGATCCAACACTAGGTCAGTGTTTGTTAGATGACACTCGCTTGGCGAGCATCTCCCATCTCAGCACTTGCTTAGTCCTTCCGTCTTCTGGATGGATTCACCAAACTCCATCTTCGGGTTTGGCTCCAACATCATGTCCTTCACGTGGTGCATCTAGCATACCTAAATGAGGTGCAACAATGCATACGTATGAATACATGGAAGTGCAACACGTAAAGGATTCATAAAAGTACACCAAACCAATGTAAGCACCTAGAGCTATTTAACTTAATCATCACTCAAGCATAACATAGGAGATGGCAAGCACATCAAGCATGCCACCCAAATTTCTTGCGTGTAGCCATGGCAAGTATTCATCAATCGATGTCAACTTAACATGTTTAACCAACCAGGGCAAGCTAAAGCAATCAACCTACACGTGCAGTTCCTAGACAGCAGCACAATAGTCACTTGCTTCAGTCATAATCAGAGATCCTGGCATCCAATAAAGGTGATCCTAAACTTTTTAGAAAGCTAAAGAAATTATATACCACTTTGTTATTTACACCTAGAGCTGATTTAAATGTTAACAGGGCTGAAAAATACTAACAAGCAGATCTACACAAACTTGGACAGAAACTGACAGTAAATTCATAAATGTATATATGAAGTTATAGACATCCAGTAAATATGATTCTTAACTTTATAGAAATGTTATTAATTTATTTATGACTTTCTTATTATTATCTTAAGATGATTCTATAGCTAACAAGGTTAAACAACATCAAGAAGGTATCTCTGTCTAGATTTGCCTATTATCTACCATTCCACTTTGAACATCAATAACTAGACTTCTAGACCACCAAAAGCAGTGATCTTAGATATTTTAAAAAGCTTAGTAAAAGTACTACAACTATCCTATTATCACCAATACATTATTCTATGTGTAAATGAGCCAAACAATACAATCATTCATATCTGTCCAGAGAACATGCAAAACCTAACAGAAAACTTGTATAATCTATAACTCCTAAACCATCTGGTCTAAAATCATACAATTTTAGGACAAGAAAGATAAAGAAATTATCTACAACTTTTGTATTCAACATATCTATAGAACACATAATTTTATCACGAACTTGTCACCACCACAAAAACTGTACATGCAGCCATAACAACATAGGCATGCTGAATTTATCTATCATTCAATTGCTACAAACCAATATATTCTTGACATATATGCTACCCCAAACATCTTGGAATCATATTCAAACAATCATAGCATGTAGGAATTGCTACTATAAGCATCACATGACAATAAATACATGTATATGTTCACGACATTCATTCGCTACTTTAATAATGCAACATATGTATTATTTTTAGTACTATATGAGAACAACTAGTTTGGGGCTGAGACTTTTATGAGTGGTAGATGTTATCAAAACATGACTACTGCACAAATTTCACATGCTCAGGTTTTATAGATTAATTATTACAAAAAATAAAAATTGCTAATGCAACAAAACATGTGAGAGCAAGATAAATCTAAAACACACTATTTTCTTCAAACACATAGCCATATTATGTATCAAAATGACAAAAAACATCATACCAAGGTAATGGAACCACCTTTTCCACTTTTGCATATATAAATTATTTATAAACCATTAAAATGATTTATAAAGCATTAATCAAGTTAAATCAATAAATCAGTCATACTTCATCCAATGACCATGAAATTTTTACCATAGAACACACATAGAATAAATAGCCTACCATAAAAATTTCACCTCATTTGGAGCACCACAACTTGAGATATGAATTTTGCCCTAGAAAACCCTAATTAACATAGATAAATAAAAACAGCAAAAACCTTCTACTAACACTTATCATATTAAGACTCTACTACATAGATCTACTCGCAAGGATTCCAAAAAGTCCTCATTTGCTATTTTACAATTTTTCTATGATTTATTATGATTTTCCAAATTTTCAGCCATAAAAGAAAAAACAAACTTGCACCGAGGACCCCGAACTTCTATGAAAATAAATTCTAGTGAAACAATCCTTCCAGGCACTGTTCAACTGAGTCACAGCTTTGCACTTAAGCCCTTCCCTTTCTTCTTATTGCGATGTGAGGTCCCTCTTCGTCTTCCTCATCGAACAAAGCAGAGAAGGGGTCCCTTTCTTAACATTTGCTCAAAACGAACCCTTCATGACTTTTGTTCATGAGTTCAATTAAAGTTGTTTGAGCAAGGTTGCAAGGTTTGGTCGACATCCCATGTTCCCATTCACCTGATGAAGCAATTCAGGAAAGAATATAACTCATCATTTCATGTGACTTCTTGATTCCAAACTCCACAAAACTTTTCCACTGGTCAAGATGGATGCATGTTGATGTAATGTACATGAAATAAGCATGTTTAACATTACTCATGCCTAATCTTAACTAGGGTCCACATGTAAGCAAAGGCGTGTTGTTCGAGTCCAAGTTGGGGCTCATTTTCATAGGTTTGATCTCAATACCTTCATCATTACTTCTAGATTATGAACTACAGATCATAATCTTTGCTTGATATATCCTACTTAAGTCCAATTTTGCTGCTTAACTCGTGACTAACACCCGGGGTATTATAGACCACCTCGATGACAGTACAAGCTAGATCTAGATCCCCTACCTAGCTTGGCACCTGTCATGACCGACTGGATCTGATTCCTAACTAGTGCTAGATCTGTAACCCCTTCGACAATGCCGGCAACACTAGCTCCATGACCGCGATGATAGGATGGTGGTGCCAACAACAAAGCAAAGCCAGGGAACATGGACGAAGAGGTACCCAAATTTCTTTTATGATGTGTGCTCTACTATAGTGGTTGAATCAAGGATATGAAGATAGCGATGGGGTTATATATTTCCTATAGTTGAGTGTAGCTGACATGTGTTTTATTAGATTAATGACTTCTATATAATCTGTAGTTACTAGTTAGGCATTTATTTGCATACTCTTGCTCTATTGTGTTGACATTCTGTAGAAGCTTTAGTTAATAAATGACTTTGTAATATAGATGAACAGCCACTAACTGCTTATGAACGAGCACGGGATGCACAAATCGCAATGAATCATAGAAAAAATGAAGAACTTGGAATACAACGTGTGGTCCCAAAACCTGTGTCTCCAAAGGCAAAAAAGTCAAGCACAAAGGGTAGACACAGTGAAGATTTGGAATATATCCCTAAACCAGGGGAGGTAGTTGAGGGATTTGATGATATAGATGAAACAGATTCAGATTTAGAAGATGAGCTAGTGCCCCTATCAATTGAGGTTCTTGTTCTACCTTGTATTTAGTTTAGAGTGGGAGGGGGTGTAGGTAGCCATGCAATGCTTTACTGTTTGGATAGCAATGGAATCTGTATATGCTTGCTGCTTAAGTTTGTATCTCTAATTTTAGTGTCTGGGTCAAAGAGGCCATAGAGGAGGCTCTACCAGCAGGACAAAAAGCAGTGCTGCCATGAGTCCTAGGTGAAGGCTCTCCGAGCGAGTGAGGTCAACACCACTAGAAGAGGCTGCTCATGGATTTTGTACTCGGAGGTCTTCCGCTGGCAAAAGGGTGGAGGTAGCAGTAGTAGGTGAACATAATTCTCCATCATGACTGACACTCGGACCCAAGGATCAATTCCAAGTTCATCAATTGACCAGAGACATTGGTCGGGACGGCACCCTACCTAGCCCTAAGAGAGACTCCTCATGGCTAGATGATGATTGCCCTACTAAAGAGGAGCCCTCTCAGCAAACTCCCTCCTCCTCCAACCCATAGAACGATGAAAGTTGCCTAGGTTGGTATTACCTTATATATGTCTATCAATCAATTTGCACTAGCTATTTGATATCCATGTAACTTTTCTAACAATCTAAATGTATGAAAACTATGTAGTACCATTATCGAGAAGAGCGAGGAAGCCGATGCCTCGAACTCATGGAATTATGCTTGACAAAATGAGCAAATCACTAAGAGGAGTGAGGATGCGCATCTCTATTGCCAAGGGGAACAAAAGACCACATTATCGAGTGCAAGCTGCCAAGTTTGCCTTAGAGGTAGGTGTAGTAGTCAGGAGTGAAGTACTAATTTTGACGCATTGGAAATAATACAAGGGGAAGAGGCCTGGCGCCATCTATTGCAAAAGATTTGTGGAGAGGCTAAATGTATATATGGGTATCCCCTCTTGACATTCAACTCCACTTTGAGCAACTTTAACGGATTTACTTTTCATTCACACTACTATGTGCAGGGAAGGTTGCCCATTAATAATGCTCACTCACCAACAAATGAAGCTTGTCAGAATGTAATGCAGTCTATGGTACGACATGAACGCTATAGGTTCAAGATTAAATACTTCAATGGCGTCCCTGCTAATCATATATGTATGACCTCTCTATCTCATTCATGAATGATGCACAGTGGTGTGAACTTGTCAAGTTTTGGTCTAGTGCTATGAACAAGGTGTGTGAACCCATTGATTTACTGTCTAGTCCTGCTATGGTCTACTTGTGCTGCAGTCTAACACAATTGAAGCTATAGGAAACATCTGAGAAGAACAAGCGAAACCATGCAAAAGTGAAGTATCACCAGGATATAGGATCTCACTCCTATGTTGTCTAGATGCAAAATTTTGTAAGTGATGGTTGTGTTTTATTATTACTCTTGCCTTTGTATAAATATAAACCAAAACTCATGTGCAATGTGAACAGAAGGAGAACAAGAGAGAGGCGGCAAAACATGATCAAGGACTTGAAAAGAAAATGGTCCACCTAATGAAGATTTTAATGTTGTGGAAGTCTTTAGTGACTTCCATTACAGTAGGAAAAAGGATCTGAGCGATGCTGCAAGAGCAGCAATTGTAAGTACCTTCTTTTCCTTCCCTTGAAATCTACTAAAGCCAATGCCATAAAAGAAGAAAACGTAGTAGGAGCCTAGTGTTATGGAAATCTACTAAAATCTACTGAAGCTTATGTAATCTCCATCAGCAGTAGGCTGAGGAAGACCTATGCATTACTTGTTATGAATCAATCTCTTAGGTTTTCAATTGAAGTCCTCTTACACTATCTGTAACCTAATGTTTTACTAATTGAATTTCATAGGAAGCTATGAAAACTATGCAAGCAAAACCTATTGCTGATGGGCAGCAACTAGTTACTAGTGCTGATGTTGTTTGCAATGTCCTCTACATTTACTAGGGCAAGGCCCCCTCTTAGAGAAGCAGCAACAACTTTTTTGAAGAATGCTAGTATCCAGACAAGCTCCACCAGAACAGAGACATCGATTGAGAGAATGCTTCGGGACCAGCTTGCTGCTAAATAGGAAAGTTTTGCTGCCCTCGTCGATCAAGTGGATGAACTGAAGAGGAAGATAGAAAAGGCTGAAAGGGAGCTTGAGGAATACAAGAAACAACAACAGGAGTAGAACAATCTCCATGAGCTATGCACGCGCATCAGCTCTTCTGGTAATTTTTAGTCTTCTACTCCTGTGGCTTGATGTAGTGAACATTTGTGGTTTGATGTGTGGACTCATGTGTCGGTTTGATGTGTAGATTTGTATGCCGGTTTGATGTGGTGATACTCTGTCACTGGTTCGTTGCTGACGTGTGAAATGTTAATTTTTGCTATTTGATTGCTAGGCTAAATAGTTATGTAGTCAGTCTGTGCAGTAGTGACAATCTAGAATTACTTCTATGATGAATTGATTGTACTCCACGTGGTAGAACCAGGACAGGCCACGTGAACAAATAAAAATGTGACACATGGACGAACCAGTGCATGACACGTGCAATAGCCAGGACTCAACATGTGGGCTATTAAAATTTGACACATGAAAGGAAGTCGTGAAGCCACGTGGCTGAATAAAAATATGAAATGTGGACAAACAGCGCCGTGACATATGGTCGAATAAGAAACAACCACATGGACCAATAAAAATATGAAACATGGTCCAATGAAGAAGTGACACATGATCCAACCACAACATGACACGTGTGCCAATAAAAAACTGACATGTGGAACAATAGGGACCTAACACGTGGTCTAGTAAGAACCTAATACGTGCAAGAACCAGAGATGGCCACGTTGTGCAATAAGAAGGTGACACGTACCCGAACCATCTCTAATGCAACCGGCTATAGCATGTACACGTGGGCTATAGTATGTACATGTGGAAAGCACCCATGAACTTGGCAGCCCCCTGCCACGCATGCCAAAATAGTTCTATGACGATCTATTTTTCATCACAGATCAAGACACATCTATGATGATTTTGTCAGATTCATCATAGATGTGCAAAAATGACGCGACTTCTATGATGAACCGTTTTTCATCATAAATTCGTCATAAAATTGAAATTATGACAAATTTGGCTCCTTCAGTAATGAAATCTATTTGTCATAGAAGTGGACATTTCTAGTAGTGCATTTAGGTAAAAAAACCAACCTGCCTTACAGCAAAGGAAAGATGTTCATTTGACATGGGCCTAGTTAAGGGTCTTTCCTCGCAGTATACCCCTAGCTTGGTTCACCATCAAACTTCATGGTATCTTCAATCACATAGAACAAGTTAGCACCATGGTAGACTTCATGTGGGTCTTAGGCCCATCTCACTCGATGCACTATCTATCACATTACGTGATAGTCCCTTAGTGAATTGATCTGCCAGATTTTTAGACGTATGGACATAGTCCAATGCTATCACTCGAGAGTTTCTCAATTTCTTGATAGATTTTAGCCTCCTCTTAACATGCCTTGTGGACTTCATGTTATCCTTAGAACTATTTACCTTGATTATCACAATTTGGTTATCACAGTTCATAGAAATAGCCGATATAGGTTTTTCTACTACCAGTAAATCCATAAGTAGTTCACGAAACCACACAGCCTCAACACTGGTAGTGTCTAATGCTATGAGTTGTGCTTCCATGGTTGACCTCGTTAAGATGGTCTGCTTATAGGACTTCCAAGAAACAGTGCCATCTCCAAGCAGAAACACATATCCACTTGTGGCGTTAACCTCATCACTATCAGATATCCAGTTCACATTACAATAACCCTCTAGTGCCTTTGAGTACCCAGTATAGTGAATGTCATAGCTCACAATACCTCTCAAGTAGCATATTACTCTCTCAAGGAATCGATTAGATGTGAATCTTTATCAGCTGATTTGGATGCGATATCAGAATCAGATATTTTGTAGATGACATCAGCAGACGACGTCAATGGGCTTTGCTTGAATGGCGTCAGAAAGATGTGTTGGAGTCTACAAATAAGGAAAATTAGGGTCCAAGTTATTGTTAAGTTAGGAAGTTTTCTTTTATTCCAAGAATTGTAATGAGTCGTATTTGAGTAGGATTCATATTCAGGTTCCAGTATAAATATTAGACCCTGGTTATATTGTACAAGGACATGAACACTCAATCAATATAATCTTTCTAGCTTTCGCCGTCGCATTAGGAGTAGGAGTACTATAGATCTCGGTGAGTTCTTCAGCAAATAGGGCTGCATCGACTGATCGACCTCCAGCTTGCTTGTGAGTACCGTCACAACTTGTATTGTGTTTGTAAAGCTGTATTAGCTGATTGATCTTTTACGAGCTATAAAATAAGTTAGTTATCGGTCCATACTATTGTTTGTAAGGCTGCATCAGCTAATTGATCTCTTATGAATCATAATATAGAACAAAGTTACCGATCTTGTGTTAAATAACTTGTTGTTTAATACAATGTCACCAGTTATCAAATCTGTTAAGATTAGTAAGATTTTCCTTGCTGTTTTTGGTTGATTTACCAGTTATCGATCTTATTATAATTAATGTCTTCTTAATTATAACAAATCATCTGATTGAGATAGAGATAGAGATAGATCAGCATCATATTATCTTAATTGATCATCTCCTAATATGGTCACACTTTAAATCTTATGATTGATGTCTTAATCCCGCTAGATCGGTTGTTTTATCTCTATTTCAATCGAACATAGTATGCATTCAAAGACACATTTTAATCTTGAATGAACTGACTAGTTGATGAGATCTAATTTATTGACACTACTATAGCTACATCGATCCGATTGAACCTCACTGGTAAGACTTTAGTTAGAAATTCTTGATTAGTGATTTTGTTCATGATCAAGATATGTACTCTGTTTGTTTGCTATGCCTGCATCATCTATTTAGCCGATTGCCTATAGCTTCACGCATATAGCATGTTTTCATGAATCTATTGACATATAGATGGTTTTATAGATTCTTTAGCTTTAGTTTGTTATCATTATCATAGCTGCATCGATCCGGTCGAACCTCACTATTGATGATAATAGATTAGATCTAGATTGTTTATGGATTCATTTACATTAGACAGTCGATTGTTCGCATGTCATACTCTTTTCATCAAATTTATCGGCTCGCACTTTATACTGATTATGTTCTATTTAGCCAATGATGTTTTCTCATATCGCTTCTTTGCTGATTATCGACTATGTAATCGATTGATAACATCAATCGACCATTTGATCATATATATTGGAATTTTAAGGAAAGATCTTCTGATTTTTGTACTTGGGTGTATTGTACTTATTTTTGTCTAGATTAATCAGTCATCATAAACCTACTATGATCCATGAGCATCGGTTATTTTGATTCATATCATTATCATTTAATATTAGCCGACAATCCTTGATTTAAAGATCTTCATTTCATGGATACGCCTGTCTGGAGCAACACCGACATGTTCCACCTTAAATTACTGATAAGATTTTCTCTCCTTGTTAATTGTAGGTCAAATTGTCTGGCACGTCATTGGGTTTTCAGAATCGACTGGTTTTGTGTTGAAGCCAAGTAGATCTCTGGTCTTGTTTTGCTCAGATCTTCTGGCTTGCTGTGTGTTGATCACGTCACCACATTTTTGTGTCAACACACTTTTTGGCACGCTCGGTGGAATAACAATCGTCATGGCGGTTCACAACAATAAGGACATTCTTATGGTGCCTTATGAAGACTTACCTGATGAGGATAAAGATGTCATTGGTAAGGTTATAGAGGAGTTTTAGAATAAGTGCTTGTTGTCATACACCAAAACACGTGACAATAAAGTTATTCAGAAATATCCACTTCCGAGAGTTTTGATGCATGGACAGTCAGATACAGATGAAGCTAATAATAGGCATTTCTTTGTAGAAGCTGTCAACAAATCTATTCATGATGCAATGCTAAATCATAATACAACTTTCTTGAATACATTCCACAATACCATGAAGGAGGTGTTTCATGGATTTCCACTTGATCAGGTTGGACCGGCTTATTACAATATTCCACATCCGTCGACTCAGGGGACTAATCAAGCCGGCAATAGCCATCAAGAAGCAGCACTAGCTAAGAGTGATGATCCCTAGGCAATTCAGAATTCATCTGAGCAAATTCAGGGTGCTACTACTAATCAAATGCAATATAATCCTGGATCATCAGTGCAGCATGTGCAATAGCTGACAGGGCAAGTTTAGAATCAGATGATTAATTTTGGTACATCAGGCCAAATACCGCCATCGGCTCAAAAAATAGCACCATCAGTTCAAAGGATTCGTAGAGATATAGATCCTAATATTTTCAATCAGAGATTTCAAGTAGCAAATCAGCGAGGGGCCCGACAGATAGATATTCTATAAGGATATCATTGTGGTTCATATTATAATACCATCAATATGATTCCAAATCTAGGGTATCAAGGCACTCTAAATTTCAATCCGTAGATGGGTCAGCAATTGCCAAGAAATCCAAACTCAAATGCCGATGAATTGTTGCTCAAAGTAACCGAAATGATGAAAAATCAGTTTATTTTAAAACCAAAAGGGCAGATCTTTTCGTACAAACGTCCATATCAAGAGTGATATGATTTGGTGGCCCTTCCTACGAACTACAGGCTTCTAGAATTTGCTAAGTTCACTGGTCAAGATAGCACAAGTACAATAGAACATGTTAGTCGATAACTTACTCAGTTGGGTGAAGCCTCTGTTGAAGAAGCGCATTGAGTTCTTTTCTTCTCTTTGTCCCTGTCAGGACCAGCTTTCACTTGGTTTTCATCATTAGCGGTTAATTCTATTGCCAATTGGAGTGACCTTGAGAAGAAATTTTATACATATTTCTATACTGGGACAGGGGAAAGAAAGATCATAGATTTGACAACTATAAAGCAAAGAGCTAATGAATCGGGTGTTGAGTTCCTTTAGAGGTTCCGAGAAATAAGAAACTTATGTTTTTCGTTGAATTTGACTGATGATCAGCTAGCTGCGTTGGCCGTTCAAGGAATGTTACCAACATGGAGAGAAAATCTGCTTGGGCAAGAATTTGACAACTTAGGTCAATTGGCTCAATGGGTGGCAACACTTAATAGCCAATTCCAGAATATGCGCAGAGATACCTGATTCCAAAAGAATGCTGCAACCGCTAAAGCTTATAATCCATATTTAGTCGATGATGATGATGAGGATGATGAAGAAGAGGAAATTGTTGTAGCTGAATGGAATTGGGGTAAAATGATAGTAATGGTTCCAAATCCTTGGGGAAAAGAAGTTGAAAAAAGTTATGATTTTAATGTTACAAAAGCAGACAAACTTTTTGATTTCTTACTTGAGAAGGGATAGATTAAATTGCCTGCCAGTCTTGTTATATTACCTCCCAATCAGTTGAAGAATAAAAAGTTCTACAAGTACCATAACACTACTAATGAGTGTAGGATTTTTTGGCTGCATATTCAAAGGGTTATTCAGCAAGGGAAGCTTAAATTTGATACGGCTCGAGAAATGAAGGTTGATCCTTTCCCGAAGGATCAGAACATGGTTGATGCTAAGTTATTCAAAGGGAAGACTAAAGTTTTGACATCAGCTAAGGCAAGAGAAACTAGAACGGTTGATCCGAAGATACAAATATCGGCTGATGAATATAGAGAACTTAAAAGGCGTCGTGACCAATAAAAGAGCTGATATGAGCAGGGAGAAACATCGAGAGATGGGGCGATGAGACCACGTGTTACATCTCGAATTCTATTGAATAAATGGCAATGGTAGAAGGAAAAGAATTATCAGCATTGGTTAGAAGAGAAAAAATATCAGCATCAACAAGAAGAATAGAGATATGAAAGAGAACAAGCTGAGTCACATTGGAATTGCCCTTTCTTCAGACATTATTAGAATGAAGGTTTGAGATTGCCTACTAGAAATAATTGCCCAGAATGTAGCGAATAATATTAGGAGTTTAGGCAATATCAAGCCAACCATCGGTCTATCCAAGATCGAATTGAGTATCAACATAATGATGTGGATCGGCGCTTAAAAAATAGAAGCATTCATGATTGGCTTGGGAAGCGAGTTGTTGATCAAAATTGGGTTGATTATGAAGAAGATGATGAAGAAGAGTATGTTTGGCAGAAAGGATAGTGGTATCTAGGAGGTTTGACAAAAAGTCAGAACAGGAGGGTACATCGCCAAAGGAGCAGAGAATTAGAACAGGCTCAGAAATCTGGTAAACCTCAAGTATGGCGTGCTAAAGAAATAGCCGATAAGGGTCAACCATCGGCTAATATTCAAATGGATTTTCTTTTGCCATCAGAATTTAAAGCCCCAGCAGATCAAGAAGTCTATTTGGATTTTGATGAATCAGAGTATGAAGAGATGGTAGCCAAGTTGACATTGATACAACAAGCTATATTTGATAAACTAGTTAATCATCAGCACTTGAAGGCTTTATATGTGAAAGGTTTTATCGATGGGAAGCCGATGAGTAAAATGTTGGTTGATGGTGGTGCCTCTATTAATCTGATGCCTTATACTACTTTTTGCAAGCTTGGTAAAGGACCAGAAGATCTGATTTAGACTGACATGATGCTTAAGAATTTTGGGGGTAATGCATCCAAGACCAGGGGGCAATAAACGTTGAATTGATAATAGGAAGCAAGACTTTGCTCACTATATTCTTTGTAATTGATGGAAAGGGTTCATATAGTTTGCTCCTTGGTCGTGATTGTATCCATACCAATTGTTGTGTGACATGGACTATGCATCAATGATTAATTCAGTGGCATGGAGACACTGTTGAATTAGTTCATGTTGATGATTCTGTAAGTTTAGCAACAGCTGATCCAATGTATTGGGAACTGGAAGATTTCTAGTGTTTTTCTAGTAGGCAATGGGAAGGAGGCTTTATTAGAATTAATGATGAAGGCCAATAACTAATCCGAGCAGTCGGCTCTGAAAGTTTGTTTTAATGGATAATCCAATAGATGGTACAAATGGTAAACTAGGACATGGCTTTATGTCGGCCGATGAGTTAGAAGAAGTAGATATTGGTCCTAGAGATAGGACTAGGCCAGCGTATGTAAGTGCTAAATTGGATCCTGAGTATAAACAAAAATTGATAGATTTGTTAAAGGAATTTAAAGATTGTTTTGCTTGGGAATATTATGAAATGCCTGGTTTAGATCGATCAATTGTTGATCATCGGTTGCCAATCAAACCTGGATATCGGCCATTTAAACAAGCTCCAAGGAGTTTTAATCCAAATGTTCTTGATGATATTAAAAAGGAGACTGAAAGACTACTAGAAGCAAAATTTATCCGACCATACCGATATGCAGAGTGGATATCGAGTGTAGTTCCTCTGTATAAGAAAAATGGGAAGTTGAGAGTTTGTATCGATTTTAGAGGTTTGAACAAGGCTACACCAATGGATGGTTATCCAATGCCAATAGCCGATATGTTGGTAGATGCAGCAGCCGGGCACAAAGTTATTAGTTTTATGGATGGTAATGCAGGTTATAATCAAATTTTTATGGCTAAAGAAGACATAGCAAAAACAACCTTTAGGTGCCCTGGTGCAATCAGCTTATTTGAATAGGTTGTGATGACTTTTCGATTGAAGAATGTTGGTGCAACTCATCAGAGGGCGATGAATTATATTTTTCATAAGTTGATCGGCAGGATTGTTGAAATCTATATTGATGATGTCGTGGTAAAATTCAAGGGGTATAGACAACATCTGGTTGATCTGTGGGAGACTTTGGAGTGCACAAGAAAACATGGTTTAAAGATGAATCCTAATAAGTGTGCCTTTGGAGTGTCAACTGGGCAATTTTTGGGTTTATGGTCCATGAGAGAGGGATTGAGATTGGTCCGAAAAGTATGAAGGCAAATGATGAGGCAGTACCTCCAACTGATAAAGCAGAATTACAGTCTCTACTTGGTAAGATTAATTTTATCAGAAGGTTTATTTCGAATCTGTCAGAAAGGATTCTGCCATTTTCTCCTTTGTTGAAGTTGAAAAATGATCAAGAAATTAAATGGGGTGACATACAACAAAAAGCATTTATGGAGATAAAAGAGTATATGAAATCTCCACCCGTGTTGGTTCCTGCTCAGCAAGATAAGCCTTTTAAGTTGTACATGTCAGTCGATAGCCAAACGATTGGATCGGCCTTGATGCAAAAGTTTGAAGGAAATGAACGAGTTGTTTTCTATTTAAGTAGAAGACTTTTGGATCTAGAAACAAGATATTCTCCTATTGAAAAGTTATGCTTATATTTCTCCTACACTAAATTGCGACATTATTTATTATCGGTTGAGTGTACAGTTGTGTCTAAAGCCGATGTGATCAAACACATGTTGTCAATGCCGATATTAAATGAGAGAATGGGAAAGTGGATTCTTGCATTATCAGAATTTGACTTAAGGTATGAATTGGCTAAAGCAGTCAAAGGGCAAGTAATGGCCGATTTTATTACTCAACACCATAAACCAAGCATCGGCTATGTGGAACCGATGCCTTGGACATTATTCTTTGATGGATCATCGTGCAAGCAAGGTGGTGGCATTGGTATTGTTATTGTTTCACCTCGGAGGGCAAGTTTTGAGTTTGTCTTTCAAACCAAACCAATTACCACCAATAATCAAGCAGAATATGAAGCTATTCTTAAGGGACTTCAACTTCTTCAGGAAGTAAAGGCTGAAAAAATTGAAATATTTGGAGATTCACAGCTAGTTATTAATCAGTTGATCGGCCTATATGAATGTAAAGATGATATTCTGAAGGGATATTATGATGAGTGTCGAAAGTTACTCGAGGAGTTTCCCCTTATTTCTCTTCAGCATATTGTGCACAGAATTAAGAGGCCAATCGGTTAGCTCAGAATGCGTCAGGCTATTGAGTGTTCTAAGAAATCTTAAGTAGTGAAGCCTTGGCTAATGATTGGAGAGTTGAGATAGCCGATTACCTCAAGAATCCATCACAGAAAGTTATCAAAAAATTGAGATATAAATCAACTAAGTACGTTTTGTTAGATGATCAGTTGTATTACAAAACAGCCGATGGAGTTTTGCTTAAATATTAAAATCGAGGAGAAGCAAAGGTGTTGATGGGAGAAGTACATGAAGGAATATGCGGGGCTCATCAATCGGCTTGTAAAATGAAATGGATTATTCACAGGTTTGGATATTTCTGGCGAACAATGTTAGAAGATTGTTTTAAATATTACAAGGGGTGTTAGGATTGTCAGCGTTTTGCTAATGTTAAGAAATCGCCTGCGTCAGCTATGAATCCAATAATTAAGCCATGGCTATTTCAAGGCTGGGGAATTGATTTAATCGGCTAGATTTTTCCACCTTCAAGTAGAGGGCACAAGTTTATATTGGTAGCAACGGATTATTTTACCAAATGGGTTGAGGTGATTCCTTTGAAAACAGTAATCTCAAAGAATATGGTTGATTTGGTTAAGGAGCATATTATTTATCATTTTGGGATTCCTCAAACCATTATTACTGATCAAGAGATAATGTTCACATCAACAGAATTCAGAGATTTTGCTACCAGTATGGGAATTAAATTATTAAATTATTCTCCTTATTATACTCAAGATAATGGCCAGGTAGTGGCATCCAATCAAATTTTGATTAAGTTGATTAAGAAGAAAATTGAAGAGCAACCAAGGAAATGGTACTTAACACTTAATGAAGCATTGTGGGCATATAGGATGGCTTGCCATGGATTGATTAAATCATCACCTTATGAGTTGGTATATGGACATAATGTAATTCTTCCTTTGGAAATTCAGACTGGATCAAGACATGTTATGTTGTAAAATGATTTGACAGCCGAAGTCTATAAAAACCTTATGATGGATGATTTGGAGGACATAAATTATCATCGGCTGTGCACTCTTGAAAATATTGAGGCCAATAAGTAGAGAGTTGCAAGGCATTATAATAAAAAGGTCAAGAACAAATAGTTTTATGAAGGAGAGTTAGTTTGGAAAGTAAAATTGTCGATTGCATCTAAAGACAGCAGGTTTGGCAAATGGTCGCCTAATTGAGAAGGTCCTTATTGGATAAAACGTTGTGCGCCTGGCAATGCTTATATCTTAGAAACACTAGAAGGGGAAGAGGAGTTTGATAGAGCGATCAAAGGAAAATTTCTAAAGAAGTATTATCCTAGCATTTGGATTAATAGCCGATTTGTTTAGTCATCGGCTCTAATAGCCAGTACCAGGAGGGTATCGCCTTTAATTCAAAAATTATCCCAAAGGGATGAAAGTCGATATGATATGTATCGCCTATAGAGCAAAAACGGACACAAAGACAATCATGATTCATATTATGGTAGTTTCAGAGATGAATTTATAACGAAAAGGCAAAAACTTTATTCATTCATCGTTTGCTCCAGGTACAAACTAATTGAACACGTTGTTCAGAACATCCTGGGCTGGTATGATGTTCACAATGGCCACTGCGGCGTCGTCAAAGTCCTCAATCAGCTCCTCATGCATGTCGGGATCATCGGCCATTGGGAAGCCCAGCTCCATGATGCGGAGGTCGTGCCCAGTCTGGACTTGCGCCGCGGCCAAAGCCACCGCTGCACTACGATGAACGCCATGGAGGGCAATCTCCTGGGCAAGCGCCGGGATCTCGTGTAGATGGTTGATGAGCAGAGGGCCTCGGGCGTTGATGGTCACCGTAGCTACGTTCGCCGCCAGTTGGAGGTTTTCCAACTGTACCATAAGGGCTAGCAATCAAGGAAGCAAGAAGATTGTCAAGAAAGGGGCAGTGAAGATAAGAATGAGGGTTTTCTTGGAGCTAAGCTTACCCGCTACCATGGCATCAGACTCGGCCAGCCTTACTCGAGTGGCGCTGGCCTCTTCCTCTACAGCGAGGAGGGTGGCTTGGGTGACCCTGAGGCGGATCTTAAGTTGACCATTTTCCCGAGTTACCTCAAAATAACGGTCCTTGGCAGCCCTCCATTCCTGGAGGAAGCGCCAGGCGTCATCGCCGGTGTACAAGTCAAAGGAGTCTGACGATGAGTCCAGCATGGGGGCAGCTACAGGTGCAGCATTGGAATGCCCATCGGCCCTAGGAGGAAGAAGATAAAGGTTTTCATTCAAGACAAACCTGTAAACAAGTTAGAAGATGATTTGTTCTCATGAATAGAAGGCGTTTGATATTACCTCATGCGGTGGAGGCGCTGGCTCATCGGCATGTTCTCTTCCGGGACCTCCTCGGCTACACGCTTGCCGTAGTTATCTTCTCCGGCCATGGATGTCATTTTGGATCTTGAGGAGGAAAGGAAGAAGAAACCACTACGGGGTTCTTGAGAATAAAGTAGATGCAAGAAGGAATAACAACAGTTGTAGATGTGTTTGGGGCTGAGGCCCTTAGCTGGTATTTATAGCCACGAAGGCGAAATGGTAGATATCTTGGAACGTGTGAAAGCAACCCCAATTAATAGATGGGGAAGCGTCGCTTCGCTAGTACTAAGGGGAACACGGCGTTGATGACTGAGAAGGAATTCGATGGGTTTTTGCGATAAAGGTCATTTTTAGATTCGGTTAAATCAGAGTAAAGTTAGAATCGGAAATCGGCTAATTCAAATCGGTTATTCTAGCTGAACTAAGAGATGTGGCAGACTAATAGAAAGAGTACAGTTATCATCAGGTTTACACAAAATATATGCTGCAGATACTGTAATGTAAATTACAAGTTAAGAGCATCATGAATTGCTCTTAGTGCTTTCAACCGAATAGCATCAGCTTCTGCAATTTGTTGTTTATCTTCTTCGGTTGATCTAGGAATGCTCTCAAGACTGCTGCGAATAGCTTTGCCTTCTTTGACCTTGGTCAGCATCTCTTGATTCTTTTGTTTGATAGCATTAGGGATCTGAGTCAAGTTAGACTCATGACGATCGATGGCGGCTTTCACACTTTTCAGTTCTTGTTCAAGCTCAACATGCCTAGCTCTCAGTTGATTCAGTTCTGGTTCAATTTTAGAAGAAGAATTCTTCAAATTGTAGATCAGTTATGCTAATTCTTTGGCTTCCTGTTTGTTAGTATTCTTCTTGGCCATCAAAGCTTCACGGTCATCTAGATTTCTTTGATCCTTTTCACCTTGGTGCTTGATCTTTGATGTTGGATAAAGGTATCAAGGCTTCAGCAAGATTTGTTGACAAATTATCCTTAATGGCTAAGAAGATTCTTCTCATTGGATCTGCAACCTAGACCAAATCGGCTATATTCCTCTAGAGTATTAGCAGCATGTCTTTTAGCTAATTTTTGGTCTCATCTGATAAAGTTTCTTGGGAAGAAATGGCTAATGAGCTAATCTCACTTTCATCTATGTATTCTTCAAAGTTGAAGGAATAGCTTAAAGCTGGGGAATTAAGTGCCTATATGTGAACAAAAGGACCCTGATTAGAAGTGGCAAATGAGTTGATGATGAGATGAATGGTGAGGGGAACACAGTACCTTTCTAAAAGAGACTCTGGCTGAGGAGAAGGAACAGTTGATGATGTGCCGACATCTTTTTCAACGTTTGGTTGAATCAGCTCTGGGTTTTCGATGCTATTGTCTATAGGCATCAAGAAACTTTTTGGTTTATAGTTGCTATGGAAGGATCAAAATGAGCATATGAATTTCTTACCATCAATTGTTTGCTGAGCTAGAGAATCGACAGTTTGGGTATTAGTATTAACGGGGTCGTCTTCAGCTGGTGAGTTGTCAGACCTTTGCTCTTGTGCAGATGGTTTCCTAAGTGATGACTGATAAAGAAAATTATTAGAGAAAAGTAAGAATTGCATCAGAGTAAAGGATTGAGAGGATACCTTGATAACATTAGGTGGTGAAGTAGAGAGGTTCTCATCTTCTATCATTTGGGGTTTGTCGAAAACATCAATTACTTTAATTGCAATCAGCTCCTTAGTGGGATGAGCCAATGAGAGATTAGCAGATGCTGATTTAAGTGCCTAGGACAGCAGTTCGGCACCTAAAGCAGATTGAGATACAATAGTCGATGGCTACAGGAGAGAAGTTGAATTTGAAGTTGAATATTATCTTGAAAGGGAAGATAAGTCGATTTACCTGAGCAACTGGTGATTTTGTTCTGCAAAGTCTTTTCCCAGTGGTGGTTTTTTGAGTTACACCATTAGTTGCCTTACATTTTGAAGACTGATATGTGAGAATTGTTGGGGTAGCTGGGGTTTTCATCATCTTTTTCAAGGTGGGTGCAGTTGATCCCATCCTTGAGGCTAGACATGGAGGATAATATTCTATGGGATGCCCTTTCCTATCCATACTTGGGGATCAAATTTGGTATCCTGCAAAAACATTGTTAGATAAATTGGTAGGAGAATTTGTTAGATAATCCTTCTAAAAGAAAAATGGTGAGTTACCTCACTATTAGAAGCAAAATCATCATCTAGGGCCAGACAATTGGGATGAACTAGACTGTAGAAGAGGTGGGAGTGCCATTCTTGCCACCAGGAATCAAACAGATTTGAGGAAAAGGTGGCTCTTGTCCATTCATGCAGACAAAGAGAAGAAAGGTCTGATCCCAATTGGAAGACTCTAGAAGCTTCCATTATTTCACTAATACCTTCTCTTGGCTTCAGTGTGTTCCTAAAGAATAGCCGAGGAGGTAGTTGACCTAGGTCGAATTTATGGGCCACAAAAGAAGGGTTATAGAATTCATAAGTTGGGAGATTATCTAGGAGAAAAGCACCAGTAGCCATTTTGCCATGACCATGGCGAAATTCAACTGGCAGTATGTAGGGTTTGATAATGCAACTGAAATTTGCAGTAGCTGTTTAATTTGAACAACCTGATTTACACCAAAATTTGACTGGCAGAACTACCACATTATCTTCATCTTCATCATAAGGCAGCCAAGTCAAGATGTTTGCATCAAACCCTTTGTAATTTTTTTTGAAAAGGTGGCCTACGTCAACAGCAATTGTTATGGCTGATGCAACTTGACCATAATTCATACACTATCCAGTTATTCCTTCTTTTCCTTTATAATCTTCAGCAAAATTGGAAGAAGGGAAACTCAAATTCCTGAGATCGGGTCTTACAATCTTATACATGTACAGATTCAGCCATAGTTGTATTAACCACCAAGGGCCACTGATGGTATGCACTGGTTCATTTTTTAGTAATTAGATAGTTACTTGGTGCATCAGATGATAAGTAGATCCCAATAGATATTTTCCAAGGGGAATTTCATTGCCGGCTACTAGACGCTCTGCCAAGTATTTATGATTATCGGTTGGACCACAGGATGACCCACAAAAGATGAATTTTTCTAGCCACATATTCAAGAAAGCTACATGTTCTCTATCATCAATAGTTGATCCATCCTCAATATGATTCAAAATATAACTTGCCCATCTTGTGCAGTATGATATTTTGGCTAATTTCTTGGACCCAGCACTTAAGAAATCATAGGGTTGCATTGATCCTGTTATTCTAAGGCCGGCTAGCATGTAGATATCGGCCAAAGTAATAGTCATTGGACCATGAAAAAAAACAAAAGCATTCAAAGTGTTGGACCAAAAGTAAGATGTCGAGATCAGAAGTGAATCATTTCTCTCCATTCTAGATAGTGAGACTGTCAAGCATTGGCTTAAGTAAAAAATTTCAAAATCTCCAGCTTTCTTCTTTGATACTCTGTGGAACCAATCTCTCAATCCCTTAGGTATTTTAGGCTAGTTTTTAAAGTGAGTTTTGGTGTTCCAAGTAGACAAATCTATTACATATTGTTTGAAGTGGATTCGGTTAGTTTCTTGGGTGATAAAATCAGATGGATCAGGGTCACCCATAGGTCTGAGATAATAAGCATTATGAACAACAGCAGATGAGATTAAAATTCCATTCCTCATTTCCGAGGAACCAGATGAGATGAATCTAAGAAGAGGAAAAAATACAGAGTAGCGGCTAATACTTGGAAGACAGAAATCTGAAGGCATACCTCAGGAAAGTAGTCGCTAGTTACCATTGCAGTCAAAATGATCTGAATTTGAGAAAGGTTGTAGAAAGGAGGCTTGAACAGCAGTTTGGCAGAGCGGAAGATCCGCTAGGGTTAAAGCTTTGGTGGTAGCGGCTTTGACTATTGAAGTTTGCTTGAGAAAGAAGGGGAAAGCGAGCACGCCGAGCAAGATAGAAATGATACTAATGGATATTATATAGCATTCGGCCCGAGAAATCAGGTGCCGCGCATATACTTCAGAACGAGAAGTTGCAACGCGGTGGACAAATAAATAGATATTTTAGAATAAAATCATTTTTATCCTAAAATTGGGGGACATGTGTTTACACCAAAATTTGGAAAAGAGGAACGCGGAAACTCGAAGCTTCCAAGATTGTGCATCAAGGAATCCATTACATGTGAATCGGTATTAGCTGATTTGGATGCGATATCAGAATCGGCTATTTTGTAGATGACGTCAGCAGACGACGACAATGGGCTATGCTTGAATGGCATCAGGAAGATGTGTCAGACTCTACAAATAAGAAAAATTAGGGTCCAAGTTATTGTTAAGTTAAGAAGTTTTTTTTATTCCAAGAATTGTAGTGAGCCGTATTTGAGTTGGATTCATATTTAGGTTCCAGGTATAAATATTAGACCCTGGTTATTGTACAAGGACATGAACACTCAATCAATATAATCTTTTCTGCTTTTGCCATCGCATTAGGAGAAGGAGTACTGTAGATCTCGACGAGTTCTTCAGCAAACAGGGCTGCATCAACTGATCGACCTCCAGCTTGCTTGTGAGTACCGTCACAACTTGTATTGTGTTTGTAAAGCTGCATCAGCTGATTGATCTTTTACGAGCTATAATATAAGTTAGTTATCGATCCATACTATTGTTTGTAAGGCTGCATCAGCTAATTGATCTCTTACGAATCATAATATAGATCAAAGTTACCGATCTTGTGTTAAATAACTTATTGTTTAATACAATGTTACCAGTTATCAAATCTGTTAAGATTAGTAAGATTTTCTTTGCTGTTTTTGGTTGATTTACTAGTTATCGATCTTATTATAATTAATGTCTTATTAATTAGAACAAATCATCTGATTGAGATAGAAATAGATCAGCATCATATTATCTTAATTGGTCGTCTCCTAATATGGTCACGCTTTAAATCTTATGATTGATGGCTTAATCCCGCTAGATCGGTTGTTTTATCTCTATTTTAATCGAACATAGTATGCATTCAAAGACACATTTTAATCTTGAATGAACTCACTTGTTAATGAGATCTAATTTATTGACACTACTATAGCTGCATCGATCCGATCGAACCTCTCTGGTAAGACTTTAGTTAGAAATTATTGATTAGTGATTTTATTCATGATCGAGATATGTACTCTGTTTATTTGCTATGCCTGCATTGGCTATTTAGCCAATTGCTTATAGCTTCACGCATATAGCATGTTTTCATGAATCTGTCGACATATAGATGGTTTTATAGATTCTTCGGCTGTAGTTTGTTATCATTATCATAGCTGCATCATCCGGTCAAACCTCACTATTGATGATAATAGATTAGATCTAGATTATTTATGGATTCATTTACATTAGACAGTCGATTGTTCACTTGTCATACTCTTTTCATCAAATTTATTGGCTCGCACTTTATACTGATTATGTTCTATTTAGCCGATGATGTTTTCTCATATCGCTTCTTTACTGATTATCGACTATGTAATCGATTGATAACATCAATCGACCATTTGGTCATATATATTGGGATTTTGAGGAAAGATCTTCTGATTTTTGTACTTGGTGTATTGTACTTGTTTTTGTCTAGATTAATCAGTCACCATAAATCTGCTATGATCCATGAGCATCGTTTATTTTGGTTCATATCATTATTATTTAATATTAGACGATAATCCTTAATGTAAAGATCTTCATTTCTTGGCTACGCCGGGTATCGACTATTTAGTCGATAGCCTTATTAAATCGGCTATCTAGCCGTACATTTGGAAAACTGTCTGGAGCAAAACCGACATGTTTCACCTTAAATTAATGATAAGATTTTCTCTCCTTGTTAATTGCAGGTCAAATTGACTGGCACGTCGTTGGGTTTTTAGAATCAACCGGTTTTGTGTTGAAGCCAAGCAGATCTCTAGTCTCGTTCCGCTCAGATCTTCTGGCTTGCTATGTGTTGATCACATCGCCACATTTTTGTGTTAACAGACTGTCTCCTAGATTTGAGACAAATTGGCTTAGTTTGCTCACAGCAAACGAGATATCAAACCTTGTAGTGCTAGCCAGATACATAAGCGAACCAATAATTTGGGAGTATCTCAATTAACCCCTTGCTATTCTCTGATTTTTCCTCAATAGCACACTAGGGTCATAAGGCGTAGGAGCAAGTTGACAGTCACTAAATCTAAAGCGACTTAAAACCTTTTCCACACAGTGGGATTATAGAAGTGTAACCCCACCATTGCCTTCTCTTAACAGTTTGATATTAAGAATAACATCAGCCTCTCCCAAATCTTTCATCTCAAAACTATTAGACAAAAATTATTTAACCTCCTTGATCACATCAAGCTTGGTTCCAAAGATCAGTATGTCGTCAACATATAAACACAAGATCACACCTTTGCCCCCACCATACCGATAGTACACACATTTGTAAGCTTTATTCACAACAAAGCCGGCAGATGTTAAAGTTCTGTCGAACTTCTCATCACATTGCTTAGGGGCTTGTTTAAGGCCATATAAGGACTTCAATAATTTACACACCATGACTTCTTGACCATTTGCTACAAATCCATCTAGCTGATCCATATAGATCTCTTCCTCTAACTCTCCATTTAGGAAAGTTGTCTTAACATCCATCTGATAAACGAGACGACTATGTGAGGCTGCCAAAGATAGTAACACTCAAATTGTGGTCAATCGAGCAACAGGTGAATAAGTATCAAAGAAATCTTCACCTTCTTTCTGGGTGTAACCCTTGGCCACAAGCCTTGCCTTGTACCTCTCAATTGTACCATCAGACCTAAGCTTTTTCTTGAACACCCATTTACATCCTATAGGTTTACACCCATAAGGACATTCAACAATTTCCCAAGTTCCATTAGACATAATTGAATCCATCTCATTCCGTACTGCTTCCTTCCAAAGGTCAACATCAGGAGAGGAATATGCCTCTTCAATGGTTCTTGGTGTGTCATCCACAAGGTACACAATGTAATCATCACCAAAAGACTTTGCAGTCCTTTTCCTCGTACTCTTTCGAGTGACTACAATATCATCCTCCTCAGGATTTTGCATAGGGGGTTCCTCAAAGTGTTCTATTGGAATAAATTGCTCATGGGGCATTATAGTTTTATGACTAGATGTGCTAGGCGCATTTTTCATAGGAAATTCACTTTCAAAAAATGTAGCATCTCTGGACTCCATTATAGTACCAACAAGCATGTTGGGTACTCCAGAACTTATAATTAAGAACCTATATCCAACGTTGTGAATAGCATAACCAAGGAATACACAATCAATAGTTTTAGGCCCAAGTTTGCGCTTCTTGTTAATTGGCACATTCACCTTGGCCAAACAACCCCAAGTGCACAAATAAGAGATTTAATCTTTTCTCTCCTATTCCTTGAATGGTGTGATTTCTTTATTTTTTGTAGGAACCCTATTTAGGACATGACATGCTGTCAAAATGGCCTCACCCCACCATTTCTTAGATAGTCCCGCTGTCTCTAACATGGCATTAACCAACTCAGTTAGAGTGCGGTTCCTTCTTTTGGCAATTCCATTGGATTCTGGTGAGTATAGCGGTGTCCTCTTATGAATAATCCCATGTTCTACGCAGAATTTAGAAAACTCACTTGAAAAGTATTCTCCACCATGATCAGACCTTAACCGTTTAATTTTCCTCTCAAGTTGATTGTCTACTTCAGCTTTATAGGTCTTAAAAGAATGCAGTGCTTCACCTTTTGATTTTAGCAAGTACACATAGCAAAATCTAGTATAATCATCTATAAAAGTCATGAAGTATCTTTTGCCATCTTTAGTCAATTCGCCATTCATCTCGCATAGATCAGAATGAACTAGTTCGAATGGCGCCAAGTTCTTTGCCTCTGCAGCCTTGTGAGGCTTGCGAGGTTGCTTAGATTGCACACACACATGACACTTAGAACCTTTGACTAAATTAAATTTTAGGATTAAATTCAGATTTGCTAGCCACGATAGACAACCAAAATTAACATGACAAAGCTATGAATGCCAAATATTTGACTCATCAGGGATAATAGCATTGTTCACAACCTTATTACACACATCATCATACAAAGATAAGCAGAACAAGCCTCTGCTATCATAACCTTTACCAATAAATGTCTCATGCTTTGATAGTACACATTTATTAGCCTTGAAGACAATTTTATAACCATCTCGACACATTTGAGAGCCGCTAACTATATTTGTTTTGAAGGAGGGGACATGTTGCACGTTCTTCAATAGCACCATCTTTCCCAAAGTAAACTTCAGAATGACCGTACCAACACCAAGAACATGCGCATGGGACCGGTTCCCCGTCAACAAGGCTCTAGTCCCGTCGGTTTGATAAGAAGAAAAATAAAGAAGCATCAGCACACGCATTTATGTTAGCCCCTATGTCCATCCACCACTCAGGCGAATGATAGATTGAAAGAACAATAGGTAAAGAATTTCCATACCCAGATGTTCCTCCTTCAGCCTCGCTAACAATCATGTTTGCTGATTTCTTTTCTTGCTTAAATTTGCGGTCTGGGCACGCACTTGCCCAGTGCTCATCGCTTCCGCAAACAAAGCAATCACTTCTTCGTTCCTTTTCTTCTTAAAAGTGGTTGTTTGCTTAGGCTTCGAGTTGTTCTCTTGCTTGTTCTTCTTCTTATTATTACGAGATGCATTTGAATTTTTCTTCTGCACCATATTGGCACTAGAAGACTCAACTCCTTTTTCATGGTTGTCTTTTGCTCTCGCCCTCTCCTCAACATCAAGAGACCCAATCAGCTTAGCCACGCTAAACTGTTGTCTCTTGTGCTTTAGAGAGGTAGTAAAGTCCCTCCAAGAAGATGGCAGCTTAGCGATAATACCGCCGCCACAAACTTGTCACATAACACACATAGAAATTGCTCGAGTTCCTTAGCCAGTGCCTGTATCTCATGAGCCTGTTCCACTACTGAACAGTTATCAACTATTTTGTAGTCATACAGTTGCTTCATGATATACAACTCGCTACCAGCATCAGAAACATCTAACTGAGCAACAAGTGCATCCCATAATTGTTTGCCTATTGTGCATATGATGTAATTGTCCTCGTATTTGCTATGAAAAGCACTAATCACGGTGCCTCGAAACAGGTTATCGGCAGCCACGAACCTTTGCTCCTCCTCAGGAGTAAACTGTTCGGGCTTCCCCTGTGTGACATAATAGCAATTCATAGCAGTCAACCACAGGACCATCTTAACACGTCATCTCATATAGTTCGTGCCGTCGAAATCATCTGGCTTCAATGCGGCAGCAAAACCACTAACAGAAAATTGTCTAATATCAGGTTTTTTGGATTGTTAGAAATTTAGGCATTTTCATGTTAAATTTAATCCAAAAAAATAGCAGTAAATTCACGACAACAAATATGTGCACGTATGAACTACTAGTGGCAACTATGATGAACATACTGATCATGTTTAATAGCATAAAAAACTTACAGAAGATAGAAACAGTAAGATTAAAAGTATACCTAGCGGAGAGACCCATGCTCAAGGCACTGGTGGCTCCACGCGTACTAGTTGTCATAGTGCGTTGCTTGATGTCGTGGACCACAGTCGATGTAGGATGATGTTCGCAGTGCATTCTCTCGAACATCCACTGGAAAGTAGATGATTCAAGGAAGAAGAAGCCGGCAGTCACCAGGAATAAGCGAGCAGTCGTGGAGACGCTCCCCAAAAACCTGATCGCCCACACACCCGAGCAAGTGTCGCAGATGCTGACTGGGGTTTTGGAGGCCTGCTCTCCCAATTCTCTATGCGCACAGAGGATTGGGGCGGAGATACTTGGGAGCAACTTCAATAGAAGAACGATGGTACTAGATGTTGTGTCTCTTCCGCGTGGCTGAAGGCAAGCACACCTTTCTTATAGACGCGGAGCATGGAAGATGAAGGGAAGAGGATGAACCTGGACGTCATGAAGCATCCATCAATCACCAGTAACCTCTGCCATAAGCATGGGGGTTACTAGTAACTACAACCATAACAATGGGAGTTGCTGGTAATCACAGCCATAACTATGACCGTTACAAGTTTAGCCATGAACTACATTCAATCCACCATTTTATTGCACCTAGCATCTAATATGGCCTTAGAATTTATTTGATTTAATTATTAAATAAAATATGGGTCAATCCCACATTAAATCTAACAAGTACGCCCTTCTGGATACAGTCGAGGTTCAGCATCCGGAGGTTCTAGGGCGTCAGGTGAATGGTCCTTAGCACCAACGACAGGACCGGCGGTGGATCGGCATGAACCATACCACACAACAGGACATGTAGTGCCATTCGATAAAAATGGAGGGCAAAAGTGTCCTTTCATGTGTAAAATACAAGGAGAGAGATTAAAAAATAGAGGAAATATAGAAAATGCATAGAAATCAAGTATCACATGTTTTGAGTCCTATTTTTGCGAAGTCGACGTTACACATGGCAAAAGTGCGAAGCGCGATATTTGGAGTCCCAAATATCCAAATTTCTCATGATGATGATTGGAAAGGCTAGAACCACTACTACGTAAAAGATCTCTTGAGGTAGCTAGTTTGTCTGCCAGTGGCTAGAATGGGCAGGGATGGGCATTCGGTTGTCGGTTTGGTTTCTCGGTCATCGAAGCAATTCAGTTCCCAAAAAATGAGAACAGATCGATTCTAAATTTCTTTAAGGAACCGAGCATTTTAGTTTTTTTATTTCGATTCAATCCCAGTTTTAACCGATATAACCGTTTTTTCAGCAAAGGTCAAGACAACAAAAAAATGTCCATGTTCCAAAACAAAATTTTGAACTACCTCTATTTTAGATAATTATAATTACAAACCAAACATAGTCTTACAAAATGAAAACAAGTGAAGTAAAATTCATGTATTTTTGTTCTTTCGATTAATTCAGTTATCTAAGAATAGGAACCGGAATTTCTTTCGTTATTTTGGTTCCTCGATATTTGGAACCAATTTTTTGGTTCTAATTTTTTTCGATTTTGGTTAATTATGCCCACCCCTAATAATGGGTTTGTAGAAGCGGCAGGTGCCGACTATCCAATCACCTAGGAGGGATCAAACTTAAGACCGCTGGGCTCATGTGTTGCTTCCTTACCACTGCGTCTTACAATGAATTATGACCAAATAGATGATACAGTGCTTTTGTATTGAATTTACTGAATACTATAATAAATATTTTAGACCGTAAATGAATTCCAATGGAAAAAGTTTGAACTAAAAAATTGTAGATCTTTTTAGAGTACTACAACTTTTGGTCAATTGAATTTTTTTTCAAATTGAGCTTCAAAATCTGAAAAATTTAATATATAATTTATAGGAACACAGTTATGGTGACTAGTGCACCAGCTGAGCATGCCCAATGGCGATTAGTGAGAGCGATGACCACCAAAAGGTAGGGCAACACTGAAATTATGGTAAATCGACTAGGTACAATTATGTGTAACTACTTTACAAACACACGCTCGATAAAAGGGTGCTTGCCGCTGAGGCCAATGGTTTGATGGGAACACGGTCACACATCGGTGCACCCTGACCGGCACGTCAGCAGACAATGCGCATATTGACCAACCAAAACATGGTGTTTTCTGTACAAATAGATGTTCTCTTATGTGGATTTGTTAGGTTTATGAGACCTAAGATTGGGCAAAAGAGACTATAGTTTTGATTGAAGGAATCTGCAGTTATAGGCTTAATTGGATCTTTCCACATCTACAAGGATAAAAAAAAATATACTCCTTTCCGTCCTAGAGAACTCAATGTTTTAGGATTGATCTAAGTCAAACTATTGTAAGAATGCATGATCAAAATTTTAAGAAATATCAATAAGTATAACACTAAAATTAGTACTATTAGATTCGGCAGAGAATATATATTTAGAGTATACCAATCTGGTATCATAATTGTTGATATTTTTCTCTATATAAATTTAGTCAAACTTAAAATCGTTTGACTTAGAACAATCCTATCCTAGAACATCAAGCTTTTTAGGATGTCCATAGTAGATCAAATTTAACAAAACTAGATAGAGAGTATAGAGTATCTACGTTCGTATTGTTAGAACATAAATATAAATAGAAAAGCATGCAAATCAATATAAGGGCTTGTTTGAAACGCATGAATTTCACAGGAAAACACAGGAACATGAACTTTTCTCCATGTTTGAAACAGACCCTAAGTAATTTTATTATTTGTAGATATTAAAGATAAACCTCTAATGCTTGTGCTTCTTATTAAGATTATAGCTCGAGCCGAGCATGAGTTGATGCCTAGTGATTATAACGTGATTCTTTTTTGATGAAACTGGAGGGGCTCGAAGCCCCTACAGGTATTTTATTAAAAACAGATCAGAACAGTACAGTACAGTACAAAACAATAGAAATTAATGATTCGATAGGAGGAACTTCCTGGTGGTGCTCTTCGCGGCCTGTATTCAATGTTTCTTGACTTCTTGCCGTGTGCTCGCGAGCACAAGGGTTCTGGATGAGCGACCCAGTGGATCAATGCCCCACGCCTCCATCCACGGCAACTTTGACTGAGAGCCTGCGAACATATATCCAATGAAGTCTCAGTTCGCTGCCCCTTCAGCCGTCATTGGTCTGCGCTTTCACCATCCACATAATTTGACCGGCATTTGCTTCACCTTACCCATACACGCAAAACACCAGGAATCCAACATTTTCATAATTTTTGGATCTAAAATAAATTAGTTATGGATTTTTTAAAATTAAATCAGATTTTATTATTTCTAGAAAATGGAAATCATCTTTGAAACCAGCTAGAGTACCAATTTTTCCCCTGTTTTTAAGATATAGAGAGCGCCTGCAGGTATACAATTTTATAGTTAAAGGATGAAAATCGGATTGTCTTGGAAGTTAAACTTTGAAAAATGAATTTTACCCTATATTTAAAAAAATTATGGATTATGTGCACCTTGATACGGAGAAGCTAGAAATTTTTCAAGATGATTATTAACTTGATGTAATGATCTTCAGATTTAATAAAATCTTCTTTTATCGAGAAAAGTATAATTGATATAGTATATGAAGACTATTATGTCTTGAACTCTAGCACGGTATGAATAAGGCAATGGTACGCAATGGACCGTGCATGCCTGTGGGTGTTTGGGCAATAGCTAGTCTCTTGTCCGATCCGACCGCTACGGCAACGGATGACGAGAGGTACGTAGCAGCGCGTCAACTAAACAATGACGTGAGGCATGAGAGCTCGGTACAACACGGCAGGAGCCGCAATATGCACGGCACCCACGGTGAGCTCTACTATCACCCACTACTACAGAATTGACTTGTTGTCCCGGGCGGTAACAGCCTTTAGTCCCGGTTACCGCGCCGGGACAACGATCCCGGGACTAAAGGTGGAACCTTCAGTCCCGGGTCATCGAGCCAGGATTAAAGAGGGACCTTTAGTCCCGGTTGGTAACACCAACCGAGACTAAAGGCCCTCCAGCCGAGCAAACCTGGCGCACCCTTTAGTCCCGGTTAGGGTTACCAACTGGGACTAATGGTTCACCCTTTAGTCCCGGTTGGTAACCCCAACCGGGACTAAAGGTTCCTTTTCTTTTTCTTTTTTTTTTTTTGTTTACTTTGTTTTCAGTTCAGTTACACGTATTTGTTTAATATATAATATGTTTTTATGTACGTATTCTACGTTGCTAATATAAATACACGCATGCATATAATTACATCTAATTCTCATCTTGAGCATTATTATATTCGAATAAAGTATGAAACTATATATATTATAGATATATATATATATGTATATATACAACACTTTCATAATCTTGTTCTTGAAAATAACGATATCAATAAACATTTAATTTACATCATTTATTCCTTAAGATCAAAGTAGAACTCATACGTTGGGATTTAGCACTTTTCTAGAAGATATCCTGCTATTGACTCTTGAACTGCTTTCAGATGGTCTTTTTGCATGACCCTTCGTTTCAACCATTCAGGTCTTGCATTTGAAATAAAAGGAAAAGTATTAATACATATATGTATATATATTCATTTAAAAATAAATAAAAATTGATATATACGTACTCGAGGACATCTTCGGAGTTCTTCTTATGTGCTGTGATGATAAATTCACAAACGTAGTATCCACACAAGTTATTACACGGTTCTCGCCAAGAAAACACCAATCGCATTTGAGAAGAAGATTATTCTCATCATCTCACACGTAAATTAAAGTACGATATAGTAATTAAACACGTGGGGAAGTGTATATAGTACAACTTACTGGTATTTCAACTACATTAAGTGGTGCCTTGCAATCCTTGCGATGTTGCCGAATAAACTCTTTTTCAAACCCTCATGTATGACCAATAATGTACGATCGTTAATAAATTATGGCAAAGTCTATTCAATAATAGTTGTGCGCGAGAGATCGAAATTACTCCTGGATAATGTCTATCATATCTTGGTATAGTGCCCGTTCTTTTCTCAACGAGTCAAAGATTAGTAACCGACTTGAGTTTAACTCAATGACAATGAGTATCCAGTGAAAACTGCATTGGTTTATACACACACGTACATGCATATAAGTTGTATTGATATTACATAAAATGTGTAGACTACATTATTATTAACACTTACTCAAAGTTGTACGGGAAAAGTATTGTTGTCTTGTCGTGCTGCTTCATGAAGAACATCATGATATTCTCCTGTGCTCCAGATACCCATCGCTCCTTGATAATAATACCGGTTTTGAATACGATATAAGGATCAATGAAGCCAACACTGGTGTCTTGTATTCTTTGGAGCTCTGACATCTGGAATCTGTATATAAATATAAGTTACATGTGAGGATAATTATATACACGTACGCATGGAAGTGAGTTTATTAAATAAAAGTAAGAATCACTTACAAACAAAAGGAGCTAATGATTGATTTGTCCAGAGCGTCCAAGTGGAATAGTTGATGCAATTCTTCGAAACTAATATGTAAGATGTCATCGCCACGAAAGTAATGATGGTCTCTAAATCTGACAAAGATCCACTGCTCACCCCTGCCACACGCCTGCATGTACCACTTGTTGAGCAAGTACATTTGCGTACCCAATTCATTGAGAGCCGCAGGGTTGTGCGGACTTTTGCCATATTTATAAGGCTTCCGGTATCAACTTCCGTGTTACGGATTGGAGCTTTGCCCATCAATTGATCCAAGGTTAAACCAAGATCTTTAAAAAAGCATTAAGGGCTTGAACCGACACTTCTCCGAGTTGTCCGGTCGATAGACTTCTATGTTGGAACCATATTCCTCATTAGCAACAACAAGATTTTGCATTGGTTGCTTCATTGTCCGAGTGTGGGACATCCTTCCCCGATGCTCTTTTCCTTTTCTTATCTCGCATCATGTGACTTTACGAGGGAGCGATCATAGTCCGATAGTGGCGAAGGCTTACGAAGTTCAATCATCTTTTTCTTGTGAGCATCGACCTTCCGCCTCAAAGACATCTCGTGGTGGTATGTAAAAGTACGGCTTCTCCTTAAGCTTTGCTTGACTCTTGTTTTTGATATCTATAAAAAATCTTTTACTTTTTGTCTTCTTCACCGCTATTTGCTCATCAGTCTTTTTTGGAAGTATTTCTTGAGAAATAACTCTTTTTCTCGGGGTCTTCTTTGCCGCCGGGACCTTAGACGTCTTTGTAGTGCGTCGCTGTGGAGGGGGTGGGGCGGTGTTGGAGATCGGCGTGGAGGCGATGAGGCCGGTGTTGGTGGAGACCGGCGTGGAGGTGTTGGAGATTGTTGTGGAGGCGGTGGGGCCGGTGTAGGAGTTGGAGATCGTTGTGGAGGCGATGGGGCGGTGTAGGAGTTGGCGATCGCCGTGGGGATGAAGTCGTCTCGCCCCCCGCGACGTTGTGATGAGATGGGGAATGAATGATTAGGCTAGGCTGGGGAGAGACCCTGCTATAAAAACAATTTGTGTGTCAATTATTTTTGAAGCCAATAGAAAATTAATGGAAAATAATATTTCATTCACTTTCATTCGTACCTAGGGTGAGGTAGGGAAGCGGTGGCGCCCAGAATGATGATGAAACGTTTATGCCATTGAATAAATGTCTTCTCTGTTTCTCCTAGTGTCTTCTCCCCATCACCGCCTTCAATGTCAAGAGGAACATTGCTGTAACCTTTGAGCACTCTATCGACCGAGACGCTAGCATATCCAGGTTGAATAACTGACCCATGGATTCTTGGTGTCTTCGTTCGGTCTATTGGAGATACAACCCGACACCACCATGATTGATGCATTACCATCCGGAATGTGCAGCTCACATTTTGTTAGAGGCTCGGTAATGTCATCAATGAGAAGCGCGCACCAGCGTCGTCTTGAATAACTAGCAGCTCCGTAGAAGCACAATTGCTTTTCATCTGACCAACGGGCTAATGGTGACTCCCGACGTTGATTGCGATTGCATTTGACTTATTGCTAGCTGCACTTGCCTCTTGATCTCCTCCTGCATTCTTGCCTCAAGAGATTTTTCTCGTTCACGTGATTCAAGCAATGCTTGTCGTGACTCATCAACAAATTGCTCCAATGCACGAATTCGTTACGCCTCCTCATCCTTCTTTCTCTCGGGCGGCTTAGAGGTATCCTTGTTCTGCTTTGGGAATGCGTGTAGCCACGGAACCGCCCCCATAGCCTCTTGTTCGACCACCGTGTTCGTGGATTCTCTAGGGTATATGTCAATTCATCCTTCTCTCTGTTGGGCTTGAAAACACCACTATCGCCTTCTTCCCTAGCACGAGCTAGTCTCGTGTTGCTCTCTCAATTTTTGGCGAAAATTAGCTTGCGATGTATGCGGGTCTAGGCTTCCCCATGAGCGTAGAACCAATTCTTCGCTGCGTTGAGGCCGGTTCTTTTCTATTGTTTCGGTATGATTCCTTGGCGGTAATCTACGCTTCTAGGTTACGCCACTTGGGAATAGCACTCCTATAACCACCGATCCCATGCGATGATGGTATTGCTTCATCCGGGCATTCTCGCCGATTCTTCATCACACGTTCCTCACTTTGTCTTGAGATGTCTTGTATTCTCTGAAGGCATCCCAATGGGACTCAACTTGACAAACGCCTTAGCATTGAAATTCGGCGTAGCATTCTTCAAGATAAACTTTTTATACAATGTCTTCTTCCAACTCTGGAACAATGTTGCCATCTTCTTCATTGTCCAATCCTCACTAGCTCCTTCAAAGCATCATCTCGCTTGTAATGTGAAATGCTTGAGTGATATCTCTCCAAGCTAGGTTCTTATCACGATCGGATACAAAACTAACATTAGGAGCGGATATCTTCCGCTTCCATTCACGAGCACTAATCGGGATCCTATCCCTTACAATGAACCCACATTGGTTGACATATGTCTGAGCATGTGGTCCCAATGGTTTGCCGGTGTCGGTGTCGAATTCTGATATTATGAAACGGCCCTCTAATGGCTTTTTTGGCCCTCAGACTTTCCTACTTTTGTCGGTGGTTGATGTAGATCCAGAGACCGGCTACATGAGTAGAAACACAACGATTAACAACAAATATACGTACGCATGCATCTATAAGAGATGATAGATAATCGAATATACCTCACCAATTATTTTCTTGCGACAATTTGTTGATCTTCAACCACCGCATATTCGTGGATATCCTCATAATCAGCAGAAATCTTGACTCGTGTCATCTACATCCACATTGGTGCCGGCGTTGATAATATCCGCCATTATGTCATCACTCAAGTTATCATCCGGAGCAGACCATTTGTATCTTCAAGATAACACATAGATAGAATTATTATGGTACATAACATAAGTACATGTGATAACACATATAGAATTAATAAATCCAATTAAATATAATAACACATAATATTTCATAAGGATAAACATAAGAATTACATAAGGTATAGGCTTTGGAATCGAATCAAAAACACTTTCGATCCAAAAACATGAAAATAAGTACATGTATATATATACACATAGAATGATACAATATATTTTCTCTCTCTCAACACATAGAAATAAGTGCATATGTCTATATCTCTAGATATGCATGTGATAACACATAGAATGTCTCTCTAGATGCAATTTTCTCTCTCTCAACTTATGAAAATAAGTACATGTATATATACATATAGAAATAATTAAGTACATATGTATACATATAGAATCTCTCTCTAGATATATATATATAGAGAGAGAGATAGAATATAATTACTAAATCCAATTAAATAAATCTAACATGAAATTAGATAAACTAGTAATAGATAATACATTTTAAAAATTCTAACTAACTAAAAAATTATCTAAAAAACTAACATATATCAACTAACAATCTAACTAACATATATCAATTATCTAATAAATCTAACTAACTAAAAATCTAAGTAACATATATCAATTATCTAATAAATCTAACTAACTAAAAAATCTAACTAACATATATCAAAAACTATCTAAAAACTAACTAAACTACTAAATATTATTTATTAGTATTATCTAAAAACAATTAAAATCCAACATTATAATCGACGACGGCAATGAGGTTTAAGGCAGGGATGAAGTTCGGCGACGAGGCGGGCGGCCGAGGCTCGACGACGGCAATGACGAGGCCGAGCGAGGCGGGGCTCGATGATCGGCAAATGAGATCACGAGGCCGGGCGAGGCGAGGCGAGAGCTCGACGGAGGCGAGGCGGGCGGGGCTCGACGACACGCGAGCAGGCAGGGCGAGGCGTCTTGAGCGAGCTCTCGGCGGCCACCGGCGCGGGACTCGACGACGGACAGACGAGGCCGGGATCGACGACGAGGCGGGGCTCGGCGACGACGAGGACGAGCTCGGGTGCGGCGGCGGAGACGGGATCGGAGAGACGACGCGTGAGATCGAAGATGAACAGAACAAGTCGATATATATAGGCCGGTACCCTTTAGTCCCGGCTGGTAACACCAAATGGGACTAAAGGTCATTAATACCATTTGGTAATCTCAACCGGGACTAAAGGCCCAACCCTTTAGTCCCGGCTACCTTCTCTAAAGCCGGGACTAAAGGGTTTTTAGTCCCATACTGGTGTTACTAGCCGGGACTAAAAGTATTTTGGTAGGCACCGAAATTGCCGCCACCCTTTAGTCCTTCTTGGTCTGGGGGAAGATGAAGGCTCGAAAATTTTGCCAACTCGCCAAATGCTTGGAAAGACACAGGATTTTGATTTTATTTAATACTAGGTTAATCAATTAATTCCATAGCAACTTCAATACTTTGCAATATTTATTTTAAAAAATTCTATTGATTAACTAATTATTTATTGTAAATAGGAAAATTTTGTAACCTAAAGTTTTTAATTTCTTTTATGAATATAAAATATAAATGTGACTAATACTAAGTATTTTGTTAATGCAAAAATATATTTGTAACTTAAAATTAATAAAACTAATATTATTCGATAGGAAATTTATTATCACATTATTGTAACGTCAATGTTTCAATTTTTTCTTGGTTTTTGACCAAAATTAACAGGAAATTTTTGTTGATATTGATGATATGAACAAACTTGGTATTCAAAACTTTTCAATTTTAGACAATCTAGGGTTCCGAAAACTAGTTTGTAGGCGTCGAAATTTAAAAATCACAAATTTGAACCGTCCAAACTTTATCAAATGGAAAGTTGACCAAAACAACAATTGTAGATCTCAAATGAAAAAATGGCCTATATAAGGATTGTGAAGTCATAACATATTACATAATATCCGTCTCTAAAACATAATATATTAAACATGCATCGTTGTATCATGCGAGCTGTGATGAATTTCTTCTTGACGTATGACCCTTGGTTATGATCTTGTCGTAACCATGTAGTGTCTTCATCATTTAACATGATGCTTGGATCTTTCTTCACTATGAAGGGTGGAATTGGACATTTCTTTCGTAATCTTCCCGACATGTCCGACTTGTCTTCAATTCCTACTATATTTATTTTCCCGTAAAAGAATTATGTGGCGCTTTGGCTCATTGATCATTGAGTTGATGTCTTCGTTTTTTCCTCTCTTTGATTTTGTAGACATGTCTTTCACATAGAACACCTGACTCACATCGGCAAAGAAGGGACGAATGGTTCCTCTTTGTATCCAATATTGTTGAGGTCCACTTGTTGTCATTCCATACTCTTTGTCGATTGTTACCCCTCCTCCGGTCAGACTTCACCCATTGGCACCTAACAAAGGGACTTTAAAATTAGGTGCGTAGTCTAGTTCCCATATCTCTTCTATGCGGCCATAATATGTTTGTATATTCCCATTTGGATCTGTGCCATCTATGCGAACACCACTATTTTAATTGGTGCTCCTTTTATCTTGGGCAAGCTGTGTAAAATGTATTCCCATTTATCTCGTACCCTTGTGCGTGAGGATATGCTCCCACGATGGTGACTAGCCAACAAATACAGATTGCTCATCAATATTGTCATCGCCTTGACATTCTTTTCGCAACCAACCACTTTGAAACTTTCCATGTCTTTGCGCCTAATCCAAGCTTCAGTCTTCCTGGAAACTTGGATCGTAAGAACTCCTTATGTATCTCGATGTACGGATGCACCAATGACGAGTTATGAAGAACTGTGTAGTGTGCTTTATTGAAATAATCGTCTTCCATGCCGATATATGTTTTCTTCCCTAAAGTTCCTTTACTGCGAGTCTCCCCTCATGTCATGATTCGGGAACGCCAATCGGGGCAATGTCAGGAATAAAGTCAACACAGAACTCAATGACCTCCTCTGTTCCATAGCTCTGGGCGATGCTTCCTTGAGCTTAGAACGGACTTTCACATATTTCTTCAAGACTCCCATAAACCTCTCGAAGGGAACATGTTATGTAAGAACACAGGTCCAAGAATACTAATCTCCTTCATCAAATGAACTAGGATGTGTGTCATGATATTAAAGAAGGATGGAGGAACACCAACTCAAAGTCGACAAGACATTGAACCACATCATTCATCAGAGAGTAGCTAGTTCCAATGGATTGATTGCCTTCGAGAAATTGCATTGAGAAATGCACATAGCTTCACGGTGGCTAGACGTACATGTGGAGGTAGAATTCCTCTTAAAGCAACCGGAAGCAATTGCGTCATAAGCACGTGGCGGGTCGTGGGACTTTAAGTTTAGGAATTTTTATCCGCACATTTATTATACCCTTTATATTGGAGGAGAATCCCGATGGGACCTTGATGTTTGCTTAGACATTCGAACATGCTTTCCCCCTCTCTTCTTTGCTAAGCGTGTAGCTAGCGGGACTTAAGTAATGACGTCCATCACCGCCTTCTCTGGATGAAGGTTGTCTCGTTCTTTCATGCACCTCGTAAGTCCTGGCGTGCTTCAAGTGAATCCTTTGGCTTCCCGTCGTGACGCACCCATGAATCCTAACAGTTTCACACAAAGATTCTTTGTCGTGCATCACGTCGATTATGCTATGGACCTCTAGGACTTGCCAATAGGGTAGCTCCCAAAAGATGGACTTCTTCTTCCACATGGGTGCATGTCCATTAGCATCTTTGGGAAATGTATTCACCGCCTTGTCCCTTTCCAAATACTACTTTCACATCCTTGACCATTATGCGAGTACATCTTCCCGGTTCGGTTATGAGGCTTCTTCCGGTGGTCCTGCTTACCTTTAAAATGCTTCCCTTTTTTCTTGGTGATTCAAAGGAAGGAATTGACGATGGCCAAGGTACATGACCTTTCGACATCTTTTCAAATATATCTTGTCAAGGTCATCAAAACAATGTGTGCATGCATTATATCCTTTGTTTGTCTGACCTGAAAGATTACTTAAAGCAGGCCAATCATTGATGGTTACGAACAACATTGCTCGTAGGTCAAAGTGTTCTTGTTTGTACTCATCCCAGACACGTACACCTGGTTTGTTCCATAAAACTAGAAGTTCTTCAACTAATGGCTTTAGATATACATCAATATCGTTGCCAGGTTGCCTCGGACCTTGGATGAGGATCGGCATCATAATGAACTTCCGCTTCATGCATAACCATGGAGGAAGGTTGTAGATACATAGAGTAACGGCCAAGTGCTATGACTAGTGCTCTGCTGTCCAAAAGGATTCATACCATCTGTACTTAAGCGAACCTTAAGTTTCTAGCCTCATTTGCAAACTCTGAAAATTCTCTGTCTATCGCTCTCCACTGGGACCCATCAGCTGGGTGTCTCAGCATATTGTCTACCTTACGGTCTTCTTTATACCACCGCAACAACTTTGCATGGTCTTTATTTCTGAACAAACGTTTTAAGCGTGGTATTATAGGAGCATACCACATAACCTTGGCAGGGATTTTCTTTCTAGGACGTTGTTCACCCTCGACGTCACCGGGATCATCACGCTTTGATCTTATATCGCGATGCTTTACATACCGGCATTCATCCAAATTCTCGTATTCATTGCCATGGTAGAGGATACGATCATTAGGACATGCATGTATCTTACGGATTTTTAATCCCAAAGGGCGGATAATCTTTTTGCTTTCAATGCGTAGTGGTGGGCAATTCATTTGGCTTCGGAAGCATCTTCTTTATAAGGTTTAATAAATTCCCAAATGCCTTATCGGATACACCATTCTTTGCCTTCCAATCAGTAGCAATTCCAAAGTGTTGTACCCAGCTTTTTTGCCCCTCTTCGCCGTCGGGTATAGCAACTTCCTATGATCCTCAAGCATGCGCTCCAACTTAACTTTCTCTTTTTCACTTTCCCATTCTTGTTGTGCATCACGAATGGCATCGCCAAGAGCATCACCGAGATCATCTTCTACCGCTACCTCTTCTTCATCTCCGCCCATTGTAGTATCATCAAAGGCACCATACTGAGCAATAATGTCATCAATGTTTAAATCTTCTCCTTCACCTTATTCCATCATGACCCCGCTTTCTCCATGCTTAGTCCAACATATATAGTTTGACATGAAATCTGACTTAAGCAAATGTGAATGAAGACTCATTGAGCTTGAATATTCCTTTAAATTCTTACATAGGGCACATGGACAGCATATGAAACCATCTCGCTTATTTGCCTCGGCCACACCTAAGAAATAGTGCAAGCCCTCTATAAAGTCTTGGGAGCGGGCGATCGGCATTGTACATCCAATGGCGTGACATAATCAGTATTACCGACAAATTATAAAAACCTTGAACATAATTAAGTATTTTATTACACAACATAAATGACACACACACGGTTGATTAATTAACTAAGCTCGGCTACAACGTAAGCAATCCCAACTATCACTAAACAAACTAAAACTACAATGCACTTCAAGAAACATAATTATTTTGTGATCGTGACGCCACTAAAATGCAGACAAATCATTCTTCCATTGAATATCAATAAGCTTCTCCTATTTGGCTCATTTGCCTCATCGGCAGCAACCGCTACCTCAAGCGCACCCAAATTCTGCACGTATGTAGCATAATCTTCCTCCCAAGACCAACCATCGCATCCATTGCCCTCCCACTTTGAAATTAAAGCCAAAAAATATTTAGTCAAAAATATTCAAGAAAAGCAGGTCAATTAGCCATAATTATAAAATGCGTAAGAAACTCACATCGCGATCCGGGCACTTGTAGAAAACACGACCCTTGTTGGGTCCCTGTCTCTTGACTCGGTACTCCATCACAATCTTCTGCTTACACTTGCCGCAGATAATGAGAGGGAGTTCGGCCTCGATCGTTCATAGAACCGAGCGAGAGGCCGAGGATCCATAATGATTGTCATCTACTTTCTATACTTATTTTTGCAAACTAGTGTAAATTTCATATTTTCAAATATCCATCAAATTATAGCTCAAAAACATGTTTCAATAAATAACCATCCGTACTAGTTGACCTTGCTTACGTGATCATCTCGGCGAGCATTTCTCCACCGGACGGCACCGTACTTGGCCAAGGAAGAGCTCCGATTCTATGAGAAAGGGAACACGGTCTTCCACGACCGTTGCCGCTCTCCCTCGTAGAATCAAAGCTCCTCCTTGACGTCCGTTACCGCTCGGCAGAGAACATGCTTGCCGAGCTGAACACGGTCCGCAAGTTCAACTAGTACGGATTTTCTACAATTTTCTAACAATTTTCTAAGTTTTTCATTTCATGGAAAAATTAATTCTAAGATCACGTAAGCCACCGGGGGCGAGAATGGCGCGTGCTCCAAATGAGGAGACGAGCGAGGCGTGATTTTGATGAACTAATTTAACTTTTGTTTATCCAAACATATATGCAAATCATCATGTGATTTTGAGCTAAAAATGACATATAAAATCATAATAAAGTCCAACATATAAAGTTACACATGCATCTACATCGCAAAATGAGATAAGCTACTGATAAAACATAAGAGGATTAAGTTTGTTACCTCCAAAATCCAAGAGCAACACCAATGGAGGGGGAGAGTGCAAGAACAACAGCAAGCTGAAGAACAGAGGCAGTGAGTTTGAATAATGGAATGGCTCGGGCTCGGGGAGGAAGAATTGAGCAGAATTATAGGCCGGGATAATTAGTCCCGGTTAGGGGTCCAAACCGGGACTAAAGATTAATCTTTATTCCCGGGGCATAACCCAAACCGGGACTAAAAGCTTTAGTCGGTTGGTAATACCAGCCGGGACTAAAGATCCCTGCCTCATGAGACGACCGTTAGGCGAGGGACCTTTAGTTTCGGTTGGTATTACCAACCGGGACTAAAGGGTCCTTTAATCCCGGAAGCAAAAAAATATCGAGGCTAATACTAAATTAGGACATCGTTCTAAAGTCTGTTATCTAGTAGTGACCTTTTCAGCCGACTCCATACGTCCGCCCATCCATTCCGCTCGGTCTGCCCCGTCGTGTAACGATGAATTGACTCTCGGGTAAGTCTTGGTTACGTAGATATAGTCACTGTTGACAAAGTCTCTCTTATGACTTTTCAAATTGACAACTGATGGCAGGACATGATTTAGTTGAATCTTAGAATTACAAACATCATTAAATTTTAAACTATTCATTTTTAAAACATGTAATTAAGCTATATACATAGAATTATATTACAAAATACCCATAAAATTAAAAATATCATAAGTTTAAATGATTTAAGAATATACTATAGAAAAAAATACTGCCTACTTGATGTTACCTCGTGACCTGCCTTCATGAATTGAACTGGTCCCGGCCTCAGGTCCGAACGCCATTTATCTGATCGGATGGATTAGGGACAAGAGATAATAAAAATAAAAATCATACATTACTACCAAAAGTACTTTTACGGTAGATAGACCAACTGCCTCAGTGGTTCCAAAAAAAAAAAACGGACCAAGTGCCTCAGTCAAATGGTCTCTACTAAACAATCATTTTTAAATACATATGGCATGCTATATTTTTTATTAATATTATAATTTTGTATTGTACATTTTGTCTACTAAATAATTTCAAATAAAAGAGTTTCAACTGCAAAATTATAATAAATCGTTTCCTGCACAACAACTTTGGTACAGGACGTGTCTCCATTTGAGACCGCTTAAATTTTTTAAAAATTTAAATTTCAAAACATGAGAAATTAAAATAAATATTTGGGACTCCAAAAAACTTTAAATAAAAAACTTATCAACTAGAAACGTGTAGATGGGGTAGATGACTGCAACTTTGGTATTAACTATGTGAACATTCAAGACCGTTAGAAAATTTTAAATTTTGAATTTCAAAATCTAAGAACTTAAAACACATATTTGGGACGATAAATAATTTTAAATAACAAAATTATTACATACAAAGTTGTATATTGTAGTTCGAACTATAACTAATTTGTTATAGACCACGCGAACATCCGAGATTATTTGAAAATTCTAAATTTTAAATTTCAATTATTTGAAAAAAACTGAATTTTAAATTTCAATTTAAGAATTTAGAGCGATTTTTTGGACTCTAAAAAATTTCAAATGAAAAAATTATTAACTACAAAGTTTAAATCAGATCATCCTCAACAAGTTTGATATATTGTCTTCATCCAAAAAAAATTTCAAACGGTTATGGTTTATTTTTTATATAACTATTTCTAAAGGCGAGCATCTTTAGAGTGCCACCTTTATTAAGCAATTTCTAGAGATGCACTTTTATAATGCATGTATTTGTGAATAGCCATTTTTTTTATATGGGCATCTTAAAAAGTCCACCGTGTTAATTGATTAACAAAGACGGTCATCCTAAGATGATTGCCTCTGTACATAGTCGATTAACAGAGTGATCTCATTAGGATACATGTGGTAAATGATTAACAAAGGTAGTCGTTTTGCCTCAGACCCATCTGGTCATTGTTTATCCTTGTTTAGATTTTTTTACTATGTATTGTTTTCCTATTTAAGTTCATTTATTTTTAATTAAATTCTTATATATGTTAATATATTCTGACATCCCATCACATAACATACACTAGCCGACACATAACATAAACTAACTCATTACTCATATACTAATTTCAAGAAGCACAATAAGCAATGACTCCGTCAAACCTGTCATGGTTTCAACTTTCAACTAATGACACATGCGGCATGACTGCATGGGTTGACCACTAATAGTATTTAATAGGCAAGAGCAACAGTGCCAAACACATAGGTAATGACATAGTCCAGCATCCTTCACATTTTCAAAGCCGCTTCTTACAGGCAGGAGCTTCTTTCTGCAAAGTATCTGCAGGTGTGGCATCCCGTCTCCTTTTTAGAGTTCTTATTAGTATCTTAATTTCTGAACTAACCCCTTTCGCTGATCAGTCTGTCATCTGCTCTGTATTGTCTGCCTCTGCGTGCAGTCGTGCAGATATATATCGAGCTCAAGATGAGAATCTATGTCCATCTGCTGCTTCTCTTCGTGGTCATATCTACTATTTTACTCTTGGGTTCCTGTCAAACAACTCCAAGCAGCAATAACGAGGACCGAGAGGCTCTCCTTGATTTGAAATCCTTCATCACCAGTGACCCCTCAGGGGCGCTATCATCATGGGGGAATGGCTCGTCGGAGTGCACATGGACAGGGGTGACGTGCAAATCTAAACAAGGTGGCAGGGTCACAGAGCTGGATCTCAGGGACCTCAACTTGGTTGGAACTATTAGCCCTCACATTGGCAATCTCACAGCTCTACGTTCCCTGTACTTACAGGAGAATCACTTTGCCGGTAACATTCCTAACCATCTCGGTAGGCTTCGTCAGCTCCAAATGCTAAATCTTAGCAGCAACCTTCTTACCGGAACCATTCCCCCGGCTTTCACAAACTGCACTGGTCTCATGACCATCGATTTGTCGGGGAACGTCATTTCTGGTGGAATCCCTGCATCCATCCATCTTCTTCGGAAGCTTCGGATCCTAAACATGGGGAAGAACCAGCTAGATGGCAGTATTCCCTCATCAATTGGTAACCTGTCACTGCTAAGCAATCTTGATGTCAATACAAACAACCTCACCGGTAAAATGCCCGAAGCAATGGGCGGACTGGATCATATCCAGCACCTGCAGCTCTCCATAAACAACCTAAAAGGCATGGTTCCCATGCAACTTTACAATCGCTCTATGCTTGTTTTCTTTGCATTTGCAAAGAATGACCTTCATGGTGAGATTCCGAGTGATATTGGTTTTCGGCTCCCAAACCTAAGTGTGTTCCACACTTGCTTCAACAAGTTCAGTGGTCCGATCCCACCGTCCCTCCACAACGTGACCAAGATTGAGAGCATAAGGATGTCCAACAACCTGTTTACCGGCTCAGTGCCACCGGGTCTTAACAGACTCCATAATCTTGTCATGTACAACATTGGCTTCAACCACATATCAGACACCACAGCCATCATTACAGACCTAACAAACTGCACTAACCTGCAATTAATCGCCCTCGATGAGAATCTCATCGAGGGATCACTGCCTGCTTCATTTGGCAACCTGTCAAGTTCCCTTGTAAAGCTATACCTTGGTGGCAACCGGATAAATGGTCGAATACCGCCGGCCGTAGGAAGTTTAACATCCTTAACATTGCTCAACATGAGTTACAACCAACTCTCTGGGAGTATCCCATCAGAGATAGGTCGTCTCAGCCAGCTGACAGCGCTTGGGCTTGCCGGGAACAAACTATCAGGGCTACTCCCAGCGGAGATTGGGCACCTTACTGCACTCACAAGACTAGAGATGAGCAAGAATGAGTTGGTTGGTAGAATCCCAGACGAGTTGGGTCTCCTCCAACGTGTTCTTTTGCTGGATATATCAAGCAACAAACTCCATGGGGACATTCCTGCCTCCCTCTTTGCACTCAGGAGCCTTAGTTCTGTTCTTAATCTGTCACATAATTCACTTTCTGGAGCATTAAGTGAGACCATCGGCCAGCTAGAGAATATCATCGCCATTGACCTCTCAGACAATTTACTCAACAGCAGTATCCCACTCTCGATAGGGCAGTGCCGGAGCCTGCAAGCACTATCCTTGAGCAGAAATGCCATGTCAGGAGTGATCCCTGACAGTATTGGGAATCTTAGAGGTTTGCAAAGCCTAGACCTTTCAGACAACAATTTAACTGGTACCATACCTGAAAGCCTAGCGAAGCTGCCTCTTCAACTATTAAACCTTTCGATGAATGACCTAAATGGGTTGGTTCCAAGCAGTGGAATCTTCGAGAACCACTCCATTGTTTACCTCTACGGAAACCCAAACCTTTGCTACTCAAGTTTAGCATGCTACCATTCGCAATATTCCTCCCAAAGTCGAAAGAAGCACATAGTGACTGTGGTGGTTGCTGCATCAGTAGTAGCTGCAGTTTCCATCCTTGTATTGGTTATTGTTATGTTGAGCTGGTCCCGGAGATTTTTACCAAAGGCAAAGGCAGGAGCGACACACAGCGGTGTTAACATCATAGCAAATCACCCACTTATTTCATATGAAGAGCTATTTCGTGTGACCAACAACTTTGACCAAGCAAACCTCATCGGTGTTGGTAGCTTTGGTTTGGTCTACAAAGCTGTACTACATGATGGAACACCAGTGGCCATCAAAGTACTAGACCAATCCAAGGTGGGAGCACCGAAGAGCTGGGTTGCAGAGTGTGAGACTCTCAGAAATGTCAGGCACCGTAACCTCATCAAGCTGGTCACAGTTTGTGCAAGTGCCGATTTTGCCGGCAACGACTTCCGCGCTGTGGTTTATGAGCTAATGAGCAATGGAAGCCTGGAGGACTGGATCCACCAGCGTAAACGCCATGAGGATGGGACTGGGCTCAGTGCTGAAGAGGTGCTCAACGTAGCCATTGATGCTGCCAGCGCGCTGGAGTACATGCACAATGACTGTGGGGGACAGGTGGTGCACTGTGACATCAAACCTAGCAATGTGCTGCTGGATGGAGATATGGTTGCAAAAGTGAGTGACTTTGGTTTGGCCCGGTTATTAGCTCCAGTGCAACCAGAACAACAATCAGTTTCCAGTATTCATGGACTCAAGGGCTCCATTGGATACATTCCACCTGGTTGGCACTCATACACTAGTTCTTCTACTTCAGTGTTTACTATATTGTGCATATTGCAACCAGTAGTACTCATTGTGTTTATATTTCAACCCTAAACTTGTGTCATTCAGAATATGGATATGGGAGTAAACCATCCACAAGAGGTGATGCCTACAGCTACGGCGTAATGCTCCTCGAGATGATCACTGGCAAGAGCCCTCTCGAACAGAACTTTGGAGGGGAAATGAATCTCATAAAATGGGTGCGAGATAATTTCCCCCGTCGAGCTCACGAAGTAATTGACAAGCGACTCATCAGCACTGCAATTGATGATGCCTCCTTAGAAAGGTTGCAGGAAAGTGACACCAAGCAGCTGCTACTGAACTGCCTGTTAATACCCATGATGGAAGTGGCCTTATCTTGTGTTGTCGAGGCCCCGGACGAACGAAGCAACATGCATGATTCGCTACTAAGGTTGAAGCAAACGAAGGTGACTTTCTTGCGCAATTGCAGCATCAGCAGAGGTTGATAGCTACTAGTCCCTAGATAAACGATAAAATATAGTGTATTGATAATTTCATATTTTGTATCTGGTTTACACTACATGAAAAACACAGGGACGGATGCACATAATAGGTGCATTGGGGATTTGGGGGTGTACCCCAAATATTACTAGAAAAATACCAAGTATATATACTCTTTCATGCCTTGTATAGTATAATACATTGTAAAATTCAGTCTTGTTCTGTTATCAATCATATTAGTTCAACAATCAATAGTTCTAGTTTGAGAAATTAGGTTGTTGTTGGGCCTAGAAAGGTTTCGACAAGTGAAGAATCTTAATGAGCTCTCTATCAAACTTGTTTTTTTAATCCAGTTTTCTATCAGACTTGTTGATACAAAGAAGCATAATCGCTTTAAACTTGTTTATTTGTAGCTGAAATTGATCCTCATCCTTCTTGTGGATACTGCAAGTGTTGAGTGGGTATTTTCAGCAATGAACTATGTGAAGACCAAACTTCAGAATAAGATGGTGATGAATACTTAAATGATTGTTTGGTCATATTTATTGAGCGTGACATTTTCCGACGTGTAAGCGATGAAGATATCATTAAACACTTTCAAGCCATGGTGGAATGGCATCTTTAGTTTTTATTATATAATTTATAAGATTTAGCTGGAGACATGTAACTTGTTCCATCTCACTACTACACAGATGATTTTGCGAGGCGGTGCCCTTTTATTGACCGAGGCGGTAACAAAATTCAACCGCCTCGTAAAATGCCCGACGATTAAGGGAGGCGGTCGTTTTATTTACAGATGCACCCAAAAATGACTACGTCACAAAATCGATTAATAGAAGCGGTCGGGAAATGCCCGCCTCCTAAAATGGATTTACGAAGACAGGCCTCATAAGAGGTCCAGTTCTGAAAATGGAGGCCATTTTCAGAGGCGGGCCGCTTAAAAGGTCCGTCTCGGTTAATATGGCTGAGCCCACTAGGAAGCCCATTCAGCCTAGAAATCACGTCACGCTATATAAAGAGATGAAACCCTAAATAAACTCTCTGCCTCACTCGTATCTCCCTCGGTGGCACTTATCTCTCCCTCCCTCAGCAGCAGCCCAGAATTGAAACCTCTCTCTCGGGGCGGAGGTAGCGGCCGTCGCATGCGAGGCAAAGGCGCCAGCCGGCGCGCACATGGTGGAGGCGGTGGTCAGCTCTGGTGCGAGCGGGGCAGCAACGGCGATGTGTGCGGGGGCGGAGCCGGTGGCCAGCTCTCTGGTGCGCATGGGGCGACAACTGCAGCGCGAGCGGGGCGGCTCCAGCGGCCTGCGCGGGATGACAACGGCGACGCGCACGACTGGCCTCCTCGGCGCACGCTAAGCACTTGGCTCCGCACCCCGACGACCTCGCAAAATAGATTTACGGAGGCGGTCTAAAACTAACCACCTACAAAAATCTATTTTCCTAAGAGGCCCGCCTGAAAGGTCCTAATATGGCTAGAGGGGGGTGAACAGCCTATTTAAAAACTCTACAAATCCACTAGAGCAATTTGTTAGTAAACTAAATGGCAAAATGCAAACTTGCTCTATCTCTATAAGGGTTGCAAGCCACCTACCCAACAATTCTAGTTGCTATGATCTCTAAGCACAGAAGAGGCTAAGTCACTACTCACTAAGAGCTCTCAACAAGGCTACACTAAAGAGCTCCACTAGATAAAACTAAGCTACAAAGTAAGCTCTCAAAACTAGCTACACTAAAGAGCTTGCTACAACTAGTTTGCAAAAAAATAATGGAGTGAGTAGGGTGATTATACCACCATGTCGAGGAATGAATCAATCACAAGATGAAGCCAGTCAATCACCAAGAGAAATTCAATCACACAAGAGAGACAAGATTTTTCTCCTGAGGTTCATGTGCTTGCCGGCACGCTAGTCCCCATTGTGTCGACCAACACTTAGTGGTTCGGTGGCTAAGAGGTGTTGTGCGAACCTCGTCCAACAAATGGACACCATAAGAACCTATCCACAAGTGAGGTAACTCAATGACACGAGCAATCCACTAGAGTTACCTTTTGGCTCTCCGCTGGGAAAGGTACAAGACCCCTCACAATCACCGGAGCCGGCCATGAACAATCAACAACACATGTCGAAGGTCCTCCGTTGCTCAAAGACGTCTAGGTGGCGGTAACCACTAAGAGTAACAAGAAAATCCGCAACCACAATGATCCCCAAGTGCCACTAGTTGCAATCACTCAAGCAAATGCACTTAGAATCACTACCAATCTCACTATGATGATGAATCAACGATGGAGATGAGTGGGAGGTGTTTGCTTAGGCTCACAAGGATATTGAGTATGTCAAAGTGCCAAGAGAGTGAGCCCCAGACCGGTACCTTCCTATTTATAGAGCCCCAAAACTCAAAGAGCCGTTGGAAGCTCTTGGGCTGACCGGACGCACCCTAGCGTCCAGTCGGCCAGCGTCCAATCGCCCTCGGCCATCCACATGTCGTGCCTTTGAAACTGAGCCACCCGATCTCAACAGTCAAAACATTTCACTCACGCAGTTAAAGTCAGACCGGATGCATAGCTCAAAGAGATCGGACTCAGGGCAACGCAGAGTCTGGTTGAGTCTAGCAAGGGTCCAGAGATGAAATTTACTGACCGGACACGTCCGGTCAACATCGACTTGACGCGCCTCAACGTCCGATCCTCACTCTGCTCTACTGCGCGTGCTTGAGATGCTGACGCTAGAGTCCGGTCGCGCACTGCCGCCAATGTCTGCTCACCATCGCGTGCTGCTTCTTCTCTAGGGTAAGGCACTGGCGCACTACTCACCACAGACTGGACTCCGAGTCTGATCCCAGTGTCCGGTCAGTGCAGCGCCACTGATTGAGACCTAGGGTAAGGCACTGGACGCACAGGTCCACCCCGAAGCCTGCGTCCGATCCTACCCTAACTCCTCCTTTTCTTTTTCTAACTCCTCAACCGCTTCACCCTTGCTTCTGGCTTGCTAACCACAAAGTGTAGAACTTGTGTGCACGTGTGTCAGCATTTTCCAAAGCATTTTCAAGGGTCAAAGTTAGCACACTAGGTTCCTAAATGTATATGCAAGAATCATGTCACCTAGTGGCACTCGATAACCGCTTAGCCAAAGATTTCCCCTCTTTATAGTACGACTATCGATCCTAAATGTGATCACACTCACTATAGTGTCTCAATTACTAAAATAAAAACCTATCTTATACCTTTGCCTTGATCTCCTTGGTTTTTGTTTTTCTCTTGCTTCTTTTCCAAATTGGAGCTTGATCACCATCATCACATGTCCATCTTCATCTCCATGGACCTCATCTAGCTCCACCACTTGGCATAGGACCATCCTTTCATGTCTACACACTTAGTACAAGGATTAGTCCTAGGGTTTCATCAATTATCCAAAACCAAACTAGGGCTTTCAATCTCACCCTTTTTGGTAATTGATGACAACCCTTCACAAAGATATTCAATGAAAGTTTTCTTGGATTGATGTTGCTTGCCCAAGCATATTACCATGTGTAAAGGTTATGGACAAGTTTCATAAACCCAATTTGGTAGCATTAGCTCCCCCTACATATGTGCTAAGAGTTTGGATTTGAAAGCTTGCACATATGCATGGAATAGGAAGTGTGGGGAAGTAATGTCTACCAAATGATGCTAAGGTGTAAAGAATGGACCTTTGAAGCGTGATACCAATCGGAGTTGCCATTTGAACACCATCCTTAGCACCATGGTTTGCTAGATACCACTTGAAAATAAAACACACTAGATACCTCGTGAGATCAACATTAGAAATAAGGCTCTAGGACCACTTGTAAAACCAATTCAAGTGTATAGCTATCCTATGCATTCTAGTTTTCATTACATCAATCATTTTTACCATCTATCATACACCACACAAGCAAGGATAGTTGAATTTAAAAACTTGTGCCATGCAAGCAAACATATGTAATGGACATACAAATGCAACATACAAGTTTATGAGCTTGCTCCCCCTATTTGTGTGCTTCAAATTTTAATTGATCCCCTTACTTTCACCTATCTTACTATCTTTGGGTTTCTTCTCTCCCCCTTTCTTTGTGAATAACTTCTCCCCCTTTGTCATCGATGACCACAATAGGTGAGCTCAAATTTTTAGATAGGTAGGGGTAAAACCAAAGTGAGGATCATTTTCCCATATTTGGTTCAATCTATATCACTTGCAAAAGATATTTAACTCGATTTGATCCAAGGGCAAGCTTCTTCACACCTCATTTCAAGGGTTATCTTGACCATGTTGAGTTAAACAATTATAGCTCATTTTAGAGATTAAACACTAGGTTCACAAGCCCACAAACATGTCATATGCTACCACTAGATCATTTCAAACATAGAAGCAATTGTGGTACCATACAAGCATCAAATTCATTTGATTTTCATGACTAAGCCTAAGACATGTGAGGAATGACTAGATGCACTAGACAAGTCCTTAACAAAGGATGAATGACATGTCAATCAACTTTACCTTGCTTTGCTCGAAGGAGAGGCATGCCATATAATGGGGGTGCATTAACACATATTTGAGAACTCAAGTATGTTCAATTCATTCCTTAGCTTGCAAAACCTTTTCTCATCAAGTGGCTTGGTGAATATACCGGCAAGTTAATCTTCGGTGCCCACACTCTCAATGCAAATGTCCCCTTTTTGTTGGTGATCTCTTATGAAATGATGGCAAACATCTATGTACTTTATTCTTGAATGTTGAACTGGGTTGTTGGTGAGCTTCATGGCACTCTCATTGTCACATAGCAATGGCACTTGTTTGAATTTAATTCCAAAGTCACTCAAAGTAGCCTTCATCCAAAGTAATTAGGCATAACAACTACTGGCCGAAATATACTCTGCTTTGGCGGTTGAAATTAAAGTGCTACATTATTTTGCTTCTTTGATGACCAAGACACAAGTGATCTTCCCAATAGTTGACATGTGCCCGATGTGCTCTTTCTCTTAACTTTGCATCCCGCATAATTAGAGTCCGAATATCTAATCAACTCAAATCTAGCTGCTTTGGGATACCCACAATCCAACATTTCATGTATGCTTCAAGTATCTCAATATTCTCTTGGTTGCCTTCAAATGACTTTCTCTTGGTGAGTCCTGAAATTTTGCACACATGCATACACTAAACATCACATCCGGCCTTGATGCGGTCACATAGAGTAGGCTTCCAACCACAGAGTGATACATCTTTTGATCCACCATATGGCCACTAGAATCACTATCCAAACTTCCATTTGTCCCCATTGGTGTACTTATAGCTATAGCATCATCCATGCCAAACTTCTTGAGCATGTCTTTGATGTACTTGCCTTGACTCACAAATGTGCCATTCTTCATTTGCTTGATTTGAAGACCAAGGAAGTAACTAAGCTCTCTAATCATAGACATCTCAAACTCACTTGCCATCATCTTTTCAAACTCCTCACAAAAAACTTGATTGGTTGATCCAAAGATAATGTCATCAACATAGATTTGCAACACAAACAAGTCCTTGCCAATCTTCTTAGCGAAGAGAGTGGTGTCAACCTTGCCCATCTTGAATCCCTTAGATAGTAGGAAATCCCTCAACCTCTTATACCATGCTGTTGGTGCTTGCTTCAAACCATACAAAGCCTTTCTCAACTTGTAAACATGGTTGGGTTTCTTCTCATCTTCAAAACTGAGAGGTTGCTCAACATAGACAAGCTCATTGGTGTACCTATTGAGAAATGCACTCTTCACATCCATTTGGTAAAACTTGATGTTGTGGGCACAAGCATAGGCTAACAAGATCCTAATTGCTTTCAATCTTGCAACCAGGGCATATGATTCTCCAAAGTCAAGACCTTCAACTTGTGTATAGCCTTGTGCTACCAATCTTGCTTTGTTCCTTACAACTATCCCATCTTGATCTTGCTTGGTCCGAAAGACCCATTTTGTTCCAATCACATTATGATCTTTAGGCCTCTCAACTAACTCCCATACTTGATTTCTTGTCAAGTTGTTTAGTTCTTTATGCATAGGATTCACCCAATCAACATCCAACAAAGCTTCATCTATCTTCTTTGGTTCAATGGATGACACAAATAAGAAATGCTCACAAAATGATGCCACTATTGATCTTATTTGCACACCTCTTGAGATATCACCAATTATAGAGTCCAAAGGATGATCTCTTGCAACATTGGTTGGTTGGAGCACTTGAACTTGATTACTTGCGCTTACTTGCTCATTTGGTTGAGATAATGAACTAGCCACTTGTTGTTGATCTTGCACTTTGTCATCACTTGTACTAGTTTGATTTTGATCATGAGAACCACTAGCTTGCACATTGGAGTTAGAGAGCACTTGATTCTTGTCATCTTCAACATCAATCACCTCTCTAGGCCTTATATCATCAATATCCATGTTCTTCATTGCATTGAACAATTGAGTGCCTCTCACATCATCTAGATTCTCATCTTCCTCTTAGAAAACATTGGTTTCATCAAATTCCACATCATGAACCTCCTCAAGAGTACCACTAGCCAAATTCCAAACTCTATAAGCCTTGCTAGTAGTTGAGTAACCAAGCAAGAATCCTTCATCACACTTCATTTCAATTTTGCTCAATCTAGTGCCTTTATTCAATATGTAGCATTTGCAACCAAAGACCTAAAAATATGCAATGTTGGGCTTTCTAACATTCAAGAGCTCATATGGTGTCTTCTCCATCATGGGGTGACAATAGAGGCGGTTGCTATAGTAGCAAGCCATGTTGATTGCTTCGGCCCAAAATGAAAGACTCACATTGTACTCACTCAACATTGATCTTGCCATGCCAATCAAAGTTCTATTCTTCCTCTCAACAAGACCATTTGATTGTGGAGTGTACTTGGCCAAGAATTAATGCATAATTCCAAACTCATCACAAAGCTCATCAACTCTTATGTTCTTGAACTCACTACCATTGTCACTTCTCACTTTCTTGATGGTTGTTTCAAACTCATTGTGAATTCTCTTGATGAATGTCTTGAAGGTTGCAAACACATCACTTTTATCAACAAGAAAGAACACCCATGTATATCTTGTAAGATCATCCACTATCACAAATTTATATTTGTTTCCACCAATGCTAGTGTATGTGGTTGGTCCAAATAAGTTCATGTGCAACAACTCAAATGCCTTAGATGTACTCATCATGCTCTTCTTAGGATGTGTGTTGCCAACTTGCTTACTGGCTTGACATGCATTACATAGCTTATCCTTCTCAAATGTGACATCCTTCAAGCCTCTAACTAGATCATGCTTAATCAACTTGTTCAATTGTTTCATTCCAATATGACCAAGCCTTCTATGCCATAACCAACCCATGCTAGACATAGTGAGCAAACATGTTGACAATTGAGCTTCTCTAGCATTGAAATCAACCAAGTATAGATTCTCATATCTAAATCCCTTGAATATCAAGTTAGAGCCATCTACACTTATGATCTCTACATCATCCACACCAAATATGCACTTGAAACCAAGATCACACAATTAAGCTACCGACAATAGGTTGAAGTTCAAGCTCTCTACTAGTATCACATTAGAAATGCTCAAGTCATTGGATATTGCAATCTTACCAAGCCCTTTGACCTTGTTCTTGCCATTGTCACCAAATGTGATACTATCAACCCCATTGATATCATTTGCATTGATTGAATTGAACATTCTTGAGTCACCGGTCATGTGTTGTGTGCACCTACTATCAAGCACCCAATGCCTTCCTCTAGCTTTATAATTAACCTACAAAAGAAGATCAATTCTTTTTAGGTACCCAAACTTGCTTGGGTTCTTGAAGGTTAGTCACTAAGCTCTTTGGTACCCAAATGGCCTTCTTCTTTGGGCCCAACAAGGATGTACTGACAAACTTAGCCTTCACACCATTGGTACCCTTAGTAAGTAAATAACAAGAACAAACTTAATAGAGGATACATTAGCATGTGATTTCTTGTTCTTGCAATCATGCTCTTTGTGACCAACTTGCTTGCAACTATAGCAATACCGTCCATTGTTCTTCATAAAACTAGTCTTGTGAGGAGCAAAGGCCGCCTTGCCTTTCTTGGAAGTCTAGCCCAATCCCTCTTTGTAAAGAGATGCTCTTTGGCTACCCAAGCACATAAGCAAGCGGTCCTCATTGACCTCCTTCTTGAAGGTCTCATTCTCAACCATTAGTGTGACATCACAAGTGAAATCATCATTAGTAGGTGAGGTAGAAGTGGTTGTGCTACAATAAGGGTTAGTGGGAGCAATGACAATGGGCTTATAAAAAGATTCATCAATAATATCACATATTAGTCCCACATCACATGACACAATCACTTGCTCCTTCTTGGCTTCCTCCTTCTTGACTTGCTCGAGGAGAGAGGAGTGAGCTTTTTCAAGCTTGGAGTGAGCCTTGCCAAGATCCTCATGGTCTTCCCTTAGACTCTCATGAGAAGCATTGAGCTCATCAAAAGATTGCTCAAGAGATTTGACCTTGCGTAATTCTTTGTACTCTTTTCTCTTCATCTCAAAGCAAGCGTGGACTTGCTCCAACATGTCCATGACCTCCTCCTTGTTGTACTCCTCCTCATTATCATCACTCCTACAATCATCACTTTTACAAGCATCATTATCACTCACATCATATTTTACCTTGGTAGGCTTTGCCATGAGGCATGTTGATGGAGTGTCGAAGATGGATGGCTTGTTGTTGATGGCGATGCTTGCTAGTGCCTTCTTGTCATCATCACTAGAATTATCATCCGATGAGCCATCACTATCCCATATCACCACATAGCCACCACCCTTCTTATTCTTTTGGAAGGTCATCTTCTTCTCCTTCTTCTCTTTCTTTTCCTTTCTCTCCTTCTTTTCTTTCTTCTTCTCATCATTATCATTATCACTATTGTAGGGACAATCCGCTACAATATGATCCTTGCTCTTGCACTTGTAGCATCTTCTCACATAGTCCTTGCTCTTGAAGTTGTCTCTTCTGTTTCTTGCACCATACCCCTTCTTCTTCATGAATTTGCCCATCTTGTGCACAAAGAAAGCCATGGCCTCATCATCAATGTCACTAGCATCTTCATCCTCACTTGATTCTTCTTTCTTTGACTTGCCCTTGTTCTTGGATGATGAGTTAGCCTTGAATTCTACTTTCTTCTTCTTCTTGTCTTCATCCTTCTTCTCTTCTTGGTCAACCCCTTCCCTTTACACATGGTATGTCTCTTGTGTCATAACATCACTTAGTACTTAGTGGTTAGTTGCTTCAATCCTCCTCTAATGATGATCAATCTCAATGTCTTAAATCTTGGAGGTAAGCACATTAAGAACCGATGAGAGACATCATCATCATTGATCTTCTCACCCAAAGCCTTCAAGTCATTGGTAATTACTTGCAAATGATGGAACATCTCCGAAATGCTCTCATCATCCTTCATCTTGAAGCTTGTCAACTTGTCCTTGAGGATGTATAGCTTGGCACTCTTGACCACCGGTGTGCCCTCATAGGTCTCCTCTAATCTCTTTCACACCTCACTAGCTCTCTCACAATCTTTGATTTGCTCAAACACCTTGGAATCAATGGCATTGTAAATGGTGTTGAGAGCCATTGTGTTGCATTGCTTATTGGTCTTGTCTTGGTTGGTGAGATTGTTAGGATCAATAATAGCATAATCACTCTCGGTCACATCCCATACTCGATCATTGATTGAACCAAGATACATCTTTATCTTTCTCTTCTAATACTCATAGCATGTACCATCAAAGAATGGTGGTTTGCCCCTCACATGGTTGAACATAACTTGAGCCATCTTTTGACACCGAGGTTATTAAGCCTTCAATCAAACGGTGACCATGGCTCTGATACCACTTGAAAGGTCCTAATATGGCTAGACAGGGGTGAATAGCCTATTTAAAAACACTACTAAAAATATCCACTTCAATGACAAAAATCTTAATGACGAATCCAAAACCGTCATAAAAGATCTATTTTTATGACAATTTTTTTTGTTTCGTCATAGATGAGTGGTGACAAAATCAGGCATCATCACAAAAAATGTCATAGAAGAGCATAGGGTTTTGTCACAGATCACTCACATGACTCATCTATGGTGATCTCCTTTAATACTGTGACGAACAGGGCTTCATCATTGAACTAATTACACATCTGTGATGAACAATATTCGATCTATAATGAATGGTGCTTCGTCATAGATCTCCACATGGTACTTTCTCCATTTGATGTGTACTTGTGGGACCTTCAGTTACTCACCCATGAGGCTTGCAATTCATCATAAAAGTCTCCGCTCGATCTTTTCTCCACGCGACGTGTACCTGTGGGACCCTTCTCCATCCAACGTGTACCTGTGGGACCTATAGTTACTCATCCATGATGCTTGCAATTCGTCATAAAAGTCTTCGCTCGGTCCTTTCTCCATTCGACGTGTACCTGCGGGACCCTTTAGCATCTGACCTATGGGACCCAATGGCCTACATGTCACGTGTACCTGCGGGACCATTCTCCATCTCCATCCGACCTATGGGACCTGACGGCTTGCGTGTCACTTGATGCTTGCAATTCGTCATAAAAGTCTCTGCTCGGTCCTTCTGCATCCGACCTGTGGGACCCAACGGCTTACGTGTCACGTGTACCTATTGCTTCACGTGTTTGCCGCCTCCCATGTATCTCCACACCGGCCTGCACAGCCGATGGAGGCGTCTTGGTGCTCGGAGGTGGTGGAACCGCTGGTCCATCATCATCATATGAATCCGACAGAACCGTTTGTCGCCTCCATGGCTAGGCAGAAATGCCAATGCTAAGTGGCCCCTCCTCACCCCGAGAGGACCTCGCCATCTTCCTCCTCTTCGGGGATGGCTCTTCTTCAGCAAGCCACTTTCCTTGGAGCTTCTCGCAGACATACGACGACCGCTCATCTTCATCCATAGCTCCGCGCTGCTCCAACACCTCTTCGTCAACATCCGAGCTGGTCTGCTGCTGGGGACTGCTCGGCCGGGTGTCTACAACCCTCGGCCACTCCTCAGACGGTACCGCCGAGAAGTACATAGTAACACCCTAGGTGTTAAGCATGCATTTATCCTTGGCATTGCATGAGCACAAGCATCATTGAGCATTCATGAGCATGATCATCTCAAATATTATCTCTATGTTGGCTTATATTGCATGTGTTGTCACTAAATTGCCTTACATATGCAAGGGTTTACTTGTAACCAATGTATAAAATGTTTGTGGAACCCTAGGAGTCCCTTAAACATGTTTAGAATATCACATGGAACAACATTGGTATTCATGACTAAGGCTAGTTTGGTCTCTAAGTCATAGTTATAATGTAAGTTACCATTTTAAAGTTGTATGTTTGACCTAAGTTGAACTATGTCATAGATTGTTTGCATGGTAGTGCACCCTTAACCAAAGTTCTAGTACTTGATTAGAGTAATAACTTTTATTTTTGGGTCATGAGCTAATTCAGTGCCTAACTTGGTCATTTAGAGCTCACAAGTAGCAACATTTTACTATTTTTGTAACTTAGGAATTTTTCTAAGTCAAGTGGAGTTTACAGTTTCTTGTGCCTGACTTTGTGATGATGTAACTTGCTAACCTTTGTGAATTAGACCTAGATCACTTAAGCAAAGTTGTAGCTCGTATGTAGCTCTACAAAATTTATTTTAGCATCGTGCACTAGTTCGCCATGGTTTAGGAGATTGGAAGGCTTGATTAGGCGCTGTCAGACATTTGAATGGCGCTCTGATGGCCTACTCGGCCTGGCCGTGGTGACCGACCGAGGACAGAACCTGGCCACCGCGTGGCCGCCGCTGGCCAGCGTTGGGCCCCCGCCACTGTGGGTTGGCGTGCATTTAAGGAGAAGCCGCTCTGCTCGTTTCACTCACACGCTCGCATTCTCGCCCTCTCTGTTGCTCTCTCTCTCGCGCTCACCACGAAAGTGCCCTCGCCGACGTGCCACCGTGCTGCTCCGCCATCGCCTAGCATCTGCGCCACCACACCATTGCCGCCTCCAGCTAACCCACTGTTGCGCCATCTTCCTCTCTACCTCCTCGATGCAGTAGCAGGGCTAGACAAGCCACGGTGAGGGCGAAATCACCGTTTTTGCCCTCGCCGAAATCTCGGCTTCCATGGCCGCCTTCACGGCGAGCTCGCCGCTGCTCGGCTCATTTGCGCTATCCTCCTTCTTCTTCACGTTAGAGCTTGGTTAGGATGTGTCCTAGCTTGTGGCATGACGTTATAGCGAACCGTAGCCTGATAGGTGGACCCCGCTGACCACTGGGTCCCATGCGTTAGTGAGTACAGTTTAGGGTTTTTGTTTATTTCTTTCTAAATTTTTGTACTAACTTTGGAAAATCATATCTTGAGCTAGGAGTGTCCAATTTTGGTGAACCAAATTTTGTTGGATTCCTCATGAAGTGTAGTATTTTATAAAAAACATGAAATGTGTAGTTTATGGTATTTTTAAAGGTGAATAAAATATAGCTACATAAGTGCTTTTTGAATGTTTGCAATCTTGTAAAATGGATAACTTGAGGTAGGAAAGTGATAAAATTGTCATTCCAATTTTTCTGGTCTTGTGTTGATATGCTCTAGCTAGGAAAAATAATAAACTTGCTATAAACTTGATTGAAGTAGGATATTTCTATTTATCTATTAATAAATGGTATTTTCTGAGAAAAATTATAGGGATAAAAATAAGTAACATATGGCCATGCAAATGTTTGTACAGTAGTATGGCACTAGGAAGAAGCTAAGACAAATATATAATCTGTTGTTTGAAATTTTTCTATAGGGTTAACAATTTTCACTAAAATAGACCTTGCTATCTTGTCATTTTTGTAGAGAATGTTGTACATGTTCAAATGGTATGAAATTTGTATAGTAGTCTATTGGGAGCACTTGGAATCCACTATAATTTTCTGAGAATTTATTGTGCCCATTTGGTATATGTTTGTTATTTCACCTAATTATCTAATTAAATTAATAAAGGCATGTATATAAATAGATTGGGATTGACCATTATGTTTTATTGGGTGTATTTGATATTCCTGAACTGTTGGTATGTTTGTTGATGTCCAATTTTAAATGCTTACATGCAATAAAAATATTATTGCTCTATAATTCAATCTAAAGTTGTTTTAGGACAGATTCTGTTGTTGGGTATATTACGTAGTCATAATGATGTTTACTGTAAAAATGGTTAATAACAAAGTTGTATATAACTTCTTCATCTATCTTGTGTCAAAATTTCAGGTCAATGGGCCAAATGGTTTAGGAGTTATAGCTGTTTAAATTTGGTCTCCCGAAATGCTTGTTCTCTAGAATTTCTAGACAGAACTGGAAAGATTTCCTATTTTGGTTAGGATAGAATTCGAATTAGCTTTTGGTGATTAAATAAGAGTTGTAGGAAATTTTATAAGCTTTCCATAAAGTCCAAGATAACAGCATTTGGTTAAGCATAACTACAGTTATGATGTAAACTTGTAACTGTTATGTGTAGCTCTGAAATTGTCTTGTGATGAATATTGGAAGTGGATAGAGAAGATATATGCACCTACTCAGTAAACAAGGAGTTAGCATTGTTATCATTGTGTAATTTAACACCATTATCGCAGCATGTACATTCCCCTATCACATCATCCATGATCCTTCTTATGCATTCATGGGACTTACTTATGCATATGCATGCAATAGGTGCAACCGAGGAGATCACGTTGGTGGAACTCGACGTTGATCCACAGGAGGAGAACCAAGAGGTGCAGCACCAGGAGATTTCCAGCGAAGGAGAGCTTGAGGTCGATCATTTCCCAAGTGCCCAGATCACCAGCCTGCCATGTTTGTGAAAGGCAAGCCCCGGAGCATTATAAGTCTCCCTACTTTATTAATGTCACATAAAGTTATTCGTATTGATGCATTACGTGATAGGAGTTGTTTGGAAACACTTGCTGCATATTACCTTTCCTTGTCTAGAAATATCTACCATGAATACTATTTAAGTCTAGGAACGCTTATTATGCTTAGCTATGCTTAGACCGGTAGAAGTCGAGTGATTTCCTATCACCTGCGAGCTATAGGTGATAACTTGATCACGGTTGGCTATATTGTGCTATCGTGGAACATAACCTGATGATATTGAATAATTGGAGACCGGGCGGAGTCTTATGTTATGGTAATCATAGTGATTCTGTCTATGTCATTTAAGGACCGGTCGTTGGAGGTCATCTTGTCATGTTGAATACATGCCTCTCACATAGTTGGCCAGATAAGTTGTTCCGACCGCGAAGCCGAGTAGCTCAACTCAGGACAGGGACACGATCAGTTAAAGTGTGCACCCTAGAGGTAGTAAGGATGTGTAGAGAGCCAATGGCGTAAGCTCAAGGGCGGGTTAGAGTCCCGAGCCTCCTGGCAGATTGGTTGTATCTTTGAGGGTGCAGCGTTGGTCTTACCCACGATTGTATTTGAGTTGTACCAAAGGTGACCCGGTGCGACCCCGACGGGGGAAGTATGGGTTTGTGTTAGGAATAATTCTCCAGCTGGGTAGGAATCAATTTGAATCATTGTCTCTCTCAGATAGTGAGAACTTGACTAAGCAGCAGCAACGTAGAGTAACTAATGGATACTTGATGGTTATGATGATGCTCAAATTATTATTATAACTGGATATGGTTACTAATGCTTGTTAGTTTAATCAAGTGATTGCTTTGGTACAGGTGCTAATCTAGAGATGCTTAATTGAATAGGTATTCAAATTGATGCTAGAGATATTAAATTTCCAAGTTATGTTACTTAAGCTTTTATGCAAAATGTTGTCAAGCTAACTCCACCGATAAAGCCTTGCATACTCTTTGGAGTCATATTATTTCTAGTTTATCATGGGTAAGTCTAGCTTAGTACATTCTCGTACTCAGGGTTTATTCCCTCTTGTTGTAGCTGACATGATGTATCATGGGTATTGTAAGAACTGCCTTCATTCTGCCGTGGATGAGGACTAAACCATGGGGCATGGTACTCCTGAGTTATCCCCTCTGTTCTACTTTTGCTAGAAATGACCATGGTACTGGCATGTATTTGAACTAAGTATGATGTTGATGTCAAACTACTTTGCTTCCGCTATTTGAACTTGGTTTGTAATAACTATGTAACTCTAATGTATGTGAGAAACTTGTGAACTATTTGTGAACGGTGATGTAACACGTGACTGGTTGTGTTGAATTATGTATGATCTTGGTTTGTATGTTGGTTTGTTTGAGATCCTTCATGATTTCATCAGACTACCGGGTTTATATGGGCTCAAGTATGACAGTTTGATCGCTTTGGTGATTGCTATTGTACTTGTGCTCTTATAGATTGGACAGTTCTATTACATATGTCATAGGAATGTCCATATCCAAGGATGCGGCTATACGTATAGATCGATCAACTCTGTAGAGCGTGTACACCTAGAACCACAAGATCACCATCATCGGTGGTGCCCCACCCAGGCTGATACCGGGCTACCTTCCAACCGGTGCGATGCCACCCTACCACTCAGCCCTAGGCCACCCTGAAGTCCATCAAAATGCTAAGACTGTGAGACATAGTACTAGGCCCCAAAGGTCACTACGCTGTCTTAGGACGGTGTGGGTCACACGCCCATACCTCCCTACACTATCCACTTCCAACCTAGTAGTAGTAGCACCATCCTAGCTGGTCAACATCCGTCCCCCACCCATTCAGGAACGAGTGGTGTGCATGTAGGGTCCTATGATTTGGTTCTCTCAACATACCAGTCCTTAGGGGGACCGGATAGGATATCTTCACAAGGGACCAACCAATGCCACGTGCCTCGACGACACCTCCATCCTAGAGCTTCATCTCACAAAGACACTCCACCCTGAGATCTCCTCATCTCACATGCACCCGCCACAGGTACCTCTCGTAGGGGATGCCTAGGTCACACCCCCCTCGGTAAGACTCGTCCAATGACTTGTCGTAAGATCCTGCCTGATTGACTCAACCCTCACCACACACCCAAGACGCACGCCAAGATCTCCCCGGTTGTTACCACATTATCGGCACCAAGTGCCTTAACCACTCACAAACAACCCTCCACCAAGCATCTAGCCTAATAAGTAAGCAAGCATCTAGCCTAATAGCGGGTGTGCAGGGGTATGGGTTGCAACAAGGTAATGGCTCACAAGCAATTCTACCATGCAACCTATCACAGATCATTTGCATAAAATAAAGCACTAGCATCTACATTATAGCAAGTCTAATAGGATTTTATGAGGTTGGGTGGGATGTGGCACCTGGTAGGTCATCTCCAAGCTCCTCAGTGTACTTGGGGTCATGCTCCTCAGTCTGTGGCTCCTCCGCATCTATCAAACGAGACATATAGCCACAATAAGCGACTCCTATAGATGATCACAAAGAAGGAACAGAAATTCAAAATATCCAAATGCACTCAAACATAAGCCTATGACGTAGAGCTCATTTTTAGAAAAAAAAATTGGACTCTGGTTTCATATTTTTCTGAAGTCGTATGAATTTTCCAAGTTTAAATCTTATTTTAAAAAAGAAAAGGAAATGGAAAATCTAGGGCTTGACATGTGGCAGCACGGGATTGGTCGAAGTGGTGTGGGCCAATGATAGGTGGGACCGGGTCAACAGTCAGCGTTGACTAGTCAATGGTCAACATTGACTGGGCTCGAGCTAGGCTTAGCGGGCCGGATAACGGGTCGAGTTGGGCCAGGTTGGGCCAGCCCGGCACGAACACGTGTGTCATGCAGGCAGGCGGCCACGTGGTGCAAGTGAGCTGTTGCTGGGCTCAGGTCCATGGGGCTGGTCCACGATGGGCAGCGTTGTGCGGGTCCATGGACCGCAGGTAGGGTCCGCGGTGGACCGCATCCACTCCTCCCTCTCCTCTCTCAGGCTCACGGTGCGCCGGGTGCACGGGGTGGCAGCGGTGTAGCGGCTTCCTCTCTCTCTGTCTCACGGTGGCGCTCCTCGTCGACGGCGAGCTCACGCGTTCTCGTGCTAGGGCAACTCGACGGGGCTGCTAGAAGGCTCTATGGCTTCACAGGCTCATGGTGAACTTGCCAAGGGGCTAAAGGAAGCAGCTTGGGGGCCTAGGTGGCCAGCAAGGACGTCGTGGTGGTGGACGAAGGTGCGAGAATGGCGATAAAGGTGTCAGAGGCTTGGCAAGGCTCCGGCGGGGGTCTTTTAGCTTCCTGGTGCTCCAGTGAGCATGGCTAGGGCACTAGATGAAGCTCTAGGGGCTCTGGTGAGGTTGGCCACGGCGGCAGCGGCTCGGTGGCGATGGCAGGCTACGGCGAGGTGGTTACGGCCACGATCAGAGCCAAAAATGGCTCTTTTCCTTCAATTGGGCTCATGGGGAGGCTGATCGGCCTACCGGCGGTGACCAAAAAGCGCGGTGGAGTCTGCATCGTGGAGAGGTGCACGGCGGAGCTCCAGCGAGCTTGCGGCTGTGGCCAAACAAGGCAAGGTGGGGGCTTTCCATTCAATTAGCTACATGGCGAGGTGTGCAGGGTCTCGGTGAAGCTCGACGGCCAGCCCTTGTCTTGCGAGGTGGCCAGAGTTGGCCGGATCATCCCTGGTACGACGACGACATGGGCACGCAACAGTCCGCGTGAGGTGGACCCGACCAGCAGCCCTTGGGCCTTCTCTTATTCTTCCATCTAGCGCACGATGTGTCCCTCAGCGAGGCGAAGCTTGCCGAGGTGTCCCTATTGACTCTACCAATGCGAGGTGGCCAGAACGAGGCGGTGACACGGCGGACACCAGCCATGGCAACCACGGCGGATGCACTGTGTTGGCGCTGGCGTTCCCAAGCACTAGTGGCTCAGCAAGGCCATGCCTTGGCTTGTGTGTGCGTGTGTGTGTAGAGCAACACGACTACAAAAAAAGCCGGCCTTTGGCCCTCCCAAAGGGAGAACAAGGCAGCGTGGAATGGCATGTCCATGGCGGCAAGCTTAGGGCTTCAGGTGCTCATCGGTAGTGGCATGGTAGATAGGTTGGGGTGCGGTGGTGAGTCAAGGTAGTGGTGAGTCGAGGTAGTGCAGGGAGAACCACGATGTCGGTGTAGCCGATCGGGGTGATGTCCTCTGCTTAGGTGGCTTCGGTGGCTCTCTAACGGCTCAGAGCTCCTCCCTCCCTCCTTCTCCTTCCTTCTTCTTCCTTCTCCCTTTTCTTCTCTGGCTTGGCGTGTGGTTGGTGAAGCCACCAGTGGCGACGGGGTGGACGGAAGAGCACTAGGGCACCCGCTCGGGGCTTTTATAGCCTAAGCTTGGCCAACGGTAGATGGAGGGGAAGGGGGTACGTGGAGGGCGATCAAGAGCTCCAGCTTTGGGTTTTAGGAGCGCGGGGTGGTTGCGCAGGCATAGGCGCTTCCAATTTTGAATCCTCAGCGGTCAAGGCGAGGATGGGCGGTGTTAGGGGGTATGGGTCCGTGGCGACGTCATGCACGTCGTGACGCCGACTGGGGAGGCGAGGTGCGCTAGGGCTATGGACTTGGCACGCATCCATGTGTTGAAGCACAACTGCCAGGGGCGTGGACGGCCAGGGCCTATCGGGGACCATAAGATTCCCCCGATCACCAGTACTCTGCTTTTGGAAAAGTAGAGGAAGGGTGGGTCTTGGGGATGACAGGCGGGGCTAGCGTGTCAGCGACAGGGGAGAAGACGACGACGGCGTGTCATGACACGGGCAAGCGCTGCGTGGGTTGCTTGCTGGGCCTACCTGGCCACGTGCGGGCACGGGTGCAGGTGAGCGCAGAGCTGGGCCATGAGCTAGGCCGGCAGTGGTGAGCTACGGGCGCGGGTGGCCGGGCCACGAGCTAGGCTAGCTCGAGCGGCTTGATCTGCTTTGGCCTTTCCTTTTTCTCCCCTTTTCTAATCACTTTTCTATTTCTATTTCCTATTTCTATTTACACCTTGGGCACATATGCATGTATACATGTGTTGCCCAGTATGTACACATCCCTATGGGGTCCACTAGGGGTCGACTAGGGTATTAGGGTCAAAGCCAAGGGTCCGTAACACACACACAACAAGTTTGGTGAAAAGGTTTAGTTGATTTTACTACATCACATAAAATAAGAAGATGCAACTCACATGTTGTTTACATATGCAAATTCTTAACCATGGTAACTTGGGATCTACTTGTGCAACTACATGGGTGGTTCCCTAGTATGCACACTCACCATGCATGGGTTTTGTTAGAAAAATTATTAAGTTGGGATTTTTGGTTATTGGAAAACCTAGGTTGTTACACGCATCGCGTCCATCCCCAAGTTCTCTGCGCGCCATTGGTCCGCTAAATGGGACTAGTGGATCCACAACTAAAACCATGTCGCACACGGGCCGCTAAGTGGACTTAAGTGCTAAGCATTGTTTCACAGATTTATTAGGGAATTTTTGGAAAGATTTTTTCTCTGAACTTGCTACAAGATTTCTTCTCGATCTTCCAGCAGTCTCGGGGATTATGTGTGTACACATCATCTCACGATGACTGTACTATTTTCTACACTGCTCTCTCTTAGCTAAGCTGGGGAATGGTTTCCAGCTAAGCTGATGACTAGACTGGCACTTGAAGACTATAGTTTTGGACCCTGGCACCACACGAATACTTCACCTACTATCAGTCTTGGGGACTAAGTGGGCACACTTCACATTGCGATGAATATGCTTATTTCTAGGACCAAGTCCTCTTGAAAATAACTGTCATGGATGGTCATCGTTACTACTCTCTGTTTGGCTCTAAGAGTCAATTATACCTAAGGCATGGATGCTAAGCATCTATCTTCACCCTCGAGGGACTAAGTTCCTCCATGCTGACTAAGTCAGGGACGCTAAGCGTCCAACTTTGCCACCCAGAACCTAAGTGGGCACACTTCACCTAAGGTGAAGACTTCAAATTTTTTTCACTTGAGCTCCTTACATCCTTCTGACAAACCACAACTTCGAGCAAGTCCCGATTTAGCTCCCAATTAAATTCCTCAGACATATGCTGCGACTGCTCGGATATCGGTTTTCAACTGCTTGGACACATGTTCAACTGCTCGGACACCTCTTTCAATACCTCGGCTCCTAGTTAAACTGGTCAAAAGCCTGCTCCTAGTGATCAGCAACAAGTTAGACAGCTCAGACAAGCTCAAAACGGTGTTGCTCAGCGGATACAAGGCGCTCAGGGACTAGCTGTGGGGGTATGACCCCCGATACCCATAGGGTTGTACATGGGCCAAGCCGCTAGGGGAGGCCTAGCCCTCAAGATCAAGCCATGCGAGGCACGGCATAGGTCAGCGTGCGCCGCAAGACTGCGTAGAGCTTCCTTGATGACGAGGAGAATATGATTGGATATGCTAAATATAGTATTCCTTGCAAACACATATCATGTAACCGATTAGGATAGATGCAACCGACCTGTAACCCTACCCCCTATGCTATATAAGGCAGGTAGGGACCCCCCTCATTTTTATCTCATCTCATAATACAATCCACCAAAGACACAAGACGTAGGGTATTACATCAAGCTGATGGCCTGAACCTGCCTAATCGCTGTCTCTTGCGTTCTATGTCACCATCTGGTTCCCGTCACGCGCACCTCCACTAATTCATCTACTACCGTGGGCATACCCCTCGGTAGACTATTGGTCGTATTTCGTCGGCAGTAGCAGGGGCTAGTATATATAGGCCGGAGCATTAATCTTGAGCCCTTGGATGAAACCTACTTGAATGAATGGTGTAGATGTAACCTAGGAGGCGGTGGAGAACCAATGTAGGAAAGCAGAGGTTGATGGTGGCCCTCACAGACAGGCCGGTCTATAGGTGGGACCAGCCAGTCCCACCTGGCGGCCTCTCGCCCTCCGCCATGGTGTGGTGTCTTCTAGATCCTTCTAGTGCTGTTTATGCTACGAATAAGCACGATTAATTCTAACATATAGGTCCACCTTGACGATTTTCTGAATAAACCCTGCTGAAAACACAGATTCACCAAAACTTATGGAATTTGTTAGTTTAAACCCCTAAACCTTTATTGGTGATTACTTTCATACCCTTATACATGTTATATTAACGGTTTATAATGTTTGTTCACTACCGTCAACAAATTCCCCCAAGCTTAACCTTTGCTCATCCCTGAGCAATGCTAAACTCAGCAAATGGATCAGGAGTTGCATCGATATTTTCACTTCTCAAAAGTACACTGCGTTCAAACAAGAATTCTCCTCTGGATTAGAATAAACTGATCTAACTTTCAGACTTACCCATATTACTTTCAACCATGGGGCTTCTTAGCCTTTACTTGGGTCTTGAGCAATTAAAAAACAGAACAACCAAGTCAAGCACTATGTCTCAAGGTCTTTGTTCCACCATTGTTCCGGAGTGTTTATAAGTTTTCAAAATAAAACTCAGAGATTTCATTGTATGACACTCTCAAGTCTCTCAATATATATAGTATTTGTGGATCCTCACCAAAGCAATAATGATGTTATGCCTTTCTCTTACTACAACTGAGGCTTATGTGGAGCTTATAGGAGTGGAGAAAGCATGAAAGAGCATACTCGCAATACATATATTGTAAAGTCAAACCTCGGATCCAAAGAGAGTTAAGTCATACAATTAAATCAAGATGTGCATGTGTATGGATGTATATGGTGGATATATATGTGGCTAACCTAATTCTACTATGCTCCTTGAAAACATATCACTTTTTTGGAATTTAAAAACAACTTTGCAAGTGAACATGGGCTATCTTATTCATCTCTTTTTTTCTTTCTTTTTTTAGGCGGGCATCTGAGTACCCATTGTTTTCATTATCTTAGACACTTATCCATTTTTTCCAATTCTCTCTCTTCTTTTTTTATGAATAACTTTTGCATAGCCCAATGCTTCTTTTCTTTTGCAACAAAACATTGGAGAGATAGCAACAAGAGCTTGGAGCATTTATTTGGTGGATATCCTATCAAGCATATTTTTGGTGTTTACTCCTAGTGTAGGAGTAAAAATATTTTTGGGTGGATCTAGATGGAAAACATGTTTTTGCGCCTACCCGCAGTGTAGGAGTAGTGCATATGTAGGTGGTGTGTACGTGATCTTAATTTTAAGAGCATGACAAACCTCTCATAAGGGTCAACAAATTTTAACTAAACTCAATGCAAAGCAAGCAGCATATATATGGAAGTTTTCCTAGTCTAAATAACATATATGGCTCTGGTAGGAATTCAAGCTTTGTCATACAGGAGCTCATTATGTAACATTTTTATGTTTTTCAAAAGATAAATCTCTAGAACTTTAGTATCGCTTGGAACAAGATAAACAACAGCTCAGACCTTCTCATATTATATCCATCAATTATCTAGACTTAGATCAAGCATATGCTACCCACGAGTTTCAAGTTTAGAGTAAATTCTTGTATCAAAGCAGTCTTATCCAAAACTCAGGAGAATTTAAGGCTAAAAACTAGATACTTGAAAGGAATTACAATACAGCAACTATTCATCATTTCCATTCAAGAGATTATCATCAAAGTCCTTTTATTTTATTCAGCTCTTAAAAATCAAACTTAAAAAAATGAGACACACACTTTTTTATTTTGTTTTCATTTTTAAGATCACACCTTACTAATATATAAATCTACTATAAAGATAAATTTTTATTTTGTTTTTAGTTATGTATCTTTTTATAAAGCAAATTTAGAAATAGTAAAATAAAAGGGAAAGAAATACTTAGCTAGATACATGAGGGATGCTCTTCCCCCAAGCTGGATGTTGTCATGATCGAATGTTGAAGTTGAGTGATCCTTCTCAGAACAGTTTTACCAGCAGATGTCCTTTTTGTCCATCAGGAAGTTGAGTTTGAAGACGACCGGGTGAACTTGCTCTTGATCTTTGTACATCATCCTGCAAAATACCAAAAAGAACACCAAAACTCGTAGAACGGATTAGGATAAAGGGTTAGCGGTCAGCCGTTCGGAGATTAGTCATTCCTGAGGTTTAGAAATATTTTTGAATTGACAGACTTTTAGCAGGATGTTTGTCTAATATATTTTTGGATTTTCTAGTATAATTGTATGCATGGTATTTTTATTTATTTTTATGCCACCACAATGAATATTCTTGTGGGTGTTTACTCTCTAAGGAATCATTCACATGGGGCTTACGATTTTATAATTCAAAAATGAGATTTTTATTTTATTTTTCTAAATGCAATGCTAATGCAGAAAAAGTAGATATGCTAAAGTGAAAAATAATTCATGTGATACGAAAAAATAAATATGGATAACTACCAATTGTTACCTCTTGGCGAGGGTTTGGATTTTTTTAAAGTCCTCTGGACAGGACTTTTCTCCTATCTTGTTCATTCTTTGGGTGCATTGTCAGTCCCGGAGATGGAGACCTTGATGGTTGCACCTCTAGTGATGGTGACTCTGATGATGACACCACCTTTTCTTTCCACACTTGCTTAGTTTATGGACTTGACTTTGGCGAAGCAGGTTCATCTTTCACAACTTCTTCATTTTCCTCCTATTTATTCTTTGGGGGTTGATTCCCTTGGCGTCGGGATGATCGACATCTCCTCCTAGAGCGGGTCTTCTTTGGTTGTTCATAAGTGGTATAACTATTGAAATAGTAGCGTACCTTTTCTCCTGAAAATTGAAAGTGGACATGTCCAGATCCGACGTAGATGATCGCGTTGGTCGGGTTGAGGAACGGTCTTCCAAGGATGATGGGTGTATCGTCTTCTTCTTCCATGTCCAGAACCATGAAGTCGGCAGGGGCATAGTGATCATGTATTCTTACTATGACATCTTTTGCTATTCCCTTCGGAAATCGAATTGATTGGTCTGCCATCTACAATTGCATATATGTAGGGAACAAAGGTTCATAACGTTACCTTGGACATTATGTTGACACCCGACCCAATGTCACAAAAGGTCTTGTGGAAGATTCTTTGTCCAATGGTACACTCGATCGTCGACACACCAGGGTCATCCTTCTTGGTAAGATATGGTGAAGTGAGGAGGTGGTTGTACTCCGATCAGAGTGTGTTGATCATGTTGACTGATTCTTCTTATGGCTGCCTGGTCCTGTTCTTTCTTCTTCTTTGGTTGTTTTTCTTCTTGGTCACTGTTGTCTCTTCGGGTAGGTATGACGTTTGTGGATGTGCAAGAGATTGCAAGATGCGATTCTTGAAAGAAAACTTCTCCTTTTTATCCTTGATTATGAAGCAGATCTTGGCACTATTCAGGTAGATAATGGCTTTTGCAGTGCTTTGAAAGGGTCGGCCCAGGATAATGGGAGCCCTTACATCTCCACCTGTTTCCAAAAGCACAAAATCTACGGGTACCTATGATTGTCCCACTCGTACACAAATGTCTTCAAGAATTCCCTTGGGGTAGCTGAGGGACTGATCTACAAGCTACAAATGCATATTTGTGTACAACAAAGTATCTCCATTAATTTTATCATAAATTACCTTAGGCATGATGTTGACACTTGCTCTAAAGTCACAGACAGCTTCTTGAAAAATGTGAGGTCCAATGGCCATGGGGATGACAGGTCTTCCTGGATCACCTTGCTTTTTAGGCAACAAATAATCTATCCATCCTCCAGCTGATGGTTGTATAGAGTAGTATGCTACATTATAAATATCGACAAGATTTGTAGTTTCTAGATCTTCTGGTTGCCCTAGAATCTTACCTTTGTCGGTTTGAGGAACAGCAGTCGCCAGCTGAGTTATTTATGATTCTATCATTTTATTAAAGCTATATTAGTTCTTAATGGCAGAGGAGAAGCTATCCATTCTATTATTTATGTTTTCTAAGATTCTATCATCAGAGGCTAGTTTTCTAGATAAGCCCTCCATTATTTTAGCTTGGCCAGAAATTAACTCTCTCAAGGGTGGTTGATTGTTGAAATTATTATTACCTTGATAGTTACCTTGGTAGTTTAGTCTTTGTTGCTGATTCCATCCTTGATTCTATTGAGGACGAAAGTAATTGTTGTTGATGAAGTTCACATCCTCATGAATTTTAGGGCAGTTGTTCCCTGAATGCCTAATGTTTCCACACTCTTCACATGTCATGCGGGAATCCTGAATGTGCATGACTTCTTGCTTTTCAGTGGATCGGTCTTTGAGCTTCTTCATCAGTAGGTCCATCTTGATAGACAACATGTCTACCTCCTTGAGTTGATGCATACCTCTACCTCTCTTGCGGGTCTAAAGACGTTCTTCATTTCAACCTTGGTTGGAGGCCATCTTCTCTATGAGAGCTGTTGCACCTGGGATTGTGAGTGACAGGAATGCACCTCCAGCAGTAGCATCCATATTCTCATGGGTGCTATTGGTCAACCCATGGTAGAAAGTCTTCTGCATGAGTAGCCAATTCTCCATCCCATGATGAGGACATTCTGCTATATAATCTTGAAAGCGTTCCCATGCCTCAGGGACAGATTTATCATGTTGCTGCTAAAAGCTTGAAATTCTTCAACGCGGACCATTAGTCTTGCCCGTGGGAAATAACTTCGCTAGGAAGGCAATAGAGCAGTTATCCCATGTACTATTTCTATCTTTGTTGGCGTAGAACCATTGCTTCGCCTTCCCCAAGAGTAAGAATAGGAAGAGGCGAAGTAGTATGGCATCTCTAAATACTCCTTTATTGGTGAAAGTGCTACAGATCTAAAGAAAGTATTGGAGATGAGCACTCGCATCTTCATGTGCCTTTCCACAAAACTGGCTAGCTTGCACCATGTTTATGAGAGCTGGCTTGAGTTCGAATCTATTGTCTCCGACATTGGTCGCCGGTCCAGTACGGATGTTTGTCGTAGTTGGAGAAGAGAACTCACAAAGGGTCTTGTCAGCCATGGCTTTGAAATATGGTGTTAAGCTCTGTCTTCTCTAGTTGTTTTTTGAATCTAAACCTAGAACTTTCTTGAGTTCAGCTCTAATTCTCCTGATTAATGCTTCTGGATCATCAATGTAGTTTGTTGAAAGGTCAAATCCGGTCAGACATTACCCTGCATAAGATATAAAAGTAGACAGAACAAGGGTAAACCTGTTTGAGTAGAGGTCAATGGTTATCTCGATCACATCAATAAGTATAAGTTTATCAATATTCCTTTTTGCCTAGCTACCTTCCCTAGCAACGGCGCTAGAAATGCTTGTTGGCATTTCTTAACGTCGCTACTAACAACAAGGTTTTGAATTTAATCTCTAGCAACGATGCCAGAAATGCTTATTGGTATGTACTTGTGACTTAAAAGAATAAATGTATGAATGGTAGTGATCTTCAAGCGCATAGATAATATACCATTGTAGCACTTCACCCGGGAGTATTCCAGGTATCGTTATTTATATTTTTACCATAGGGAAGGACGGGCAGTTGAAATATATTGATAACTTATATGCAAGATGGAGAGATAAACCATAACCAAACTTCTACTCACAACAGGGGTAAGTCAAGAGATAAATGTATATGATAAGTAATGATAAATGATAATTAATTACTTAGAGTACTCCTTTCTATGGCATTAGCATGGCTAAGTAGAATATTAGAGGAATAATTCCTAAGTCATTCTTAATTACAAGTCAAAGCAAACGTTGATCAGTGCAATTACACTTAGTAATCATGGTTAAGATTAACTTTATATCTACACATAAGGGATATTACTAAAGAATATTAAGAACAGAGCTTGTCTTCCTTCATAACTAGATCCTACTTGTCCTATATTTGGGATCTACCACATGGCCCGAAATATATGGTGCATCTGCAGGTAAACAACGTATAAGCACCACGCTTACACAATGTCGATCACTCACCTCATGTACTTTGGAGCGAGTGCTATACGAACTTATGCTTAAACATAATGCTACTCTAACTATATATCACACCCCAAAATTTCTGAATTTGGGTTGTGCATAGGAAACATTAAATGAAATAAAAGGTTTTAATATTTGGAATAAAATTTATCAAGTTTAGTTTGAGCTAGTGCAAATTTAGTTATAAAAAATTGAATTTTTAAAGTTTTTCTAATTTTGAAGGGCATTTGGTTGATATGAGGTTTGCTTGTTGCTTGACTTGGTGTTGTAAGTAAAATTTTGAAAAACGCGTTTAGTAAACCTTTATCTTTCTTCGCCCTATCTCTATCTTTTTAGGTAATCAAATCCTTGGCTCTCTTGATCCTAATCTTTTCATTTGGAGATTCCCAAGGTCATTTTCTTATGCACCAATCACCCATTCGGGTTTATCATCCATCGACCTATCTCTCAAAACTTCTCGAGAATTTTTCCTGCTTCTGCTTGAACTTCTTCCTATTTTTCTGAGAGCATAATCTAATTTTTTAGATGCTCCAAAAAGGCTTTTCATGAGCTCCAAATATTTTATTTGAGTTCTTCATCCTTCAATCTATCTTCAGGATTTTTTCAGGGATTTTTCTAAGCTTTGAAGCATTTTTCGTGATATAAATGGTAATTCTAGACTTTCTAGAATTATTTTTATTTCATGAAATTAATTTATTCTGAAATTAGAATAATTCTAAGCCAAAAATCTTCATCAATCCAAGAAAGTCATGTGCAAAAATCTGAACTAATCTTAAAGGCCGGTGTCTTTATTTACTAATGAGTTTTAATGTTTATTTAGACCCATTAGTGCAAATGGCTGGTGCAACGTAAATTAGTACCATATCGCTAGTTGACATGGAGGTGAAGAATTTTTCTCTCTATATATATGTACCAACTCTTGGGTAAAGCACACCCAAACTACTGTAAGGAAATCCCTAGTTTAGGAGTCCCTAAAGTAGTAAATTTGATTTTCCTCTATACGCTTCCTCCAACATCTCGTCATGTAGCTGCCGTGAACTATTCTCGTCTCAGCGGCACCAAAGTTCATTCTGACGTGGAGTCCGTCCGGTCGCCAGTCAGAGCCCCGGTGGTCACCATTGTTTCATCTGCCGCACAATCGGCCTCCGGTGAGGACGCCTCTTTCATGACCCTGCACTCATTGTTTTCATCACGTTGTATCTATCTGCTTATGTTGAACTTCAACTTTCAGGCCTGCTTGTTTCGTCCTGCCGCTAAGCACCATGGCCAGCTTGGCCACCCTGCTTGTCGAGAAATCAACTCCTGCATACTCCCTTCGGTTCTCTAAAGCAAGTCGTTTTGGACATAGACACGGTCTTTAAGAAACGACTTTGACTGCAACTTTTTGCTATAAAATATTTATAAAATATAGTCAATATATACTTTTATGAAACTACATTTCGAGATGAATCTAATTACATCACTTTCATATTTTCAAACTCAACCCAAAAGAAGTTATTTGTAGTCAAATTTTAAAATGTTTGACTTAAGACAACCTTAAAACGACTTATTTTAGAGAACTGGAGGGAGTATATGTTGCCGTGCTTGCTGTTCTGTGCGCCGGCCATCCACCTCTAGGCACCAGCATCGTCCTTGCCAGCTGCTGCCCATCATCGAGCAAGCCAGGCTCATGCCTCTATTGTCGCCATAGCAAGCACACATCCAGATGCATGCTTACGTGCAAATCTGCATATGAGCGGAGCACAACTACCCACCATTTACATGTGAGTTATACTAGCTATCTACAAATCATACACTCAATCGCCGTCTGCATCCTTACAATCTATTCCTAGAGCAGATCGTGATCATATTATTTGTTAGCAATTTTCAGTCCACCTATTCCAGCTCCATACAAGTTCAATATTTTTTTTTTGCTATATTTATCCGAGTGTTGGACGTACTTTTTCTACTCACAAGCACTGATCTTAATTCTACGTGGCCCATGTCAGTCCATTCAAACTACGTTAGATTTTTGTTTGCTTAATCTACGTACAAGTACCGACGTCTTCATGTGCTATACTTGTGAATTTTATAATTTAAAATATTAAATTGATTAATGTTTATGCAAACACGTTTTTAAATAAAAGCAAAATAGGATAATATCGATCTTTTGTAAGTAACTGTTAACTTGATTAATGTCAGATTAAATATGTTTTTGTTTAGGCTAAACATGGTCATATAAAACTCATTTAGATGCTCTCACGTGTTTCTTTTCTTTTGCAAAGATAAAGTTTAACTTGTTTAATAAATTATGTGATAATATTTATAAGATAAAAAATGATTAACCTCAACTCGGTTTTTATATTAAAATATAATTTATCTAATCTGAATTAATGTCATTCATATGTTTTTTCTTAATTAAAATACATCAAGCTTGTAGTTTTCTCTTTTCTTTTATAATAATATAAAACTCTCGATAGTCGTTTCTTTTTAACGATAGTTTTGTTATCGGTGTTTCTTGTGTTCTTGTGACCGTAGCAGTTAGTTCTCTTTTAGTACATTGTTTTCTCTTGTGGCGTACTCCTCTTAGTTGTCCCTTTTTGTTTTTTTATGTTTGTTGGTGTGCTACAATCTACGAGTAGAAGAAGAGCTGTTCGAAAGCGTTGGAGACTAAAAGAACAGAAGATTGAAGGTTCTACGAGGAGTTGATCATTAGTTGTAAAGCAAGTGAAAGGCAAGTATAGCATGGGATCTTTCTTGTTGTCCTATACACCTTTAATCATTTAATTCATGCTGCATGTGTCTACCTTGACTATCACTAAGGATTTCCTAGTACTTTGTTACCTTGTACCTTGATTCCTATAGGTTTATGCATTTGGGTAGTATGATGCTAGCGCTCAATTAAATAACCATGATCTTATAACTTGACTAATGGTATATGCAATAAACACTAAAAGATTCTTTTTAGCAACATGGCTCAAGAGGGTTAGAGCATTGGGCTATTATTATGGTGCTCTAGATTCCTCTCCTTAAGGACTTATCTGTAAATGGTCAACTGAGACTTACAATACAACCATGAGTGCCACGTGGCTCTGGCTTAAATCATGTATGAGGACATTTTCTAGCTTGTTAGTGGTTACCTTCATGGCACAAAAGAGGCTTGCCGAATCGGGTATAGTGCGGCCTCTGTCCTTATGTGTATAGCCTACGCGAAATGTGTCATTTGGAAGGTGAGCTCTACATTTGTTTGTCAATTGGAATCCTAGCGGCCCTAACTTGTTAGACGAACCTTTGAAAGACTTCATAGTGATCCCTGCCTACTCACCTTGGAAGTGTTTTGGGAGTAATTAACCCAGGCATATGGGTATCACGGCTCATTGTGAAAGTGTACAACCTCTGCAGAGTGTAAAACTGGTATATCAGCCGTACTCACGGTCACGAGCGGCCTTGGAACTCTTACGGAATACATGATTATTAATGGATAATTAATTGTTTATGCTATTCATTATTCATGTTTACCTGATCATGTGTTTATAACGGCTTATGATAAATTTGATGCTACTCAATTGTATAAAATTATGACTCACTAAAAGCTAATTGTAGTAAACCAGTGTCTACCTTTTGAGCCTCATGAACCCCATGTTATATTTGTTGAGTACGACATGTGCTCACCCTTGCTATTTCCCCCACACCTCAGTCTGTAGTAAAGTTGCTCAGAAGATTGATGAGGACATAAAGGAGTTCTCGGAAGATTGATAGGAGTGCTAGGCGTATGTTACCTCCAGTCAGCCGTCCCTATGAAGAATAGAGTCTGAAGATTAGTTACCGTTCCGCGATACTCTGATGTAAGTGTTAATATAGCTATGTATACATTATTTAATAACATTGTTTCTGATACTATTCATTCTGTTGTTGTATGTGTTGACTTCCTAGGCACACGTATGCTAAATCTGGTTTTGTCTTTAAAACTAGGTGTGACACTATACTAAGCATATAATCAAAGTAGACGATGAACATGATAACTAGGAACATGATTAATATGAGAATCAATGTCATAACAATTGTAGCAAACATATAAATGTAATGAGAGATACAAAAGAGAGGGGTACAAAGGCTATATCAAGCCACGCTCTTGATAAGATCAAGAAACCAAGCAAAGCTTGCCTCCCTCTAGACCTAGCCTAGCTAGTATGCCCTAGAAAATGACGGTGTTCTGAGGATGATTATTAGGGTTTCTATATTCTCAAATGACTTGATGCCTTAGGGGGTGGCAGGGGCTGGTATATATAGGCCGGAGTGTCAATCCTGAGCCGTCGGATCGAACTGGCTTGAATGGATGGCATAGATGCAACCTAGGAGGCGGTGGAGAACCGACGTATGAAGGCGAAGGCTAACGGTGGCCCCCATAGACTGGTCGGTCTATAGGTGGGATCGCCGGTCCTAACTGGCAGCCTCTCACCTTCCGCCGCGGTGTAGTGTCTTCTGGTGTCTTCTAGATCCTTCTAGTGCTGTTTATGCCGTGAATAAGTGCGATTAATTCTAACATATAGGTCCACCTTGACGGTTTTCTGAATAAACCCTGCTAAAAACACAGATTCACCAAAACTTGTGGAATTTATTAGTTTAAACCCCTAATCCTTTGTTGGTGATTGCTTACATACCCTTATACATGTTATATTGACGGTTTATAATGTTTGTTAACTACCATCAGCAATAACCATGCCTTCATCTGCCATACTAATTAGAGGAGAGCATTGCCATCCAACTACTCAAAGTCATCCAACTACTACCTAGACATATTATTTCTAACTACAGATGATTAACATGACTTCATACTAATTCTAACGGCACTTGGAAACAAACTTATCCTAACTACATATGTTGACATGACTTGATACTACTAATGAGGAGTAAAATTTCATAGTTTGTGATCGACTACACTCACTCGTCATTTCATCCATTATTATTAATAGTAGTAGGGGCATGGTCATGTGACCATGTTATGCTTGGCTTTTAATTTAATAATTCCTAAAAGAAAGTAATGTTTTTCATAATCTATGACATGGGGCCGGGAGTGTTGATATTTATTAACGCAAATAGAATATGAAGGATTCCGCAAGCGCACAGAATACCATTGTAGCATTTTACCAAGAGTATTCCAGGTATCATTATTTATATTTTACCACAGGGAAACAATGGAGTAAAGACTTATTGAGTAATTAAGGAATATGTATCAATCAACATACCAACATTTCTAGAGCAAGGGATAGAGGTAATGATAGGAATTTATATATAATGACACTTAGGGGATAGATCACTAAGATAACGTAAACTAGTCAACTCGGGAGAACAACGGTGTGGTAGATTCCTGTGACGTTCTTATTACATGGTCAAAGTATATATATACCCGACTATAGCTAAGACTAACTCTACTCTTGTGCACTTTGGGACGCCGCTTAGATGGTAGAGCACCCATAATAGATAACTCTACTGATGCGACTATGGTCCTACAATTTAAGAACCTGCTCAATTCGGTATGGACTACAAAGGATAGACGGGACTGTCACCTCCTGCTGCTACCGTACAACCAGAAAATAGGGTGTACTCATAGGCAGAGCATCATATAAGCGCCATGCTTACATGCGGCTCAGCTACTTAACCCAACCATAGTAAACTAGCAGGCTAAGCGCTCCATGAACCCACACGCAAAAGTAATGATAGCCTCAACTAAGCAAGATACATATTAAAAGTAAGCATTGCCATGTAGATAGGAATATGATGAATTGATAATAAGTCTTACAAGATGTAGAAGTGAAGATATAAGACTTTGCCGAGCCTCCAAGACTAGATCCAGAACTTGAGCATGAGCTCAACTCGATCCTCACTCCTGAGCTACTAATCTACTATATTGGAGAGTCTAGACCTAATCCTCCTAGTGTATCTTGATCTCTGAATGAGAGGTATGAATTAGGGTTTTAGGGATGTCTAAGAGAGGGGGGTAGGGCTGGTATATATAGGCCAGACCGACCATCGTGAGCCCTTGGATCAAACCTACTTAAAGGATGACGTAGATGCATCCTAGGAGGCGGTGGAGAACCAACATTGTGACGCGGAGGCTGATAGTGAGCCCCAGGGGCCAGGGGCTTGTAGGTGGGGCTAGCTAGCCCCACATGGTAGCCACCTGCCCTCCGCTTCCGTGGTTTGCCTTCTGGAGTCTTCTAGAGTCTTGCAACATCGGGTTCGCTGCGGATAAACGTTATTTGCTTTGACGAATATGCCCTCCTTGATGGTTTTCTGAGTAAATCCTCCTATAAACACAGATTCACCAAAACTTTATTGAATTTATTAGTTTAAACCCCTAGACCTATGTTGGTGACCTTTTTGTGCATTTATATAAGTTATATTGATGGTTTATGATGAATGTTAACTACCATCAACAAGCTCCCCCACACTTAACTTTTGCTAGCCCCTGAGCAAAGCCAAACTCAGCAATGGATCAGGAGTTGCTACAATGCTTTCACTCCTCAAAAGTACACAGGTGTTCAATAAAAAATTCTCCTCCGGATTAGAATAAACTGATCTGACTTTCAGACTTACCCATATTATCTTCAACCATCGGGCTTGTTAGCCTTCACTTGGGTCTTGAGCAATTGAAAGACAGAACGATCAAGTCAAGCACTATGTCTCAAGGTCTTTGTTCCACCATTGTTCCAGAGTTTTTATAAGTTTTCAAAATAAAACTCAGAGATTCCATTGTATAACACTCTCAAGTCTCTCAATATATGTGGTATTTGTGGATCCTCACCAAGGCAATAAAGATGTTATGCCTTTTCTTTTCCTACCACTAAGGCTTATGTGGAGTTGATAGGTAGGGAGAAAAGTTGAGCATACTTGCAATGCATATATTGTAAAGTCAAACCTCGGATCCATAGAGAGTTGAGTCATATAATCAAATCAAGATGTGCATGTGTGTGGAATCTATGGTGGATATATATGGTGGCTAATCCTAATTCTAGTTTTCTCCTTAAAAACTTATCTCTCTTTTGAAACTTGGAAACACTTGCTAGAGAGCAGGGGCTATCTTATTCATCTCTCTCTCTTTTCAGGCGGGAATCTAAGTACCCATTGTTTTAGATATCTCAGACACTTGTCCATTTTTTTCTCAACTCTTTTTTTTCATGAATAACTTTTCTTTCCCTTTTTTTATGAATTACTTTTGCATAGCACCATGTCTCTTTTTTGCAACAAAACTTTTGAGAGATAGCAACAAGAATTTGGAGCATTTATTTGGTGGATGGAAAACCAAATAAACATGTTTTTGTGTTCACCCCTAGTGTAGGAGTAGAACATTTTTGGGTGGATCTAGATGGATGGCATGTTTTTGCGCCTACCCCCAGTGTAGGAGTAGTGCATATGTTGGTGGTGTGTACGTGATTTTTTTTAAGAGCATGACAAACCTCTCATAAGGGTCAACAAAGCTTGACAAAACTCAATGCAAAAGCAAATAGCATATATGTGTAAGTTTTTCTAGCCTAAATAACATGTATGGCTCTAGTGGGAATTCAAGCTTTGTCATACAGGAACTCATCATGTAGCATTTTTGTGTTTTCCAAAAGATAAATCTCCACAACTTTAGTGTCACTTGGAACAAGATAAACAATAGCTCAGACCTTCTCATATCATATTCGTCAATTACCTAGACTTAGATCAAGTATATGCTACCCACAAGCTTTAAGTTTAGAGTAAATCCTTATATCAAAATAATCTTATCCAAAACTCAGGAGAATTCAAGGCTAAAAACTAGGTACTTGAAAGGAATTACAACAGAGCAACTATTCATCATTTCCATTTTAAGAGATTATCTTCAGAGTCCTTTTTATTTTATTCAGCTCTTAAAAACAAATTAAAAAAACTAGACACACTCTTTTTATTTTGTTTTCATTTTTAGATCACACATTATAACTATATATATATTTCTATAAAGATAACTTTTACTTTGTTTTTAGTTATTCATCTTTTTTTCTTCTAATATATATAAAGCAAACTAAGAATAATAAAAGGAAAGAAATACTTATCTAGATACACGGGGAATGCCTTCTCCCTTAAGCTGGTTGTTGTCATGGTTGCTCAACGAGATGGCCGGATGTTGAGGTGCTGGAACAGAGCCTTCCAATTTTGATTTTGCTGTTGACGTTGTTGTTGGAAGCTAGCCATCTCCTGTCCCATGCTTACCTTTGGCCAGAGAAAGACATGCATCCTCCCTAATGCCTACTTGAGGTTGCTTGATAATCTTGCCCTTGGTAGTTGTGGAAGTTCATTGATCGAGTACTTCGGTTCACTCTTGATAATGAGGATTCTTGAGGTGGCGCCTCCAGTAGTGGCGCTTCCACTAGTGGTGCCACTTTATTTTGCCAAACCTGTCTTGGTTTTGAGTTTGATTTAGGTTTGATAGGTTTATCCTTTCTTGACTTGTTCCTCTTCCTTGTTTAGCATTTTGAAGCCAACCATCAGTAATAGAAACTGGTGACCTCTTGTGTGCATCATTATTGTCAGTTCATAATTTTCACTCGTAGAATTTGGGGGATCAATTCCCCCACACTTTGCTCAAAGTGTATTCTGCTCATAAAGACAAGGTAGAGATCAAGTGCATGGGCTCTATTGGTGGAAAAACACCAACAGAACCAAAACTTTATTTACTCTTCTCTAGCCTTAGGCACATTTAATCATGATAGAGTTAATGTTATGTGCATTATTTATTCTTATAACATGGGTGATAAGATCAGAAAGATGTAGCATTTTGACTGTCACAAAAAGAGTGGAGTTGCTTAACCTATGGAAGGATTGTCCATCTTTATAATGTATCAAACTTTACATGATTATGACTATCATCCTCCAAGGGTAAGATATGCAACATTTTAGCTCATTTGGTTAAGACTATGAGATCAAGAAAATGGTGCTATGAACATCTTAAGGAACAAAACATATTGAGTTAATTAGGTTGGATTAAGAAAAATTGTAACTCAAACATGTTTGTTTCTTCATTTATGTACATACCAAGATCAAGAGGAAAATGGTGACCACTTACCTTAAGATGTTACCTTCATTATTGGAGCGTGATGACAATATGTAATGAAGGGTAGATGACTTGTGGTGGTCTTCTCTTCCTGCTTGAAGGTTTCCTTACTTGGGCCGTTCAAGAGCATCTTGTCTCCTATGTCGCACTCCTTCTTTCTTATTCTTTTGTCATGCCATATTTTTGTCCTTTCTTTTGTGGATCTTGGCATTGTGTTAGACCTTCTACTCTACTCATTGTTTCTTCTCTAGAAAGGATTAGTGGACAACACATACCTGAAAGAATATACAAATGATTCAAAGCAAGGATAGTGCTGTCATAGAGCCAAAGGTCACCTTCTATGCTACAGAAAAGTTGGTTTTAACATTTTAATTTGCATAGAATATTTATCCCATGTTTTAAAAAGTGTACCTTGATTGTTCACCACTACTTCAAATTTTCAACAAGGTTCTAGTAAAAATGTGCAAAATTGTTTTGAAGAATACCTCTAACCTTGATTTGTTTCTACGAATGATCTCCAAACATTCCCAACAAAATTTGAATATTTTCCTGCAAGGGTTAGTCCACATATACAACCAAATTCTATACAAGTATGTTTTGATTTAGTAATTATGTTCAAATAATATTCCAAAGCATACTTGTAACAGAACAAGGAAGCTTAAAAGACGAAAGAGATTCATTCAAGTAGAAACAAGATTATATATGGTGACCCAAAGGAGCATGATTATTTAAATTTTTACTTGTTAGTGATTTAGCAAGTTGAGCTCATCATAAAGGTAGGAATGACCAAGACAAACTAGCAACATGACATGAGATGTTTTGAAGAACTCTATCCCCCATAATTGAATTTTGTGAAATGTAGAATCAAGTTTGGATGATAAAATTCTCCTATGAATGTGATTCTATGTTGCATAATGCTTAGTTGGATATACCTTATGTTTTCCTTCTTTTTATTGAAATGATTAGTGACAAGCATGCCTGATGGAGGCTTATTCGATTTACCTATTAGTGAGAGCTCGTAATCCATTAAGCAGGACCTTTCCTTGTAATAAGCCTCGATCTTGGAGATGAGGATACGGACAGTTTCATGCTCTTCTTCCATCAACCTTTCTTGATTTTTGTTGATTCTTTGTTGACGAGTTGGGGTCCATTGGAGATGTAAACTTAAGTTCCTCCTTGGTTGTCTTTATCCTCTAATGGCATGGTGGAGAGTTCTTCTTTGTTTGTTAGTGATACGCCAACCATCTTAATGATCAAGGAAGGAACTTCATTGGTGTTTACGTGAAAGGTTCATCTCCAATGACTTAGGGGTGTCTTTTGTGTGACCATGGTCGTTCACGGCCTTACAATACACAGTCAGCAGTGAACCATTGATTGATGATGTTTGTTGGCACGAGAATGTACGCCATGATGTAGTGGCATCTTGTTGTCTTGTCCTTGTTGACGATGTGCGAGATGGTGTTTTCGAAGATGATGGAAGCAGGCGTATTCTTGGCTAATACAAGGTGGGTTGCTTCCTGCTTCTCATCAGAACCCTAGCTTGAGTCTTGGGAAGGCTTAATGCCAGGTTGTCTTTGATGTTGCTCATAGCCTGTCAATTTGTTTGTCCACTTCTTCTGAGTCAGTGCTTTTTATAGCACTCGTCTTTTTTTTCTTTGTTCCATAGCTGAAGTGGTGGTTTGGTTTGGGTTTGTATGTTCATACCAAACCATTAACAGGCATAGCTTATATTCATTCTTTCTTGCAAAATGTTAATGGACACATACCCAAGGAAATACAACAAGTTTGAAATATGGGTTGTTATCCATAATCTGTATGATTTTCATATATGCGAATGAAAGGATGGATTTTAGAATTACCTTAGCATAGATCATGTTCTATAGCAAGTTTTATGTGTTTTCTGCATTCTAGCATGGTTCAAGGCAAAGATAACTTGCAACAAGAGATAAGTGGACAAACCTTGATACTCATAGTTCTTCCTTCCATGAAGAATGAACTGGGCCTTCTTTTACGCAAAGTTGTTGGAGTTCATCGCATGCCTTGATTCATCTCTGATGTGAATTCATCTCTTGACTTATCTAGATTGGATTTGAGAGTTTCCCTGTAAGGGTTAGTCCAACAAAATATCCAGTGTCTACACAAGCAAATTTTAGTTCAATAACCAAACTAGACTCCATGTCTAATTTGATTAAGGAAGGCTATTTAATCTAAGCACCACGCTTAATTTAAATGCCTATGGAAGTATGTGTAGTACTTCCAAACCAAAACTTACTATGGCAGGCAAAGGTAGCATGAAAGTTCTCTAGAGATTTATTCAAATAGAGATGAAAGAGCATGATCATGGTGAGAGATAATTTTATTTATTTATTTTTAGATAATTGATGCAAGTGGCATGGATGTATGCAAAGAACTAAATATGCTATGGATTTGATGTGAGAAAATTCAAACTAAACGGAGTGGATGCATGGATTATTCAAAGTAAACATGAAATGGAATTCAATAAGTTAAAGGATAACTACTCATCAAATTTAAAGTCCATGAGCAAGACTATCTCACCTTTCTTGATCAAACTCACCATGACTCACAAGATAGAATTTTTGAGTAGTGCAGCATTTGTTTCCATCACTTGAGATGTGATTTGAATTCTTGTGACGTTGACCTTCTTCTCCAATCTACATATGGTTAGAGAATATATATATGTCTATACAAACCTGTGAGATTGCAGGGTTCCAGTGTTCATGGATCTTGAATGTTCAGGCACCCTAGGTTCTTCAATGTCTTACATGTGGAAGTTCATCGAAAGGTCGAAATGGCATCTGTTGTCCTGTCTTATTCCACAATTCAACAGAACAAAGATAATCCTACTAAAGCTAGTGGTATGTTAATAATGTAAACCTTTACGCCAATTGTTTCCCCAGCAACGGTGCCAAAAATGCTTGTTAGTATTTACTAACGCAAATAGAATATGAAGGATTCCGCAAGCGCACAGAATACCATTGTAGCATTTTACCGGGAGTATTCCAGGTATCGTTATTTATATTTTACCATAGGGCAACAATGGAGTAAAGACTTATTGAGTAATTAAGGAATATCTATCAATCAACATACCAACATATCTAGAGCAAGGGGTAGAGGTAATGATAGGAATTTATATATAATGACACTCAGGGGATAGATCACTAAGATAATATAAACTAGTCAACTTGGGAGAACAACGGTGAGGTAGATTCCTATGACATTCTTATTACATGGTCAAAGCACATATATACCCGACTATAGCTAAGACTAACTCTACTCTTATGCACTTCGGGACATCACTTAGATGGTACAACACCCACAATAGATAACTCTACTAACGCGACTACGGTCCTACAAGTTAAGATCCTGCTCAATTCGGTATGGACTACAAAGGATAGATGGGGCTGTCACCTCCTGCTACTACCATACAACCAGAGAACATGGTGTACTCACTGGCAGAGCATCGTATAAAAATCATGCTTACACGCGGCTCGGCTACTTAACCCAACCATGGTAAACTAGCAGGCTAAGCGCTCTATGAACCCGCACACAAAAGTAATGATAACCTCAACCAAGCAAGATACATATTAAAAGTAAGCATAGCCGTGTAGATAGGAATATGATGAATTGATAATAAGTCTTACAAGATGTAGAAGTGAAGATACAAGACTTTGCTGAGCTTCCAAGACTAGATCTGGAACTTGAGCATGAGCTCAACTCAACCCTCACTCCCGAGCAACTAATCTACTACATTGGAGAGTCTAGACCTAATCCTCCTGGTGTATCTTGATCTCTGAATGAGAGGCATGAATTAGGGTTTTAGGGATGCCTAAGAGAGGGAGGTAGGGGCTGGTATATATAGGCCAGAGCATCCATCGTGAGCCCTTGGATCAAACCGACTTAAAGGATGGTGTAGATGCATCTAAGGAGGCAGTGGAGAATAGACATTATGATGCGAAGGCTGACAGTAGGCCCCAGGGGCCGGGCCCACATGGAAGCCACCTACCGTCCGCTTCGGTGGTTTACCTTCTGGAGTCTTCTAGAGTCTTCCCATGTCGGTTTCATTGCGGATAAATGTGATTTGCTTTGACAAATAGGCCCTCCTTGACGGTTTTCTGAGTTAATCCTCCTGTAAACACAGATTCACCAAAACTTGCGAAATTTATTAGTTTAAACCCCTAGACCTATGTTGGTGATCCTTTTTATGCATTTCTATAAGTTATATTGACGGTTTATGATGAACGTTAACTACCGTCAACAGGGAGTACATTTGCACAAATGCGTATGACACGTATACTATCCGACGCGTTCAAATATAAGGCGGTAGGATTTTCTTGCATGTGCAGTAAAATTTTCAACACCTAACATTAGTCTAGGTTTACTCCTCTCAAAGAAACCTTGCGTGGTTGCCGAGAGCAAAATCAATGCTGGATGAAAGCTGGAAAGGTGTGAAAATTTAAGATATTTTGACCACCATGACATGGTTGAGACTTGAAAGCCTGGTGCGGTTATGATAGGTCTTTTCATTCCCATCCAAGCAGTCACAACAGTTGAGGGGTAGATAGAAGAGTGAAGAGGAGTTACTTTCGTAAGTAATTTCTCTTGGTTGGTTTTGAAGAGACATGCAGCGGCTAGCTAGAGATGGGTACACTTACTATCCAATGAAAGATCCAATGGACAGCAGGGGACTTTCTAGCATGTGCAGTAAAAATGCAACATCTATGCCTCCTCCATTGTGCATTAGATCGAGCCGAGACTTGTCCAAATCAACTCCTCGCTGCATGGCTGTTACAAGTTCAACAATTTTTATCACACACATGCTAATAAGACAAGTTGGGTTCACAATGGATCATAGCCACTCATTTTAAGCATGATCAGAGCAACTCATGACTACTACCACTATTGATACATGTTTAGTTCACCAAACTGAGGCACAAAGCAACCATTGCTCGGTTGCCAAGAGTGAGATGTGTCCGTCCTGGTCAGATTTTCAATGCTTGAACTATCACATGTGTAATGAGATAATGGTAAATGTTCCTTTGTGAATAAAAATGTTTGCACAAATGCGTACGACACGTATACTATCCAACGCGTTCAAATATACAACTGCAGGACTTTCTAGTTGCCGAGACTTGCTCCTCTCAAAGAAACCTTGCGCAGCTGCCGAGAGCGAAGTGAATGCAGGATGAAAGCTAGATAGGAGTGAATTGACCACCATGACACGGTTGAGACTTGAAAGTTGGGTGTGGTGGTGATAGGTCTTTTCACCGCTCGGGTGCCATCGCACTCCCTCAAGAACCTCAACCAGTCATACCGTAGAAGGCGTGTTCAACCAAAGATGTAGGATTATTGATGTTCCCAAGCATACACTGATTAAAACAGATCACATCTCCTCCATTTACGCCGATGAGACGGCGTTAGTCTCAGTGCTGGTTTTTACATGTTAGCTCCTCCACTGATGCCCCACCAGTGTGTGCACTCCTTGCATTTGTGACAACACCAGAAACACAGGAAAAGAAAGCCCCCACGAGAGGAGAACAAGAACAGAGATATACCAGCAAGGATTCCTCAAGACTATTAAGTTCCCTAGTTGGCATGGCGGGGCTGTAAGAAGACATGGTAGGACCGAGCCAGAGTGATCTGGAGTGCATGAAGATCCTTCTTCCTAGAATGTATGCAGAAACATTGGTAAGTGCCCATTTTCTGTGTGTTTAATCCGATCTGTGGGGGTTTGCCTTTGGGAATGAACTTGTCCCTCTATGTAGCTATGTTCATCGTTGTGCACGCAGAAACTACTGGCTGCAATGGCTCGGGCCATCGGAGGTCGTTGGAAACTCGAGCTTTGTCTGGACGATGAGCAAAGCCTGGCCCGATGGAAGGTGGAGGTGTTCCCCAACGGCGACCACTTGTACCTCCACCGAGGATGGAAGCACTTTTCCTACACCCTCGACCTCCAAGACCGGTTCTCTCTTGTATTATGGTATGACAGCCGGTCACAGATTAACGTCATGGTCTTCGACCTTAGCACCTGCTGCAAGCAGTACTCGAATGACTTCGAGGTCGGTGGTAGTCAGCTCTCCCTGCCTATCGCAGAGCTAAGGAGTTTTGCAGTGATCTTGAAGAAGTACCACCTCAAAGCGAAGTATCTGGTAAGCACTCGCGCGAGACGTAGAACGTACCGATGTCGCAAGTTACCAGTGTCGTGTTTCTCATAATTCTTTTTTGCACGAGGCGAAGAACATGCCAGTGGACTTCAAGGTAGCACATAGCTACCAGCAGCGGCAAGCCATCGAGCTATAGATGGCTGAATAGTCCTAGTTTGTGGCCTTCGATAGGACCCGCACAAACAACAAAGTGCGCACGTCATTCAAGTACAGGTGGGACAAGTTCTATGCAAGCAACCACCTCAACATCGGCGACACCTGCTTCTTCAGTGTGATCCGTGAGGCCACCTATAGCGATGACGAGAACGAGGAATGGGAGGAGGAGCAGGTGTACGATGAAGCTAAGCTCAAGGTGGAGGTGCGCACGATGAACGGCGGATGGTTGTAGTGAACTCAGCGCAAGAGTTGACACGATCTGTATTTTGTTTTTTCATCAAAACTATTATCCGGCCTGTCAAGATATCCTAGTATCCGCCTGTCTTAGGCCCTGTTTGGATGGACTATGACTAGTTAGCTAGGGCTAAAAAAAGCGAACTAAAAATTAGCCAATTAGTTGTGTTATTAGTCCATACCTGTTTGTATCATGAACTAATTGTTGGGTTCTATAGACTAGAACTAGTTGTTAGCCTCTGATAGTTGGGGTCTATGGACTAGTTGGATAGCCCCTGATAGTTGCTAGCACTATATTTTGTTGTTCATTGACTCGCAGTGATCTGGAGCATCTATATTTCGTAGGGTCGGACTATCTTAGGGTCCTGAAAATCTCAACATCTATACACCCACGTCCTCCGATCAGAAAGGGTGAACTAAGACAGTTACGATGCCCATGGCGATGCGACGGACGCAGCCCAATCTCAATTCAACTGCATTGATGCCACAGTTACTGATCATCCTCCATCCAATGTTTGGTACTACCGCAACACATTCCCATACTTAAGTGAAACAGTTAGTAGTGAACAATTTCTTTCGCCTCCTACTTTGTTGTGACACCCATCACCACAACTATCACCGCTTCCCATGGCCTCCGATGAGCCCACCTGCTTCAACATCTAGCATACGACACTAGCAGAGCACAACACTGGTGCTGTCCCTAGCGCTGTGGCTATCGATGCTGATGGCGCCACAGTTGCCGATGAGGATGCCATGCCCATTGTTATCGTTGATTATAGGCGACCCATGCCATTTGTCTTCAAGGGCCTAGCATCATGGTCTGGCCATTCTTCTCCGCGGGACGTGCATCGAGCATCGCCCTGTCCGACGGTGCCGACGATGACCGCTGTGAACAATTTAGCGGTTCACCGAATAATGGAATGCATGGGCTACAGTGCTGGTCACGGCCTCAGACTGCACCACCAAGGGGACGCCAACCTCATCTAGGTGCAACTACGCCACAGGTACTCAGGTCTCAGCATCGACCGCGCCAACGCCTTCTACATCATCCCTATAGCCAATAATCCCTCCAATGATTCAACCTCATCTGATGATGAGGGCATAAGCAATTTGAGTCCTCATGATGATGACGTCATGCAACACCCAAGCCCACAGGAGAGCCACACCGAGGTCATCTTGGATATAGTTATCAGTGAGTTCACAAAGTTGCTAACTGAGTATCCATCCTATTATAAGGAGATGTCCCTACCGGACACAGTGGAAGATGCTGGTCCCTATCATACAGGAGACGTTCAAGCAGTTGATGTGGTATGATCCATTGGAGCAGCCGAATAGGAAGATGGAGGCGGTGAGCAAGCTCAAGTACATACTCTTGGACGACGGGTCTGCCTCCTCACTGTATGCCAGGCTGCTCATTGAACTGGTGGTCGACCCCATTATGAAATGGTTGAAGGAGACGTGGACACCCACCAGGTTCCCGCAGTAGGAACAACTAGTACAGTTCTTGCACAACCTACCACCAAAGTTCCCTCACGCTAGGGAATTCCTACATGATGTAGTGTTGCCCAGACTGTCCGGCACTGTCGATAGGTATGACGCTTCCTAGGAGATTGTTCCAGTTAATGTATTTCTATAGCCATGGATGTTGACCATCGACCAGGACTTGCTACAGCCGATGCTCACCAAGGTGCTGACCGTGGTCTAGAAGTTTCTGTTGAAGTGTACTAGTGAAAATGCACACAAATATTATGACATTCCACTACCATCGAAGCAAGCGGCTTGGCCTAACATTTGGAATGGGTTTGTCGATGGTGTCATCATTCCTTACCTGAAACACGAACTTGGAAATGTCCGCAACAAGTCACCGCCAGGAGGAATGGCAGCTACGGATGTGTAGGTTGACCACCTGATGAGGTGGGCATCCGAGATTTCACCCTAGAAAATGCTTGACCTCCTACAGGGTGAGTTCCCTAGAAAAGATTAGTAGGGTGCTCTGTGCAGGTGGTTCTTGATGGTAGATTGCGACAACAAGATGGTGCTGCAGTATGAGCTCACTTTCGATGGACCGATTGGTGGACGCCCTTCGTTGACAAGCTTGTTGTACCACGCTTGGCGTCCTAGTTCGTTGCCATTAGTGTTGTCCCATCGAATGAAGGGTATGACATGTTCCACATGCTCATCGCCAGGTGGAAGCCGGTCGTGTCGCTGGAGTCCATGATGAAGAAGGTCCTGAAGTGCTTCATGGAGAAATGGACCGACGGGCTGTGCCGCTGGTTGTTCGATACGTAACCCACAAACGAGGAGGCCATGGCCTGGTGCCAGTAGTGGATGCAGCTCCTAACGCCGGATCTGCTTGCCATCGATAGTGAAATGCACAATGGCCTCCAACTGATCCACAAAACATATGAATTTTCGTAGGTAACTTAGTAACTTATTAGTGTATTTCTGTTATGAATGATTCCACCTACGTCAGGCATTGTAAATGTTAATCATTGGCACAATGTGTATTACTCTTTTCTAAATGCACACGCGAGAAAGTCTGAAACTACATGGTTGTAATGTGCTGGACAATGACTGAATGCTTTCACCTGCGTTAGGCTTAATCGTTGGCACAATGTGTACTACTCTTTTTTGAATGCACACACGAGAAAGTCTGATACTATGTGATTGTAACATGCCGGACAATGACTGAATGCTTTCATCTGTGTCAGGCATTGTATAAAGGTTAATCGTTGGCACAATGTGTACTACTCTTTTCTGAATGCACATGCAAGAATGTCCAATACTATGTGATTGTAACATGCCAGACAATATCTATTACTCTTTTTCTAACTACACCCGCTGCAACCTGTTGCTTAGAAATCCACAGCAAATAAATTTGTATTAAATTTGCACGAAACGCAGAGAGCCCAGTGTGACTGGTTTAGCCATAATCTATGAGAGAGGTAAGAGCGAGGCAACCGCTGTTCTCTGTCTTCCTGTGCTACTTCTTCACCTTCTCTCGAGCCTCGAGCGAGTCGTGTCTTCGACCGGAGTGATGGACCATGGGAAGCGCTCGGCGGAGAACCCTCTAAAGGGGAGCGGGCCTCCGCCACGTCTCCGCTCCCATTTGTGGCGCCTTGGGTAAGGTGGTCTTGTTCTTAGTTGCTGGAGTCATTTCATTATGATCTCCTTAATCTTTTTAGGGCCATTTCTCACACCGTGATGCTAGAGGTCGGGCGGCTATACAGTGCCACCCACTCTCCAGATGCATGCCCTATAGAACCGGAGGGGTCTTCTCCCCCTAGCTGCTGGGAAGTCCACGAGCCCCTCCATAATTGGGATACGGCTTGCAACCCGTGCTTTGACCCTAGGGGCGAGGTTAGTCAGCTCACACTCTACCTTCATGCCGTCCAGACTGCCCTTGCCGCCTCAGAGTGGGAGACTGCTGATGCCTAGGCTATAGCTACCGATGCTCAGGCCAGTACGATCGGTAAGGTTTCCTTTGTTAAGAAGCTCTGTCTAAATGTTCATGACCTTGTTTTAATGGTTTTTAGTGTTGTCAGCCCCGGAGGAGGAGTTGGCCGCTCTTCGAGAGGCGGCTATTGGTATTTATTAACTTGTCACTTGTTTGAATAGTCACCGAATGTTGTAGACATTTCTTAGCATCACTTTTACTAAGTTGTCATCCCTAGCGATGGTGCCAGAAATGCTTTTTGGTACTACCTAGTGCCACTTCTAGAATGACACTAAGAAGTACTTTAATATTGCATGTGAATAGAAAGAATATATATAATAAGATGAAAGGAATCTGCAAGCACACAGATAATATACCATTGTAGCACTTTACCCGGGAGTATTCCAGGTATCGTTATTTATATTTTTATCATAGGGAAGGACGGGCAGTTGGAATATATTGATAACTTATATGTATGATGGAGAAATAAACCATAACCAAACTTCTACTCATAACAGGGGTAAGTCAAGAGATAAATGTATATGATAAGTAATGATAAATGATAATTAATTACTCAGACTACTTTCTATGACATTAGCATGGCTAAGTAGAATATTAGAGGAATAATTCCTAAGTCATTCTTAATTACAAGTCAAAGCATACATTGAATAGTGTAATTACACTTAGTAATCATGGTTAAGATCAACTTCATATCTACACATAAGGGATATTACTAAGGAAGATTAAGAACAGAGCTTGTCTTCCTTCGTAACTAGATCCTACTTGTCCTATATTCGGGGAGTGGACTACAAAGGACTCAACGGAAGTGTCACATCCACGATCTACCACATGGCCCCAAATATAGGGTGCATCCGCTGGTAAACAACGTATAAGCACCACGCTCACACAATGTCGACCACTCACCCATGGTACCTTAGAGTGAGCGCTATACGAACTTGTGCTTGAACATGATGATAATCTCACTATACTAAGCATATAATCAAAGTAGATGATGAACATTATAACTAGGAACATGAATAGTGTTAAGAACAATGTAATAACAATTGTAGAAAACATATAAAATAATGAGAGATACAAAGAGAAAGGGGTACAAAAGATATACCAAGCCACTCTCTTGACATGATCAGGAATCCAAGCGAAGCTTGTTTGCCTCCCTCTAGACCTAGCCTAGCTAGCTATGCCCTAGAATATGGAGCTCTGAGGATGATTAGGGTTTCTGTCTTCTCAAATAACTTATTACCTCAGGGGGTGGCAGGGGCTGGTATATATAGGCCGGATAATCAATCCTGAGCCCTCAGATCAAACCAACTTGAATAAATAGCGTAGATGCAATCCTTTAGGTGGTATAGAACCAACGTAGCGAGGCTGAGGCTGACAGGTGGGGCCCTAGACCAGCCGGTCTAAGGGTGGGACCGGGTGGCCCCACCTGGCAGCCTCTCGCCCTCCGCTTCGGTGTGGTGTCCTCTGTAGTCCTCTAGAACCTTCTAGTGTTGTTTATCCCATAGATAATCATGATTAAGTTTGCCATCTAGGTTCACCTTGATGGTTTTCTAGATAAACCCTGCAGAAAATATAGATTCATCAAAACTCGTGGAATTTGTTAGTTTAAACCAATAAACCTTTGTTCGTGATTATATTCATGCCCGTATACATGTTACATTGATGGTTTATAATGTTTGTTAACTACCATCAACAAACTCCCCAAAGCTTAACCTTTGCTCATCCCTGAGCAAAGCTAAACCCAGCAAATGGATCAGGAGTTGCTTCAATGTTTTCACTCCTCAAAAGTACACATCCGTTCAAATAAGAATTCTCCTCCGAATTAGGACAAATCGATCTTAATTCCAAACTTTCCCATATTACCTTCAACCATGGGGCTTCTTAGCCTTCACTTGGGTCTTGAGTAATTGAAAGACAGAACGATCAAGTCAAGCACTATGTCTCAAGTTCTTTGCTCAACTATTATTCTAGAGTTTTTTATGGGTTTTCAAAATAAAACTCAGAGCTTCCTTTGTATGACACTCTCAAGTCTCTCAATATATGTGGTATTTGTGGATCATCACCAAGGCAATAGTGATGTTATGCCTTTCTCTTTCTACAACTAAGGGTTATGTGGAGCTCATAGGAGTGGAGAAAGCATGAAAGAGCATACTTGCAATACATATATTGTAAAGTCAAACCTCGGATCCAAAGAGAGTAGAGTCATCCAATAAAATCAAGATGTGCATGTATGGTGGATATATATGTGGCTAACCTAATTCTACTATGATCCTTAAAATATATCTCTCTTTTGAACTTAGAAACAACTTTGCAAGAGAACATGGGCTATCTTATTCATCTCCCTTTTTTCTTTTTTTTTCAGGCTGGCATCTGAGTACCCATTGTTCTAAATATCTCGAACACATGTTCATTTTTTTCTCAACTTTTTTATGAATAACTTTTGCATAGCCCCATGCTTCTTTTCTGCAACAAAACTTTTTGAGAGATAGCAACAAGAACTTGAAGCAATTATTTGGTGGATATCCTATCAAACATATTTTTTGTGTTCACTCCCAGTGTAGGAGTAAAACATTTTCAGGTGGATCTAGATGGAATGGCATGTTTTTGTGCCTACCCTCCGTGTAGGAGTAGTGCATATGTGGGTGGTGTGTACGTGGTCTTGATTTTAAGAGCATGACAAACCTCTCATAAGGGTCAACAAAGCTTGGCTAAACTCAATGCAAAACAAGCAGCATATACGTGGAAGTTTTCCTAGTCTAAATATCATATAAGGCTCTGGTAGGAATTCATGCTTTGTCATACAGGAGCTCATCATGTAACATTTTTATGTTTTTAAAAGATAAAGCCCTAGAACTTTAGCATCACTTGGAACTAGATAAACAACAGCACAGACCTTATCATATCATATCCATCAATTATCTAGACTTAGATCAAGCATATGCTACCCATGAGTTTCAAGTTCAGAGTAAATTCTTATATCAAAACAGTCTTATTCAAAACTTGGAAGAATTCAAGGCTGAAAACTAGGTACTTGAAAGGAATTACAATAGAGCAACTATTCATCAATTCCATTTCAAGAGATCATCTTCAGAGTCCTTTTTATTTTATCTCTTAAGAATAGAAAACTAGACACACACTTTTTATTTTGTTTTCATTTTTTTAGATCACACGATACTTAATATATATTTAACACAAAGATAAATTTTATTTTGTTTTAATTATGCATCCCTTTTTTAACTACTATAAAATAAACTTAAGAATAACAAAAGGAAAGAAATACTTAGCTAGATACATGGGGGATGCTCTTCCCCCAAGCTAGATGTTGTCGTGGTCCTCCTTAGAGCGGTTTAACAGCGGTTGTCCTTGTTGTCCATCAAGAAGTTAGGTTCCTCTAAGAGGGTGTACTCCTTGTGGAATGAGATGAGGTCAACCAGGTGAACTTTCTTGTAACCATCCTACAAAAAACTTCAACAAGAACAACAAAACTCGTGGAATGGATTAGGATAAAGGGTTAGTGATCAGCTGTTCGAAGATTAGTCATTCCTGAGGTTTAGAAATATTTTTGAATTGACAAATGTTTACACCAAAATTTGGAAGAAGAATTGCAGGGACTCGGAAGCTCCCAAGATCATGTCATCAAGGAATCGATTGCGTGAAGGTTGGTATCAGCTGATTCAAATGCAACACTGGAATCAACTTTCTTCAGATAGCGCCAGTAGATAACGACAAAAGCTATGATCGGCGCCGGGGAAAACATGTTGGACTCTACAAAAAGGGAAAGATTAGGGTCCATGTTATCTTAAATTAGGGATGTTTTCTCTTAGGCCAAAATTGTGATGAGTCGTGCTTAAGTAGGATTCATACGTAGGTTTCGGGTATAAATATCAAACCCCGGCTATTGTAAAGGACACACAATCAATCAAATACAAGTTACTTACTTTTTTCAGCTCTGGCCACCCCTTAGGAGTAGGAGTAGAGTAGATCTCGATGAGTTCTTCAGCGAGCAGGGCTGCATCGGTCCGACTGACCTCCGGCTTGTCTGTAAGTACCGTCATGGCTTATATTTCTGTTCGTATGGCTGCATCGATCCGGTCGACCTCCACTGCGACTCTGGTATAAGCTAGTTACCGACTCTTGTTTAGTTCAAGTATGGCTGCATTGATCCGGTCGACCTCCACTGCTCGAACTAGATTAAGGTCAAGTTATCGGCTCTATCTAAGGGTGGCGTCCTTCGGATAGATTCATTAAGTTACTGATATTGCTTATTACTTTCATTATTTATTTAATTATAGCAATATCACTTTGCGCGATTGGGATTGATCTAGATCGGCCTTATATCATGTTTAACCCATCTTTTGTTAATCTAAACTGATCTAATCTGCATCTTAAACGATGAGTTATGTTTTATCGGCTATTTTACGTCAATCTTGATCGTGCATAGTGTGCGGTTAAGGCATGTCTGGTCTTGAATAGATCTATTGTCTAATGAAAACTATTCCATGGCCCGTTATCACGGCCTGTGTGATTCTGCCTCACACCCCACTGTTAGCACCGTGGAGTGGGGATCATTATTTGGTAGATCTGTTCCTGATAGGGCATGACCTTAACTGTGCGCTATGCCTGAATCAGTTGTTTTAGCCGATATCGAGTGCTTTCACATATGCAATTCACATCACGAGACCGTTGAAGTAAAGATAGGTTGAAAGATGTGTTAGCCCCATGATCTTATTATTGTATTATGGCCTGCATGATTCTACCTCGTGCCCCACTAATATTAGTAATAAGTTAGGGTCGTCGAATTTATCGCCTTTTCTATGGCCTGCATGATTCTGCCTCATGCCCCACTGGTCATAGCGATAGATGAGATCAATATGTTCATTAGATTTATCTTTATTAAATGGTTAAATGATGTTGAGCTGCTTCTTTTATATAAAAAGGGATTTGATTACTTGCAGTCATTCGCTTAGCATAAAATGATTATTGTTGACATCCTATTGCCATTGACTAATATTTGTCTAAATAATGATGCTCATCCTGAATGATAACCGATTTTTTCTTCCGCAACCCCATGAGCTTTAATTGATTTATTCTTATCTGTATGCTGGAATCGACTATTTAGTCGATCTCCTTCCACATCGGCTCTCAGAGCCACACATTCGGGACTGTCTGGCAACACCGGCATGTTTCGCCTTAAATTACTAATTAGCTTTCTCTCCTTGTCAATTGCAGGGTCAAATTGACTGGCACGTCTCGGGAGCAATGCACAGGATCGATAATCCCTGCGTTGAAGCTAGGCGGATCTCCAGCTCCATCGAGCGGACCCTTCCAGCTTGCTCGTGTGCCCCGACACGAAACAAAATTTCGTGCCGACAACAGACTTTAGTAGGATGTCTATTTAGTATTTTTGGATTTTTTGAATATAATGTATGCATGGTATTTATTTTTATTTTTATGCCACCACGGTGAATATTCCCATGGGTATTTACACCATAGATTTATTCACATGGGGCTTAGGATTTTGTAATGTGATGATGAAATGCAGTCATGAAACTTTTTATCTTTCTTTTCTAAATGTAATGCTAATGCAGAAAAGTAAATATGCTAAAGTGAAAAGAATTCATGCAATGCTAGGAAGTAAATATAGATAACTACCGATGTTACCTCCCGACGAGGGTTCAGAATTTTAAGTCCTCCGAACAGGACTACCTCCAGTCTTGTTCATTCCTTATGTGCATCCATCAGTCTCAGAGATGGAGACCTTGATGGCTGCACCTCTTGTAATGGTGACTCTGATGTCACCACCTTTTGTTTCCACACTTGCTTGGTCTGTGGACTTGATTTAGGCAGATTAGGTTCATCTTTTACAACTTCTTCATCTTCTTCCCATCCATTCCTTGGGGATTGATTCCAACGTTGGGATGATCGATGTCTCCTCTTGAAGCAGGTCTTCTTCGGCTGCTCATAAGTGGTATAGCTATTCAAATAACAGCGTACCTTTTCTCCAGGGAATTAGAAGTGGACTTATCTAGATCCAACATAGATGATCGCATTTGTGGTGTTGAGGAATGGCCTTCCAAGGATGATGGGTGTATCATCTTCTTCTCCCATGTCCAGAACCATGAAGTTGGCAGTGGCATATTGATCATGTATTCTTACTATGACATCTTTAGCTATTCCCTTTGGAAATCAGATTGATTGGTCTACCATCTGCAATTGCATATATGTAGGGAACAAAGGTTTGTCACCATATAAGTATTCATAAGTTACATTGGACATTATATTGACACCTGACTCAATGTCACAAAAGGTATTGCGGAAGATTCTTTGTCCAATGGTACACTCGATCATCGGTATGCCTAGATCGTCCTTCTTGGTCAGATATGGTGAAGCGAGGAGGTGATCGTACTCTGATCAGAGTGTGTTGATCATATTGACCGCTTCTTCTTATGGCTGCCTGGTCCCATTCTTTCTCCTCCTCCTGTTGTTCTTCATCTTGCTCACTATGGTGTCTTCGGGTAGGTACGCCATTTGTGGATGACTAGGAGATTGCAAGATACGATTCTTGAAAGTGAATTTCTCCTTCTTATCCTTGATTGTGAAATAGATCTTGGCACTGTCCACGTAGATGATGCCTTTTGTGGTGCTTAGGAAGGGTTGGCCTAGTATAATGGGTGCCCTTACATCTCCACCTATTTCTAAAATCACAAAGTCCATGGGAACATACGATTGTCCCACTCATTCACAGATGTCTTCAAGAATTCCCTTGGGGTAGCAGAGAGACTGATCTGCAAGTTGCAAACGCATATTTGTGTACAACAAAGTATCTCCATTAATTTTATCATAGATTACCTTAGGCATGATGTTGACACTTGCTCCGAAGTCATAGATAGCTTCTTGGAATATGTGAGGTCCAATGGCAATGTGGACGACAGGTCTTCTTGTATCAGCCTTCTTCTCAAGCAAGGATTAATCTATCCACCTCCCCATCAATGGTTCTGTGTAGTAGTAAGTTGTATTATGAATATCGACAAGATTTGCAGTTTCTAGATCTTCCGGTTGCCCTAGAATCTTACCTTTGTCGGTTGGAGGAATAGCAGCCGCCAGCTGAGCTATTTGTGATTCTATCATTTTATTAAAGCTATGCTGGTTCTTAATAGCAGTGGAAAAGTTATCCATTCTATTATTTATGTTTTCTAAGATCTTATCATTAGAAGCTAACTTCCTAGATAAGCCCTCTATTATTTTCGCTTCGCCAGAAATTAATTCTCTCAAGGGTGGTTGATTGAAAATATTGAAATTACTACCTTGAGGGTTACCTAGGTAATTACCTTGGTAGTTCGGACTCTGTTGCTGGTTCCATCTTTGATTCTATTGAGGACGAAAGTAGTTGTTGTTGACGTCCTCCTAGATTTCAGAGCAGTTGTTCCCTGAATGCCCAGTATTTCGACACTCTTCACACGTCATGTGGGAATCATAAATGTGCATGACTTCTTGCTTTTCATTAGCTCGATCTTTGAGCTTCTTCATGAGTAGATCCATCTTGGTAGATAGCATGTCTACCTCCTTGAGTTGATGCATACCTCCGCCTCCCTTGCGGGTCTGAAGACGTTCTTCATTCCAACCTTGGTTGGAGGCCATCTTCTCTATGAGAGCTGTTGCACCTAGGACTATGAGTGATAGGAAAGCACCTCCAGTAGCAGCATCCATGTTCTCACGGGTACTGTTGGTCAACCCATGGTAGAAAATCTACATGAGTAGCCAATTCTCCATCCTATGATGAGGACATTATGATATGTAATCTTGAAAGCGTTCCCATGCCTCAGAGACATATTCATCATGTTGCTGTTGGAAACTTGAAATTCTCCCACGCAGGGCATTGGTCTTGCCTATGGGAAAGAACTTTGCTAGAAGGCAGTGGAGCAGTTATCCCATGTAGTGTTTCTATCTTTGTTGGCATAGAACCATTGCTTCGCCTTCCCTAAGAGTGAGAATGGGAAAAGCCAGAGTAATATGGCATCTCTGGTCACTCCTTTGATGGTGAAAGTGATATAGATCTCCAGGAAGTGTTGGAGATGAGCACTCACATCTTCATGTGCCATCCCACAAAACTGGCTTGCTTGCACCATGTTGATGAGAGCTGGCTTGAGCTCAAATCCATTGTCTCCAACATTAACTGTTGGTCTAGTACGGATGTTGGCCGTAATCGGAGCAGGGAATTCACAGAGTCTTGTTAGCCATAGCTTCAACTTTTGGTGTTAAGCTTCACCTTATCTAGTTGTCTTTCGACTCTAAAGCTGAAACTTTCTTAAGTTTAGCCTTAGTTCTCTTAAGTAATGCTTCTGGATCGTCAACGTAGTTTGTCAGAAGGTCAAAACCGGTCATACATTACCCTGCATAAGATACTCAAGTATAAAAAAACAAGGGTAAGCCTGTTTGAGCAGAGGTCAATGGTTTATCTCGATCACATCAGTAAGTAAAAGTTTATCAATATTTCCTACTTGCTTAGCGACCTTCCCCGACAACGGCGCCAGAAATGCTTGTTGGTATTTATTAACTTGTCACTTGTTTGAATAGTCACCGAATGTTGTAGACATTTCTTAGCATCACTTTTACTAAGTTGTCATCCCTAGCAATGGTGCCCAAAATGCTTGCTGGTACTACCTAGTGCCACTTCTAAAATGACACTAAAAAGTACTTTAATATTGCATGTGACTAGAAAGAATATATATAATAAGATGAAAGAAATCTGCAAGCGCACAGATAATATACCATTGTAGCACTTCACCCGGGAGTATTCTAGGTATCGTTATTTATATTTTTACCACAGGGAAGGACGGACAATTGGAATATATTGATAACTTATATGTATGATGAAGAAATAAACCATAACCAAACTTCTACTCATAACAGGGGTAAGTCAAGAGATAAATGTATATGATAAGTAATGATAAATGATAATTAATTACTCAGAGTACTTTCTATGACATTAGCATGGCTAAGTAGAATATTAAAGGAATAATTCCTAAGTCATTCTTGATTACAAGTCAAAGCATATGTTGAATAGTGCAATTACACTTAGTAATCATGGTTAAGATCAACTTCATATCTACACATAAGGGATATTACTAAGGAAGATTAAGAACAGAGCTTGTCTTCCTTCGTAACCAGATCCTACTTGTCCTATATTCGGGGATTGGACTACAAAGGACTCAATGGGAGTGTCACATCTGCGATCTACCACATGGCCCCAAATATAGGGTGCATCCGCCGGTAAACAACGTATAAGCACCACGCTTACACAATGTCAACCACTCACCCATGGTACCTTAGAGTGAGCGTTATACGAACTTGTGCTTGAGCATGATGATAATCTAACTATACTAAGCATATAATCAAAGTAGACGATGAACATTATAACTAGGAACATGAATAGTGTTAAGAACAATGTCATAACAATTGTAGCAAACATATAAAATAATGAGAGATACAAAGAGAAAGGGGTACAAAAGCTATACCAAGCCACACTCTTGACACGATCAAGAATCCAAGAGAAGCTTGTTTGCCTCTATCTAGACCTAGCCTCGCTACCTATGCCCTAGAATATGGAGCTCTGAGGATGATTAGGGTTTCTGTCTTCTCAAATGACTTATTGCCTCAGGGGGGTGGCAAGGGCTGGTATATATAGGCTGGAGCATCAATCCTGAGCCCTCGGATCAAACCGACATGAATAAATGGCGTAGATGCAATCCTTAAGGCGGTGCAGAACCAACGTAGCGGGGTATACAGAAGATGAGGCTACTTGGGAAAGAGAAGAGGATCTAAGGAAAACATACATGCAGCTTTTTGAGTAAGCATTGTCCGAATCTCAAGGACGAGATTCATTTTAAGGGGGTAGAATTGTAACACCCTAAAATTTGCAAGATTTTAAAATAGGAGAAAATGATTTAATTATGCATTTTGTGAGCATTTATATTTAGACAATGATAACTTTGTTAAAAATAAAATCAAATATAATGTTTACATACATGTATGTGCATACATGTTCATGCATATTTTATTTGTGATGCTTTGGTTTGATTAAAATTTGCAAAAGGATTTAAATTTGGATTTAAATTAGATTTGAAATTGTGTTGAGAAAATTAGAAAAGGAATTTTATTTTCTCTCTTCTCCCTCTCTTGGATCTGGCCCAGCTCGGCCTGGTTCTCCCCACGTGGCCCAGTCACCCTCGTGGCCCAGTTTCCTCCCACTTCCCTGCTACAGCCCAAGTCTCTGTAGGCGGCCCATTCCCTCCACACCAGGCAGGCCCAACAGCATCACTCACGCCGCGCCGTTCTCTTCCCCCCGCGAGTCACTGACCAACTAGCCCCACGCATTAGCAGCGCACTATTCTTCTTCCTCGTGTGTGACCGAGCCAAATTCTCTGTGGCCGCCAACTCCGACTCCGTCGGCGCCATGCCTCGCTTTGCCGTGCTACCCAAGACTCGGCCTTAAATACCAGCCGACCCTACCGCCTCTCTATTCCGTCTTAGAACTAGCAGCCTCCCTTGCTGAATCGCCGAGACGTAGCACCGCCGCTGAGCCGCCTGCTACACCGTGCACTGTGCCGCCCTCCATCGCTTCACACCTCAGTAAGCTACCTAGCCGAGCTCTCTATTCCTTCTTCCATCTTCCAGTGCCTTTGGTCCATCCTGCCATAGTCCGTAGGCTAAGTTCCATGCGCACCGCCGTGCCCGGCCATGGCGCCGTCGCCGCTCTGCTTGCCGCCGCCGGCCATCCCCTCCCGATCTATTTTGGGCCGTCTGATCTTAATCCAACAGTCCAGATTTTATGATACCGATTCGATCGGCAAAATTGCAAAAGAACCCCCACAAGATTCTAAGTTCAAACCTGCGGTCCTTGACGTATTCCCCAGAATACATTTTCTATTTTTGAAAACGTAGTTTTATCGGTTAGATCTAAAATATGTTTTCATCTATTTATAGTTTTGCCACTAATCTTGTTTTAGCCCTAAGATCTTCGTTTTAACTCCGATTTGATCCGTTCAAGTTGCGTTAGATTCTTAATTGAATAATCTACATGTTCATACTACTATTATGTATGTTTTCAACTTTTAAAATTCGAGGTTAGATTTAATCTATTATTTTAATAAAGGAAATCTTGTTTAATTCATAACTTCTTCGTTTTAGCTCTGATTTTTGTGATCTTCATGTCTGTGTGTTCGTAGCAAGACATAGATTTGTTTTACAAACTTTTCATCTTGATTTTATGCTAATTGGTGTACTATTCTATTCTATAGCCATTGTTTGCTATGCATGATTGCTTCTGGATGCTTGCATGTTGTTGTGATTATCGAGTATAGACGGTGAGCAATTCGTGGGTGATCAAAAGTACTACTTTGATGAACAGGATTAGCAGGAACACTTTGTTCAAGGCAAGTATAGCGTGGGATCATTCTTGTTACATATTCACTTTAATAATCAATCCATATTTGCATGTGTCACCTTGATAGGGATTCCCTAGAATTGAACTTATACCTTGACTCCTATGGGATATGCATTGGGTAGCTTTGCTAGTGCTCAACTAAACCATGATCTTGTAACTTGACTAATGGTATATGCAATAAACATTAAAACATGACTTTTTAGCAACTTGGAAAAAGGGGGCTGGAGTGTTTAGTTACTTTGTAAATGCTTTAGATTCCTCTCCCCAAGGACTTATCTGTAAGCGAACATCAGGGACTTACAGTATAGCTGTGAGGGCTACATGGCTCTAGCTTTAGCTCAGTATGAGGACCTTTTCTAGCTTGTTAGATGTTACCTTTATGGCGTAAGAATGGCTTGTTGAATCGGGTATAGGACAACCTCTACTCTTATGTGTATAGCCATGATACAGGGGGGTTCCTATATTTGTTTGCCGAGTGAATCTAGTGGTCCTAACTTGTTAGACAAACCTTTTAAAGGCTTCATAGTGAACCCGGCCTGCTCACCTTGGAAGTGTTTTGGGAGTTATAAACCTAGGCATATGGGTATCACGACTCATAGTGGAAGTGTACAACCTCTGTAGAGTGTAAAACTGTTATAATAGCCGTGCTCACGGTCACGAGTAGACTTGGACCCTTATGGAATAGATGATCACTATTAAGTAATTATTTTTGCTATATATTATTCATGTTTACATTGATCATGTGTTTTACTTTGGGATTAAAACAACTTGTTGCTACTCTTATGCTAAAATTATGACAACTAAAAGCTAAATGTTGTTAAACCTGTGTCAAGCCTTTGAGCCTCATGAACCCCATGTTACACTTGTTGAGTACGAGATGTACTTACGCTTGTCTATTTTCATTATTTGGATAAAAATCCCAGATGGGTAGCAGATGGCTATGGTAATGACGACTTTCCTGAGGATTACTAGACTTGTGGTCAACCAGTTGACGTCCCTATGATATGGAGCTTCCGTGAGAGATTTTTCTTTATACTTCCGCTACATTTATGTGAAGACTCTGTCTTATTATACGTGATGTAATAAACACTTATGATTATACTATCTATAATTTGTCGACTTATGTGTGTGACTGATCTCTAGGCACACATAAGATTATGCATCCCATTTTATCCTTAAAATTGGGTGTGACACCTCACCAAGGCAATAGTGATGTTATGCCTTTCTCTTTCTACAACTAAGGGTTATGTGGAGCTCATAGGAGTGGAGAAAGCATGAAAGAGCATACTTGCAATACATATATTGTAAAGTCAAACCTCGGATCCAAAGAGAGTTGAGTCATACAATCAAATCAAGATGTGCATGCGTGTGCATGTATGGTGGATATATATGTGGCTAACCTAATTCTACTATGCTCCTTGAAAACATCTCTCTCTTTTGAACTTAGAAAAAACTTTGCAAGAGGACATGGGCTATCTTATTCATCTCCCTTTTTCTTTTTTTAGGCGGGCATCTGAGTACCCATTGTTTTAAATATCTCGAACACTTCTCCATTTTTTTCTCACCTTTTTTTATGAATAACTTTTACATAGCTCCATGCTTCTTTTCTGCAACAAAACTTTTTGAGAGATAGCAACAAGAACTTAGAGCAATTATTTGGTGGATATCCTATCAAACATATTTTTGGTGTTCACTCCCAGTGTAGGAGTAAAACATTTTTAGGTGGATCTAGAGGGAATGGCATATTTTTGCGCCTACCCTCAGTGTAGGAGTAGTGCATATATGGGTGGTGTGTACGTGATCTTGATTTTAAGAGCATGACAAACCTCTGATAAGGGTCAACAAAGCATGACTAAACTCAATGCAAAACAAGCAGCATATACGTGGAAGTTTTCCTAGTCTAAATATCATATAAGGCTCTGGTAGGAATTCAAGCTTTGTCATGCAGGAGCTCATCATGTAACATTTTTATGTTTTTCAAAAGATAAATCCCCAGAACTTTAGCATCACTTGGAACTAGATAAATAGCAGCACATACCTTCTCGTATCATATACGTCAATTACCTAGACTTAGATCAAGCATATGCTACCTATGAAATTCAAGTTCAGAGTAAATTTGCATATGCTACCTAGACATAGATCAAGCATATGTTACATTGACGGTTTATAATGTTTGTTAACTACCATCAATAGCAGCCCTCGTCGCCGTCAACAACGTGAACGCAGGGGTGTCCTGCTTGAGGACCGTCTGCGGGCCATGCCAGCTCAAGTTCAAATGGTGGCCCTTAGTGGGGTGCACCATGGGGCTACCTTAGCCCTGGCCACAGCGCTGCTTCATTTCGTCCATGATCTCCGCTTGCTTCAACCTAGATTTCCAGTTGGCGCCGATGAGGAGGAGAAGGAGGAGCTCACTGGCGACTTTACCGCCGCCGCGGAGGCCATCGTGGCGGCCACACATGTGGGAGACATCGTCCTCGCTGCCTTCTTTGAGCCGTAGATTGTATCTAGGGTCATTCCAATCTTAATGAAAGGCTAGTTTGTTACTTTAATTCGAAGAGCAACTTATGCACGTCGCTTTGTCTTTCACGATGTTTGCTTCTTGTGCTTGGATGTGAAAGGCTTATGCGGCCGACATGCTCGGATGAGGTGATTAGTTGGTCATAGGGTGGATCCTGCCTCCCCTCTCGAAAGGGAGTTAGGTTTTAGGGAAGCATCCTTCCCTCTTATGAAACACTGTAGGTAACTTAGTAACTTCGCATATTTTTGTTCTGAATGCTTCCACCTGCGTCAGGCATTGTAAATGTTAATCGTTGGCACAATGTGTATTACTCCTTTCTGAATGCACACATGAGAAAGTCCGATGCTATGCAATTGTAACACGCCGGACAATATCTATTACTATTTTCTGAATGCGCACATATGATTTGATTGCGCACGAAAGAAAGTCCACTACTCTATGATTGTATCGTGTTGGACAATAGATTTCATGTCTGGGTGACTCCTGTAGTTCTCTCTTAAGAGGAATGGCTCGAGTTGCAACGAGGTAGTCAGACTAGATAGATGTCGCAAATATCGCACTTAGATGTTAGGTTTAATTAAAGTGGCAACATAGTGATAAAAATCGTTCAACATGTACAACTTATTACAGAACCATAAAATAGACATTGTGTCCTAAGCAAGACTTCAATTATTACATCAAAAATCGTTTTAAATCCAAATTTCGATGCCTATGTGGCAACATAGTGATAAAAATGGTTCAACATGTGCAACTTATTACTAAACCATACAATAGACATTGTGTCATAAGCAAGACATTAATTATTACATCAAGAATCATTCTAAATCTAAATTTTGACTGTCGAACTATCACCAATCTCTTCTACGTCCCTTCCTTGGTAGGGAATCAAGGTGACTACGCATCCGAAGGATGTGGTGATGACGATGAAGCAAGCATCGAAGTCATGACAGTGCTGTTGAGGTCGAACTCGCCTAGTGAGTACATCTCACGTGTTGAGTATGCTAAAATCGCATCGTCTGAATCCGACGTCTCATCATGCTCAGTGATGTGGTTACCTGGATGCTAAACTGAAGTAGTAGTATCAGACCCTAGGGTTGACTCAGCTCTATTAATGGTAGGATTAGTAGGCTTAGTGGTCGCATTAGGCTCTGTGATTTTTGGGGAAGCCCTAGGAGGATCTGTATGTGCCCCTATGGTGTCACACGCAGTATCTGGCCCCTTGACCTGATTGGGCGAAGAAGGTCGATCAGCTGCTTCATGAGCTGAAGCTGAACTCTGCTTATGTTCGACTGTAGTAATACTAGCATTAGCTGGTTCAGGCATCCCGGTCATTGGAGAAGCCCCAAGAGGCTCTGTATGTGTCCCCATGGCAGCATGCACCTTGACCTGAGGGGGCAAAAAAAGGTGGATCACCTGCCTCATCTAGACCTAAAGCTGGCTCAGGTATCTCAGGCATTGGAGAAGCCTTGAGAGGCTCTGTGTGTGCCTCCGTGGCGACTTGCACCTCGATCTGAGTGGGTGAAGAAGGTGGATCACCGGCCTAATCATGACCTAAAGCTGAACTCTGCTTATGTAGTGTCACAATGGGTAACTATATGTGGACAATTGTATTATCAAGACCAGTCAGATAACCAGCAATGGGGTTGACCTGACTACCACATTCCAAATGAAGTGTTTGAAAGTCAGGGGCCTTAATGCCTCTGGCACTGTATAGTTGATTAAAGCAACCAGTGAACACATTGCACATCATGTTGATTTTTTTGGCCTTGTTGGTTGATGGCCTCACAAAAAGCAGATGATTGCTGGATCATCTGCTCTTTGAGAAGGACCACACTCTCTGCTTGCTTATCAATACTTGCTTTCAAACACCTCTCTTGTCATTCCATATGCTTCTAGTTTTTTCCTGGCTGATAACTAGCCTAGCAAGTATCTATCCAAGCTCCGATGATTGTTGAACGGACACTGGAGGTGGTGCCTGCTTGGCTAACGTGTCTGTAGTAGGTGGAACATCATCCATCTCTTTGTCGGCCACACCACCAGAGGATGACCCTCCCTCGTCATGGTCGTCTGACGTAGGGCCACGGTAGTCGCTATCATCGGAGTCTGAATCTTACAGTCGTACATTTAAGATTCCTCCAATCCTAGACTGGTGCTCTGCCTGCTCTAGGGCTGCATCCACCATTTCGTGTCATACTCTATCCTGTATGGGTAACAGCTCTTGAATGGACCTAAGGGCACGCTGTCCACGATGACGATTGTCCGGACTTGCTGGCATGTAGGTCATAACCTCACAGGTTGACTCATTATACAGCGGCCCATTACTTTTAGAGTCAATCGAGCATAGCAGATAGCTGATGATGCAAGGGTACACATGCTGCCATCCAGTACTAATAGCATCATCTATCACATCCTCGATCTCAGACATGAAAAAGTGTAAGAAGTCAAACTGCTCGCCTCTCTATATTGATAGTAGTAGCCACTGCTGCAAGTTGGTCAACGACTCCCTGTTGTCGCCATGAGGCAGGACTATCTTCCTTAGAGCCATGTGTAGAACGTAAGCCTCTGGATGTACTTTGTCTGGTGTACGCAAGGAGCTGTCAACAAAGGGCTCCATGAAGAGCGGCCGAATCTCCTGGTCTATAGGAAAAGTACCTTTACCCCTACTACGACGTGGAGGAAGAGCATCTCCATAGACTATCTGGTGGAGCTTCCTGTCTGAAGTGTCAACCCTAAGGAGTTGTTGTAGGTGGTTATAGTACAATCGCTCTGGCCAACCATCGAGCATAAAACCAATGAAGTCATGCTCTGGATGAATCCATACTGTTGCATAGAACTGATGCACCTAGCTTATCACAATTCGATCAACCTCACTGAAAAGGTGAACGAAGCCCGGGAACCGCTCAAAGAGGGGTTAGATGGGTATACTAGCTACTCTCTCAAACTCATCCCAACCAAGTATCCTTTGGTCTACTAGTGTCATCCCTCTAGCACGGTAGCTCCTAAAGAAGCTCTCTTGAGTCATAGTCCGGAACTATGATTTTGTGCTAGGCTCTTTGAGGAGTGAAAACCAGAACTCAATATCACAAAACCTAATGCTTCGTATCTTCTTTGAGCTATAATACCAAAAGTCATAGAATTGAACCACCTCTTTCTTTCTCTCAATATTACTACTCCTCATAGCACCATTGACAGACACCAAACCTCCTCGACTGCTCCTTGTACCACCATTGGCAAACATCAAATTACCTCCTCGACTGCTCCTTGTACCACCAATTGTGGCACACATTGAACCTCCATGAGTGCGAGCACGCATGCCCATGACTAACTATAGATTGGACCCAGGAAGGTACAAAGCGACTAGTCTTGTTTTTGGAGTGGAACTCAGTCATGAGTTGTAGTTGTTCCTCAATGAGCTCCTCCTCCCTAAGTTCCATTTCAGCACTCTCCTCATGCTGCTGCGGTCGACGGGCCATTTGAGTCCACCTGTGAGAATTCCTGGACTCTAGGGCTGTAATAGAACCGACCAAATCATAAGAACGTAAGTACAAAAACAATCACCGAAGCGATCAAATTCCTGTACTTAAGCTCCCATAATCCCGGTAGTCCGGAAATCACGAAGGATTTCAACCAACTCTCGACATACAAACCAAGATCGTAGTGATTCAACACAACACATCATCCGTTACAACATTTCATAAGTACCATTCGGATTACATCCATCAGAGTTCAAATAAAATATTACAAACCAAGTTTAAATGCGCGGAAGCAACATAGTTTAGTACATAACTTCATAGTTTCAAATACATTGCCAGATCAGAGTCATGTCCCACAAAAGCATTATCAGGTACGAGAACTAGTAGAGACCGCGCCCAATGGCCTAGTCTTCATCCCCAGCTGGGAGAAGGCAGTACTTGCAGCAACCAAAGTAGAACTGGTCATCTGCAACAGGTGGGAGATAAACCCTGAGTACGAGAAGGTACTCAGCTAGACTTACCCGCCAAAAACTAGAAATAAAAGACACCAAGGATCATGCAAGGCTTTTCAGGTGGGCTAGCTTGACACAGTTGCATAAAAGAGCTTATGATTATAGTAACCAATTTAAACTTAGCATCAAGCTTATCATTATTTACACATCCACTAGATTAGCACTTTTTGTACTAGAGCACTCACTTATTAGGAGCAAACAATATTAACCATAGCAGGTAGAATAAGGTTTGTCATCATCATATCATCATTTCTGAACCATTAAGTTATTAAGTGTATCTACATTGGAGATAAGCCCGTCAAGTTCTAACTAATCGGGAGAGACGGCGACTCGAATCGAATTACAACTCAGCTGAGGGGGTATTCCTAACTCTCACCCTGGCATACTTTGCAAGGGTAGCCGTGGGTCACCTTTGGAACAACTCAGAACCAAATTCGCGGGTTCGATCAACGCCAAAGACTCTCGGGGATTACCCTTACGCCACGACGATCGGGACTTTTAAATCACCTGCCCTTGGACTCACGCCTCACGGCTCCCTTCCGAGGTGCACTTTATACTTATCGACTCGGCCCGAGGTGAGCTACTCGGCCGTGGTCGGTCTCCGAGACCCGCCAACTAAGAGAGGCATGCGTTCAACATGAACAGGAAAGGCTCCAAGATTCAGTCCTTAATCGACCTGAGCATGAGTCACTCGCAAACCCGGCAAGCCTCCGTCCGGTCTTCATTTCAAATTAAGATCGGTTCTTTTCCACGATAGCAAATATAGCCAACCGTGCCACATGTATCTTCCTATATCTCGTAGGTGACAGGAAATCACCTGACTTCTACCGCGTTTAAGCAGGGCTAAGCACTACTCGAGCCTGAGCTACATAGGATTCAGGGTAACAATATCTGGACAAGGATTGGGTAACCAATGCAGCAATTGTTTGCATCCAACACCTAAACTTAATGCAACAATATATATATGTAACAATAATACTGTAACTGCATTTCGGAAATTAGTAGGCTTAATATGCTCCGGGGCTTGCCTTTCACAAAGTTGCAAGGATGGTGGTCCGGGCACTCAACGGCGACCTCATCTGGCACTTCTCCTGAAGGCTGCTCCTCCTGAATCTCTGGTGCCGGCTGCTGCTGCTCGCTCAGTTCCTTGAATTCCAGAAGGGTTACTCCTTCCGGTACACCTATTGCATGCCGATGTAAAAGATAAATATCATGGATGCATAAGGAATGACATGATGCTCATGATGAATGAATCACAGTGAGTGTTTACGAAAGCATCACTGGACACTCGTTTACCGAGTAATTAGCTCTATTCAAATCACTTTAAGCATTTATCTACTTAACTTAAAGAACAAGATCAACTTACCTAACTTGCATAACCTAAGATAAAGATGCTCATCTTCAGTTAAAGGCCTAACACCTAGGAACATTACCACAACTTAGAATAGTAAAGGTATACATAATTTAACATTTAAAGTTTCATATGCATACAAATAGTCCCTTAATCCAATCACAACCAGAGTTCTACAAATCCAAATGACTTGCAAGAGGACATTCTGGAAAGCTTATGAAATTTTCTACAATTCATTTGTAAACATCAAAGCATGATTCTTAAGTTAACCAAATCAAATTCCAGTAAACCTAGAATCTGTCCCGCAATGACAGGGTTGCTAACTTAATTATTTAATGATGATGCAAAAGCCTAATTTGACCAAACCAAGTTTACCAACTTGTTACACATACCAGAGGAACACTAGAAAGTATAATGCCAACTTCTAAATAAATCATTTAATATCCTTTTCTAATTTATTTAGTTAATTAGGTGATTAAAGCAACATATAGTAAAACTATTCATAAAAATCTATAAAAATTACAGTACCTATCTCATGCTTCACATAGACTACCATAAAAATTTCAAAGCCATTGGGCAAGTAGAATTTGCTGTATCCAAAATAACAGGTGGCATGTCTAATTTTAGCATAATTAGGAAACCTCATTAAAAAGTGTCAAGCAACAGATTTCCCATTTTTCCTAGCATCCTTATAGTATAAGAATAGCACTCACCAAATTTTACCTTTACTGGATCTATAGAAAAATTATGAAAATTCACACAAGATCTATCCATTAATAAAAGGAATTTCTATAACGTAAAAACTACACATGCACTAGCTCTGAAATTTTAACCAGAGCTTCTAATAAGCAATAATAGACTACCCACAAAATTTCATAATTTTTGGACCACAGAAACTCAAGATAAAATTCAAACAAGTTTGCATGCATCTAAAAACACATTTCAAAGTCCTATTTAATTCATCAAAAATTTCTAAAACCTGTGCCCATATAATATTTTTATTAAATACTAGACATTATAATGAACTCAACAAAATTGGAACCATAGCATTTGGATCTACCAACTAGGAAATACATATTTTTGAATCATGCACACAAATCTGTGAAAACAAAATAAACAAAACAAATAAGGAAACCATTTCACTGATGTTGGGCCGGCCCGAGGAAACGGCGGCCCGCGAAGCGCACTGGCGCGGCCCAAGACGTGGCGCAGCCCATGCTGGGCTCCCGCCTGAACCTCGGCGGCTGACAGGGAGGACCCGCGCGTCAGCGAGAGAAGCAGGGGAGGTGGCCCCGGCGACGGTGGAACTCGCCGACGGCGAACCCTCCGGCGAATTGGACAGCACCGGCGTGCTCCCCAAGTCCCCACGCACCGATTGTCCTACACATCCGAAGCTCTAGCGGTCCTTAAGTGCTCCGGCCATGGCGCACGGCGACTCGGCCATGGCGCACGGCGGCGCTCGGCCGTGTCCCGGCGCGGCTGGACCGGCACTGGTGGTGGCGGTTACACTCAAGCATCTACGCGTGATGGAGACGACTAAACACGAACTAAGAGAGGAGGAGGGGAACGGTGCCATGCTGCCCACGGTGAGGTCATCGGCGCGGCCACGACGGCCATGGCACGGCGGTGCTTGGAGACAGCAAGGCTGCTTACTTAGGATTCGTACGACTCAGAGAAGATGTAGACGAGATCCGAGGGAGGCTAGCGAACCTGCAGAGCGAGATGGTCTTTGGGGCGGTAGACGACGGCGAAAGCAATGGCGGAGCGGTGGCTCCTACTTCTTCGCGCTCAATTCCGCCGAGTGGAGTAAGGCGAAGGAGGAGGAACAAGAGTGAATGGAGAGGCAGGAGGATGCGGCTTCAAGTGGAGAACATCGGCAGCGGGTTCAGGCCAGCCACGGCGCGTGGCCTGGGCGGTCAGTCGGCCGTCGACGCACGGCGCCACGCGGCCGTCGAATTCTGAATCGGCAGAGCTTTCAGAGAGTCTGAATTTTTGTTTCAAATAACAATCGAACCGGTGACGAGCATGTTTAACGATGATTAACTCATAATCTGTGGCGATCTAGACTATGCCATAGTTAACAAAGTTGCTCATCTATATGTGAACTACAACTCTTTCCATTGGAGCTCAAGCTGGTTTGGCTTGGTTAGGGAGATACAAGGTGACAAAGTTGGGTACATGAAACTGCAACACAGTTAAGGACTTAGAAAAATTTCTAAGTCTGAAATCAGCATGTACTTCTGACTTGTGGGCCATGTTTGAGCATGTTCTAGCCATTTTCATGAGTTGGTCATAAAACAACTTTTGTTCCTTGATAAGTTTGCTACAACTTTTGTAAAGAGTGCACAGCCATGCAAAGTCTCTAAGTTGGATTTTTTAAACAGTCAAACAATGACACTCCAAGGGTCAATTCAAGTCAAACTTGCACTTGAGGGCATTTTGGTCATTTTGATCTACACGAACAATGTCCCAACAAGTAACCTAAGTATAGTTAAGGTGTAATAGACCATGATCAACCACTTTACAAAATTGTTATACCACTTCTAATGATCACATGTGATAAAGAAAGTAAAACAAGCAATTCATTCATATGTTGCAATGCAATGTTTCACATGTTTCAAGACCTTGTTGTCATTTTATAATTGCCACATTGCTACCATATTGCCATGTTTCCAAGTATGAGAGTTTCATGTTACATTCACATGTTGCACTACTACCACTCTAAGCAATCAAGCATGAAACACATACAATTTAAAATGTTGCATATGTATGTTTCAATGATAATGACATGATGACATAGATAATGCACATGTTTATGAAATGACATGCAATTTAGTGGAAGCCTAAACACCTAGGGTGTTATAGCCCTCCCCCTTAGAAAAATCTTGTCCCGAGATTTGGAAAGCGTACCATTTAGTATAGAAAGTTGGATGATTTCTTTTAAATAATCTTCCCGCTCCCATGTCGCATCCCGTTCACTATGATTACTCCAAACTACCTTGTATAACTTAACCACTGGTGTATGAGTCACTCTTTCTTGAGTATCCAGAACTTGCACGGGCTTCTCCTCATAAGAAAGATCAGATTTCAAGTTGACTTTCCTTGTTGCTATTCTTTCCTCGGGAATACGAAGACACTTCTTCAGCTGGGACACAAGGAATACCGGGAATATAGCTCCCATCTCACGGGGTAGATCGAGCTTATATGCTACTCTTCCACTTTTCTCGATAATGCGGTAGGGTCCAACATATTGAGGCTCAAGCTTCCTTTTAATTCCAAAACGCTTGACTCCTTTCATAGGGGATACCTTCAAATAAACATGATCACCTACTTCAAACTCAATAGGTTTTCTTCTCTTGTCAGCATAGCTCTTTTGCCTAGCCTGTGCGGTAGTCATATTCTTCCGTATAGTTCAGACTTGCTCTTTGGCTTCTTTTACAAAGTCAATACCATAGAATCTTCTTTCCCCGAGTTCCGCCCAGTTCAAAGGAGTTCTACACTTACGCCCATAAAGAGCTTCAAAAGGAGCCATTTTAATACTCTCTTGATAACTGTTGTTATAAGAGAATTCAGCGAGAGGTAACCAGTCTTCCCAAGAGCCTTTGCAAGAGATAAGACAAGCTCTAAGCATGTCTTCAAGAATTTGATTAACACGCTCAGTCTGTCCTAATGTTTGCGGATGATAGGCAGAACTGCGGATTAGATGAGTGACAAGATTCTGATGTAGGCACTCCCAAAAATGAGCCATGAATTGCGGTCCTCTATCAGAAACAATGGATTTGGGTACACCATGGAGACGTACCACTTGTTGAAAATAAATCTCAGCATAATTGTGTGGGTGATATGTAGACTTGACCGGAATAAAGTGAGCGGATTTAGTTAGACGATCTACAATAACCTAGATGGAATCACAACCTTTTTTGGTAGTGGGTAATCCAACAATGAAATCCATGCTAATTTCTTCCCACTTCCAGCTAGGAATAGAGAGTGGCTGCAATAATCCGGGCCTTATGTGAATAGCCTTGACTCTGCAACAGTTATCACACCTTGCCACGTAAGCTGCGATTTCTTTCTTCATCTTGGTCCACCAATAATACAGCTTGAGATCTTGATACATTTTACTGCTACCAGGATGGATGGACAACTTAGAAGAATGGGCTTCGGCCATAATTTGATTTCTAAGTTCTTTATCTTTGGGTACCACAAGTCTATCATTAAACCAGAGAATTCCTTTGTCATCGACCCTAAAGTGCTTGGTCTCTTTCTCTTTCATCTTCCGCTTGATGTGAAACACACCCACATCAGTCTTCTGGAGTTCGATAATTCAACTTCTAAGAGAGCAATCCACAGTGATATTGTGGAGTACTACAGGATGAAGGAGGTGTGCCAGATGAAAGTCTTCACTAACCAAGGAATTGCAATGGGCCTTTCTACTTAAGGCATCAGCAACCACATTTGCCTTACCAGGATGGTAGTGCACTTAAAGGTTGTAGTCTTTGATTAATTCTAACCATCGTCGTTGACGCATGTTCAACTCGGGTTGAGTAAAGATGTACTTGAGGCTTTTATGGTCAGTATAGATGTTGCACACATTACCCAGCAAGTACTGTCTCCAAATCTTCAGGGCATGAACAACTGCGGCTAGCTCTAAGTCATGGGTAGGATAGTTGACTTCATGCTTTCGAAGCTGGCGCGAAGCATAAGCAATTACTCGGCCTTCCTGCATAAGAACACACCCCAAACCGGCGCCACATGCATCACAATAGACATCAAAAGGCTTTTCGATGTCAGGTTGTGCCAATACAGGAGCAGAGGTTAGCAAGGTTCGCAAAGTGTGGAAAGCCTCTTCACACTTCGGAGTCCAGACAAACTTCTCATCTTTTTGAAGTAGTCGAGTCATGGGCTTGGCGATTTTAGAGAAATACGGGATAAAGCGACGATAATAGCCAGCCAATCCCAGGAAACTTCGGACTTCTGTGACCGTAGTAGGTGCCTTCCACTCAAGGACTTCTTGCACCTTAGTAGGGTCAACCGAAATTCCATCACCAGATAACACATGACCTAGAAAAGGTATCTTGTTCAACCAGAACTCGCACTTGCTGAACTTAGCATAAAGCTGGTTGTCACGTAACCGAGTTAAGACAATTCTCAGATGTTCAGCATGCTCTTCTTCATTCTGAGAATATACCAGGATATCATCAATAAACACGACGACAAACTTGTCCAATTCTGGCATGAATACAGAATTCATCATGTACATAAAGTGTGCCGGAGCATTTGTCAACCCAAAGGACATGACAAGGTACTCGAACAAGCCATAACGAGTAGTGAAAGTTGTCTTAGGTATATCTTCAGGACGAATTTTGATCTGATGGTAACCAGACCTCAAATCGATCTTGGAGAATACCTTAGCTTTGGAGAGCTGATCAAACAGAATATCGATGCGAGGAAGAGGGTATTTGTTCTTGATGGTAACAGCATTTAGGGGACAATAATCCACACACATGCGTAGAGACTCATCCTTCTTCTTCACAAATATAGCCGGACAACCCCAAGGAGAAGAACTAGGCCGAATCAAACCTTTCTTCAATAGCTCATTCAATTGACTCTTCAGTTCAGCCAACTCATTGGGCGACATTCTATAGGGCCTTCGAGAAATAGGAGCCGTACCCGGAATGAGTTCTATCTTGAATTCTACATCACGGTCTGGAGGTAATCCAGGCAAGTCATCAGGGAAGACATCTGAAAACTCACAGACAACTGGTAGATCCTCAATGGCTTTGGCTAGGGTAGCATTGGTTGTATTGTGAATAGAGATATCACGAGGTAACTGCACTAGAAAACCCTTCTTATCCACAGGATCCCTCAACATTACCACACGGGTTGACGTATCGATCAACACTCCATTCCCACTCATCCACTTCATTCCTAGGATTATATCAATTCCTACCCCTGGTAGAACTACAAGATCCGTAAGAAACTCTTGATCCCCAATTTCAAGCTTTACATCTTTTACTACTTGGTTAGTTATGATATTATTCCCAGCAGCACTAATACAATAACCACCCTTGACAATTGTAATCACATTCATCTTATGCTTAGATGCAAAAGTAGAACTCACAAAGGAATGTGAAGCACCTAAATCAAAGAGCACAACTGCAGGGTGATCATTAACAAGAAACTTACCAGCGGTGACCACTTCACCAGTAGGAATTTCCTCCACGGTAGTGTAGTGAACACGCCCCTGATGGACGTTTCCTTGAGCATTCTACTTGGAAGGATAGGGACACTTATTTGCTCAATGACCAGGCTGGTTACAGTTCCAACACGGCCTATTAGCTGCTGGGACATTGGAGCTGCCCTACCTAGAGGTATTCTTTGGCAAGGAAATTGTGTACCCCTTGCGAAAACCCATTTTAGCTTGATTCTTCTTCTGAGGTGGGCGGTACCGAACATTAGCATTGGGTGGACGGTACTGGGTCTTGGATACCATTGGTGCCTTAGACTGAGAAGCACCTACCTCAAAGTTACTTTTGCGGTTCTTGGAAGCGGCATATATCTTATCATTGTTCTCCTGAGTCAGGGTGTCACTGATAAACTCATTGAAGGTGACACACTTGCAATTGCCCATAGACTTCATCAGCTTAGGAGAAAGTCCCCTCTTGAAGCTAGCTATCTTTTTGGCATCAGTATCAACGAACTCAGGAGCATACCTCGCCAAGTTGTTGAATGCCTGGAGGTATTCATTAAGACTCTTGTTGCCTTGGGTTAGCTTCATAAACTTGGTATGCTTAATGGACATGAGACCAGGAGGGATAAAGTGTCCCCGGAAAGCTGCCTGAAACTGACCCCAAACTATCTCGACGTTTGCAGGGAAGGTGGTCCTGTGATGGGTCCACCAGATGCCTGCCGGGCCTTGGAGCTGGTGTCCTGCATATGTGGCCTTCATACCTTCAGTCAAACGGAGCAATCCAAACCTTTGCTCTATCGTGCTCAACCATTCATCAGCTTGTAATGGTTCTTCTGCCTCACGAAAGATAGGAGGCTTTGTATCCATGAAGTCCTTAAAGCTGCTGTACTGGTTCGGCTCGGGTCCCTGGCGGACATGACGATCCTCGCGGTTAGCCATCTGGCGCATAGCCTCAGCTAGCATGCGCTGACTTTCCACAATTGTCTGCATTAGCTCAGCTGGTGTGGGCGGTGGCGGAGGTGGTTGTTCCTCATTTCCCATGCCACGACCGCGACGAAGGTTATGAGCCATCTGCAAAATGTATAGCCAATGAGCACTGACGATGTGGAAATTTTTGTAGATGAATCGTATAATTATGCCAAACTGAGTCCATTGGAGGGAATGCATTTATATAATCAACAGAGGCACAATCATTCATCACAACCACACAACTCATCAAGCGCGTCAATTGACACATAAATGCGATGAACTTAACCAACAACGAGATCCATAGACCACAAAGACGAAATTCAGCAAAAGCTCACATACGTGGAGCACAACACGTTCGATAGGTTACATCCAAGCCATAGTGGTTCCAAACTTACATCAAGGGTAACATAGGGTTTGATATTACATCCCAACGATTAGCTTGATACAAAGCTACTCGTTCATGCAGGAGGATCAACAAAAGACTAGCTCTAGCACATTAGCTAAGTAGTAAGCTAAACTACGCATCGTCCTCGGAGTCAGTGTCGAAGATCTCTCCTCCATCTTCATCACTAGCAGGCTCTAACTCCTCATCTTCCTCCTCATCAGGTGGGACGTCCTCGGGTCCATTGACCTCCATGTCATCATCAACTTCAGCCATGATGACCCCAGAACCCATCTCATCCTCATCCTCAGGTGGCAGGAGAGGGTGAAGTTGATTGTGTAACAGGTGGACCTCCTCATGGAGATTGTCATTGTACTCTTCAGCAACTGCCACTTGCTGCTCTAGCTCTATCTATCGTGCTCTCAACACATTCTCCTCGTGCCAGGCTTCATTCCGTTGGTTCATCACGTGAATCAACATGCGTTCACAGTTGCGGTGAGCAACTGTCAACCTCTGAACCTCAAGGGTCTCTTGGTCCCTTTCCTGTGTTACTTGCTCCAAACGGTGCTGAGCCACATTCCTTTCAGCGGTCACCCGGGCTAGCTCTGTCCTCAGCCTTTCCGCCTCAGTAGGCTCAGGACGGGGCTCATGAGGAGCTAAATGGTGACGAGGCGCCCTGCCTCCAGCGGACTTGCGAGCAGTGAGCTTCATGCGCGCCATCTGTAGCAAAAGTTACAACGTAAGGGGAGAATCATTTAAGGGATACGAAATTTAATTAGTCGGGACAATCATATTTTAACGGAGGGAGTAATGCAAGAAATGCCATGTATGCTTGAACATGATGCATGCACGATCCGTACGTCCTCACAATCCTAGAAAAATTTAAAGGCTAGCGAAATATATGGTGGCATACATACGTTCTCTCGTATACGGTAGCTAGTCGATCTACAACGATACGTTGTTAGTGTACTACGCAGAAAAATTTCATTTCAGCCCAAGAATTTCCCAAAATGCATAAAAAGCAAGCGGTAAACTAAATACTTTCATACATACATCCCCGATGCATATACTCTAGTATCACAACTACCCGTCCAGAGATACCCACATTTAAGTACTCTCATAGATACATGATTGAACATGTAAGTATGCGAGCAACCACAACTACTCTCCCTAGACCGACGGTTGGATGGTCATGCTCTCACAACTCCCACTTACCCGAGGCGTATGAGGTATTTGATCCAAACATTATCACCCAAGCGGATGGCATCCATACAATAGCACACCGTATGGACGACGAAACAGAAACAAGCAGGAACCCCCAAGTTAGTACTTAATAAGCCACCTAAGAGTCCTTATTTGGGCATAAGGGATATGACCACTGGCAATACTTATTATTTAATTTAGGATTTTCACAAATACTTTTGTTTTAAATACACAAATGACATGTTTAGTGTCGAATCTTGCTCGATGCCACCAGTAATGTAAACCGACCAAATCATAAGAACGTAAGTACAAAAACATTCACCGAAGCGATCAAATTCCTGTACTTAAGCTCCCATAATCCCGGTAGTCCGGAAATCATGAAGGATTTCAACCAACTCTCGACATACAAACCAAGATCGTAGTGATTCAACACAACACATCATCCGTTACAACATTTCATAAGTAGCATTCGGATTACATCCATCATAGTTCAAATAAAATATTACAAACCAAGTTTAAATGTGCGGAAGCAACATAGTTTAGTACATAACTTCATAGTTTCAAATACATTGCCAGATCAGAGTCATGTCCCACAAAAGCATTATCAGGTATGAGAACTAGTAGAGACCGCGCCCAACGGCCTAGTCTTCATCCCCAGCTGGGAGAAGGCAGTACTTGCAGCAACCAAAGTAGAACTGGTCATCTACAACAGGTGGGAGATAAACCCTGAGTACGAGAAGGTACTCAGCTAGACTTACTCGCCAAAAACTAGAAATAAAAGACACCAAGGATCATGCAAGGCTTTTCAGGTGGGCTAGCTTGACACAGTTGCATAAAAGTGCTTATGATTATAGTAACCAATTTAAACTTAGCATCAAGCTTATCATTATTTACCTGTCCACTAGATTAGCACCTGTACTAGAGCACTCACTTATTAGGAGCAAACAATATTAACCATAGCAGGTAGAATAAGGCTGTCATCATCATATCATCATTTCTGAACCATTAAGTTATTAAGTGTATCTACATTGGAGATAAGCCCGTCAAGTTCTCACTAATCGGGAGAGACGGCGACTCGAATCGAATTACAACTCAGCTGAGGGGGTATTCCTAACTCTCACCCTGGCATACTTTGCAAGGGTAGCCGTGGGTCACCTTTTGGAACAACTCAGAACCAAATTCGCGGGTTCGATCAACACCAAAGACTCTCGTGGATTACCCTTCCGCCAGACGATCGGGACTTTTAAATCACCTGCCCTTGGACTCACGCCTCGGCTCCTTCCGAGGTGCACTTTATACTTATCGACTCTGGCCCGAGGTGAGCTACTCGGCTTCGTGGTCGGTCTCGCACCCGGCCAACTAAGAGAGAGGCATGCGTTCAACATGAACAGGAAAGGCTCCAAGATTCAGTCCTTAATCGACACCTGACGGAGAGTCACTTTAAACCGGCAAGCCTCCGTCCGGTCTTCATTTCAAATTAAGACCGGTTCTTTTCCACGATAGCAAATATAGCCAACCGTGCCACATGTATCTTCCTATATCTCGTAGGTGACAGAAATCACCCGACTTCTACCGGCGTTTAAGCGTGGCTAAGCACTACTCGAGCCTGAGCTACATAGGATTCGTGGTAACAATATCTGGACAAGGATTGGGTAACCAATGCAAAGAATTGTTTGCATCCAACACCTAAACTTAATGCAACAATATATATATGTAACAATAATATCATATTCTCGCATTTCGAAATTAGTAGGCTTAATATGCTCCGGGGCTTGCCTTTCACAAAGTTGCAAGGACGGTGGTCCGGGCACTCAACGGCGACCTCATCGGCACTTCTCCCAGGTCTGCTCCTCCTCGAATCTCTGGTGCCAAAATTCTTTGCTGCTCGCTCGATTCCTCGAATTCCGATAGGGTTACTCCTTCCGGTACACCTATTGCATGCCGATGTAAAAGATAAATATCATGGATGCATAAGGAATGACATGATGCTCATGATGAATGAATCACAGTGAGTGTTTACGAAAGCATCACTGGACACTCGTTTACCGAGTAATTAGCTCTATTCAAATCACTTTAAGCATTTATCTACTTAACTTAAAGAACAAGATCAACTTACCTAACTTGCATAACCTAAGATAAAGATGCTCATCTTCAGTTAAAGGCCTAACACCTAGGAACATTACCACAACTTAGAATAGTAAAGGTATACATAATTTAACATTTAAAGTTTCATATGCATACAAATAGTCCCTTAATCCAATCACAACCAGAGTTCTACAAATCCAAATGACTTGCAAGAGGGCATTCTGGAAAGCTTATGAAATTTTCTACAATTCATTTGTAAACATCAAAGCATGATTCTTAAGTTAACCAAATCAAATTCCAGTAAACCTAGAATCTGTCCCGCAATGACAGGGTTGCTAACTTAATTATTTAATGATGATGCAAAAGCCTAATTTGACCAAACCAAGTTTATCAACTTGTTACACATACCAGAGGAACACTAGAAAGTATAATGCCAACTTCTAAATAAATCATTTAATATCCTTTTCTAATTTATTTAGTTAATTAGGTGATTAAAGCAACATATAGTAAAACTATTCATAAAAATCTACAAAAAGTACAGTACCTATCTCATGCTTCACATAGACTACCATAAAAATTTCAAAGCCATTGGGCAAGTAGAATTTGCTGTATCCAAAATAACAGGTGGCATGTCTAATTTTAGCATAATTAGGAAACCTTATTAAAAAGTGTCAAGCAACAGATTTCCCATTTTTCCTAGCATCCTTATAGTATAAGAATAGCACTCACCAAATTTTACCTTTACTGGATCTATAGAAAAATTATGAAAATTCACACAAGATCTATCCATTAACAAAAGGAATTTCTATAACATAAAAACTACACATGCACTAGCTCTGAAATTTTAACCAGAGCTTCTAATAAGCAATAATAGACTACCCACAAAATTTCATAATTTTTGGACCACAGAAACTCAAGATAAAATTCAAACAAGTTTGCATGCATCTAAAAACACATTTCAAAGTCCTATTTAATTCATCAAAAATTTCTAAAACCTGTACCCATATAATATTTTTATTAAATACTAGACATTATAATGAACTCAACAAAATTGGAACCATAGCATTTGGATCTACCAACTAGGAAATACATATTTTTGAATCATGCACACAAATCTGTGAAAACAAAATAAACAGAACAAATAAGGAAACCATTTCACTGATGTTGGGCCGGCCCGAGGAAACGGCGGCCCACGAAGCGCACTGGCGCGGCCCAAGACGCGGCGCAGCCCACGCTGGGCTCCCGCCTGAACCTCGGCGGCTGACAAGGAGGACCCGCGCGTCAGCGAGAGAAGCAGGGGAGGCGGCCCCGGCGACGGTGGAACTCGCCGACGGCGAACCCTCCGGCGAATTGGACAGCACCGGCGTGCTCCCCAAGTCCCCACGCACCGATTGTCCTACACATCCGAAGCTCTAGCGGTCCTTAAGTGCTCCGGCCATGGCGCATGGCGACTCGGCCATGGCGCACGGCGGTGCTCGGCCGTGTCCCGGCGCGGGTGGACCGGCACTGGTGGTAGCCGTTACACTCAAGCATCTACGCGTGATGGAGACGACTAAACGTGAACTAAGAGAGGAGGAGGGGAACGGTGCCATGCTGGCCACGGTGAGGTCACCGGCGCGGGCACGACGGCCGTGGCACGGTGGTGCTTGGAGATGGCAAGGCTGCTTACTTAGGGTTCGTACGACTCAGAAAAGATGTAGACGAGATCCGAGGGAGGCTAGCGGAGCACAGAGCGAGATGGTGCTGGGCGAGGCACGATGGCGAGCAATGGCGGAGCGGTGGCTCCACTGCTGCTGCGCTTCAGCTGAGTGGAGTAGGCGAAGGAGGAGGGAACAAGAGTGAATGGAGAGGCAGGAGGATGCGGCTTCAAGTGGAGAACATCGGCAGCGGGTTCAGGCCAGCCACGGCGCGTGGCCTGGGTGGTCAGTCGGCCATCGACGCGCGGCGCCACGCGGCCGTCGAATTCTGAATCGGCAGAGCACTGTAGAGTCTGAATTTTTTGTTTCAGTAACCAATCAAACCGACTGACAGAGCATGTTTGACGATGATTAACTCATAATCTGTGGCGATCTAGACTATGCCATAGTTAACAAAGTTGCTCATCTATATGTGAACTACAACTCTTTCCATTGGAGCTCAAGCTGGTTTGGCTTGGTTAGGGAGATACAAGGTGACAAAGTTGGGTACATGAAACTGCAACACAGTTAAGGACTTAGAAAAATTTCTAAGTCTGAAATCAGCATGTACTTCTTACTTGTGGGCCATGTTTGAGCATGTTCTAGCCATTTTCATGAGTTGGTCATAAAACAACTTTTGTTCCTTGATAAGTTTGCTACAACTTTTGTAAAGAGTGCACAGCCATGCAAAGTCTCTAAGTTGGATTTTTTAAACAGTCAAACAATGACACTCCAAGGGTCAATTCAAGTCAAACTTGCACTTGAGGGCATTTTGGTCATTTTGATCTACATGAACAATGTCCCAACAAGTAACCTAAGTATAGTTAAGGTGTAATAGACCATGATCAACCACTTTACAAAATTGTTATACCACTTCTAATGATCACATGTGATAAAGAAAGTAAAACAAGCAATTCATTCATATGTTGCAATGCAATGTTTCACATGTTTCAAGACCTTGTTGTCATTTTATAATTGCCACATTACTACCATATTGCCATGTTTCCAAGTATGAGAGTTTCATGTTACATTCACATGTTGCACTACTACCACTCTAAGCAATCAAGCATGAAACACATACAATTTAAAATGTTGCATATGTATGTTTCAATGATAATGACATGATGACATAGATAATGCACATGTTTATGAAATGACATGCAATTTAGTGGAAGCCTAAACACCTAGGGTGTTACAAGGGCTATCATAGCTTTGGTTGCTTCTTCCTCTACTTCTCGAAAATTGTCTGCCTTCCTCTACCATTTCCTAGGCTATGATGGTGCTTGTTCCTCTACTTCTGGGAGACTGCGAGCCTTACTATGGCTCTTTCTAGGCTGTGGTGGTGCCTATTCCTCTGCTTCTTAGAGAATGGTTGCCTGCCTCTGGCTCTTTCTGCGATGTGGCAGTTCTGTCCGCTTTGATTTAACTCGCGCCATCTGCAATAATCAGAAAAAATTACACATGCATTTCATTAAACACCATAAATTCATGAACAAAAAAAGAGGAGATCATAGACGGCCTCACTATGTGAAGTCAAGAAGGTGATCTTGACTGGCTTGCTTGCTGGAGGAGTGGCACGCTGACAGACGGCGGCATGGTAGATCGCCACGGTGCAGTAGATCCCCACGGCGCTGAAGGATCTAGGCAAGAGGTTTCGGTGTGCGGGGCGGAGGGGGTGGGGGAACTTTTGGAGGGGGAGGGGAGAGGCAGCGTAGGGTGGGTGGCACCAGAGGGGGCGAACAGCGATGGAAACAACATGCAAAAGAGGAAAAGATGGGTACTGAGAGAATGCCTTTAGCGGCGGACTGTCCCACGTGCCGCGTAATTGCATCACCGACACAAAAACGCTGTCAAGAGTCGCCCTCCATTGAAACTTGGGGGTCCACCAAAACATGGGGGATTACTATTGGTGATCTGACGGTTAATGCACATTAGGCCTTGTTTGGATGCACATGTATTCATCTCAATCCACATGTGTTGAAGTGGAATTGAACTAAATTTCATTCCATTCCACTCCAACACATGTGGATTAAGCTGGATACACATGCATCCAAACAAGGCCTTAGTGCATTACTCTGTATATATCATGATCATTCATCATATAAAATTCAATCTTTGCTCACCAGACGCCAGACGGGGGGGGGCGATCAACCCCACGAAAATTTGATTTTGGGCGAAAATGAAATCCCCGCACCCAGCAGTGCCGCCAACATGAACCAAAAATTAGATCTCTCTCTTTTGCCCTCCTCACAAAAAATTGGTTTACCACGCCATCAATTTTAGACAAGGGTATTTGTGGTATTGTGATGGCCACATAAAAGCACAAGGAGTCGTCGTCTCCGCCTCTATCTCCATTCTCCAGCCGGACAAGCCGCACTGTCTCTCCTCCCGCTCCAAAGCCTAGCCCCCTCTGCCACCCCAGTCCAAACCCTAGCTAGGCTAATCAGCACAACAACAAGACTCCCTCTCCACTCTCCATCCACACCATCTCTCATACCTTTCTAAACCCTAACCGGAGCCAGAGCTAGATCCGGATCCAATCCCCTTCGTCGACAATTGGTCCGCAAATGCCGGAAGGACCGCCGTCAGCGGTGGTACATGCCAGATCTAGACCCCCTACATCGGCACCTATCATGTCCGAGCCCCAGCGTCATCATTGATGATCGCCACACCGGATCTTCTACCCCTTCGTCGATTCCGGCCGCACCACTTCTGTGACCAGGATGACAAGAGGGCGGTGCCGACGACACAGCATAGCCAGGAATAGGAAGAGGTACCTAAATTCCTTTTAGGTTTTGTTTGGATGCACGTGTATCCTTTTCAATCCACATGTGTTGGAGTGGATTGGAATGGAACTTAGTTTAATTCCACTCCAATGCACTTCAACATATGTGGATCAAGATGAATACATGCGCATCCAAACAAGGCCTTATGATGTGTGCTGTGTTCTAGTGGTTGGACCTAGGACATGTAGATATATAGTGATGGGGTTACATGTTTCTTAGTTGATTGTAGTTCACATGTGCTTTATTCGACTAATAGCTTCCGTATAAGCTATAGTTCACATGTGCTTTATTCAAGTAATGGCTTTCGTATAAGTTGTAGTTTAGGCACCAAATTTGCATGCTCCTGCTCTGCTTTGTTGACATTCGGTACAAGGTTAACTCAATAAATGCCTTTGTAATCTACATATTGACATCCGGAATATCTCCCTCAAGTAGGGGAGTGTGTTTAGAGCCAGTACCCCTCGTAATTGAGGTGCTTGTTCTATCTTGTCATGTTGGGATGGGAGGGGGGTTGGTTTAGGTAGCAGTCTAATTCAATTCTTTGCTGTGTGGATAGCAATGCAATTTTTACAAGCTTGCTGCTTAAGTTTGTTTCTCCAATTTCAGGCTATGGGTTGAACAAGCCATAGAGAAGTCCCTACTAGCAGGGCAAAAGGTAGCACCGATATGGGTCCTAGGGGATGGCAATCCAAGAGAGTGAAGCCAACTAGTCCAGTAGAGTTGTAGCATCATGTACTTCTAACTAGGTCTAAAAGTCAGCACGCACAAGGCGAACAAAGCCCTGTGAGGGACTGGTCACATGAAGATGACCTTAGCCATGCCGAAGAGGAGACTCCACCTCCCTACTAGCAGAATGACCAAATTTGCGAAGGTTGGTACTACCTTAGACATGTCTATAAATCAAGTCACACTATTTGATATCCAAGTTACTTTTCTAACAATATGTGTAGTACCATTGCAGAGAAGAACGAGGAAGTCGAGGCAAACAACTAAGGGGGTTGGGCTTCACAAAACCACCTAATCAATGGGAACAAGGATGCCCATCTCAGTTGTCAAGGGGAACAGAAGGCCACATGATCCATTGCAAGCTGACAAGTTTGCCTCAGAGGCAGGTGTTGTAGTTAGGTCTCAAGTACCAATTTTCCTGCACTAGAAACATTACAAACAACGGATCGAACATCTTAATGGATTTGTGGCCAAGCTATCTGTAAATATGTATATCCTCCGTTGACATTCAACTCTACCTTGAGCAACTTAGTAATGGATTTAATTTGTATTCACACTTCTATAGTTAAGGCTGGCCATTGATGACAATGATGAAGCAACAAAAGAAGCATGCACGAGTATATTCCAGTCTGTTGTATGGCAAACACGGTACAGGTTCAAACGATATTACTTCAATGGCGTCCCCGCTGATAAAATTAGAAAGACCTATCATGTGTCTTGCATGAATGATGCATAATGGTGTGCACTTGTCCACATGTGGTTAAGTTCCAAGAACAAGGGGTGTGTGTGTGAACTCATTTATTTCTTGTCTAGTCTTTATGTGGTCTACTTGTGCTGTAGTCTAACACAATTGTGGTTATAGGTAGTCTTAGAGCAGAATAAGTGAAACCGTGCAAAAGTCAAGTGCCACCAGGACTAGGTTACAGGATCTCGCTCCTATATTGCCCACCTGCAATCATATGTAAGTGATGGTTGTGTTACTCTTTTTATATCAAATACACAATGCCTTTTGTATCAACAGAAAGGCATGTGCAATTTTTCAGAAGGACAAAAATAGAAAGGACGTAGGACATGATCAAGAAGTGCTCATTGAAGAACATGATCGACCTCATGAAGATGTTGATGCAGTGGGAATCTTCAACAACTTCCATACTAGTAGCAACATAGGACTGAGCAATGCTGCAAGAGAAGCAGTGGTAAGTACCTTCATTTGCTTTCCTTGAAATCTGCTGAAGCCATTGGCATAAAAGAAGGAAAAGTAGGAGGAGCCTAAAGTGGCACCATCATTTTGAAGATGTAATATTACAACAGTTAATATGTTACCTATGCATTGTGCTTATGAATCTCTATCGGCAGTAGGTTGAGGAAGACATATGCATTACTTATAATAAAATAATCTCTTGGTTCTACAATTTATGTCCTCTTCCTAATGTTTACTTCTTAGTTTTTGTAGGAAGCTATGGAAACTATACGAGCAGAACCTATTGTTGATGTTGTTTCCAAGGTCCTCTCCCAGGCTAGTTGCAACACCTTTTCTTTAAAGAATGCTGGTATCAGGACAAGCTAGTCCAGACTTCAGGCACAGCTTGCTACTCATTAGGAAAGTTCAGCTGTCCTCGCCGAACAAATGGATCAACTGAAGAGGAAGGCCAAAAACACTGATAGGGAGTTTGAGGAGTTCAAAAAACAGCAACAAGAGGAGTACAATAAGCTCCATGAGCATATCATGCTCTTAAGCATTGGTAACTCTTTGTCTTGTTGATGTAGTGAACATGTGGTTTGTTTGTTGTTTTGATATTGTTGACGGTCGTTAACATGTTTTATAAACTATCAACATAACTTATATCAATGCATGAAAATGATCACCAAGATAGGTTTAGGGGTTTAAAATTATAAATTCCATGAGTTTTAGTGAATCTGTGTTTTCAACAGGGTTTATCCAGAAAACCAGCAAGGAGGACCTATTTGTCAAAGCAAATCATGTTTATCCGCAGTGAAACCGTTGTGGGAAGACTCTAGAAGATTCCATAAGGCAAACCACCAAAGTGGAGGGTAGGTGGCTCCCATGTGGGGGGCAGTTGGCCCTACCTGCATGCCGCCAGGCCCCCTAGGCCCACCTCTTAGCCCCTCCTTCGAATGTCGGTTCTCCACCGACTCCTATATTGCATCTATTCTGTTCTTTCAAGTCAGTTTGATCCAAGGGTCTAGAATTGATGCTCCTACCTCTATATACCAGCCCCTGCTCCCCTCCCTAGAGCCATCCTAAAACCCTAATTCATATTCTCCTCGTCAAAATCAGAGCCAGCTATCAAGAGAAGATTAGTCCTCTTTAGGAACTAGTATTGTAAATAATAGTGAGATAGAGAGTGAGAGAAGAGTTTGGAGGAGGTGTTGGCATGTCGATGCTCTCTCTATGGCTTGTACCTTGGTGAATCCAAGTTCTATCTGAGCTTGCCTCTAAGATTTCTATGGTAATCAACTTCTGATCCAAGTAAGCATCTTGTTTATATTGTTTATCAGGTTTGCGACACTTTTGAGTGCTTCATTCTCTTCCTATGGGGAGTAAAGTATTAATCATAAGTGTAAGCGTGGAGCTTAGACTTAGGTTAATCGTAGATGCATCCTGCATTCTGGATCGGTGGTAGCTCGCGAGGGTGGCTCTTATAGCCTCATTGAATCCTCTGTAGTCCACCTCCATTTGTAAGGGCACGTAGGACGCGGTTGCGAAGGAAAGCATCCTCTACTGGTGTCTTTCCCTAGTAATGTCCCTAGTTGAATAGTAGAAGACATAGCTTACCCAAATCAGAATTAGAGAACATTAGTTTTCCTCTCTACGTTCCTATTTATCCTAACTTGTTGCTACCCTTAGTTAAGTTAGACCATAGTTAGTCTCACACGTTTTCCTATGGATACGATACTTGGAATACTTCTGAGTGAAAGCTACAGTGGTACCGTGCGCTTGCGGATTTATCTGTGTGTGTTAAAATATACCAACAAGTTTTCTAGGTGGCAACCACCTTAGGGAAAGAATACTTACTTGGATAAGAATACTTACCTGGATACACGGAGGTGCTTTTCCCCCAAGCTAGCTCTTTTGGGGAGGGTTCATTGTTGTAAGTCCTTCGAACTGGACTTCTCCTTGTGAAGTTCATTAATACCTCGGTTTGTTCTGAAGACAAAGATTCTTGTGATGATGCTTCTAATGGTGATGTCACCTTCTGCCAAACCTATTTTGGTTTTGAGTTTTGATTTTGGTTTGATAGGTTCAGGACCTTCACTTATAGAAATTGGGGAATCGATTTTCACACACTTTGCTTGAAGTGTGTCCTGCTATAAAACAAGGTAGAGATCAAGTGCATGGGCTCTGTTGGTGGGAAAACACCAATAGAACCAAAACTTTACTTATTCTTCTCTAACCTTAGGCACATTGAACAAGATGAAGTTGATGTTATGTGCTTTGTTCAATTATAACATAAGTGGTAAGATCAGAAGGTTGAGCATGAATGTAGCATTTAAGCTCATTTGGTAGAAAAGATTGAGTTGCTTAACCCATGAAGAATTGTCTATCTGTGCATAATGTATCAATCTTTACATAATTATGACTATAAGCTTCCAGAGATAGAATGTGCATTTTTTAGTTTATTTGGTTAAGACTACGGTCACAAGAGAGTGGTGCTAGGAACAAGCTTGAAGAACTAAACATGTTGAGTAAATCAGGTTGGATCAAGTAGAACTGTAACTCAAACATGTTTGTTTGTTATTTGTGTGCCTACCAAAATCAAGGAAAAACTTCTTAAATGATGACCATTTACCTTAGGAGGTTACCTTTGTCATTGAAGCATGATGTCACCATATGACAAAGGGTAGATGACTCTTGATGGTCCTTCCCTTTTGCTTGAAGTTTTCCTTTTTTCGGCTAGCCTTGCATCTTGAGCTGTTCATGAGCTTCTTGTCTTCTAGATTGCACCCTTTCTTTCTCATCCTTTTGTCATGCTATCTTTCTGCTCGTCAAATTTTTAACACTTTGTTAGACCTTTTTCCTCACTCATTGTTTTTTGCCTGCAAAGGATTAGTGGACAACACATACCTGAAGGAATATACAATTTTGAAACACGCGTTGTTTGTCTAGGATTTTGTAATTTTCCTCTATGCTAATGAAAAGATGGTGTTAGAATTATTTTAGCATAGTTTTTGTTTATCATGTTCTATACAGGCATGGCTCAAGGCAAAGGTAACTTGCAGCTAATGACCATGAATGAGTTGTGTCTTCTTTGCACAACGTTATTGGAGTTCATCATGTGCCATGCTTCATCTCTAATTTAAATTCATCTCGTGAATTACCAATATTGAATGAAGAGTTTCCTGCATGGGGTTCGTCCAACAAAATGATTAGTATCAACTATAGCATATTCTTGGTTCAAAAATCAAACTAGACACCTTGTCTAATTTAATCTAGGAAAGCATTTTAACCTAAGCACCATGCTTAATTTAAAAAGCCTTTGAAAGTAAGATAAACACTCCTAAACTAAGCACCATGCTTAATTTATGAGATGTATGAACAAACTCCAAACCTTGAGCATACTATAGTAAACAAAGGTAGCATGAAAGCATTATAGAGATTTATTCAATTGGAGATGAGAAAGCATGATTATTATTGAGCATGATTTAAAGGTAGAGACAACCAAGATGAATTAGCAACAAGGCATAAGATTTTTTAGAGAAGCCCATCCCATAGGCTTGAATTTTGCAAGGCAAAGTCAAGTTTGGATGGATGTGATTCAATGTTGTATGATGATTGGTTGGACATACCTTGAGTCATCATCATTTAGTCTTTTTACTTCAAACCTGAAATGGTTAGTGATGGAAATACCCAAAGGAATATGTTCAGAATTATATTTCTATGCTCACTTTACAAGGGCATTACAGAAAAAAGTAAAAGCTCATGTTATCTCCCAAAAGTGCTTGTTTTAGGATAGAAGCTCGTACTTGGGAAACCTTCGAATTGTGTTTCTAATTGGTGAAGTGGTTTCCCCTCCAACACCAATCTTAGGTTGCCTATCTCAAGATTCATGCCGACGAGATTTGCAATATTTATGATAAACATATACATCTACAACCACCCTTTCAGCAATTTTATGAACAGGAATTAAGAGGGGGTTGAAGATCTCGTGTGTGGCAATGTTGGAGAGACCAATTGATTTAGGAGATTTCTCATGTTAGCATGGATTTGAAGAGGTGTTCATGAAATAACTCCCATGCTCATCGATGTCATCTTCCTTTTTAAGCTCCAAGGATGTTTCTTCATAAATGTGCAATATTTTCCTTGGATTGGAGACTCTTGGGGTGATCCTCTCTAAGGCCTCCTCCAAACTTGGATAGTCATGTTTATTAAAGAGGTTGATTTAAGCTCACCATTTGGATCTAAGCCAAGTTTGGATTCTACCCATAAGGCTTCGTCCTTGTCCATCCAATCTTTAGCAACGGCATATGAATTCTTAATATATTCTAGCCAATTCTTAATACATTCCAACCATTGTCGTTGCTCTTCTTGGTCATCCTTATGGTCTTCATGATTCCTATACTTCGGTTGTCTTAATGGATTTCTATGGTCATCATGAGACTTAGGAGAAAGAGAATAAGAGGGATCATCGGGGTCAAGGATGGGTTGAGAGATGGGTTCAAATAAGACATCTAATGTGGGTATAGAAGGGGAGAAGATAGGATTGGCTTCTAAATGGCTTGGCTCTCTATCTATGGCATCACTAGACATGCCATCCTTGAATTCTTCCCAATGTCCCACATGGGAATAAGGACGTTTTCTAAGAGATCCCTTCTTGAGAGGATTTGAATTATATTCGCTTGAAGGTCTCTAATGAGAATTTAATGCTCTCCTAAAATCAGCACCAAAGAGGTCATCATTAATCTCAACAGGGATTTCCAAAGGTGGAATTCCTTCTTCTTTTGGGGGATTTTGGGATATTGGTGGTTCGGGATTGATAGCTACATCTTGGTATCATAGTGGTTGTGATTTGGCTATCAAAACTTCTTCTTCTTGTTTCGGAGAGGATTCCTTCTCTTCTTTGAGGAGTTCATAATGAATGCTAGTGCAGAGAGTCTTTCCACTAATTCTATCAAGCATAGCCCTTGCTTCACTAGTAGACAAATCAAGGAAAGCTCCTCTAGAGGCTGCATCAAGGGATTCCATGGAATCCTTGCTAAGAACCATGTAAAAATGTTGAAGAAGTATAGAGTCTTGAATGGCAAGGTTCGGGCCAGTGATGATGAGTTCATTAAAATGATCCCATGATGTACTAAGAGATTCTTCTTCTAGCTATCTAAAATTTAGAACCTCTTTTCGAAGGCTGACTACCTTAGAGATGGGAAAGAAATGTAAACAAAATTTAGAGCATAATATTTCTCAATCTCCTTGCATACTTCCTATGGCTAGATTGTACCATTGTTTAGCTCTTCCCGTCAAAGAGAATGAGAATAACTTCTATCTTAAGGTTTTATCAGGCATGCCAGCGTTATGCAGGCATGCACAGGTCTATTCAAACTACCATAGGTGTGAGTATGGGTTTTCATCTCCTTCTCCCGAAAAGGATTTATCCTGAATCAGTTTTATTAAATACAGTCATAGCTCATAACCAGGTGTTATGATAGGGTCTGAGGATTCTGGTGGCTTTAGGCTTGCGCTCGTGGGTTTAGCATATTGATAGATAGGAGTGGAATCCATGCTAAACGAAAAAGTAAAACAAAAGAAAGAATAAAAGATAAAAAGTTAAGCTAGGTTTGTAGGTAATTCAGTAACCATTTCTCCGGCAACGGCGTCAGAAAGCTTGTTGGTATATTTTAACGCACATAGATAAATCCGCAAGCACACGGATACCATTGTAGCTTTCACTCGGAGGTATTTCAAGTATCGTATCCACAGGGAAACATGTGAGATGAACTACAGTCTAACTTAACTAGGGGTAGCAACAAGGTTAGGATAAATAGGAGCGTAGAGAGGATAACTAAGGTTCTCTAGTTTTGACTTGGGTAAGCTTATGTCTTCTATTATTCAACTGGGGACATTACTAGGGAAATACAACAGCAGAGGATGCTTTCCTTCGCAACCGCATCCTACGTGCGCCTACAGATGGAAGGTGGACTACAAAGGATCAACGAAGCTATATAGTATAGGCTATATAGAACTTATGTCACACATGCGATCTACCACCTTTTAGAATGCAGGGGGCCTCCATGATTAACCCAAGTCTAAGCACCACGCTTACACTTACAATTAATACTTTAACCTAGAGCATCTATAGATTAAAGCACTCAAAAGAGAGTCGTGATCCTGATGAACAATATAAATAATTACTTACTTGAATCAGAAGTTGATTACCAGAGAAATCTTGAAAGCAAGCTCAAGTAGAACTTGGATCCGCCAAGGTACAAGCCATAGAGAGAGCACCAACAGGCCGGCACCTCCTCCAAACTCTTCCCTCACTCTCTATCTCACTATTCTATTTATAAGACTAGATCCTATGGAGGACTAATCTTCTCTTGATTGCTGGCTCTAAGCCTAAAGATATGAATTAGGGTTTCAGGGATCTGCTGAGGGAGGGGGTATAGGGTTGTTTATATAGGCCGGGGCATCCATCGTGAGCCCTTGGATCAAACCGACTTAAATAATAGAGTAGATGCAACTTAGGAGGCGGTGGAGTACCCACATAACGAGGCGGAGGCTGACGGGTGGCACCAGGGGCCGGGCGGCCTGTAGGTGGGGCCAGTCGGTCCAACCTAGCAGCCCCTCGGCTCCCGCTTCAGTGTGGTGTCCTCTAGAGTCCTCTAGAACCTTCTGGTGCTGATTTCACGGTGGATAAGCACGATTAATTCTGACATGTAGGTCTACTTTGATGGTTTTCTAGATAAATCATACAGAAAATACAGATTCACCAAAACTCATAGAATTTGTTAGGTTAAACCACTAGACCATTGTTGGTGATCACAATTGTGCCCTTATACATGTTTTATTGACAGTTTATAATGGTTGTTAACTACCATCAATAGAGGTGTTTTCTTAGGCTCACAAGGATGTCAAGTATGACAAAGTGATAAGAGAGTGAGCCCCAAGTCGGTACCTTCTTATTGATAGAGCCCCAAGACTCAAAAAGACCTTGGAAGCTCTTGGACTGACCAGACGCACTAACCGAATGCACCCCAGTGTTTGATCGCCCTCGGCCGTCCACATGTCACGCCTTTGAAACTGAGCCGCCCGATCTCAACAGTCAAAAGGTTTCGCTCACGTAGTTAAAGTTAGACCAAACGCACTGCTCAAAGAGACCAGACTCAGGGGCAACGTAGAGTCGGGTCGAGTCCAGTAAGGGTCTAGAGACGAAATTTATTCATTGGACGCATCCGATCAACGTCGACCTAATTCGCCTCAGTGTTTGGTCCTCACTCTGCTCTACTATGCGCGCCTAAGATGCTGATGCTAGCGTACATTAGTGTGGACCTGATGCAGCCCCTGCGTGTCCAGTCACGCGCTGCCACCAGCGTCCGCTCGCCACCACGTGTTGTTTCTCCTCTATGCCAACTGACCGAACTTAGCGCCCGAGTCTGATCCCAGCGTCCGGTCAGTGCCACCACTGACTGAGACCTAGGGTAAGGCAGCGGACGTGGAGGTCCACCCTGAAGCCTGCATCTGGTCCTACCCCAACTCCTCCTTTTCTTTTTCTAACTCCTCAACCGCTTCACCCTTGCTTCCAACTTGCTAACCACAAAGTGTAGAACTTGTGTGCACGTGTGTTAGCATTTTCCAAAGCATTTCTCAAGGGTCAAAGTTAGCACACTAGGTTCCTAAATGGATATGTAAGAATCATGTCATCTAGTGGCACTCGATAACCGCTTAGCCAAAAGATTTCCCCTCTTTATAGTATGGATATCGATCCTAAATGTGATCACATTCTCTATAGTGTCTTGATCACCAAAACAAAAAACTATCTTATACCTTTTCCTTGATCTCCTTGGTTTTTGTTTTTCTCTTTCTTTTTTTCCAAATTCAAGCTTGATCACCATCATCACATGTCCATCTTCATCTCCATGGACCTCATCTAGCTCCACCACTTGGCATAGGACCATCCTTTCATGTCTACACACTTAGTATAAGAATTAGTCATAGGGTTTCATCAATTATCCAAAACCAAACTAGGGCTTTCACCGCCTCCAAAAATAGCTCCATTTTTGGAGGCAAACCTCTTAAAAGGCCTGCCTGGGAAAATATATAGGAGGCCGAGCAAAGGCCTACCAATCAGGCTTATATATATAGGAGTTAGGGTTTCACCTCACCTCTCCAACTCTCTCTCACTTCTCCCTCCCTCAGTCGTTTCTCCCTCCCTCAGCTATCTCTCCCTGCATCACTTCTCCCTCTCCCTTGCACGCTCCAGCACAGCAGTCCGCCCCCCTCCTCCTCCGGCATAGCGTGGGGAGCACCCTCTCTCCTCCCTCCGACGCGGCACCCTCTCTCCTCCCTCCAGCGAGGGCGCGGCACAGGGACACCAGAACCAGCAATGGCACAGCGCGGGGAGCCCCCTCTCTCCTCCCTCTGGCGTGGCACACCCTCTCTCTTTCCTCTAGTGGTGGCGCGGTGCGGGGACACCGGATCCAGTGGCGGCGGCGCGCGTGGTGGCCGGATCCCAACATCGACGGGGGCAGTAGGGCCGCACAGAGCAGGCGGTCTCGCCGGTGGGCTCCAAAACGGCCTTGCCGATGGGATTTTGCTTTTTAATTTTTTAAAATGAGGCGTAGCTAGACATCAGTTGGCACCACGGGATGCGCCCAAACAAGCACCCTACCGAGTCAACAACGTATTGGTGATGGAATCCATCTAGATCCCTTCATGTTGATCCACATGCAAGGATCCACTATCTAGTACCACCAGTATTAGGATATTTTTTTATTTTTAATCCTTTTTTATTCAATATTTTAATAATAATCACTCCTAAAAAAATACGGATATGACCCTTTTGGTCGCCGCTGGCATGACCAAATAACGTTGTCGCGCCACATGCATTGGCACGGCAACATCCGCCACGTTAGACGACGTTTTCGACGTAGAAAACGCTATCACGCCACTCCCGCTGGCGTGACAGTATTGTTCTGTCGCGCAACCGGGAGTGGCGTGACAAGACCGAACATTTGAAAAATCTTAACTCTTTGAATGGCGTCGGCTGAATATAAAATTTATATAAAAACGTAGCTTTCGATGGGATCTACAACTTTATAGTTTTGAGTTTTTCATTTGAGGACGTTAAGATGCTCAAAAAAAATAATATAAAATTTCAGGAGCATAATAACCACGTACTGGTGCTTGTCACATTAGACAAATAATATCTTTTTTGTACTGTGTCAAATGGAAATGTTTTTTACATCAAAGTTGTAGTTCTCAATGAGATATACAATTTTATAATTTTGAGTTTTCATAAAAATTTCAGTAGCATAATAATCGCGTAACAGCGCTTGTCGCATTAGAAAAATAATATCGTTTTTGTATAGTGTCAAATGAAGGTACTTTTTATATCAAAGTTAGAGCTCTCAATAAGATCTACAACTTTCATTTAAAAAGTAAGGGGCAGAAAAATTGGTAGAAAAATAAAGGGGGGCCAAACTTGGCAGAAAATTAAGGTTTAGCCCACATGGTGAGATATGTATACCCCATGAAACAATTAAAACATGCAAATTGATGTAATATAAATTCAGTGCTGAACTCTAACTATGTTTTCTGGACATAAGAAAATTACTACTGACAGCACACCACAAAGGTACACATACCTTACTACTTCTTTGCTGCCGATTTTCATTTTTTGGATTACTGAAATGATTTATAGAGACGATGAGTCGCATTACTTAGTGCTCCTTAAAATACCCTCACTTCTACCAATCAAATCAAATATGACCATTTGTAAAAGTCATTCGTTCCTGTAGTAGCTAGTGTCTTTTCTTAACCGTGGATAACTTTTGCAGTTCCAGTTGAGTGGCATGACCTAAGCGATTACGCCAGCTGCCTTTTTCATGATCAACATACACGCAGTACAGGAGGCAGTGCTACGGCCTTTTGCACAAACGGTTTCTGACCAATTTCGTCCCGTACAGTACACGTAGCACATCTGACACACTCCGTGACGCCAGCTAGCTGCAGGGTTCTACTGCAAGTACAAATAGCCGTGCACGGGAACGCGACAACAACCGCACTACTCCTACCACAGCAACAGCCTCGGCAGAGTCCAGTCCAGCAATTAAATCAGCAATGGCCGCAGCAGCTGATCCGGCGTGTGTTCTGCCGCCGCGGCCGCGCACGATGAAGCTGGGCTCGCAGGGGCTGGAGGTCTCGGCGCAGGGCCTGGGCTGCATGGGCATGTCCATGGCGTATGGCGAGCGCAAGCCCGAGGCCGACATGGTGACGCTCCTCCGCCATGCCATCGCGGCCGGGGTCACTTTCCTCGACACCTCCGACGTCTACGGCCCGCACACCAACGAGGTTCTCATCGGCAAGGCGCTGCACCTGCATGGCGCGCGGGAGAAGGTGCAGGTGGCCACCAAGTTCGGCATCACGCCCGACGTGAGGGCGGTCCGCGGCGACCCGGCATACGTGCGGGCGGCGTGCGAGGGCAGCCTCCGGCGGCTCGGCGTCGACTGCATCGACCTCTACTATCAGCATCGCATCGACACCAAGGTGCCCGTCGAGGTCACGGTGAGTTAGTCTGTTGCGTAGGAGCACGTACTTGCATTGCATTATTCTTGCGTTGACAAGTTGCACTAATACGTGTTTTTTTGAAATTCAGCTAATAGTTGCATTCTCTGAACTTTGAATTTGATATGTATGTATGCATAGATGGGTGAGCTCAAGAAGTTGGTAGAAGAAGGCAAGATCAAATACATCGGGCTATCGGAAGCGTCGGCATCAACGATCAGAAGAGCGCACGCAGTTCATCCGATCACCGCCGTCCAGCTGGAGTGGTCTCTCTGGACAAGAGATGCTGAACAAGATATAATCCCAACCTGCAGGTACATATATATCCCCACGCTGTTTGCTGTGGTACCTAGGAATGGAAAACCCGGTTTGTTGGGGATGGATCAGAAGCCAAATAGTACATACATAATGCTGCTCTGTCTCTTCTGTCAATTTTCAGAGAACTTGGAATTGGGATCGTGGCATACAGTCCATTAGGCAGAGGGTTCTTCTCCAGCGGTGCCAAACTTGTTACTGAGCTGCCGGATGACGATTTCCGCAAGGTGCGGTGACTCATCCTATCCTATTATTACATTCCTATCAATGATCCACCAAACTCCAAGAGACTACATATTGTGCTTCATCCTGTACTGAATGTAATGCCACCATTCGATATGATCATCTTTCAGAATCTACCAAGATTCCAGCCAGAGAACATGGAGAAGAACGCGCTGATATTCGAGCGCGTGAGCCAGATGGCTGCAAGGAAAGGCTGCACATCATCGCAGCTCGCGTTGGCCTGGGTTCACCATCAGGGAAGCGATGTCTGCCCCATACCTGGAACCACAAAGATAGACAACTTCAACCAGAACCTGGGAGCGCTGTCGGTGAAGCTCACGCCGGATGAGATGGCGGAGCTCGAGTCCTATGCTGCCATGGATGGCGTCCACGGTGACCGCTACCACAGCACCTTCCTCAACACCTGGAGAGACTCAGAGACGCCTCCACTGTCGTCTTGGAAAGGCAACTAGATATGTAACGTACGTACTATTATCTGTGTGTGCATTGTTGAGGTTATCTGTATTTCTGTTTTCAGATCGATTACTATCTAGCGCTAGTAGAGGTTGCAACATATATAGTAATAAGCTAGCTCATATGTCATATAAATGTTGTAATAAGAGTACCGAGCGCTTGCTCCCTTGGTATACGGTAGACCACATTGTCAAAGCTACTGATATTATTTCGATAAATCTTTGCTTTTTTTCTGTTTTTAACATGGGCATTTTAACCCTTTAAGATAGAATGGGAGTGTAGTACTGTTGACTACCAACGTGACGTCATAAGAGGGGTTTAACTAGCTAGACTCATCAAAACTGCATATGTAAGGTTTTTCACGTGTTTATATTCTTTGACGCAGAAACACTACCAGAGAATGCATTTACCAGACTGGACAAACATGGTTCCAGAGACTAAAATAAATGTCTACAACAAATTAGCAAACTAGTATAATTATGCTGCTAAGTTAATGGGTGATATTCAAATATAGTCATTATAATAGGAGAAATTAAATATCTTTTTTTTCGTGACCGCGCTCAACTGAGCCCGTTTTTCATTAAGAGGGTAGCAAAACGATTACAGAACACAATCCACGGCTTGCAACACAAAGGTCAAACTGAAGAGAAATGAAAAGCGGTAAGAATCAGAAGGACGCTATTACACTAAACCATTTTGCGACCAGGAAGCAACCAAGGGGGCAATTCTCCTGGACCCTGCCGCTACCCAAGCATTGCATTCATCATAGATCTTTGGTAGAAGCCAAGCTGGCATGGTAGCAAACCTATCAAACACCCGGCTGTTGCGCTCCTTCCAGATGAGCCAGGAGACCAGCAAGAACAACGCATAGAAGCCTCTACGGTGATCCTTCGGCAGCAGCTTCCTCTCAACAAGCCGCTGATCAACGGCCGTAGGCTGGTCGTGTACAGGCTGCACAAGAGAAATGGCAGCACGCAATCTGGCCCAAACCTACCGCGTGTAGACGCAATGTACCAGCAGATGATCCATTGTTTCCTGGGCTTGGTGGCAAAGTGCGCAAAGGTCACAGTCCTGCAACCCCCTCTTCTTCCTGCGACTTGCCGTCCAACACCTGTTGTGAATTGCCAGCAAGAAAAAGAATTTGATCTTTGGCGGGGCAGAGGCCTTCCACAGCTGCTTTGCCCCCCGAAGCCTGACCAAGCCTATAAACATCGCCTTGTAAGCCGATGATGCTGAGTAAACCTCCATCTGCGCTGAAACGCCAACAGAATCGATCCTGTACAGCCAGCTGCAGCTGGAATCCTTGCAACAGTTCGTAGACGTGCAAGTAGCACAAGATCACCTGGACCGTCGGCGCCCCTCTTATGTCTGTGACCCAAGCTCTGTTGGGCAGCGCCGAGCTGACCGTTCGGCGCCTCAGCCTAGTCGGTACCGCCGCCAAGAGGGAAGGTGCAATATGCACTACCAGACTCAGTGGCTTTGCCGAGTGCCAGGGGCACTCGGCAAAGCCCAATTTGCACTCGGCAAAGGCTTTGCCGAGTGCTGCACTCGGCAAAGACCACTCGGCAAAAAATGCGTCGGCAAAGGCGTCTTTGCCGAGTGTCTTTTGTCGGGCACTCGGCAAAGCCTTTGCCTTGTGCCCGACACTCGGCAAAGTTGGAACCGAAAAAAAACCCGAAAAAATGGGAATTTTTACCCAAAAAAATAATTTTTTTAATCGGTGGAGGGCCCAACCGGCCAGCACCCACCCATCTTCGGCATTTTTCCCATAAAATTCGCGTATACGCGGCCGGCGGGATTCGAACCCGCGATCTCCCCCTACGCACCAACCTCCTCTACCACTACACCACACTTTCACTTGTGTATGGATTTCGTTTTAGTTCCCAATATATTATACTAAACCGAGTGTAAATTGCTTGTTTGAGGCCCTAAACGAATTCAAATAAAAAACTTGTAAAATATAAAGTTTCATAACTTTTCGAGATCTACACTTTTAGTTTAGGAAGTTTTTCCATCCGAGGTCGTTTACAAAATTTGAATTTTAAAATTTTGAAATTCAAATGCAGTTTTGCATGACAAGATGATTTCAAATCAAAAAGTTGCCAACTACAATGTTTCATAACTTTTCGACATCTACAAAGTTTATTTTGGTTGTTTTTCCATCCGAGGTCGTTTGAAAAGTTCGAATTTTAAAATTTTGAAATTCAAACACAGTTTTGCATGACAAGATGATTTCAAATCAAAAAGTTGTCAATTACAAAGTTTCATAACTTTTTGAGATCTACAAAGTTTATATTGGTTGTTTGGTCATCTATTCATCCGACATGGTCGTTCTAACATTATTCACAAATCTTATATATCTCTCTTGTAGTTTCATAAACTACGAGAGATATATGTTAGATTTGTGAACAAATTTATTTTTACTTTGTCATATGAAGAAAAGACCAAAACAAACATTGTACATCTTGATGAGTTATACAACTTTGTAGTTGAAAACTTTTTCATTTGAATTAATTTACTGCCTCAAAATGTGCTTTGAAATTTTCTTTGCCGAGTGTCAAAAAAACACTCGGCAAAGAGCTTCTTTGCCGAGTGTCAAAAAAAACACTCGGCAAAGAACTTCTTTGCCGAATGTCAAAAAAACGCTCGGCAAAGGCGTCTTTGCCGAGTGCCCGTAAAACAACACTCAGCAAACCACTTGGCACTCGGCAAAGAACCGGTCTCCGGTAGTGATGTCCAATAAAGTGACCATTGATCCACCGATCTGTCCAAAAGAGCGTATTGGAACCTTTGCCCACCACGACGTGAACTGCGACCTGGAAGAATGCCCGGATAGCCCGTTCTGGCTGTGATGGCAACGCATGCCAAGATCTAGCCGGGTCCGAGCGCCGAAGCCAATCCCATCTCAAACGAAGAGCGATCCTGAGACAACGTAGGTCCACAATTCCAATCCCTCCCAGAACCTTGGGGATGCAAACCAGGCGCCACGCCACTTTGCATTTTCCTCCAGCAATCGTCTGTGCACTAGCCTAGAGGAACGCCCGACGTCTTCGATCGATATAGTCAATCGTCCAAGGCGATAGGCAGACTACGATGGAGATGTAGACAGGGATCGCTGAGAGAGTAGCCGAGACCAAAGTAGCATGACCGGCTAAATTTAGGAGATTCCCCTTCCAAGTTGAATTCGGTTTGAAACTGCATCAATGATAGGTTGTTCATCGGAACGGAGAAGCCTTTTTACAGTCAGGGGAATGCCAAGGTAGCGACAGGGGAAGGCCTCCACGGCTGTGGGGTATAACCCCCGATACCACAGGGATGTACATGGGCCGAGCCACCAGGTGAGGTCTAGCCCGTAAGACTACGCCGCGCGGAGCACGACACAGGTTAGCGTGCCTCGCAAGACTGCGTGAAGATCCTTGGCGATTAAGGATGATCTGTTCGGATATGCTAGATTCCGCAATCTCTGTAATTCCTATCTTGTAAATCGATCAGGATAGAAATAACCGACCTGTAACCCTACCCCCGGGTTATATAAGGCGGGTAAGGACCCCCTCGTTTTCAACCAATCTCTCATAATACAATGATCAATGATGATCTGATCATATCCATCGATTGGATCACAGACCGCTTAGCGGAATGTCAGCTCCTCGTAGATTCAGTCTTAGACCAATCTGGAGAGAGCAGTGAACTTCCTCCACTCTAAGATCAATAAGCCGCTGCAACCAAGCGACCTGCTCGGCCACAGCGTTCGAGGCGGCCTGATTCTGATCTGGTGATCACGGCCACTCCAGCGTCTCCTCGGCGTCCGACGATCTGCCTTCCGCTGCCGGCCAGCCTTTCCCTTCTCCTCCCTGATCTCCTTCCTCTCCCCCTCTCCCTTCCCCTCTTGGTGATATGTGAGTTCGTGTTCCTATCAGTATCGTCCCTCCTTCGTCGCTCGTCGTCCTTGCTAACGGTGTGTCATCTTCTCTACGGGGGTCGTCGTCTTCTCCGGCACCGGGCTCCGGTTGCGCAGGTAAACCCTAACCCTAGCATCTTCTTTCTTGATCTGATTCTGTCATCTGATGTGTTTCTTGATCTGTAGGTCGGTAGCCGATGCTTCCTCTTCTAGCAGAGGCGTAGAGCGAGCTCGGCGGCCACCCACACCATAGTGGAACGGGGCCGGAGCGGTCACTGCCATGGCGGATGACGATGCCGTCCTATCGGGCATGGCCCCCGAGGGCGAGGACGACGACGACCTCCGAGAGGACGCAATTGCCTTGTTCGGTGTCGATCTCGGAGCCAGCCAGGCTCCGATCGATCTGGACGACGGCTGGGACTGACTCCAACACCAACAGCTCTGCTCCATTTGTTTCTGGTAATGCAACCAGAGTTGGTAAGCGCAAATCTCCTGTCTGGGTTGACTTTGATGAGATCTATGAGGATGTGAACGACAGTAGAATTTGCACTAAAGGTGTTTGCAAAATGTGTAAGGCTACTTTGTCTGCTAGATCTGTTTCTAGAACTGGGCACTTGAAGAGGCACCAGAAATCATATATGGAAAAAACTAATCGATGTGCTGCTGTTCAGTCTAGGCTTGCGCTTAATCCTGATGGTTTGCGCAACTGGGACTATAAACCTGATGTAGCTAGACAGGAGCTGTGTCGCTTGATTGCTAGGCTTTATCTTCCCTTAGGTATTGGTGACACTGATGCATGGGAGGAGTACATTCAACGTGCTCATAACCCTATTTTTACTAGGGTCTCCCGGCAGGCCACCACTAGAGACCTAAGTAAGTTATTCACTGAACGTCGTAATATGCTTAAGAATCATATTTTGCGTGGTGCTTCATCTGTTGGTTTGACATCTGACATTTGGTCTGGTAATGCTAAGGAGGACTACATCAGTGTAGTTGCTCATTTTGTGAGTGCTGACTAGGAGCTACAGAAAAAGGTAATTGGGTTGAGATTGATTGAGGTGAAGCATATTGGTCAGAACATTGCTGAAAAAATTGGTTCTGTGATTGAGGAATTTGGTTTGATTGACAAGATCTTTTCTGTTACTCTAGATAATGCTTCTTCTAATGCAAAAGCAATGGAAACTTTGACACCTTTGTTTGCAGGAAACTTGGGTTCTGATCCAGCCCCTACACCTTCTGATCCTAATAAAAGAACTTATCACCTTGTTCATCAACGTTGTGCTTGTCATATCATAAATTTGATTGTTAAATCTGGTTTAAAGAGGTTCAAACCTTACACAGAAGATTTTAGAACTGCTATTAACTTCTTGAATTCTTCTAATCATAGAATTGCCATGTTTAAGAACTACTGCAATGCTCAAGGTTTAAGACCTAGGAAGTTTGGTTTGGATATGGATGTTAGATGGAATGCTACATACTTTATGCTTAAACACTTGCTGCCATATAAGGAAGTTTTTTCTGTGTTCATTAATGCTAATTTTGGGGCCAAATTGTTAACTCCAAGGCATTGGCATATAGCTGCAAAGGTATTGGAATTCCTGGAAGTATTTTATGAATCAACTGTTGTTCTTTCTGGTGTGTACTATCCAACTAGCCCTCTTGTTTTGCATCATCTGCTGGAGATTTCTGCTCATTTGCATGAAAGTGAAAAGGATCAAAATCTGATAGCTGTTGTGTATCCGATGAAACTAAAATTTCTTAAATACTAGGAAAATATACCTCTGCTGTATTCATTTGCTTTCATTCTTGATCCAAGAGCTAAGATGAGAGGTCTGTTTAATGTCCTGGTAATTCTAAAAGAAAACCTTGGTGTTGATTACAGTTCATATTATGCTTCTGTTAAAACTGAACTTTATAAGTTGTTTGCCAAGTATGACAGCAAGTTTGGTGCAGCTAAGAATAGAAGGGCTGCACATCCTGCAGGTCAAATTGGTAAGAGAAAACAGGCTTGGGGAAGAATATTTGGAGGCCCTGGAGCCTTTGGTGTTATTGGTCCATCCCCTACCCCAACTTCATCTACTGCATCTGTTAGTTGTGAGCTCATAGCTTACCTGGACAGTGACAATGTCACTGCATATGAAAATGACTTTGATTTGCTTCTCTGGTGGCATGACCACAAACTAACCTTTCCTATTTTATCTATAATGCAAAAGATATAATGTCTGTTCCAGTATCTACTGTGTCTTCAGAATCATGCTTCAGCTTGACAGGAAGGATACTTGAAGAGCGGTGCCGACGCTTGTTGCCAGAACATGTGGAGATGCTTGATTGCATCAAGGATTGGGAGTTGGGAGAACGAAACTACAGCATTCAACAGACAACCAAGAGTTGGCAAGCTACTTCGAGCATCAATATCTTGATGAAGAAATTCAGAGTGCATCTGGGGCTCCTTCGGCTGGTACATCAGTGGCTTCTACATCTACTTCTGCTAGTACTTAGTGTTCTGTGTTCTGAGAGAGTTGAGAGATGAGAGATGAGAGATGAGAGTGAGTTGAGAACTTGAGATTGCGAGGAGAGATGAGAGTTGAGATGAAACTAAGAGTGACATTTGTATCTGAACTTTGAACTTATAATTATAAGAGCTGTGCTGCACTCTTTTTTCCATTCTAGGGTTTCTCACAAGGGTGAGTTTTTACCTAGAAAGATTTTTAATGAGGCAGCATTCCACACAGCTCAATTATCTTTATAAGTCTTGTTTGTGCATTGTTATTTTGTGATTGTGAGTTGTGAATCTGTTAAGATACTTCATACTTGTGAGTTGTGACTAGTCACTGGTCAATGGTCTAGTTGTTAATTGTTATCTTTGAATCCGGTCTAGTTGTGAACTTGTGATTATGAGTTGTGATTGTGAATCTGTGATCTCTTATCCTTTATGTTTTCTGTGAAATTTGAATCCAAATTTGAAAACTGAAGTTAGAGCTGAATTTGCTGGTGTGTTTATAGAATTACGGGCTATGCGCTGGCACGGCCCGATATTTTCGCCAGGCTGGTCGGGTTGGCACGGCTCAAAAATCAGCCCGTAGGCCCGTGCTTGGGCCGAATGCCAGGCATGAGGCCCGTGCTAGCACGGCCTGCAGGCACGACGTGCTGTGCCGGCCCGAGAAGTTGCGGGCCGTGCCTGCCCGTGCCCGGGCCGGGGCGTGCTGGGCCAGCCCGATGGCCATATATATCCAGGCTAGATCTTCATGGTTGGATCCATGACCTGGGTCATTGGCCTCGACGGCAACGGGGAGATCGTGGAGGCCGTGCAGGACCACCCTACGTCGATCGCGCCAACATCTATAATGACATCTCCGATTCCGGTGCCCCGCCGCTGGATTAGGAGATCCATCATTAATGATGATCTGATCACATCCATCGATTGGGTCACAGACCGCTTAGCGAAATGTTAGCTCCTCGTAGATTCGGTCTTAGACCAATCTAGAGCGAGCGGTGAACTTCCTCCACTCCAAGATCAACAAGCCGCTGCAACCAAGCGACCTGCTCGGCCACAGCATTCAAGGCAGCCCAATTCTGATCTGGTGATCACGACCACTCTAGAGGGGCGCACGGTGCGGCGTCGACCACTTCCTACTACCGGTCTATGCTTGGCCGATTATGAGGTCCCGATGGAGAACCTACCGAAGCCCTATCCCTTCGGGTTGGAGGGTGCAGGATCTGCGTACCAAAATGCCATCCACCACCTCTTTGCCGACCACGTCGAGCGCGATGACGTCACCGACCTCTACATGATTGATCCGACTAGGTCCGATCAGCCCGTGCCCATGGTCAACATGGTGAATATTCGCCAGCTTCTGGACGACTCCCTCCACAACATCCTGGAGGAGAGTCCCGATGATTACTCTGAGGGCTCAACCAAGACTACATCAAGCTTCCCTACTTTCCCTCTGGGGTTTAGGGGCATGATTTTTCATGTCAGCCACCACAACATCACCAAGGATGGTGAAACCATCGACGAGCGCAACGCTCGCCAGGCTAAGAATGCCGATCGCCAACGTCACCGAGATGCAGAGGCGGCATGCGGGGGCGACGAGGATGGACCTGGCCCACCGCGCCGGGGACGTAATCTAGAGGAGGAGTTCGACATGGTGGGTGACCAGCCGGTCCACCAGACCCCAAGCGCCAATCTCGTTGTTGCTTTCAATGAGCTCGAGAAACTTCCTCAAACTCCAGAGGTTGGGAAGGTCCGAGCGCATATCATAACAGCTCAAGTCCAAGTCAACGAGTTCTAGAACCCCGACCCATTTTATTTGACCACATCAGCTTGTGGCCGCCGCTCCCGCTGCGATGGAGGAAGTCAACATCAAGGCGTCGAGCACCCCCGACACCAAGGCGGCGACGCCTATCTCTATAGAGGATCTAGGGGTAACTACGAAGGACATTCACGCCAAGACGAGCACTCTCCACGCCCCTAGGGAGGCCGGGGCGACAACTGTGATGCCAATCAGGAGGTCAATCAACCCCCGCACAACGCCAGCGAGCTCATCAAGGCAAATCTCGATGTACGAGGTCGCATCAAGAATAGCAGGTCCGTGTGTTATGAGGCTAAGATGGAACGCCAGTGATGGTTCGATGAAGAGCACGGGGCACCTGCTGCACCCCGAGCACCATCCATCACCCACGTCACTAGCTCTGGACTCTGACCCTTCGACACAAGGCTCCGAGCCATCCGATGGCCTACAGGCTTCAAGATCGTCGTGGTCAACACCTACGATGACAAGGCAAACCCCGCCCAGTGGCTAACTCTTTACGAGATCACCATGGGAGCTACGGGTGGAAGTGAAGACATCATGGCAAACTACCTGCCTATCATGCTCAACCAGTCTGTGAACAACTGGCTTCTTAGCCTGTGGGAGAACTCCATCCGATCTTGGAACGACCTCAAAAAGGTCTTCACCGAGAACAACATGGCTACATGTGAGCAGCCCAACACCAAGTATGACCTAGAGAAGCTTCACTAAACCTCCGGGGAGTCCCTGCATAACTTCATCAGGCACTTCTCGGAGATGAGGAACTCCGTTCCCAACATCAACGACGCCGAGGCCATCGCCGCATTCACCAAAGGGTTACAGCATGAATAGCTCCACGAAAAGCTATACCGCAAGAGGCCCACAACCATTGGTGAACTGATACAAATTGCAAATGGCTACGCTGATGCCGAGGAAGCCGAACAGGCTGCCCGTCCTAATCGCCACCAACACCGCGATGACGATCGCCGCGAGGAGAGGCGCTATGACAATCACAATCATCGCCACGACGATCATGACCACCGCCATGATGATCATGAGCATCGCCAAGATGACCACGAGCACCGACATGACGACCGCCCAAATAGCTCAAGAGCCAAACAAGGCCACCAGCGGCGGCCTAACAACTCTGTCAATGTCATCAATGCCCATGCTAAGCGCACCTACGACGCCAACTATGCCAAGCTCATGGATGGTCCATGCCCTATCCACAAGGGCTCCAAGCACACCATGCGAGAGTGCAGAAGCTTGAACAAAGCGTTCCACGGTGAACCATTAAAAAAGCCACGGTGCAACGATGATGAAACCAAAGACGGCAAAGGCGGAGATCGAGACAAGAGCAAGGGCCCTGCCTACCAAGACGCCACCAAGACCGTCACCACTATCTTCAGTGAGAGAGCCATCTCTGAGGACAAGCACGATCAGAAGCATGCAGCCCGACGCATCTTGTCGGTCACTACATACGATGGCCCCATTACTGATCCCAGGTACCTCGACTGGTCGGAGCACCCGATCACCTTCTCCAGGGGTGACCAGTGGTCCGAGATCCCATATCTAGGGCGTTTCCCGCTCATCCTGGATCCCATCATCAAGGATGTGCACTTCCAGAAGGTCCTCATCGATGGTGGGAGCCCTCAATATCCTATTCGTCGGGTCCCTAGAGGAGCTAGGACTCAAGAAGCAAGATCTCACCCCCATGGACTTTCCGTTCTAGAGGATCATTCCTGAAAAAGCGTCCCTGCCTCTGGGACATATTACACTGCCAGTACCGTAAGGCACTGCCAAGCACTTCCGCGTCGACTACATCAACTTCCTGGTTGCCGACTTCAACACGGCGTACCATGCCATCCTTGGCCGACCAGCTCTCGCCAAGTTTATGGCCGTGTCACACTACACATACCTAGTGTTGAAGATGCCAACAGAGTAGGGGGTCCTCTCCCTGCATGCCAACCTCGACGTCGCCTACTCTTCGAGAAGGAAAGCTTCATGCTCGCCGAGGCTACCGACATCTCCATCCGCATACAGGATTGCCTCGCGACTTCATAGCAGATTTCCCCAGAAGTCCTAGAGATCCCAACCATGGAGGCTGCCCGAGCATCAACCAAGTCCAAGGAGGTGAAGGAAGTTGTCCTCATCGGGGTTGACCTCCATCCCAAATAGGAAGACGCGCTTGACAGCTTCCTAAGGGAGCATGTCGATGTGTTCGTGTGGAAACCTACGGACATGCCCGGCGTGCCTCGGGAGCTGATCGAGCACTCCTTGAATGTCTCGGCGACTCCTAAGCCGATCAAGCAAAAGCTTTGATGATTCACGCAAGACAAAAAGGAGGCCATTAGGGTAGAAATAACTCGGCTCTTAGCTGCCGATTTTATCAAAGAGGTGTATCATCTGGAGTGGTTAGCCAACCCGGTTCTTGTAAGAAAAAAGAATAAAGAATGGAGAATGTGCGTTGATTACACCGATCTCAACAAACACTGCCCTAAAGACCCCTTCGGCCTACCTCGCATTAACGGGGTCATAGATTCCACGCTCGGCTGTGAGCTCCTATGCTTTTTAAATTGCTATTCTGGTTATCACCAGATCACGCCAAAGGAAGAAGACCAGATCAAGACGTCGTTCATTACGCCCTTCGACGCCTACTGCTACACGACCATGTCCTTTGGGCTCAAGCACATGGGTGTGACTTATCAAAGAGCCATCTAGCGTTGCTTTAGGACCAGATTGGGGAGAACGTCGAGGCTTACATTGATGACGTGGTGGTTAAGTCTAAGACTGCTGACACCTTCATTGCCGATGTCATCGAAGTTTTCAAAGCCCTGGAAGTATACTGATGGAAGTTGAACCCCACTAAGTGCATTTTTGACATTCCATCCGGTATCCTACTAGGCAACATCATCAGCCGACGTGGCATCGAAGCCAACCCAGAGAAGATAGCGGCAGTGACCAATATGAAGTCGCTGACCTACGTCAAGGATGTCTAGATGCTAATGGGGTACATGGCATCTTTAAGTCGTTTCATATCCCATCTGGGCGAAAAGGGACTCCCCTTCTTTAAGCTACTCAAGGCTCAAGAGAAATTCGTCTGGTCGGAGAACGTTGACAAGGCATTCGCCGAGCTTAAGCGGTTCCTCACCACACCTCCGATCATGACCGCTCCTCAAAAGGATGAAACCCTGCTAATCTACATCGCAGCGACCAACCGGGTAGTCAGCACTGCCATCGTTGTTGAACGAGAAGAGGCCAGACACGCATACAAAGTCCAGCGCCCAGTTTACTTCATCAGTGAGGTCCTAAATGAGTCTAAGACTCGCTACCCCCAGGTCCAGAAGCTGTTGTATGCCATCCTGATCACATCCCGGAAGCTCCGTCATTACTTCGATGCCTACCACATAGCAGTAGTCACTGAGTACCCACTTGGGGACATCCTCTGCAATAAGGAAGCCAGTGGCCGCATCATTAAATGGGCGGCCGAGCTCGGCACCTATACCATCGACTTCAGGCCTCGCCACACGATCAAGTCTCAGGCGCTCGCCGACTTCATCGCCGAGTGGATGGATATGTAGACTCCTGTCCCAGTTGACCACCCCGAGCACTAGATCCATGTACTTTGTGTTAGAGATATGCCCTAGAGGCAATCATAGAGATGATGATATTCTAGTGTATCCATGTTTTATATTGTGTTCCTTGAATATCCATTAAAGGCTACTTGAATTGATTTGCAATTATGTGAATTGTATGTGAAACTCTTTACTTGTATGGTTATTCTAAAGTTGTCCCTAGTCGGAGTTCATGTGAGGACACACATGAATATTAGACTAGTACATGTATTAGCTGATGAATATGTTTCACAAGTCATGGACATGAAGATGTCAAACTAATAATGTGGGCACATGTATGACATGGGGCTGGATTGACCCAAAGTGAGATGTTGTTATTATCTCTATTCACATCATGTACGTTATGTCCTTAGACCTGAGATTGTTGTATGTATTCAAGATGTGAAACGACATACTCAGGGACTATCAAACGCTACTCCGTAATAGGGTAGTTATAAAGGTGGTTTTTGGGTTTGTCGGGAAACATGCTATGAGACATAGACAATCAAGATGGAATTTGTCCCTCTCTATATGAGAGAGATATCACTGGATCACTCTAATGATTAGATCAAGAAATGCATGGCCGTGCTTGGGTTAAGTGTTAACCTATGAGTTGGACCAAATATCGTGTGGCAAGGGAATAACAAGTATGTGGTTTTGTGGTGGTTCGTCTGATATGATCTTTGCGTGCGCATAGGAGTTGACATGCCTTGCTAGAGGCTGCTATCAACTAATGGACGAGTAGGAGTACTCGGGCCATGTCTATGTGTACGTGAACCCATAGGGTCGCACGCTTAAGGGGCTAGAAGCCTAATTCGGATTGGATCCGAGTTAGACAAGGCTTAGGGTTACTAATGGGCCTCCAACTCGGGAGCTCATCAGGGATGCCTATAAATAAGTAGGGTGGGCAACGGGGCTAATCGATCTCATGCCTTTTGGTAGCCGCCACCCATCCTACGCCCGCGCCTGCTGCTCCTCGCGGACCTAGTAGTCTGGAGGCGCGACGCTTCCTCCCTGTACGTGTGGATACCTTGAAGGTGCTGCATCTGGAGCACAAGGACGAACCACATGAAGGGGACGGATGGACGGACGACCTTGCAACTGCACGGCACTGCTACGACGTGTACAACTACATCGAGTCGCTTCCACTACACCTACGCGTCTAGTGGTAATCCCGTGATCTATAACTAGCAGTAGATCCTGGTTTATGAGGTCGAAATTTTTATTTTTTGGCTAGCGTAGCATCCTCATAACCCTTCACTTTGATGGGTCTCTCAACCTTGACGGCACTGGGGTAGGCGTATATTTCATCTCGCCATCGGGGGATAAGCTTCACTATGTCCTCCGCTTATAGTTCCGAGCATCCAATAATACCACCGAATATGAGGCGACACTTCATGGTCTCCGTATAGCTATTGAGCTCGGCATTAAAAGCCTCTAGGTGTACGATGACTCTGCACTCATGATCAATCAGCTCAACAAGGATTGGAATTGCACCAATGAAAAGATGGATGCTTACTGCACCGCAATAAGAAAGTTAGAAGATAAGTTCAACGGCATCGAGTACCACCACGTGGTCCGAGCTGACAACCAAGCAGCTGATGAGCTGTCAAAGTTAGGGTCGACCAGGCCGAAGTTCTAGTCGGAGTGTTCGTCTAGGACCTGGTGACGCCATCTATCAAGCAGGGGCAAGAAGGCGTTGAAGAATAGTCACCTGCCGAGCAGTTAGTCGCAGCGGTCCCTAGGCCGAGCAGTGATTGGAGGGAACCCTTCATCAAATACCTCACCACTACAGATGTTTCAGCTAACAACATAGAGAGAGAATGCCTCACCCGCTGCAGTAAGCATTACGTTCTAGTTGAAGGAAAGTTATATCGCAAGAATGCCGAGGAGGAGCTACTCCAGAAGTGCATATCCGTGGAAGAGGGCGAGAAGATACTCAAGGAGATCCACGCCGACACTTGTGCAACCATGCAGCCTCTAGAACACTAGTCGGCAAAGCCTTCCGAGCTGGTTTCTATTGGCCTTCAGCGGTCGCCGATGCGGAGGCACTCGTTTGCCAGTGTGAGAACTGTCAGTTTTTTGCTAAGCAAATCCATGTCCTGGCCCAGGACTTACAAACAATTCATGCATCTTGGCCCTTTGCATGCTGGGGACTAGATTTGATCGGGCCGTTCAAGCCTATGCCAGGAGGATTCCGCTGGGTCTACGTCTACATCGACAAATTTTCCAAGTGGATCGAGTATAAACCCCTGGTCCAAGCTACAGCAAAGAAGGCAGCTAAGCTGCTCGATGACATTATTCATCGGTTCGGCCTCCCGAATAGCATCATCACCGACCTAGGTTCCACATTCACTGGCAGCGACTTCTGGGATTTCTACGATGAAAGATGCATCTCAGTTAAGTATGTCTCTGTGGCACACCCAAGGGCCAATGCCCAAGTCAAGCGCGCCAACGGTATGATCCTAGACGCGTTGAAGAAGCGGCTCTACGAGAAGGAACAGAAACACCCAGGCAAATGACTCAAGGAACTACCAGTAATGGTCTAGGGACTAAGGACCTAGCCCAGTCATAACACCGGCGTCTCCCCATACTTCATGGTTTTTGGCTCTAAGGCCATATTGCCTACCGACATCACCTTCAGAGCACCCAGGGTGGAGAATTACAACGAGGAGAACTCTAACCAAGCTTGACTTGTCAAAGTTGACAGCTTAGAAGAGGAACGTCTAGTCACCTATGTTCGGACAGCAAAATACCTCGACGACTTATGAAGATACTACAACCGTAATGTCAACAATCGATTCTTTGTGGTTGGAGGCTTAGTACTCTGCAGGAAGCAGAAGACGGACAGGATGCACAAGCTCTGTTCACCTTGGGAGGGCCCCTTCATTGTCAAGGCGGTCACCCGACCAGGGTCCTACAGACTATGCGACATGGATGAAAGAGACGTCCTAAACTCCTAGCATATTGATCTCCTTAGGCGTTTCTACCCTTGAAACGTTCCATTCAAAGATATGTACCTTTCATATTCAAGTATTTAATAAAGTCTTTTTTCCCTGATGTTTCTTCATTTTGTTTTCCCTACAATTACTCGCTAAACGATCTTTCTTCATGTATACCATCTTAAAGATGACATACGACTAAGCCTAAGGCAAATCCCCGAACAGTCATGTTGACGCTCGGATGTTTCCAAAGATGGCCCTATCTCCGGCTTCTCCCTACATGTGCACGAGCGTCTGCATCTGCGTTATGGGTGGCCGACAGCGGCTCCTTGGCGACGCTCTGTGCTCTGCGTTATGGATAACGGGCTAGCTAAGGCTGGAAGCTCAGCTACACACATACTGCTCGGATGGTTCATATTAAATATAAACACAAAACCCACCATAACACTAAGTGTTCACCAAAAGCTGCTAAGTAGTTTTACACAACATTTAAACACAAAATTTATCCTAATCTACTAGACACTGCCTTGTCACTCGCTGAACAGGTCGACGTCCCTGGCAAGCCTCGCCACTGCTTCTTCGGCCTCGTCTTCCAGCTTGGCGATCTTCTGTGTGTCCGTTCCTCGGCCGTAGCCAGTCATTATCACTTCAGGTTTTACCGAATGATAGTGCGACCGCAATACCGCAAGCGCATGGACGACAGCCCCATGGGCAGCACTACGCGTGAACTCCTTGAAGTCCGACCACACTGTCTGACACCGGTCCACGGTTGTCCGGGGCGGCGTCCCTTCGGGCAGCGCGAAACCAATGCAGTCCAGCACGGCTTGATCCCAGCTATCATCGCTTCTAGCTTATCATCATGGGCCTTGACTTGGTCCCCGAAGACCTTGAACTGCACCTGTGCCTAATAACGATATTCTGCAACATACGAGCAGCTGTATGCTAAGCATGCTCCTAACGCTGCGAAAACTGACACAACAAGATGATGCACTTATGTTCAAGATCCGCAGTGACCTTGTCGGCTTTCTCCTCCGCTTCCTCCTTACCTTTAAGGAGCTGGCCGACGGTCTCGCGAGAGAGTCCGAGCTCCATCTCCCGGGCTGCACATCCAGGCAGACGTCTTACAATGCTGATTACTAACAGAGCAAGGTCCACCAGACATGCCTTTCTACTGGTCAGCGCTGCGGCTACACTGCTCGGCCAGCGAGTGGTTTTCCGCCTCTAGCAGCTGGCGATCCTTCTCCAACGCCAGGACCTTTACTTCCAGGTCCTCCCTACGGCGGTGCTCTTGTAGAAGACACACCTAGAGGTCGGTCACTGATGCCTGCAGGCTCTTGTTCTCCTCTAGCACTGGCGTCATTTCTTCCAATTGCCGCCGGCGCCGCTCAGATATCTTCATTATGTTCTGCAGCAACAAATGATCACGAACCGCACTCGGCAATAGACGCAACACACAATTACCTCAGTCTTACCTCAATTCAGCCAACCATCACCGATAGGTCGGCTCTCAACCCATTCATTTCCACACTCGCCTCCTCCTCCTCTAGCATGTCGAATTCGTTGCCACGCCGAATGACTGTGCGGAGGACTTGAGGGGGCTGAGCGGGCTCCCGAACAATCTGTTCAACTTCTATAGCAGCTGCCCTCGGAGGACCCCTCCTTGGTTGCTGCTGTGCTCGGACATCGATAGGATGTCCGAGCCCCATCTGGGCCACCGATGCCGCCTCTGCCACGGACCGGCCCTCCGTCGTGCTACTTGGCGCATCCCCGTGGCCTCCGACCCCGGCATACAGTGTATTCCAGTAACACATGCCGTCCTGCGTGTCGTTTGTCCGCTAGTAACTCGATCAATGATTGGAGAAAGGACAAAGTCACAAAGTGGATTGGCGGCTCCAGCTTTAGTCCTCAACAAACCCTAAAATAAAATTCAAGTTGCATTTGCTGCAGAACAAACATCCACTGGTTCGATGGAGTCAGTTTAAAGCTAGCTGTCTCAAATCTTATTTGCCGTGTCGCCTTAGACTCCTCGGATTGGTTTATTCTTGTCATGATCTAATTAACTGCGAAACTGCAAGGCATATCGACAAATGTGCTTCCAGGGGTACATCGTACACCTTAAACTATTTGATTAGCAGATTCAAAATCGGGCACGAATTGACCCGTAGCCGGTTTATCAGTTAGAATCAACAGTATTTTTCTCTTACAATAAAATAGCTTCAGCCGGCTTTAATACCAGCCGAATAGGCCGATTGTGTCCTGCTGGTACAAACTGAGCATGATTGTTCCAAATGGCCGCAATAACATTGATCATTGTGTGGGCATGATTACAGTCTGGGGGGGGGGATCTCTCGGTAAGCCCACTGGATTCCTGTAATCTCTGTCGCATAATAATGCCACATGTTTGCTTTGCTTCCATCCATCTGCAGCTGCAGTTCATCAATCCTGGTTACCGATTGTTTCTTCATGGCTTGGCTCCTCGAGAATCTGGTCAAGATAGATATACATATGCTGCCAAATTAAACATTCGCTCATTCTAACAAAAGTTCATTCAAAGTACGTTGTTAAATTCATCATTGCTGATAGAATATATATCCGCAATGGAATATTTTCGAGGGAATAATCGTGCAGAATGGTTCTGAGATTCCTAGTTTCCTTCGGTTTATTATTTGCTAATAACCAAAAGACGAGATAGGAGTCAAAACAGTTGAAATTTCTTGGATTTCTCGCGCTGCCCCGATGTAACACTCAGTAAGTAATCAGCCTGTGCCCGTTCTAGAAGGCCACCACGTACGTAATCCAGATGCTGACATGTTACGCGGCTGATACGCAATTCATAAAGACGACGTCTTCTTATGGTATGCTGTTTTCCTTGATGTTGATCTTTTTTTTTTTAAAAAAAAAGGAGAGGTAGTTCTCTACTGCCATGTGCAGCAATAAAGGATTAAGGAAAGACAATAAAAAGGAAACTAAACACGTTTCCTTATCAAGCTGCTGGTCTCTATTTCTCTTCCAGCTCTATCATAATAGGTAACCATTATTATATTACTACATTTTTTATTTAAAAAATGCAATACGCCTAGTTTGTGGTTTGCGCAAATAAAACTCTTCTGGGAATTTTTCCATGCTGTGTAGCAGTCTAGCTAGTAATAGGAAGATTTTTTTTCAAAATGGAACCTTGAGTAGTGTTGAAGCGGAAGATCAAGTTGAGAAAGATAGAATATGTGAAGGTGGAAATAAACAAATACTGGATCTTAATTTGTGCAATTCACCAAAAAGGAAAAATAACATGGTCTTGTGTTCCTAGATTTCTAGATATAATTATTCGATTTAGCAAAATTACGCGTTTATCTAGAAGGTGCTTAGACACAAAAAAAATCTTCTTCAGATGTGACATAAAAGTGAGGGTCGTTTTGGTTACAAGATTGATCTATTTACAGGTTAGGTTTCTATGACGCATTCTTGTCTCCTTCACCACCTATGGCTTAGTACAGGTATTTAATACAATTTTCCAACAAACACGTATAAATAGTGAGCATTGCATAGTAGAGCCGAGCAACACGCCTCCTTCTCCCTCGCTTCTTCTCTCGCTCTCGCTTTGCCCGAGCAAGAAACTCAAATGCACAAGCAAACACAACCCATCTCTTGCTCTCTCCCCCCTTCAAACCAAGACAGCAAGAAGCCATCCATGGCGTGCCAGGAAGGTGCGGAAGATCAGCCCGCCGACGACTTCGAGTTCTGTATACTCTCGTCCGGCGAGGTCTTCTCCGGCGGCAAGCTCCTCCCGCTCCGCCTCTCCTCGGCGGACGCGGCGTCCGCAGCACTGCTGCTGCTGCGCTCGGACTCGCTGGACGGCGCCGCGACAACGACGGCCACCAGCAGCAGCGGCTTCAGCTCCCGCTCCGTCAGCCGCAGCAGCAGCAGCTGCGTCAGCCGGAGCACGTCGTCCAACAGCGCGTCGTCCTCGGACAACGCCGGCCCCGGCGGCAGCTCGTCGTCCAGCAAGCAGAGCGCGTCCTCCTCCGCCGACGCCGCCGTCCCGCCGCGGCGCTCTCTGTCGGGCAGCGTGTTCTACTACGCGCACCCGAGCCCATCGCCGCGCCCGCCTCAGCGCGGCCGGAGCCGGACATCCGCGCCCGCGGCGGCAGCGCGCCGCAGCACCGGGTCCGCGCCGCCGGCGTCGTGGGGCGTCATACGCCTCGGCGTCGTCGGCGCTCCCGAGGTGTTGTACGTGCCACGCCCGGCCGAGTACAGGAAACCGGCCGCGCCGAGGAGCGGGAGCCGGAGCGCGAGGTTCGAGTCGGCGCCCGCGGACAAGAAGCTTGCGCTGGGGCTGCTGGGGGCCGGCCTGGTGTGCTCGTGCTCCCCTGACGCCGTCGCGCCGGTGGGCTCAGCGGAGGTGGCGGCGGCAGAGGCGAGGCGGAGGAGGAAGAAAGCGGAAGAGAAGAAGAGAGCGGCGTCGGCGACGGCGACGCAGAGTGGAAAGGGCACTGCTTGGAGCAGCAGGATTCTCGAGTGGCTGGAGGACCTCTCCATTTCCAAGGAGAAGAGCGCCGCGCCGCGTCGTCGTGTGGATAGACCGAGATCGTCGAGCTCCTTATTACATTTGTTCTCTTTGTTTTTTCAACATTTTCTCGTTCTTTCATGGCTCTTATTGTACCAGTATCATCACTATCACCTATGGCAATATTTGCCACTTCCATTTGTTTCCACCATTCAACAACTCAACTGGTTCATCATCATCAATCAAGCCATCCAGGTCCCGTTGAGCAAAGCGCCAAGGCCCTTCGTTTGTGAAATAAAAAAAAAATGCTGCCTCGAGTTCTGTGTTGCATTCCTAAATTCTCACCTTTACCTTTTAAAATTCGAAAGTATTATTGCGCGTTTGGTTTAGGTCACTCATAGGACAAGCAACTTGTAGAAATTTGCATGCTCGGGGTGGTGTGTCATGATAGTAGGATGGGGCTGGGGACGAAGAAATAGAGCACTGACTTGGTAGCATGACAATGGGAGCTGCAAAAAGGTTGCTTTCCAGGAAGATAGGGGCATGGCCTCATGGAGTCATGGGGCACAAACAAAAAGTTTGGTCTACCTTTTCTCGGGCTACCAAGCCAAGAATGGACCGGAGCTTAAAATTTTCATGTCGCCGACAAGACCGGTTCTTGAGCTCAGGATGGGAACAACAGCCACGCGCCCACGCCATCAATCATCATGGTAATCGAAGGCCCAATCGTGACATGACAATTGGCTTGTAGTTTCGCTATGTTTATGCATAATACAGTGGAGGTGAACGAATACGTGCAAAACCCAGGATGGGTCCTCTGGAACAGCTATACCACAATTAATTTGTTATTGCTCCTTTACAGAGGAAATGTTCGCTAGTACTTCATACTTAAGAGCATCATCGAGAGCTTTTCCAAAACTTACTCTCTAAATTAATATTTAGAGAGTTATATGCACAAAAATCGCTTTCTATATCTTTCCAATATCCAATGTATTTTCTATATGTTGTACATAATCTAGAGAGTTATTTTCGCCATCTATTTTTTACTAGCGAGAAATCTGAAATAAAGAATGGTTATATTTGGATAGTCAGTTAATGAAGCTATTGGAGGGTACTTTTCCTCTAAATCTCCATTCCTAACAATTAGGGTATAGAGAGTCTCTTCGAGTTACTTTTAGGGGTTTATTTATGTACCCCGTGCTTATATATATAATCCAAAATTTATATATACAGAATAAAATAATGAAATAACAATTATGCTACTCTACGGTAGCATGATATATAAGCTAATGGACCTAAATTATATAAGCTGATTTATTATAGGTTAAACTATTTGTTGAGCACTTAAGTTGGTAGGTATGTTTTGTTGGTGGTGGCTTCTCTCTCCTAGATTTAGGGTGGATAGGTTATGCTTTTTAGGATGTATGGTGGCTATCACTCTTTATGACTCTGACTCATATATAAGGGCAAGATGATGACTTTCAAACATTATTTCACTTTTTAGGTGGATGTATATTAATCTGCTTGGAACTTAGATATTTGCCTTTAGTTTTCTTTGAACTGTTGTTTTCTCTAGTTCTATTTTGATGTTGCACATGGCTGGAACTTGTAGGAATAGACAGAGTTGAGTGCACAACTCATGTATATGTAGAGGGTAGAAATTTGTTATTTCTTCTGAAAAAGGCACATGCCATCCCTCTTTTAAAATGTTGATTATGTTAATTCGGATTTAGATTCTAACCTCGTCGTGTAGACTGTTTTCCTGTTATTACATTATATTGGAAAAGATCTCATTGTGTAAAACTCGAATTACTCATGTCTCAAAATATAAAGCATGATTTGACTTGGTGTGATCTTCAACAACATATTTTGATCTATAGTTTCCCTTACAATATATAATTTATAGGAATAAAATTTTGGTCATTAAAAAATATTTCTAAATACAAATCTAATGTAACTAATTTTGTACTATACATTTTTCATACGATCAGGCTAATTGTTAGTTAAAGATAACAAAATCTGAATTCTAAAATACATGCAGGTCTTATTTTTCAGGAGTGTAAGGGAGTATATAAGTTTATGAAAACTAAAACAAGTGTTGTTATTCTTTTTAGGACGTTAGCGAAGTACTATGTGAAAGATGTGCCGCGGCAGAGAAGTACATAAATAATTTATAAGGCAGCTCGAGGAGTGCAGCTAGCGTATGATTTGATTTGTCAAGGCGATTACGTGCTGCTTAACTGAAAGTATGAAGCCCTGACACTACTGGAAACAAAGCCTTTGCCGAATGCAAACTGTTTTGCTGAGTGTCAAAAATCGGACACTCGACAAAGATCTTATTTGCCGAGTACCGCACTCGGCAAAGAATTGCACTCGGCGAGTGCCGGGCACTCAGCAAAAAAAAGGCACTCAGCAAAGGACTTCTTTGCCGAGTGCCAGGCTCTCGGCAAAAGCGCAGCACTCAACATAGGCTGCCCCGCGTAACGATGTTTGGCCACGTCCTTCTTTGCCGAGTGCCTGCTGTTAGGCACTCGACAAAGATTTTTTTTTGAAAAATACTTTGTCGAGTGCTCCTAACACGGCGCTCGGCAAAGATTCAATATTTTTTTTTTGAAATGCCTTTGCCGAGTGCCCCTGTGAAGACACTCGGCAAAGAGAAAATTTCTAAAAAAAATCAAAAATCCTCTTTGCCGAGTGCCCCTGTGAAGGCACTCGGCAAAGATACTGTCGAGTGTCATGCCCGGCACTTTCGGCAAAGTTTTTTTTTGGCCTCCAAATTTTTGTGCAGCAGCCCTTTTAAAGTACCGGGAACTCCTCGTTAGAATTTGGGGATTTTTGTGGCTTTTTAATATATTTAGTTACTTTATTTACGTTTACTTGAATTTTTTGAAAATATAAATTTGAACTGCACGAGGTCAGATACGAATAATGGAATTTAATGATTCAAAAATGATAGTCATATTCTTGAGTGTGTAGTGTGAAATTTGTATCTAACGGCGGACCCGAAATTTTGGACATCTTATTTATAAACATGACCACGAACTTACGTGCGAAGTGTTTTCTAAATTCTATAAAAACAAGCACAAATACGAAAATCATGAAATTTGTTGAGATGTGTGGAGGCTATGATAAAAATTTTTAAAGATTTCCGCATACGTTGTCACGTCAACGATGCTTACAAACCGGACATCTCTACATACGATATCAAGACACATCCGAAATGTCACGGTTCATCGTTTCATGAACAAGACTTCCGAAATTTCGGGTCGTAATTTCATACATGTCTCAACAAGTATTACTATCATTTTTGAATCATTAAATTGCATTATTCGTACCACGTGCAGTTCAAATTTATATTTTTCGAAAAAAATCAAGTAAACGAAATAAAGTAACTAAATATATAAAAAAGCCACAAAAAAATTCCCCAAATTCTAACGAGGAGTTCCTGGTACTTTAAAAGAGCTGCACAAAAAATTTGGAGGCCAAAAACAAAAAAAAACTTTGCCGAGTGCCGGAGCATAACACTCGGCAAAGGGGGTCTTTGCCGAGTGCCTTCACAGGGGCACTTGGCAAAGGTGTTTCAAAAAAAAGTAATTTTTTAAATTCCTATCTTTGCCGAGTGCCGAATCAGTGGGCACTCGGCAAAAATATTTCAAAAAATATATTGAATCTTTGCCGAGCGCCGTGTCAGGGGCACTCGGCAAAGTATTTTTTTGGTAAAAAATACTTTGCCGAGTGCCAGATCTGAGACACTCGGCAAAATTTTTTTTTTTAAAAAAAAACTTCTTTGCCGAGTGCTAGGCCAGATGACACTCGGCAAAGAGACGGTTAAAAAAATTTAAAAAACCCTTTGTCGAGTGCCAGATCGGGGGCACTCGGTAAAAGGGATTTAACCCCGCCGGCTGGGCCGGCCCACACACGCACGCGCCACCGCCCGCGCCCGCACCGCCGTCTCTATCCGAGTAGTTCAACCCATCTCTCTGCGCCACCGGCTAAGAAGTAGCAGCAGGCAGCAGCCGGAGCGAGCGAGCGGGACGGGACCCGTCGCCGTCTCGTCGAGCTGCAAGAAACGGTCGTCTGCACGGACGGCTTCTGCACGTTCCTCTTCTCCGACTCCAACATCAGATCCACCCGTTTCGTCTTTCAGAGTTCCAGGTCAACCCAATCTCCTCTATTGCCCTTGCTATTCCACTGCGACTGCAAGATTCAGTTTTAATTTGGTGATATGTGTATGTTCGAACTGATGAACTGACGAACGAGAGGAGCTCTAGTTTCAGTAGTTTGTGCTCCTGAGCTTACTACAATGCCTTTCGGCGAAACCAATTGAATACAATTGTTTTTATAACATTTTGCTGTAGAAGTCGTTAGCAATCAAACCTCTTTTGTTCTGTGTGTTCCACTCTTTCGTTGTCTTGTGCTCTTCTTGTAGTTCTGAACGATGCTGAATTGCTGACCTCTTTTTGGTATAGGAGAATTCCATTAATTCTGTACATATATGGATACCAGATGGCAGATGGTTGATTACAACATAACACCAACCATGGTTTAAACCGTCACCATCTGTAGTTCTTTGCATCAGATACAAAGATGTCAGCTATCTGAAGTTCTAAACTACCAGGACCCGGTTCTTGGTCAACTAGCGGCCAGTCTGCCTCTGATTTTGCCTCCTTTTCATTCTTCTGCATGTAATGTACGTCATTCTTATGAAGGGTCATTGTTATGACGCTAAGGTCTATAGGCGTAGACAACGGGCTAGGAGTCCGGCTTAGTCGGTCAGTTGGCTAGGAGTCCGGCCTAGCCGGCCTGTTGGTTATCAAGTCCTAGAATTTAGGATGTTTATCTCTTAGAGTTTGTTATTTGATTTAATTAGGTTTGAGTCGGTTGGAGATCTCTTTGTATAAGTACTAAACAATTATAATAGAAGGATCAGCCTGAGATTGAGTTTATCTCACCTTGGGCCCTCGGGCGTTACTGTTCAAGGTCTCTCCATTGCCGCCGATTCTCCGGCCGTCTCCAGCCAGCCGCCGAGCACGGCACCACCAGTCCATCGCCAGGGTTCCAAGCCCAGGCCCCCTGTCCCCCACTCCTACGCTCTCCGGTCCCTAAGTCACAACAATTTGGTAGCAGAAGAGTAGATCGGCCCTTGCATGATGGAGGACAGCGACGGTACCAGTGATGGAGATGCCAGAAAAGGGATCGACTGAATGGGCAGCCCCGTCGTAGCTGGCTCCGAGGTGACGCGAGGAGGTGCGGTCTCCAGGCGCGGCGCCGTGGACCCCGGCATTGACGGCGAGGGCAGGATCTCCGAGACGACCGGCTGTGACGCTGGAAAACTCCCATACCCCGGCATGCCATATTGTAGTAGCGGCGGGGTGGAGTACGGCAGACGTGGTGTCATCGAAGGGCCCGGCTGGCCCTCGACAGTCGTCAAGCGCAGGGACAGACAAACCCACCATATCATTATCAGCCATTGCAGGCATCAGGACTGAGGATACTATACAGGTTTATGTCCAGGTGGGCAATGTACAGTGTGTGGCATTGCTGGATTCGGGCTCTACTCACACATTCATCAGCGGCAGCGTCGCACGACGCGTTGGCATCCACTTTGAACCATGCCCAGGTGCTGGAGTCACGGTCGCAAATGGTGACCGCGTAGCCTGCCGAGGGCTCGCGCGCGACGTCGGCATACGAATTGCCGAAGAAGTCTTCTCAGTCGACTGCTATACCATCCCATTGGACCGCTGGGACATGGCGCGGCATCGGCTCCACCCGAGATGACGTGCAGTCCACTCGCCGCCTCCATACTCTTCACGATGCAGGCCGTACCACCGGAACACCATTGCTTGACAAGCTACTCAACTCCTTTGAAGATGTGTTCGCCACGCCCGAAGGCTTGCCCCCTGCTCGCGCCTGTGATCACCGCATTCACCTAGTGCCCAATGCGGTACCAGTGGCTGTGAGGCCTTACCGCTACCCACAACTACAGAAGGACGAACTGGAATCCCAATGCGCCGCTATGCTACAAATGGGGATGATCCGTCCCAGTACTTCAGCTTTCTCTGCTCCTGTTTTGTTGGTCAAGAAACATGACGGCTCTTGGAGGTTCTGTGTCGATTACCGTGCCTTGAACAAGCTCACTGTTAAAGACAAATTCCCAATTCCTGTGGTCGAAGAACTACTGGATGAGCTCCATGGGGCACGGTTTTTCTCCAAACTGGACTTGCGTTCAGGGTACCATCAAATTCGTATGCATACTGATGACATTGAGAAGACGGCCTTTCAACTCATGAGGGTCACTTCGAGTTCTTAGTCATGCCCTTCGGGCTGTCCAATGCACCGGCAACATTCCAAAGCCTCATGAACACAGTGCTCCGCCCGTTCCTGCGTAAGTTTGTACTTGTGTTTTTCGACGACATCTTGATCTATAGTCCATCTTGGTCCACACATCTGCAGCACCTCAACGCAGTCTTCACTGCCCTACGTAACCATCAGCTGCGGTTGAAAAGATCTAAATGCGACTTTGCTACGACATCGGTTCATTATCTGGGACATGTAATATCTGCAGCTGGGGTTGCAATGGATCAGGAGAAGGTTGCGACCGTCGCTACCTGGCCTCAACCTGGCAATGTCCGTGCTCTCCGGGGGTTTCTCGGCCTCGCCGGGTACTATCGTCGGTTCATTCAAGATTACGGCTTGGTGGCTGCACCGTTAACGGCGCTGCTCAAGAAAGAGGCTTTTATGTGGTCATCTGCAGCCACCGACGCTTTCAATGCCCTCAAAAAGGCCCTGTCCAGTGCACCGGTTCTTCAACTTCCTGATTGGGACAAATCATTCATCGTCGATTGTGATGCCTCCGGCTCTGGATTCGGCGCAGTACTTCATCAAGGCGGAGGTGCCTTGGCGTTCTTCAGTAGACCCTTCGCAGCACGGCACCACAAGTTAGCCGCATATGAGAGGGAACTCATTGGCCTTGTCCAAGCAGTTCGGCACTGGCGTCCATATTTATGGGGCTGGCAGTTTATTGTGCGCACATACCATTATGCGTTGAAGTTCTTGTTGGATCAGCGGCTCTCTACAGTCCCCCAACATCAGTGGGTGAGTAAGCTCTTTGGGTATGATTTCACGATTGAATATTGGCCGGGCACCCTCAATATCGTGGCCGATGCATTGTCTCGGAGGGAGGGGGACGATTTGCTGCTTCATGCAGTCACGGCGCCTTCCTTTCAGTTATTCGACGACCTACGCCGCGAACTGCAGCTGGATGATGACCTGCGTGCGCTGCGCGACTCCATTGTGACCAACCGGGGCGAGCCCTGGCGTCTCGCTGATGGTCTGATCATGCGCGCGGACCGTGTGTTTGTCCCAGCAAAGCCCTCAATTCTTCCCGCTGTTCTCCAGTTGGCGCACGGTGTTGGTCATGAAGGCGCACAGAAGACGCTGCAGCGCCTTCGTCAGGAGTTCGTGATCGACCATGACCGTCGCCTTGTCCGGGACTTTGTGAGCTCTTGTTTCACGTGTCAGCGAAATAAAACCGACCATCTACACCCGGCTGGTCTCCTTCAGCCTTTGGAGGTTCCCTCGCAAGTTTGGTCTGATATTTCCATGGATTTCGTGGAAGGCCTTCCGCGTGTACATGGGAAAAGTGTGATTCTAACAGTGGTTGACAGATTTTCCAAGCAGGCTCATTTTTTACCACTGAGTCACCCATACACAGCAGCGTCTGTCGCCGGAGTGTTCTTTGAGGGCGTCGTCAGACTTCATGGTTTTCCGGCATCCATTGTTAGTGATCGCGATCCAGTATTTACGGGGCATGTTTGGCGCGATATCTTCAGGCTCGCTGGGGTAAAGCTAAAGATGAGTACAGCTTTTCACCCACAAACCGATGGACAGTCCGAAGTGGTCAATCGTACAATTGCTATGTATCTGCGATGTCTAACTGGTGATCGTCCTCGCTCTTGGCTTCAGTGGCTTCCGTGGCCTGAATATTGTTACAACACTTCATTCCACTCCTCACTTCGGACAACGCCGTTTCAGGTGGTCTATGGCCGGCCTCCACCGTCTCTGTTGCCTTATGCTGCGGGCACGGCAAGGACATATAGGGTGGACCAGCTTCTAGGTGATCGTGACAAGTTTCTCGCCGATGTTCGTGATCGATTGATGCAAGCCTAGGAGTATGCCAAAAGGCATTATGATGCTCACCACCGCCCTCTTCAGTTTGACGTCGATGGTTGGGTTCTCCTGCGCCTTCTCCATTGGCCAGCACAGTCCTTGGTGCCGGGTTTCCGTGGCAAGCTTAGTCCATGATTTGCTGGTCCATTTCAGGTCATTGAGCGCATTGGCGAAGTGGCATATCGCCTGCGTCTTCCGGAGGGCGCTCGGATTCATGATGTGTTCCATGTTGGGGTTCTCAAGCCGTTTCGGGGAACCCCACCATCCACTACACCACCGCTTCCTCCTCTTCGTCATGGCCGGGTACTTCATCATCCTTCACGCGTGCTTCGTTCTCAGTTGCGCCGCGGTGTGTGGCATGTGCTGGTTCAGTGGGAGAACATGCCAGAAGATGAGGCCACTTGGGAACCCGTGGATGAGTTCCACACTCTCTTTCCTTCGTTTCAGCTCGAGGACGAGCTGTTTCCCGAGGAGAGGAGAGATGTTATGACCGGTAAGGTCTATAGGCGTAGACAACGGGCTAGGAGTCCGGCTTAGCCGGTCAGTTGGCTAGGAGTCCAGCTTAGCCGGCCTGTTGGTTATCAAGTCCTAGAATCTAGGATGTTTATCTCTTAGAGTTTGTTATTTGATTTAATTAGGTTTGAGTCGGTTAGAGATCTCTCTGTATAAGTACTAAACAATTATAATAGAAGGATCAGCCTGAGATTGAGTTTATCTCACCTTGGGGCCTCGGGCGTTACTGTTCACGGTCTCTCCGTTGCCGCTGATTCTCCAGCCGTCTCCAGCCAGCCGCCGAGCACGGCACCACCAGTCCATCGCCGGGGTTCCAAGCCCAGGCCCCTGTCTCCCACTCCTACGCTCTCCGGTCCCTAAGTCACAACAGTCATCATGGCTTAGATTTCTATTGACAACTGCAGTGTGTTTTCAATTTTTGTATGCCTCTACAGCTTGTAGAAGGAAATTAATGGTGAGCTTTTCTTTCTGCTGGCACCCTTTGTGGTTTATTTTCCTTATTCTGTACATTGAAATACTGCTTTTGCTCCATTAGCAGGCAGTTGTGTACAAATTTGTATAAGTAGTAGTTAGCTTATTAATTGTATGCCTATGCAAATCGTCATGTCATTGTATGCCTATGCAGTGTTGAGGGAATGGAACCACAGATCAGAGAAGAAGAAAGACCGAACCGGAGCAGGATTGAAGCAAGTGAAGGATCTGTACATTGAAGCAGTGTTGAAGGAAGCAGAAGATGTAGGAAGTAGGGGCAGCTGTTCTTTTTTTTTGGTTAGTTTTCTGTTATCGCTGGGATCGGAGCCGCCGCCAAAGCTCCCTCGACCCCACACGTTGCTGCGCCTATAAAAGCCGCGGCTCGCGCCCCAGGTTAGGCCACTGGCCACCAGCCAGCCGCCGAGAGAAAACCTTAGTCAGCATCAGAAGCTAGCTTTCGATCCCAGCGAGGAAGAAGAAGACAGCGAGAGGAATGGCGGGCGCGGCGGAGGGGACCGTGATCGCGTGCCACACCAAGGAGGAGTTCGACGCCCAGTTGGCCAAGGGCAACGAGGCCGGCAAGCTGGTACGTACGCCATCGATCTGTCGCCCTGTAATTTAATTTTCTCGATAATATGCCCGCGCTGCCTGTTCAACGATGAGTTTTTTGTTCCTGTTCTTGTTACTACTAACAATTCTTTCTAGCATTGAGCTTACTAATTTGTCAGCAACATGTTTCTTGTGCAGTCTCTATCTAACGGTGGTTCGAATAATCCACCTCATGCACCTCCGAATGATGAAGCTGGGCCTTCACCATAGTCGCAGTGGCCGAGATGAGTGCACGTTGTATTTTTTTTCATTTGTTATTCACTTGGTGATAGACTTGTGATATACTTGTGATGCACTTGTGGACTTTAATGGACTTGTAGATTTATTTGAATGGACTTGAGCACTTATTATTATATATGTGATATATATTGTAATGGATGTGATATGTGCGGATGGATGTGTGGATGGATGAGATATATATGTGATGGATGAAATATATATGTGATGGATATGTGATGGATGAGATATATATGTGATATATGTTTGTATGAATTTATTTGTCACGGAATGTAAAAAAAATAAAAATTGCCGTTTTAGGTCACTTTGCCGAGTGTTGCACTCGGCAAAGGACCCCGTTGCCGAGTGCCATGGTCACAGCACTCGGCAAAGCTAGAAAAATAGACGCCGGGAAAACCATTTTCCAGCTTTGCTGAGCGCCATGACCATGGCACTCGGCAAAGAATTTTTTTTAAAAAAAAATAAACTTTGCCGAGTGCCGGTGCCGGCCAGAGGGCACTCCGCAAAGAAATTTTTTAAAAAAAAATTCAAACTTTGCTGAGCGCCGGTCAGGGGGCACTCGGCAAAGATTTTTTAGAAAAAAAAATAAAACATCTTTGCCGAGTGCCGGATAGAGGACACTCGGCAAAGAATTTTTAAAAAATAAAAATAAAAAATCTTTGCCGAGTGTCTGCAGGGTTGGCACTCGGCAAAGCGACCATCAACGGGGCCGACGCCGTGATGGTCGCTTTTCTTTGCCGAGAGCCCCGGGGCTCTCGGCAAAGCCTTTGCCGAGTGCCCGATAAAAGACACTCGACAAAGAGGGCTTTGCCGATCAATTTTTTACCGTGTGTTCTTTGTCGAGTGCCGCACTCAGTAAAGGCTTTGCCGAGTACAATTTAGATTTTGTCGAGTGCCGCACTCAGTACAGGCTTTGCCGAGTACCATTTAGACTTTCCTGAATCTAGTAGTGTTGCACGGTCTCCGATCTCCCTGCCTGGTAATGATCCGTGTCGTCTCGATGGTAGGTGACACGCAGACGCCGATAGATCTCCAAATTCTCCGTCGACCTCTGGGAGTGGGAGCACCGTCGGCAAATACTGTCGCATGGTCGCAAGAAAACTTGCTGAATAGTAACAGGAGTAGTGCGTGTACTACTCCACTTTACCGAACAAGTCAGGCAAGCGTCACGCGTCTCGGCCTTTCTGGATGACTTGCGCTGTTTGTTGTTCCCACTGCTAAAGTTTAGTCAGTATTAGAGGAATGGTTTTGGTGAGGCTTCGTAGAGGACAATACCGTCTCTACAAATCATATGTTTATAGGAGCGGTTCTTAGACCGTCTTACAAATCGATTTATAGAGATGACTAGTGTTACCAGCCACTCATACAAATTGATTTGTTGGGGTGGCTGGTAACACCAGCCGCCTCTACAAAATTGATTTGTAGGGGCGACCGTAGTACCAGCCACCCATATAATACCTATTTGTAGAAACTGTTCAGTCTAAAACCACCCCTACAATACATTTTTTCGCCAAAAAAATAAAATTTATAATTCAAATTCGACTAGAGTATATATATATGCATATATAATTTAAATATGACCGGAACATATATAATTCAAATCTAACCACAAGCACAAGAACATTATATAAACTATCATTACAAGTCCAATTCACAAGAATATATACAATCCATCATTAAATAGACATAATTCAAAAGTCTAATTCGTTCCACAAGTCTAAACCGTCCCACAACGTAAGATCAATGTCAAATTCCATACACATTGTTATCAACGGCCTAGAGCTAGCCTTTCAGTCTCACGAAGGTGTTGGTACTGAGGATTTCTACCTAAGTCAGAATCTCGGTCATGGTAGGTGCCTTTGACGTGTACAATCTGGTCCAATATGAAGTTGCAAAAGTCACCGACGAGCTATAAGAGTTGGTCATCCTTGTATGGGTCTTTTTTTCATTTCTTTCTTTTCTTTCCACTATAAGAGAACAAGTTTCGGTTTATTATTTCATATTATGTGCGAAGTTTTTATACTATGGGTGAAGAGGTCCAAACTTACCCTTAAGGGGTGTCTCCTGTAGGCACCGGTGTTACTCATCATAGAACATATATAGTATTCACAATGTACACTCCCAGGCTTCTACTTGGGGCACTGTGTATTTTGCATATGAAAATATTAAGTAATGCTTTTGACAGCCATGTAATGGAGTACTAAAGTAAATTACACTTACCACACATAGTATTTTTATAGCCAGCCTTTCCTTTCTTACTGGCTCATGCCTTCCGTGATGTTTATTGACATAGAACCTGAATGCCCTGTTTGAATTATTTTAGCAAATGTAACTTGTTAGTATCCAAAAGTAAACATTACAAGTATGTATACAAACATATAAGCTAATGAGGATTGTCGATATGTATACGTCTTGAGAATCGATATGAAGTCTTTGTATGTCACCGGATCCCTATCTATTGAATCAACGACCCATGCCATGCTCCTCCCAACATCGACGCCTATACAAATTAAGTGGTTGCTGCATGAATTTAATCATAGAACTAGATAAACTCTTTTGCATCGAATAAAATATATCAAACAAAGCTTTAAGTATAGAGTTGAACTTACTCGAAGTTGTATGGTAGCCATATAGTAGAGTGCTCTTGGAGATTTTTAAAAGCCAGGGCAATATATACCGAAACCTTAAGGGACTCTTGCCTTAGTTTCTTTACACAGGTGTCCTCTTTCTCCTGAAGGGTCTTTCCAGCAGCTAGCTCTTTGACATCTAGTTTACACTGTCTAGGGTAATTAAAATTTGTTTATGCTATAGCTTGAGGGTCTATATACCCGGCTTTCATACTTGGCATTTGTTTTACAATGTACACTTGCATTCTACAAATCACGGCATGGGTTAGTTACAACAAAATCCAAAGATTACATTCATATCATATTGGGAGGGCAAGAACTTACAGACACCACGTGCGAATTAGATTCATTTCCATTGCTCCGAGGTGAAAGCATGTCTGTATGTCATTGAAGTCAAAGATAATTTTTCTAGCTGGGCTTCCAAATGTGCCGGTGGGAAAGCATGCTTGTACGAGGTTTATGCTAGTTAGGAGACCACGCAAGTACCAATCATGGAACCTTCTCATTCCAAGTGGTAGGCGTTGGATGTCCCAGTTTGGTAGGAAGGGCTTGCCCCTTTCATATGTTTTCGGCGGCCACGGCGGGAGCGGCGGCGTGTTCCCGCACGACCAAACAGTAACGTCAAGCCAAACTCCTACCTAAGCGTAAGGACCATAATGCGACTACAGATCGAAGAAAAGGAGGATAGGAGATGCGGTGGATTGGTGTGGCCACGGTAAGCCGAGCGTGCGGCGGTGCTCCGACGAGATTGTGGCGACGGTGGTGCAAAATACACCCTTACCAAGGCTCGGCAAGTGGAACTAGCAAGTCGGGGTGGAAGAGGTGACAATGGTGGAGCTGCTGGCGAACCGACTTGGACAGTGGTGCAGCGACGACAGTGCTACGCGGTGGCGGAGCTGGCGGTGACAACGGCGAGCGCGGCGCTCCGCTGGCGAGTGCGAAAGCGAGCGAGGGAGAGGAAGTGCGAGAGAGAGACGCAGACGGGCGCATTGTGGCGATAATTAGGCTGTCCCCGGCCAGACTGGTGGGGCCCGCACCGACGTACGGCCGCCAGATGGCGAGCGCGGCCTAATGGCGGTCAGCCACCACCGGCCTACCCAAACACGGCATGAGCCTGTTTTAGATGACTGAAACCGTCCCCTTCCTCACTCTATATCTCTTAAACCAGCGTGATTCAGCAAAAACCGTAAGAATCAAAGTTGTAGAGCTACATGAGTACTCCAACTTTGCTTAAATGAGTTTGGTCTAGATTAGCCTAGTTTACGAGCTACAGCACAACAAACATCGGTACATTGAAACTATAAATCAATTCCGGACTTAGAAAAATTTTCAAGTTCTAGAATAGTATTTTGTTGCTACTTGTGAGCTGTTTTTGAGCATGCTAGGCACCGAATTAGGTCTTGACCCAAAAATAAAAGTTGTTACTCTAGTCAAGTACTAGAACTTTGCTTAAGGGTGCACTACCATGCAAACACTCTATGCTATAGTTCAACTTAGATCAAATATACAACTTGAAAATGGTAACTTACACTATAACCATGACCTAGAGGCCAATTGGGTCCAAGTCATGAATACCAAAATTGTTCCTAATGACATTCTAAACATGTTTAGGGTACTCCTAAGGTCCCACAAGCATTTCACACATTGATCACATGTAAACCCTAGCCTAGGTATAAATTTAAAAAGGCTTCACATGTGATATAAGTAATCATAGAGATAAAACTTGAGATGCTCATGCTCATGAATGATCAATGATGCTTGTGCTCGTGCAAGGCCAATGCCAAATGCATGCTTAACACTAGGGTGTTACAGCCCCTCTCCCCTTACAGAAATCTCGTCCCGAAATTGGAAAGACCTACCAATCCTTGTAGAAAGTGGGGTAGGCGTCACGCAGAAAATCGTTCTGTTCCCACGTTGCATCTTGCTCACTATGGTTGTTCCACACCACCTTATAGAACTTAACCACCTTACTTCTAGTCACTCTCTCCATTTCTTCTATCACCTAGATAGGTTTTTCTTCATATGTCAAATCAGATTGGATCTTGACATTAGTGGGTTCAATGGCTTCTTCGGGCACACGAAAACATTTCTTCAATTGAGAGACATGGAAAACATTCAAGATGGCGCTCATCTCTGGTGGTAGTTAAAGTCTATAAGCTACTGGTCCACATTGCTCAATAATTTTGTATGGGCCCACATACCGGGGCGCCAACTTTCGCTTCACACCAAATCGATGTACCTTTTTCATCGGTGATACTTTCAAGTACACGTAATCACCAACTTCAAATACAAGAGGACTCCTCTTATCCGCATAACTTTTCTGTCTTGATTGAGCAGCTTCTATATGTTGCTAAATGATCCGAACTTGCTCTTCGGCTTCTTTGACCTGGCTCAACCCAATTTAGAGGAGTTCTACACTTGTGGCTATATAAAGCTTCAAAAGGGGCCATCTTGATGCTTTCATGATAGCTATTGTTATAGGAGAACTCAGCCCAAGGTAGCCATTTCTCCCATGAACCCTTTGAAGATATTACACAGGCCCTTACCATGTCTTCAAGAATCTGATTTACTCATTCTGTTTGCCCAGCAGTTTGAGGGTGATAAGCAGAACTTTGGATCAATTTGGTACCCAACTAATTATACAAATGTTTCCAAAAACAATTTACAAACTGTGAACCTCTATCAGACACAATTGTTCTAGGTATCCCATGCAATCATACTATGTGGGTGGTATACAGCTCTGCATATTGATGTGGCCGGTAAACTGTCTGAACTAGAATGAAATGTGCAGACTTCGTCAGACAGTCCACAATTATCCAGATGGAATCGTTACCCCTCTGAGTAGTTGGAAGACCAATAATGAAATCCATGCTGATTTCTTCCCATTTCCAACCTAGAATAGGCAGTGGTTGGAGTAGCCCTGCTGGCTTCAAATGAACGACTTTGACTCGGCAGCAAGTATCACATTTAGCCACATATGCAGCAATTTCTTTCTTCATCTTTGTACACCAAAACCAGGTCTTCAAATCCTGATATATATTCCTACTACCAGGATGGATGGACAATTTATAAGAGTGTGCTTCATCTAAGATTTGATTTCTAAGTTCTCTATCCTTAGGTACAACAAGTATATCTTTAAACCAGAGTACACCTCTCTCATCTAATCTAAAATGTTTAGTCTCTTTTTCTTCCATCTTTCTCTTAATACGAAATATACCCACGTTGGTCTTTTGGAGTTCCATGACCTTAGATTCAAGAGAGCAACTGATAGTGAGGTTATGTAAAACTACATGATGTAGTAGGTTGAAGCCATCTTCTAGTAATGGTTTGCTATGATACTTCTGGCTCAAAGCATCTGCAACTACATTTGCCTTGCCTGGATGATAATGCACCTCTAGGTTGTAATCTTTGATTAGCTCTAACCATCTTCTTTGTCTCATATTCAACTCAGGTTGCGTGAAGATATACTTAAGGCTCTTGTGATCAGTGTAAATGTGACACACATTGCCAAGCAAATAGTGCCTCCAAATCTTCAAAGCATGAACAACCGCGGCTAGCTCTAAATCATGAGTTGGATAATTAACCTCATGTTTCCTCAATTGACGTGAGGCATAGGCAATGACTCAGCCCTCTTGCATGAGCACACACCCCAAACCAGTACCAGATGCGTCTCAAAACACATCAAATTGTTTTTCTATGTTAGGCTATGCTAAAACTAGGGCGGTGGTCAACAAAGTTCGTAAAGTGTGAAAAGCAGCTTCACACTCCAAAGTCCACACAAATTTCTTATCTTTCTGAAGTAGTCTGGTCATGGGCTGGACTATCTTAGAGAAGTCCGGAATAAAATGACGGTAATAACCTGCTAATCCAAGGAAACTCCGAACTTCATGAACCAAAGTCGGGGCCTTCCAATCCATAACCTCTTATACTTTGCTTGGGTCTACTGAGATTCCATCTTTAGATAACACATGACCAAGGAAATGTACCTTCTTTAACCAAAATTCGCATTTGCTAAACTTGGCATACAGCTTATGTTCTCGCAATCTTTTTAAGACAACTCTTAGGTGTTCTTCATGATCTTCTGCATTCTCAGAATAAACTAAGATGTCATCAATAAACACCACTACGAATTTATCAAGTTCAGGCATAAACACCGAATTCATGAGATACATGAAATGGGCAGGAGCATTGGTCAGCCCAAAAGACATGACAAGGTACTCATATAGACCATACCTAGTAGAGAAAGTAGTCTTAGGTATGTCTTTTGGCCTTATCTTAATCTGGTGGTATCCCGATCTTAAATCGATCTTGGAGAACACTTTAGCCTTTGATAGCTGATCGAACAAGATATCAATTCGAGGCAATGGATACTTGTTCTTGATCGTTACCGCATTAAGGGGTCGGTACTCTACACACATCCACAAAGATTTATCCTTCTTTTTCACAAATATGGAAGGACAACCCCACAGTGATGAGCTGGGTCGAATGAGACCTTTTTCAAGAAGCTCCTGCAATTGCACTTTGAGCTCAGGTAATTCATTGGGTGGCATCCTATAAGGCCTTTGCGAGATAGGTGTTGTGCCTGGTAATAATTCAATCTTGAACTCTACATCTCTGTCAGGTGGTAACCCAGGCAACTCATCCGGAAACACATCCAAGAATTCACACACCACCGGAATGTCAGCAATAGTCATGAGCTGGATAGTATTAGCTACATTTCAGAGGTCAAAATCTCTGGGAAGTGGAACTAAGAAAGCATTCTTACTGTCTGGTTCCCTTAACATAACCACCCGAGTGGAAGTATCAATAAGAACTTCATGGCCACTCATCCATCTCATTCCCAGGATTACATCTATCCCCAACCCGAGCAATACTACAAGATTTGTGGTATACTCCCTGTTGCTTATGGAGATGTGCACATCTCTAACTATTTGGTTGGTCGAGATTTGATTTTTGGCTGCACTTATGCAGTAACTACCCTTATCTACAGTAACTACCCTCTGATTATGCTTGGATACAAATGTTTGACTCATAAATGAATGCGATGCTCTAGAATCAAACAAAACAACTGTGGGATGTTGGTTCACAAGAAACGTACCCACGGTAACAACTTCACCGGTAGGAATTTCCTCAATGGTGGTATAGTGCACATGTCCCTGATGCACATTAGAATTACCCTGCTTCTGATTGTTCTTCTTGGGATAGGGGCAATTTCTTGCCCAATGGCCAGGCTTGTTATAGTTCCAACATGGCAGGTTGCTGGGTGGAACATTAGAACTTCCTTGTCCTGAGCCACCCTTTGGTAGACCAACAGAATAGGCCTTGCAAAACACCTTTTGATTCTTAATGGTTTGCACCTTTTTCTGAGGTGGCCTAAACTTGGGAGCAGGTGGGCGAAACTGAGGTCTCGCAGCAACTGGAGCTTTTGACTGAGAAGCACCTGCTTCAAAGGCTCTCTTTTGATTCTTGGATGTAGCATAAATGTTGTTTTGATTGTCTTGAGTTAAGGCATCACTAACAAATTCATTAAAAGTGGCAGATTTGTTGTTAGCAAGAGTCTTCATTAGCTTGGGACCAAACCTCCGCTTGAAACTAGCAATTTTCTTCGCCTCAGTATCAACAAATTTTGTGGCATATCTTGACAAGTTGTTGAAAGCATGCAGATATTCAGTCAAGCTCTTGGTACCCTGGGTTAGCTTCATAAATTCGGTATGCTTGATACTCATAAGACCTGGAGGAATATAGTGTCCCCGGAAAGTAGCCTTAAACTGGTTCCAAGTGAGCATTCTCCGACAGGGTGGCTCGGTGATGACTCCACCAAATGCCTGTAGGCCCATGCAACTAATGGGATGCATACTCAGTTTTCACAACCTCAGCAAACGAAACTTTTGTTCAAGTCTATTCAGCCATTCCTCTGCTTGGAGTGGCTCTTCGGCCTCCTTGAAAATAGGTGGCTTGGTATCCAAGAACTCCTTGAAATCACTGTATTGGTTTGGCTCGGCACCCTAGCGCTGATGTCTGCCCTAGGCGACTTGTTGCACTATGGTGTGCATAGCCTCGCCCATAGCACATTGCCCTTCAGCGAGCATAGCCATCAACTCTACTGGAGTGGGTGGTGGCGGTGGTGGCAAATCTTCATTGTCATGACCATTCAAGCCACTACACCCGGCACCATCGTTCCCATTGTTCCCACCGGCACCAGAACGGGTGCGAGGCATCTGTAGAATTGCAATAATAAGCAATTATTAATGATGTCAAAAAATTGTAGAAGAATTATATAATTATGCCAAACTGAATTTACTAGAGAGAATATAAATTCATACAATAAAACAGAGGCACAATAATTCATTTCTACAACCATACATCACCAATTATATTACTTAACGCCATTTGCAATGCATTCTGTATATGTCAAATTGCTTGCCAACACAATGGGCATTCACTAAAAGTGCAACTATAACATGGATTACATGCAAAGTTTCTAGAGTACATCAAAGGATACACCATGAGATCGAACTAAATTATGAATTCATTACAAAAATGATCGAAGATAGGGAGCTAACACATCTAGCTAGATACTAAAGCTAAGCTACTCCTCAGGGTGGTCGCTGTCGATGTTGGACACACCATCACCGTGGTCATCCTCAAAAGGCTCAATCTCCTCATCTTTAGGCTCGTCCTCGGCGTCCACCTCCATGCCACTATCCTCGGCAATCAACACATTGGGATCTTCTTCCACTGCTGGAGCATTTGGAGGAAGAATTGGGTTCACAATGTTGTTGAGACGATGAACATCCAGCTGAAGCTCCTCAACCTGGTGTATAAGTTCCTGCTCTCTGCGATCAAACTCCATTGCCTGCCTAGCAGCTTGAAACACCGTCCGAATTCTAGTTGCCTCCCTAGTCTCAGCAAGACGAATAGCCTCGTCTCTCTCCACATGGATCCCCTGAACCTCTGCTATGGCTGCATTCCTCTCAGCAACAGCATGGACAAACTGCCCCCGACGAGCTTCTAAGGCTGTCATATAATTACCTATCTCATTCTGAGCTGCTCTAACTACCCTTTTATGCCTGCGCATACGTACTCGCATCCTGCGCTGTGCAGCATGTGCTCTTTGGAGCTCTTGCACATAGCTGATGTAGCTATCCTAGCGAGAGTAAAACATCTTCATAACAGCATACATGGCACTTGTGGCAGCAGTACTACTTCCTGCTCTTTCATCCTGGTCTCTTACCAAAGCATTATCACCTGGTTGGGTCCAAACGGTTTGCGAGGGGTCCACTCGAGGAAAGGATCCGATAGGACTGTTGACAAGCTCATCCCCAAACTCCTGACATATTTCACTGAGGACCTCGAAAGCTGCGTGGGCACCCTCCCAAGGTGTCTGTCCATCTGACTCCGCACTCCAGCCTTGCCACTGTGGGTGATCAGCACAGGCTAGGACAGTCACCCGTACGTCGTACCACTGTTGTCCCTTAGTTACCACTTTGCACCAAAAGTAGCGAGGCGGTTCCGCATACCTGACCGAATGCAGTACCCTCCACAGTAGGGTGGGAGTTCCAAACAGCACCAAAAAGGTGTCGCTTGCAACAGGGACTCCTAGGGCTGCCGTCTGTATCAAAATGGTATAACTCCTATGAGACAACACGATCATAGAAAAGGGTTACATAACATAATCTAAAACTTATAAGGGGAGGAACAATGTAATGATATGAATGAATGATTTATAATGATGCATGCACGTTCCATACGTCCTCACAAACTTAGGAAAAATTAAATCCTTAACGATATACGCGGTGGCATACATACGTTCTCTCAATATAATAGTAACTAAACGAGCTACATGTTTCGTTGTTAGTGTACCTACAGAAGATTCATTTCAGCCCATCCCAACAATTAAATGTACAAGAATGTATTCTAGGCTCTAGGTTGAATATATGAGAGCGATAAACTAAATACTTCCATATATATATATCCCAATATATATATTTCTGTATCAGAGCTACCCGATGATAATTTATTACCCATAATTAAATACGCACCATACACACATGCAAGCAAGCATATATAGATATAGTCGTATCAAAGCTAACTCTCCCTGGCCGCACGCTCACATCTTGCGGTCATGCCACTCATCAACTTACCTTCTTACCTGGGTGTAGAGTCATTTGATCCATACATTACCACTCAAGTAATGGCATCCATACAATAGCACGCCGTATGGATAACAAAAGTAAAAACCCATCCCATGTTAGTACTTAAATAGCCACCTAATAGTCCTTAACTGGGCATAAAGGAGATGACCACTGGCATACTTTATAATTCTATAATTAAAAACCTTTGTTTTAAATACACATATGACAAGCTTAATGTTGAACCTTGCTCCGATGCCAGCTGTAATAGAATCGTCCAATTTATAAGAGCACAAGTACAATAGCAATCACCGAAGCGATCAAACCATCATACTTGAACCCATATAAACCCGATAGTCCGATGAAATCACGAAGGGTCTCAAACAAACCAACGTACAAACCAAGATCGTACATGATTCAACACAACCAGTCACATGTTACAACAGATTCACAAATAGTTCTCATACATCGGAATTTCAATAAAGTTATTACAACTCAAATTTAGAAGTAGCGGAAGCAACATAGTTTTGAAACAACATCACGATAATTCAAATACATAGCCAGTTTAGGATCATATCCAACAAAAGAACATAGAGGAGATGATATAGAATGACCATGCCCTTGGCCTTACTCTCCATCAACAGTAGGAGTTATGCAGTGCTTGCAATAACTATGGTACATCACGTCATCTGCAACAAATGGGAATAAACCTTGAGTACAAGAATGTACTCAGCTAGACTTACCCATCATAAATCAAAATAATAAGACACCAAGGAGTATGCATGGCTTTAAAGGTGGAGATAGCTAGATAACAGTTTGCATAAAAGCTTAAGTAATATAACTTGTAGATTTAGTACCTCTAGCATCAATTTGAATACGTATTCAATTAAGCATCTCTAGATTAGCACCTGTACTATAGCAATCACTTGATTAAGCTAACAAGCATTAGTAACAATGTCCGGTATAAGAGTAATTTGAGCATCATCATAACCATCAAGTTTGAATTAGTGCTTCTACATTGCCGCTGCTCAATCAAGTTCTCACTATCCAGGAGAGACAGCGATTCGAATCGATTCCTACCCAGCTGGGGAATTTATTCCTAACACAAACCAAGGCACGCCCCGCGAAGGTAGCTTCAGGTCACCTTTGGTATAATTCAGGACTAACTCATGGGTCCGATCAGCGCCACACCCTTAGAGATTCTACCAATCTGCCAAGAAGATTGGGACCCGGTCCTACCCTTGGACTCACGCCATTGCCTCTCCGCACATCCTTACTGCCTCCAGCGTGTGCACTTTCACTTATCAGGGCCCAGCCTGAATCGAGCTACTCGGCTTCGTGGTCGTATCATCGGATCCGGCCAACTAAGTGCTAGGCATGTGTTCAACATGACATGAGGACGCACAGCGAATCGGTCCTTAACCGACACAGATGGGATAAATAGGCACCCAAGACCTCCATGCCTTGTTGCTTCTTTATCACGATCCCACCCGGTCTCCTTTAATTCATTAACACATGGTTATATTCCATACTAGCACATATAGCCAACCATGATTAGTTATCCGCCTATATCATACAGGTGACAGGTAATCACCCGGCTTCTACCAACTAAGCATGGCTAAGCACATATTCGATCCTGAACCTACATAGGATTCAAGATATATATATATATCTGGACAAGAAACATATATGCAGCGAGTGGTTCCAATCAACTCCTAGTACTTAATGCATCAATAAAAAAGGACTCAAGTTGATAGTTCGAAAACATAGGAGGCTTAAAATGCTCCGGGGCTTGCCTTTCACAAAGGTGGCGGGCTGGTGATCTGGGCACTCTGGCAACTATTTACCATCGGGCTCGCCTTCTCCTAGGACCTCCTATTGCTGCACTTCCTAATGCTCTTCCTGGTATCGGCTTCATACTCCAACACGGTGATTTCTTCCGTCGCACCTATTGCATGCATATGCAAAAAGTGAGAATCATGAATGCATAAGAAGAGTCATGGATGACATGTCATGATAATGCGCATGGTTAAATGATTACTATCATATTAGGTCATTAGGATGATAACAAGGTGAAATTCTTATTTACTGAGTAGGTGTATATCTCTTCTCTAGAAATTTTAAGGATCCACACTGAGTCCATTTCTAGACCACAACACAACAGCTATAAGTTTAGATCATATCTAGAGTTCTACTCAACCAAATCCTATGATCCTAGACTTTATGGAAATCTTATAAAATTGCCTACAACTTTCATTTAATCACCAAAAGCTGATTCAACTACTATCCTAACTAAAATAGGTAAACTTCCCAGGTCTGTCCAGAAATTTCAGATAGTATGTATTTCGGAAGACCAACTTCTAACAGCTATAAATCTCAAACCATTTGGCCAATTGCCCTAAAATTTTGACACAAGCTAGATAAAGAAATTCCCTACAACTTTTTCATTAACCATTTTTATAGCAAACTCTATTTTACCTATGCAAAACACATAGCAACAGAATCTGTCCAAACAACTTCTATAATTGAATTTTAGAGCCATAATATTTTGATGCATACTAGAAATCAAAACTTGGCACAAACAAAGGTACCAATAGTTCATAGGCAGCATACACACTCTAGAAAATATAATGGTCAAGCCCAAATAAATTATTTAAATGTATTTATTAATTTATTTGAAGACTAAGGTGAAATAAAGAAAATATATCAAAAATGCACAATAAATTCTAAGAAAATTACAGTAGCCTAAAAATGACCCCAAAAGTCTACTATACAAATTTTATGCCATTATGGATAAGTACACCACCCTCTACAAAAATGACAAGTTATAAGGGCTGATTTTAGTGAAAATAGTTATCCCTATTAAAAAGTGTCAAACCAAATATTTCATATTTTTCTTACTTACCTAAAACCCATTAACATTGTACAAAAAATTGCATGGCAATATGTTACTTATTTTTATCCTTATAAATTTCCTTAGAAAACACCATTTATTAAAAGATAAATAGCAAGAACCCTACTCCAATCAAGTTTACTACAAGTTCAACATTTTTCCTAACTAGAGCAAGTCAACATAAGATCAGCAAAATTGGAATCACAATTTTATCACTTTCCTAGCTCAAGTTATACATTTTACAAGATTGCAAATAATTTAAAAGCATTTATCTAGCTCCATTTAATTCTCCTAGAAAAACATCCCAAATAGTAAGTTTTATATTTTTATCAAAGACTACACTTCATGATGAATCCAACAAAATTTGGTTCACTCCATTTGGACACTCCGAGCTCTAGATATGAATTTTTGAAGTTGGTATTCAAATCAGTGAAAAATAAGAAAAATCAAAACAAACATAGTGACTGACAGATGGGGCCCGCTAGTCAGTAGGACCCACGCGTCAGCGAACCAAAATAGAGGTGGTGTTTGACCGGTGATAGCTCACCGATGGTGAGTTCTCCGGTGGTAGCGTCACCACGGTTGCACTCCCCACACTCCCCCGCACCCAGTGGTGCCCTTCGTTGGACCGGCAATGCACTAGAGCACCCTCGTCGACGGCAATGGTGGATGGTGGAGGCGGCATGGCAGTACGTAGGCATTCTCTGGCCACAGTGTGCTCAGACGAGGTGCATCATGGCTTCACGGTAACCTAACGAAGCTCTCTAGGGTGGTAGGGATTCCGGTGAGGTGGCGGTGAACTCCGACCGCGTGCATGCGGCGGCGGCAGCGCACAGAGCACGGTGGTGCTCTCAGTGTTCTGGCTAGACGACGGTGAGAGGTGGGTCTCCGTCATGCCAACTACTAGGTCAAGGCTTACTCAACCTAATGCGTGCGAAAGAGAAGGGAGGCGATAGACCAGCTCGGCAACGACGAGCTCGAATGCCTCAGCGGCCATGGCAGCCGCGGCGGGAGCGGTGGCGTGTTCTCGCATGACTAAACAGTAGCGTCAAGCCAAGCTCCTACCTAAGCATAAGGACCACAATGTGACTAAAGATTAAAGAAAAGGTGGACAGGAGATGCGGTGGATTGGTGTGGCCACGGTAAGCCGAGCGCGCGGTGGCGCTCCGACGAGATCGTGGCAATGGCGGTGCAAAATACTCCCTTACCAAGGCTCGGCAAGTGGAACTAGCGGGTAGGGGTGGAAGAGGTGGCGATAGTGGAGCTACTGGCGAACTGAATTGGACAGTGGTGCAGCGATGACGGCGCTATGCGGTGGCAGAGCTAGCGGAGACAATGGCGAGCGCGGCGCTCCGCTGGCGGGTGCTAGAGCGAGCGAGGGAGAGGAAGTGAGAAAGATAGACATAGACGGGCGCGTTGTGGCCATAATGAGGCTCTCCCTAGCCAGACTGGTGGGGGCCACGCCAACGTACGACCGCCAGATGGCGAGCGTGGCCTGACGGTGGGCAGCCACCACTGGCCTACCCAAACACGGCATGAGCCTATTTCAGACAACTGAAACCATCCCCTTCCTCACTCTATATCTCTTAAACCAGCGAGATTCAGCAAAAACCGTAAGAATCAAAGTTGTAGAGCTACATGAGTACTCCAACTTTACTTAAATGAGTTTGGTCTAGATCAACCTAGTTTATGATCTACAGCATGACAAACATCGGTACATTGAAACTGTAAATCAATTCCGGACTTAGAAAAATTTTCAAGTGCTAGAACAATATTTTGTTGCTACTTGTGACCTATTTTTGAGCATGCTAGGCACCGAATTAGGTCTTCACTCAAAAATAAAAGTTGTTACTATAGTCAACTGCTACAACTTTGCTTAAGGGTGCACTGCCATGCAAATACTCTATGCTATAGTTCAACTTAGGTCAAACATACAACTTGAAAATGGTAACTTACACTATAACCATGACCTAGAGGCCAATTAGGTCCAAGTCATGAATACTAAAGTTGTTCCAAATGACATTCTAAACATGTTTAGGGTACTCCTAAGGTCCCACAAGCATTTCACACATTGATCACATGTAAACCCTAGCCTAGGTATAAATTTAAAAAGGCTTCACATGTGATATAAGTAATCATACAGATAAAACTTGAGATACTCATGCTCATGAATGATCAATGATGCTTGTGCTTATGCAAGGGCAATGCCAAATGCATGCTTAACACCATGGTGTTACGAGGTCCACTCCCAGGTCAGTGGCAACACCCTTTTTTTAAAGAATGCTGGTATCCCGACAAGCTCCGCCAGAACAGAGACATCGGCGGAGAGAATGCTTCGGGAACAGCTTGTTGCTGAACAGGAAAGTTCCGCTAACCTCGTCAAACAAGTGGATGAACTGAAGAGGAAGACAGAAAAGACTGAAAGGGAGTTTGAGGAGTTCAAGATACAGCAACAGGAGGAGTACAATAAGCTACGTGAGGATATCATGCGCTTTAACTCTTCTTCTGGTAACTCTTAGTCATCAACTCTGTTGGCTTGATGCAGTGAACATTTGTGGTTTGATGTGTGTACTCATGTGCTGGTTTGATGTGGTGAAACTATCAGTGCGTTGTTGCTGATGTGTAAACAGTAATTTGTTGTATTTGATTGTCATGCTGAATAATTATGTAGACATCGTCGAATAATTATGTAGTCAATCTGTGCATCAGTGACGATCTTGAATTACTTTTATGATGAATTGATTGTTGAACACGTGGTAGAACCTGGGCAGACCATGTGATCAAATAAAAATGTGACACGTGGATGAATCAGTTCATGACACGTGAAATAGCCATGGCACGGCACGTGGGATAATAAAAATCCGACACATGGAAGGAAGTCGTCAAGCCACGTGGCCGAATCAAAAAATGAAACATGGACGGACAGCACCGTGACACGTGGTCAACTATGAAACGGCCACATGGACCAATAAAAATACGACACATGGTCCAATGAATAAATGACACGTGACCCAACCGCAACACGACACATGAGCCAATAGAAAACAGACATGTGGAACAACAGGGGCCCGACACATGGTCCATTAAGAACCTGAAACATGCAAGAACCAGAGATGGCCACGTTGTCCAATAACAAGGTGACACGTACCCAAACCATCTCCAATGCAACCGGCTATAGCAGTTACACGTGGAAAGCATATCCAACGGAAGCAACTGCCAGCGTGGCTGCCCCCTGTCATGCATGCCAAAGCAGTTCTATAATGAGATTCGTCATAGAATTTCAAGAATGACGCGACTTCTATGACGAACCATTTTTCATCATAAATTCGTCATAAAACTGAAATTATGACGAATTTGGCTCCTTCGGTGATGAAAACTGATCGTCATAGAAGTGGCTATTCCTAGTAGTGAAAGATGACATTGATGTCCACGACATCTCATCGGACAAGATAGAGTAGAGGAAAGGAGAGTAGAGGCAACAACCATAGAGACAGACATTGAGGCCTCTGCTCCACAACCTCAAGACACGGCCATGAACTCGGCTCCCAAGCCAAAGAGGAAAAGGGGGGATAGGAAAGCAAACCAATATCCAGATAAGGCATGGTATGTGATAGTGGAGGTTGGGCCAGCAGGGGAGTTCCATGAGCCTAAGGAATTCAGAGGACGATTTCGTCAAACGATCGGGGCCCTAGTAAGAGATCAATTGAACCGAGCAATCCCTAGCTGGAAAGATGTACCAGCGAAGAAAAAGGGAGAACTATGGGATAAGAAGCTAAAGCTCAATTTTAGATTTCCAGAGGGCAAGCATGAACTGGTAAAACTTAATGCTTTTAAGATAATGGGAGAGTCATTCCGACGTTGAAGGTCGGAGCTCAATAAGAAATATATCCAAAAGGGATTAACTCCCTTCCACGAGTTCAACAACATAACTCCTAGTCAATGGGAGGAGCTCATGGCTCAGAAGACCACCTGAAGCATTGCTCCTAGTGCCCGTAACACCGAGCGTGCGAAGAGGAACCAACACCACCAACATCTAGGTCCTGGTGGCTACTGTGACAAGGAAGAGAAGTTTAGGAAGATAGAGGAAGAGGCCACCACATCTGGGAAATTAAACTTGAAGGGGTTGAAGCTACGCTCAAGGAATTGGATCCTTGGGAGGAGTATAGAAGTACTCGGCAGTTCCATTAAGTTTGATAACCCAACGACCGAAGAGGCAGTATCAAAGATACTGAAATATGCTGAAGACAAGGAGAAGGGCTCATTCAAGCCTTCTAGAGAGAGGGACGAGCTTAGCCTTGCCTTAGGAAACGCCAAGCACATAGGCCGCACCAGGGGGCTAGGGAAAAGAATGACCTGGAAGCATGGATTCGAAGAGGAACAACACATGTACAAGAAACATGGCAGTGACCGAGAGTCTAATCTTGAGCTCACCGTGAAGGCTCTAGTTGCGAAGGCGCTAGAGGAGCAAGGACTGTCTATGGAGCCAAGGACAGTAATGGCACCGCCGAGAGAACTAGCATTAGTTGTTAGCCCTCTAGAAGTTCCTAGCAGTCAAGGTTCCACTACAGCCACAACCCCTGTCAATCGCATACGGGAACCAACTAGTTGCACCTTGGTGGTTCTCATCAGCAGACATAACACTATGATAGAGGTGGCAACAGGTGTGGCACATCCTCCTAGCGGCTTGCATCACAATAATAGGATCCCGCTGGACTACACTAGGGTCGAGGTGCATACCGTGAAGCCCGAGTTCATGTAGTGGCTCATAGACTACCCAACTCCCGAAGGACAACAGTTACTCAGAGAAGTAATGAACCAGTTCATCCTCTGGCACAAACGGGGCATTGTATTAACTGCTTCTTCATCGTCTGTTCAACGTTTGGAGGGAGTTGTTGAGGAGGGGGAGATACTTTCATCGTCTCATGACCACCACTTGTCTGAGATGCCACATTCTTCCCCGTCTCCTAGCAAGCACGTGCACAAGATGCCACAGTCTTCCCCATCTCCTAGTGAGCACGTGCCTGAGATGTCATAGCCTTCTCTGCCTCATAAGGAGTAAGGGCCTAATAAGGACCCAATACATGAACAACAAGGGCCTCCTGAAGAAGTGCATGCACAAGAGGGTACCCGCAAGGAGCCAGAAAATCAAAAAAAAAGCATCCAATCACTGTAAGGCCAATTTTTACGTCGATAAAAGACGTCACGTCGGCGTCCAAGTGGTTTGGCCATGACCAGTTCAAGCCTGAGAACCAAGTTAAAGAAGTCCCAGCACGGGCTTCTGAGGAGGCCGTCACCAGCAAACAACAACTGGTAAAGAAGTATCCAAATGTTGATGCCATCAAATAGTCAAAGGATTGCCTGAAAACATATGAAAGTGGCAAGCCCTTCCTACCAAACCGAGACATCTAGTGCCTACCACTTGGAATGAGAAGGTTCCATGATTGGTACTTGCGTGTTATCCCAATGACCATAGATCTCATACAAGCACACTTCCCTACCGGCACATTTGGAGGCCTAGCCGGGAAAATTATCTTTGACTTTAATGACGTCTAGACATGCTTTCACCTCAGAGCAATGGAAATAAATCTAATTCGCACGTGGTGCCTGTAAGTCCTTGCCCTCTCGATATGATATTATTGTAATCCTAGATTTTGTTGATACTAACCCACACCGTGATTTGTAGAATGCAAGTTCAACTTTCAAAACAAATGCCAAGTGTGCGAGCCAGGTACGTAGACCCTCAATGTATAGTAGTAACATGTTTTAATTACGCCAAGGACTGAAAATTGGATGGCAAAGAGCTAGCTGCTGGAAAAACTATTGAGGAGAAAGAGAAAATCCGGCATAAGGAAATGTGTGAAGCAGCCCTTAAGGTTGCGGCATACATTTCCCTAGCTTTTAAAAATCTCCAAAATTGCTCTGCTATAAGGCTAGCATACAACTTCGAGTAAGTTCAACTCTATACTTAAAGCTTTGTTCGATGCAAAAAGAGCTTATTCGTTACTATGATTAAATTCATGCAGCAACCACTGGATTTGTATAGGCGTCGATGTCGGTCTGGGTATGGCATGGGTCTATGATTCAATAGATAAGGACCCGACGACATACAAAGATTTCATATCGATTCTCAAGACGTATACATATCGACAATCCTCGTTACCCTATATGTTTGTATACATACTTGTAACCTTCACTTTTGAATACTAACAAGTTGCATTTGTTAAATTCAATCGAACAGGGCGTACCGGTTCTATGTCAATACACATCACGGTCGGCATGATCCGACAAAAGGGCCTAACCTGTGTGTGAAAACACTATGTGTGATAAGTGTAATTTACTTTAGTACTCCATTATATTGGTGTCAAGAGCATTACTTAACATTTTCATATGCGAAACACACGGTGCCCCAAGCAGAAGCCCGGGAGTCTGCACTGTGGATACTACGTATACACTCTCATGAGTAACACCGGTGCCTACAGGAGACACCCATGTAGGGTAAGTTTGAACCTCTTCATCCTCTTTAATTGTGATTACAACCATGTTAACTTCAAAACCAGCTCCATGTTTATATATGCAAACTATGTTTATAGATGCTCACTGTTTTTATAGATGTTCGCATATGTTATGACACCCCAACTTGTTTTATTGTAGTGGCAAGAAGAGAAAGCAATGAGAGCTGACCCGCACAAAGATGACAACCTCTTGGAGCTCGTCAGCGATCTTTGCGCCTTCATATTGGACCAGATTATACACGTAAGACGCAATTATCATGACCGAAAATCCGTGTTAGGAAGGCATCCTCAGTATCAACATCTTCGTGAGACGGAAAGGCTAGCTCTAGGTCGTTGATAACAATGTGTATGGAATGTGACATTGGTCTTACCTTGTGGAACGGATTGGACTTGTGAATTATGTCTATATAACGATGAATTATATATGTTCTTGTGAATTGGACTTGTAATGTTAGTTTATATAATATTTTTGTGCTTATGGATACAATCTTTTAATTATATATGCGTATATATGTTCAGGTCAGATTTGAATTTTAAAATTTGAATTTTTTTTTACGAAAAAATATACCGTAGGGACGGTTCTAGATTGAACTGCCCCTACAAATGAAAACACACCCGCCCATACAAATCATTTTTGTAGAGGCGACTAGTAACACAAATCGATTTGTTCAGACGGCTTGGGAACTGCTCCTACAAACCCTTGATTTGTAGAGACGGTGTGGTAGGGGTGGCTGGTAAAACCACTCCTACAAACCATCGCCAGCAGCCCCTACAAAAATTTAGTGTAGTAGTGAAGGAAACAAGAACAGTGAAATGCAGGAAACTTTCCTAATTCCTACAGCTATTGATTTCATGGGATAAAACATCCGGTCAGAACCAATGGTTTCGCGGAAGCCTGAGACAGCGCACTAAGTTGAAGGAATGTATTTCTATTTCTGACAAATATAAAGGTTAAGATATATAGAAAAATAAGACAATTGATAGCAAGACCAATAGTAGTATTATCACAACTGAAATAACTTTTTCTGCACTGCTATACTAAAATGCTGATGGGTTAATCGCACACCGAAATACTAAACTGTTCTAGTTCTAGTTGCAATATACTAACAAGGTTAATTAAACAGGAAGATTTGGAATTCGAAATTCTAGAGCCATGCTACGATTTGACTAGGCACTAATATATCAGTTTGGATCTGATCGGACCTGTCTCCATCCGCTTAGCTGCAGCACAGCCACCACCACCACCAATTTCGTTCTTCCAGTCTCATCACGACGTAACGGAAGTTTCATACCACCAAACTTTGCAGATTCATCGATGACTCCATCCTCGAGTTTCTGGGACACAATTCTGGCAGCAGTAAAGAACACTTCCTCCACATTGTGATTTGTTTTCGCTGACGCCTCCATGAAAACGAGCCCGTGCTCCTCGGCAAACCCTCGGCCCTCCTCGTAGCTGACAGCGCGTTCCTGAGGCAGGTCACACTTGTTCCCTACTAGAATCACGGTCAGATTGGCCGGCGCGACCTCCTTCACCTCTTTTAGCCAGCTTCCGTCTTCCGACGTGATCAAAGGTCTCCCTCCTGGTGACGTCGTAGACCAAGATGGCAGCAGCAGCTCCCAGGTAGAATGACCTAGTATGACATCTGAATGCTTCTTGGCCGGTGATGTCCGAGATCTGGAGCTTGGTGGGCGTGTCGTCGTCGATGGTGATGATGCGTGAGCTGCTCTCGACACCGATGGTGGGGTCAAGGCCCGGCCGGAACTTCTGGTCCGTGAACTGCATCAGCAGGCAAGACTTCCCCACGGCAACGTCGCCGATGGCGACAAACTTGAAGATCTGGTCAATAGGGAGTTTGCGCTCCGTCGTCTCCATCTTCGGCAGCAATTTCACACGGTCAGCTGGTGGGTGCACGTCGCCGGAGAAGATCCAAAGATGGAGATCTGTAACCTGGCGTAGGGCGGAGGCGGCGGCTGTGCAGTCGTCGGCACGAGACGGCCGCACCCACGACTTAAATTATCTTTTTTTAGGGGAACGACTTAAATTATCTGTCCTGCCATGCTTTTTCAGGACGTGCCCGTGCTGGCCCATTGGGCTTGGCCTGTTTGGCCATCTACTCGGGCCTGTACAAAGCCGAGCGCTTACGGGCCTTTATAGGTCGTTGGGCTGTTTCTTTCTCTCCTACCCAGCGTGGAGTCCAGTGTGGAGCAAAGTTGGGTGCTTACTTAAACAGGGGCACCCAAAGCAGGGTCTCTACTTTTGATTTGGGTGCTGCCCTCAACTTTTGTTGACTCAATTTTTTTGCTTCCACTACAACAGCAGCATCCAAATTTGGGCCTCCAAATCTATTTATGTGCACAATGAACAGGACCCGCTCGTCAATCTCTCATTCTTCTATTCTCTTCCCTTCTTCCTCCTTATTGCAAGCAGGGCGCGGACGTCGCGAGCAAGGTGGCACGATAGAGGGAGGCGGACCCCTTCGGCGTAGGGAGGTGGTCACCCTCTGCGGCAGATGGCCAGGTCCCACTCCCGTCGGCGGCGGATGGAGCTACGGGGTGCCCTGCCGCGAGATCCATGGCCCTGCCCCCGAGCTGCGGCGAGATCCATGGCCTTGCCCCGATCTGCGGCGAGATTCAGCGGAGGGAGCGGACAACCGAGGGCTTGGAGGAGGCTACGCTCAAGGAAGAAGTTCACGCAGGGGCCAAGGCCACGCGTCCATCCTGGCTCCGCCGGAGACCTCACAGGGGCTCAGGGTTGGAGGGAGATCCGCCGAAAACGGACGAGGTGGGATGGGTGCGGGAGGTAAGATTTGGGTGTCCATTCAAAATTGGGTGCCCAAGTGGGGCTCTATTAGAGCTGTGTTTTTTTGTCTGAACACCTATATTTAGTTACGGGGTTTCACTGCCTGCTGGAGGTGAATACGACACTCTGCAAAGCAGCGGCGCCTGCACCAGCACTTGCACGATCCCACGGAGGGAGGCGCTTGACGCGCTTCCCTGCCACACGAAAGGCTCCTGCCGGCCTGCAGTTTGGGTTAGAAAGAAACAGGAGAGCGTACACACAAGCTGGTAGGAAAAGGTAAGTGAATTTTGGCCATTGTAGCCGGAAACGATTATGACGAGCGCTTAACTTAATCAAATCCTGTTAAGCACCTTTAAAACATGTTTTTCATTGTAGATTAAGTTTTTTTAGATGCACTTAATGACATGGTATTTTTTCCCTCTCTAAGCTACTCTATAAGAGGCTATGCATTGTACAAGCTCTTAGACTGTCTCCAATGGTTGTCTCATATGGGCACCCATACCTAAAATGGGTCTCGAATGGTACTGTATCAGCCTCCAACAGAGCACCTATATGTGATACCCATTTTAGGTTACAGCAAAGGCACAACCTAAATATGAGTATCATCTCTCATGTAGACTCATTTGCAGAAAGGGTTCTCTTTTGGGTCCTGTTGTTGGAGAAGATCAAAAATAGGTACGGAATCCTTTACCTGTAGCGCTATCAAAAGTGAAATGAGTCTTATATTTTGATTAATGTTGTTGGAGATAGCCTTACTATCTTGTGCTACGGCTTCTCTCTCCTGTGGAATGGAGAACCTGGTCATGTGAAACGGTGAACCATTAACTCAATAGTGGGCTCCACCCATTCAAACGAAATGTGTCACCATCCACATGGCAAATTTGAATATGGAGAATATAATTCTGCAGAGTTTCTCGGACTACTCAAGTTTTTTTTGAGAGAGTTTTATTTTAGAGAATAGCTAAATGAGAAAATTTAGAAAGAGTTTTAGGTTAATCTCTCGGAGATGCTCTAACAAACGGGCTATAACAAACCACCGGCCGCCTCAGGTGTCTCTACCGATCTCTATGGGTGTGTTTAATTTGAGAATAAATTAAAGTTAGATGAGATATAGTCAACTATGAATTTTTGGATAAAAAATTTATTCATGTTAATTTGAGAATAAATTGAAGTTAGATGAGATATAGTCAACTATGAATTTTTGGATAAAAAATTTATTCATGTTATTTGTTTGGTTGGATGGATGTACATGCTATTCTTTTTATTTCATTAGATTGCATTGATAAGTGTGGATAATGTGAGAATATTTGACTAATTATATCTATTATTTGAAAATAATATCATTTAATTATACACGGTTAAAAGTGCACTAAAGGTAATTTTATTATGATAATAACAAATTAAACTATAAATAAAATAGAAGCGCATTCGTACGCAACTCAGGGACTGTGCTTCAAGCCACGCATATTGCCCTATGATATTTTTTTGCTCAAGGGTGAAAACACAAAAAACTGATCAAGACCGCATATGACTATCCCTTTTCAATAAATCATACAAGAGATTGTTTGTATAATTTAATCAAATGCAAATAACACAAGGGTGATACAGTTAATATAAAAATAGAAGTGGTTATCGGAGTCGAAACTATTTGTATAATTTCATCAAATGCAATTCAACACATGGGATGATATAGTTAAATAAAAAGTAGAAGCACTTGTTGGAATTGTGTGTGCCAAGATAAGAACAGGGGAGTAGGCGTGAGCCGCCAGAGAAGTGTCATGTGATTAGAGCAGGTATAATAACGTATGTGAGCCGGCGAGATGAACTCCATGTCATCAAAAATCTTGCCACGCTAAGAGAGAGAAGGTTGAGCGGGCGCTTACCTTGCCGCCGGCTGAAACACAGAGTACGAGAGGAAAAAACAGTCTTGCAGCCGGATGCAGGCTGGGAGCTAGCTGGGAGTCACCGTTTTGTTCTTCTTGCAGCCGGATGCAGGCTGGGAGCAAGCTGAATTATTAAACTTGCTCTTAGCTGCTCGAAGAAGTTGCCAGCATTTTCCACTTCTATTCTAACCGACCCGCGCATGCATGCATGCCAAACTGGATGTACATGAACAGTTACGCATGCCAAAATGAATCTAACATAAATAACATTATTGTTTCCTATGTCTGTTGGGGTTTCTATATATAATTGTGGACTCACGCACATGAAGGGCTTGTTTGGGGAACTCCGATCCAATTTTCAACAAATAATATAGATACACATTCACAGATCATCTAGATCCACCATGGGTGGAGTTGGTCTCTATCAATGTGTTTGGTAGAACTCTAGGCCTTGTTTAGATTGCCTTAAAATTTCAAGTTTTTTCATTCTCTCTCTATCATATCAATTTTTAGACATATGTATAGAGCATTAAATATAGGTAAAAAAATAACTAATTACACAGTTTAGTTGTAAATCATGAGACGAATCTTTTGAGCCTAGTTAGTCCATTATCAAACAAAGTTTGTCAAATACAAACGAAACGTGCTACAGTATCTAAATTGCAAAAATTTGCAATCTAAACAAGCCCTACTATGTGTGAATGACCGATTTGCTGATCGTTTGATTCGCTGCCAACGGAACACACACACGTCTCGCACTGTGATTGGCCTGACGTCGCATCTACCGGCTCGCCTCGGTGCCCCGTGACTTTAGCTCTCTCTCCGCAGGATCCTCTGCGACAGGTGCAGCGTGGCAGTGGGTGTGCGGGCGCGTGCACCGGCACAGACGATCCGAGAGACTAGGGGAGCGGGACAGGTAGGGGCTAGTGGGGGTTGTACATGATATTTGACATTATGAATAATTTGATATATATTTATCTGATATCTATAATGTATAAAAATAATTTATAATTTTTTAAATAATTTGGCAATCCATAAATATAGGAGTTGTGTTATCCCAATATTACATCACTCTATCCAAATTACGCTGAAGAAATCGTTGTAAATACAATAATAAGACCGTAAAAATAGCTAAACGATAGTGTAAATACATGGGCAAATTTCAGTTGTTAGGAGGAACCAAAACAACCGAATGTCACCTAGACAGATTCATTAATTATAAAAACATATCAGGGGCACAATAAAAAATGACAAAAAAAAGTTCTTCATCGGTTCCACCCCTACGGCACAGGAACAGCGCGGTTCGCGCCACGCGGCCACGGCCGGGCCGGGGGGCGCGGTGGCGCGGCCACGGCCTAGCGCGACCAAGCGGCTACTGCAGGGCGTGGCGGCGGCGGCCACGACCAGGCGCGTTCAGCCATGGCACCGGTTGGGGCACGCTACAGTGCCTGGTCGTGGTTGAAGGGGGTGCGCCGCGGTGACTAGGGGTGGCTCGCCGACCGCAGAGGGGGGCGAGGGCAAAGGCAGCCGCGATGGGGGCGGTGCTCGCTAGCATCGATGGAGGCAAGGACGGTCGCGACGGACACAGTACGAGCGAGAAGAAACAGAATAGAACAAAAATCAATTATTATTTTTATGTAACTAGTGGCAGTGTAGGTAATTTTTCTCAACTTCACTCATGAGGAGCTCCATAGAATTGGTGGATCTGAGAGTAGATCCACCATTTTCGTGGAGCAGATCCGCGGTAGAGCTGCTGGATAAAAATGCATTTTGCTTGAAAAATGAATTCAGATATGTTTTTTGTGGATATGAGCTGGTAACACAATGCCAAACAGGCCCTAAACTAGGTTTAACATGGATAATATTACTTGCTCACGAGCAGTAAACGGTTCGATGTGCCATTTGGCTTCTCCCAATTTCTCACAGTACATTTGGCATGGTCAATATCAATGGAAGATTAACATGTGTCAATGTAGTGATAAAGATTCTCACGGTAAATTTTGCATGGTCACTATTAATGGCTGGTTAACATATATATCAGTGACAAACCTGATGGATTTGAAATGGACACTCGATCAAAGTGGCAATCGTCGTTGGTTCCGGTCTCTCCAGAAGCTTAAGTTGTACAAAGATATGTGGTAGGAGTGATGATTTATATGTACATGCATTTCGTGTGTGGACTGCTCATTCACATCGAATGAAGAAGCAACCAGCGATCTGACATAAGTCCTGAACGTGCTGATGACATAGATATACAGAATATATTCAAATGGAGCTCCCCCGGCCGTTTCTCACTTGTCACATTGGCTCACACGAAGATGTATTGTACTAGCACACAATGGCTGCTATCCTGCATGAATCCATGTTCTAGAAGTCCGTCCATATGCTTTTGCATCTGACCAGCAGAACAGTGATTAATTTTTATTCTTTTTTCTGATTAAAAAGTTAGATGAAGTCACAAAATAAAAAAAAAATTGAGGAAAACATAAACATTACTTTGCTTTGTCTATCTTTATATATTCTTTGTCACCCAAACGTACATGGGAAAGCAATATTTCACCGAAGCATTTAGCTAGTGCTAGTGCCAGCAGTCAAATTTTCCACCTGATAATAGTTAATTTGGGCTGGAAGCGGTTTCCATCGTTTGGTTCTCTTGTTGGCCCAATTTGGTTTGGGTGAAAATGGGCTGAGCATTGGTAATGGACTGATCCGGCCCTGGTCTTAGACCAGACCCCATGCTCTCAAGGCCAATTTTAGGAGTCATAAGTTAATCTATTTCATCAAAAGGCTATGGACTCATTGGTACAATGAATATAATATGGGTCGATTCTAATATTTTTCTACTATTATTGGCCATAAATACGGACCTGCATGCTGCTCCTGGACGACTTGGTCATGGAGAGGCGGCTGCTACATACGGAAGTGGTGATTGTTTGCTCCCGGCAATCAATCTGCTGGTACCCTAGGGGCGGCGGCGACCTGAGCATCGCGCAAGGATCTCAGCGAGCAGGAGGCGGATCCTGTCGGTAGCAGTGGCCCAAGGGGTGTCGGCGGAGACAGAGGACTCCAGCAGAGGCGGCTGTCGTCCCAAAATCGGCGAAGCGGAAGTGAATCCTGTCGGCTCACGTCTGATCGGTTAGTTCTGACTAGACGATGATGGATGAAGGTGGGCTAACGGACAGCTCACTTGAAGCGGATGAAGATGGCAGTAGCGGAGGTTTGCAGCGATGGCGCGCTAGGGGGCGGCGACTTGACGACTTCCACTCACCGAATCTGGTTGTTTCAGGAGAGGATGTCGGGAAGCAGGGATGTGCCGAAGTCTTTTTTTTCTTTTTTGGTTGTGTATTCTCCTCTTTGTTGAGGTATACGAGTCTAAGTGCTCTTATATCCTTTTGGCTGTGTATATCCTTCATGGATATAGAGGTCGGATCAATGAAATCCATTATCTAAAAATTGGCCATAAATACTATTAGCATTTCAGACAAGACACACAGAAGTGACAAGGGCCGGTATGGACTATAGAGTATGTATGCGCAGCACACTACTGATGCCCGGGTTGGCCCCAATCGTCGGGCCTGGCCTGTTTGGCCATATATACTGGCATGTACAATGCCGGGCGCTTATGGCCGTTATAGGCTCTGTTGGTTTGCCAGCGACCCAGCGTGGAGCATGGAGCACGTTTGGGTGCTTACGGACGAATGCGACGCTCCGGAAAGCAGCGGCGCTAGCACCGGCTCTCGCACGATCCCGCGGAGGCAGGCTCTTGCCGCGCTTCCCTGCCGCACGAAATGCTCCTACAGGCCTGCAGTTAAGTTAGAAAGAAACAGGAGAGCATACACACAAGCTGGTAGGAATTGGTAGGGGTGGAGCGTCTTTGGCTTCGTTGGCCATTGTAGCCACAAACGATTATGACGACCGCTTAACTTAATAAAATCCTGTTAAGCACCTTTAAAACATGTTTTCCATTGTAGATTGATGGTGTGTTTGGATCAAGGAATATAAGTTAGTCCATTGTCTCCTCATTTCTTGCTTTTTTGTTTGGTTCCGGAATGGAATATGTTGATGCATCGTCACCCCATTCCTCACAAACTAATAACTAGTACTGGTATAAGATTAAGGAATGGAGTCATCATACCAAATTTTAGGAATAGACTCATGATACACCAAGCCATCTAGGATAAAGTGATTCCTTAAACCAAACACCCTACAAGTTTTCAGATGTGTTTAATGACATGGTATTTTTTTTTCTCTCTCTAAGCTATACTCTATAAGAGCCTATACATTGTACAAGCCCGTAAATCTTGTGCTGTGGCTTCTCTCTCTGTTGTGGAGTGGAGAACCTGGTAACGGTGACCCATTAACTCAATAGTGCGCTCCACCCATCCGACGAAATGTGTCACCATCCACTGGTGCAGCCTTGCGTATGACAGATGGGTCCCGTCCTTGTGACATGGCAAATTTGAATATGCAGAATACAATTTTACAGTTTCTTGGACTACTCAAGGTTTTTTGAGAGAGTTTTATTTAGAGAATAGCTAAATTAGAAAATTTAAAAAGAGTTTTTAGCTAATATCTTGGAGATGCTCTAACAAATGGGATGCACTAAACCACAGGCGGTGGCCTCGGGTGTCTCTACGGAACTCTATGGGTGTGTTTAGTTTGAGAATAAATTAAAGTTGTATGGGATAAATTTATTCATCATATTTGTTTGGTTGTATGGATATTATTTTTAGAAAATAGAAGATAACGTGTCCGTACACAGCGATTACAATATTACATAGTTGGTATTGTTGGTGAATCAGGGGAACAAGAGATGCAAAAATCATGGATGGATATACATGCCATTCTTCTGCTTCATTAGATTGCATTGATAAATGTGGATAGGATAAGAATATTTGACTCGTTACCTATTATTTGAAAATAATATTAATTAATTATACTCCCTCTGTCCCATTGAAAATGTCTTTGACTTTTAGATTTCTTGTTTGACCGCTCGTCTTATTCAAATTTTTTATGCAAATAATAAAATAAATAAATCATCATTAAAGTATCTCTAATGATAAAATAAGTCATAGCAAAATAAATAATATTTATATAAAAATTGAATAAGATGAACGCTTAAACATGAAGTCTAAACTCAAAAACAACACTTTCAATGGGACGGAGGGAGTACATTGCTAAATGCACTAAAGCTAATTTTATTAATTAGCATAAATTATAAACAAAATTTATTAATTAGCACTACTTCTATCCTAATTGACATACAAAACATGCACAAGTCAAGATATTAGCACTTATGTATACTAATCTTGCCATCATAATTACTAAATAATATTATAACATACTAATAATCTTTAATTTATTGAGCTAATTTGCTCAGTGTCATTGGAAATTTTATCTCTTCTGCCACTGCCATCGAAATTTTTGAACTTCCCTCACTATCATCGGAATAATTCACACTTCCCTCATTACTGGTGTGAATTATGTGTGCCAAGATACAGACAGGGGAGTAGGCTTGAGCCACCGATTGATGTGATTAGCCGCTTGAAGTTTGAAGTCAAACGAGAGGGAGGAGACTTGATCCACATGGCACCCAATTGAAAGATTTGTGTATGTTGTCTAGACCACTTGAACTGCAATTTCATTTTCCACTTGTATTCTAGCCGATCTGCACACGCCAAACTGGATGTAACATGAACAGTAACGCATACCAAAATGGATCTGACATAAGCAGCATTATTGGGTTTCTATGTCTGTTGGGGTTTCTATAACCGTGAACACACGCACACTAAACTAGGCTTAACATGAACAACATTACTGACTCACGAGTAGTAAACGATTGGATGTTCCATTTGGCTTCTTCCAATTTCTCACAGTAAATATAATTTGGCATGGTCAATATCATGGTGGGTTAACATGTGCCATGCAGTGACAAATTTTCTCACGGTAAATTTGTCATGGTCAGTATCAATGGCTGGTTAACATATATTTGACATGCCAGTGATAAAACATGATGGATTTGAAATGGACATTCGATCAAAGTGGCAAACGTCGTTGGTTCCGGTCTCTCCCGAAGCTTAAGTTGTACATAGATGTGGTATGCCGGGGTGATGATTTAAATGGATCATACATGTGGCCCATGGGTACAGCGTGATATATGATGCATTTCGTGTGGACTGCTCATTCACATCGAATGAAGAAGCAACCAGAACGTGCTGATGACATAGATGTACAGAATATATTCAAATGGGTAAAAGTCTAACCCCCAAACTATCGATGGTTGTCTATTTCACCCCTCACCTATAAAACCAGGTATTATGCCCCTTAAACTATTGAAAACCATTTAAATAACTCTCTGAAGCGGTTTTAAAGGTGGTTTCGCTAATGTGGCATATTAAAGGTCTAAATAACCCCATAACATATCAAGGGTCGACTAAATAACCCCCTAAACTATAAAATTAGATATTATAGCCCTTAAAGTATACTACCTCCGTCCCTAAAAGGATGCAACTATGGTTTGCGTGCCACGAAAAGTAATTCATGTTTGACTAAGTTTCTAGTGAGTGGTATTCACGTCTATGGCTCTAAATTAATTTATTATGAAAATACATTTTTTAATTAATCTAATGGTATTAATTTGATACTATATAAATATTTATATTTTTTATCTATAATTGATCAAACTTGATATACTAAAATACGACATTGTTCCAGAATTGCATTGTTTTGAGGTAGTATCCAATAATGTTCAAATGACCCCGTGATAGTCTTATAGGGTCGTTTGGACATTGTATCCTACCACACTGGCCTAAGCACTCATACTTGCACGTAGGCCATTGGTTGTCTCCCTCTCTCTACTCTTTCTAGGCTTACAGCACCGTTCAATGAGCGCCACCCTATCTCCTGCTCTACCTCATGGCACTCCTCGACAGCATTGAATTCATGCACTGCACCTACACCCTTGTCATTCAACCGTACCACATCCACATCTTAGCCCTGTCTCATTGTCTCCTCCTATAGCTACCTAAAAAACTGAAGGACAACATGGAGGATGTGGGAGGGGCTAGACGATGAGGGTGTAGGCATGGTGTTTAAGCCCAATGGCATCGATGAGTCGGGAGGTGGAGCAAGAGACAAGATGTCGCGTGCTTCTCGTTGGATGGTGGGTTAGCCTAGAAAGAGTTGGGAGGTGGAGGTAGAAAATGTGGCATGCGCACAAGCATAGGTACTTAGGCTAATGTGTCGGGATACGATGTCCAAACGGACCTATAAGAACATCCAAGGGGTCATTTAAATATTATTGGATACTTTAAGGGCTATAATATCAGATTTTATAGTTGAGGGGGGTTATGTAGTCGACACTTGATATGTTAGGGGGTTATGTAGACTTTTTAATATGCCAAGTCAGCAAAACTACCTTCAAAACCACCTCAGGGGGTTATTTAGACGGTTTTTAATAGTTCGATGGGTAGAATACCTGATTTTATAGGTGAGGTGGTGAAGTAGACAACCATCTATAGTTGAGGGGGTGAAGTAGACTTTTTCCTATTCAAATGAACAAAATTTACCGTCGGTCCCTGAACTTGGCCGGCGGTGTCATCCAGGTCCCTAAACTTCTAAAGTGATATATGTGGATCCCTAAACTTAACAGACGGTGTCATTGAGGTCCCTGAACTTTCAAGGTGTTCACCACATGTCCCTAAACTTAGCCGATGGTGTCATCCCGGTCCCTGAACTTTTAAGATGATCACCGCAGGTCCCTAAACTTGTTAAACGATATCATCCCTATCCAAATGTGGTCTAACCTACTCTATAAGCTGATGTGGCACGCTGACTGTACGCTAGACGTGGATCCAAAATGTGTCAATTAATCAATCATATTTATATATCTATACCTCCTCGTCCTCCTGATCGTCGTCGACGATTGCTCGGCATCGCGGCAGTTCTCCACCGCTGCCATCTCTCACGCGCCCAACGCCACGCTCGTCTGCGCGCTCGTCACCAGCGCCGCCGATGATGCAGGGGCAAGGTCACCGCGTGGCGAGGGCACGGATACGGAGAGGATACGGAGAGGCCTAAGTTTTTTCCCTTTTTCTATGGCGGCGGCGAGGGTTATATGTAGCATGCTGGTACAGGCGACCGGGTACGGTGAAACAAGGTGGAAAAAACGTGGCTCCGATCGTCCACCACGCATAAACACGCGTAAACAATAAAGAGTTTTCCGGCTGGCCCGTTTGCCAGATTAGGATGTGAGATTTAGATGCGTTGGATATAATTTTAAAGTAGATCTAAGGGACACAAGTTTAGGTGGGTAGGAAATATGAAATGCTATTTTCAATTCATTCGCTCTTTTATAGTATAGATTTATCATGAAAATATAAATTATATAAATAATTTACATCAGCAAAAATAAATTAAAGTGTTAAAATAATTTACAACAACAAATACATTAGGTTTAAATTAAAATAGAAAATTCTAAAATTAATTTAATATTTATGTATCATTAATAGTATTAAAATAATATTAAAATTCCTATAGTATTAAAAAATTTCTCTATTAAAAGTTACTTCTAATTTTAGTATTATTTTAAAAGTTTTAACAGTAGTATTATGGAAGTAACTTTTCTGTATTATTAATACTATAATACTATACTACTTTTAATAATAGTATTATAGAACTTTTAATAATAGTATTATAGTATTAAAAGTTTTAATAATAATGTTATAGTATTAATAACAGAGAAAAGTTACTTTTATAATACTATTATTAAAACTTTTAAAATACTAAAATTAGAAGTAACTTTTAATAGGGAAAACTTTAATACTATAGATAACTTCTAATATTATTACATTTGGATAGGGATGACACTGCTTGCCACGTTTAGGGACCTTCGGTGATCACCTTGAAAGTTCAGGACCGAAATGATACCGCCAGCCAAGTTTAGGGACCTGCGGTGATCACCTTGAAAGTTTAAGGATCTGGATGACACCGTCTGTCAAGTTTAGGAACCCACAAATATCACTTTAGAAGTTCAGGGACTTGGATAACACCGTCGACCAAGTTCAGAGACCGACAATGAATTTTGCTCTATTCAAATGGAACTCCCCCGGCTCTCACTTGTCACATTATTTTCAAAAAAAAACTTGTCACATTTGCGCACACGTTGTATTAGCACACAATGGCTGCTATCCAGCATGAATCCATGTCGTTCTAGAAGTCCGTCCATATGCTTTTGCATCTGACCAGCAGAACGATTATTTTTTTTCTTTCTTCTTATTAAAAAGTTGGATGGAGTCATCACAAAATAAAAAATTAGAGGAAAACATAAGCATTAGTTTGCTTTGTGTATCCTTATATATTCTTCAGTCACCCAAACGTAAAAGCAATATGTCACGAAGCATTTAGGCCGTGCCCACGCCGTATGTTCGGCACGCCCCACATACTTGGGCAACTGTTTGCTTTCTAACCAGACTTGTGGCGTGCCATGCAAACCTGCTTAATTAGTTATTCCTTAATTCATTTTGATGCTATTTTTTTGCCAAAAGTTTGGCGTTGAAAAACAACGCCGCACTTAGGGTGGCGCCAGACTTTGGTGGTGGCTGCCTCTGGAATCGAAGCAAACAGGCCTAGCTAGTTTGGGCCAGAAGCGGTTTTTCCATCATTTGGTTTTCTTGTTGGGCCAATTTGGTTTGGGTGAAAATGGGCTGAGCAATAGGGATGATAATGGATTGATCCGATCTATTTCATCAAAAGGCTGTGGACTCATTGGTCCAATGAATAATATGGGTCGATCTTAATATTTTTCTAGTATTATTGGCCATAAATACTATTAGCATTTCGGACAGGACACACAAAAGTGACAAGGGTATGGATTATGGAGTATGTATGTATGTATGTATGTATGTATGTATGTATGTATGTATGTATGTATGTATGTATGTATGTATGTATGTATAGGCAGCACACTGATGACCATGTTGGTTGACTGTCTGTGCTTCCGATCGATGTGCCCAAAGGGAAAGAGTGAAACTGTCACAGCATGATCTATCAGTCGCAAGCCTCATGCAGCAACTACACCATGACATGTGTGTTCCATTCCATTCCATGGTGGATGCCCGCCGCCCGACCATATTCGAAAACCAGCAAACTAAGCTATTGTCTTCTCCATGGAGACAAGCACAGACGCTACACACGCTCCTATGATAATGTTATCTATTTTTACTTTCAAAACATGATACTTCCGATTTACTTCTAAGCATAGATGTGCTTACAAGTTATGACCAATTAAATATGCTTATTCGAAAAAACTGAAGAAGAACAACAAATTAAAGAGAAAGATTGCTATGTGTGATAAGTGGGTCAACCAATTTTACCCATTGGTTCAATAGGTTCTGGCCTTGTCGATCCAGGCCCTATTTGGATCAAAGGATTCTCAAAGGAATTTTGAAGGAACAAATTCCAGAGGAAAGGAATCACATCATAGTGTTTGGAACGAAGGAAAGTGAGTTCAGAAACCATCCAAACAGAATAAAGCATCCATATTCATGTGCTCAAAGTATTTCTATTCCTGTGTTTTGAAATCCTATAGTTTTTCACTATTCATTCACTATATCTTATCCCTGTATTTTTTTCTAGTCCTCTATTTTCTATTCCCTTGTTCCAAACAGGCTCGACTTTAAAGCTAGCCCTTGTGATCCATTGAACTTACTTTTGTCGATCACATCAACTACCCAATGGATCGACCAGACCTTTTCCCATCCATACTGACCAAGCTGGTGGCCTAATTCAGTCTGGGTTATTACATATCGGATCAGTTTGGTTCGGTTTCGGCCTGAGTGTTTCGGTTTGCTAATGAGCTGAAAACGTGGTTCCAACCCAGATCCACCAATTGCGGTGGCGACACGAGGTCCCCGTCCCGGTCCTCACACTGGCGGCAAGACTGTGGCCTCAGGCCGAGCGCCGATGCTAGCCTCTGTCTCAGCCTCACAGTTGTTGTGGTTGCTGGCTTGCTGCTGTCCATGCCAAGTCAATCCCCTTCTTCAGGTATCAATCCAAATTTCTTTCGAAGATTTTGGATACCATCCCTGGTCTGATACTAGCGGTGGATACACATACACCCAGAGGTTGCTGATTCGGCCATTAGATTTCTGAGCTGCTTCTTCTATGATGCGAGGATGGAAAGAAACTAGAACATGTAAACAGTTGTGCTGACGTGCTGAGCCTTACCTTTCTTACTAATAAGATAAGTTAGTGAGGCACCATGTACTTGTCTTCATCTAATATCACAGCAGGTGGTTATGATAGGCAGTTGTGGGGTTCTTATAGAACTTTCTAAACCTGAAAAATTCCCATCACATCCAGCTTCTAGCCAGTGTTTAGCTACTAGATTATACTTTATTGAAAGATCGAGGTAAATTTTTGGTAGTGTCACTTTGATTTGTATGCAAATTCGAACTATGGGAAGTGTTTCACAAACAAAGGACAAATAGTGTGGATATGATGACGCGTGCTAATAATGAAGCCTCTACTAATGTGTGATCATTGATTCTTGGAAAAAATAAAGCGAGATGATCAGCTGGTAGAGCTTCAGTTAACATACAATTTTCGGAATGATAAACTCATGTTAAAATAGCCAAGATAGATTGTGGCAGATGCTCTGGATGAGAATGAACAAATATGTGTCACTTTAGGTAGGAGGTGCCAAGTTGTTGGGTTACTGCTGTAACTTTTGGCCATGACTGTGGCGGTTCATTTAGCTCTAGTCCTTTTTTTTCTGTCTTTCTGCCCTGCAGCGCTGTGCTTTGTTAGATTGTGACATTTAGTCTTTTATGCAATCCAACAACTAGCTCCAGGAGGAGAGGCACTGGCAGTAGTGAAGTAGCCAGTTCGACTCGGTGTGCATTCAGTTGGATCAGTAGCCACCAGAGCATATTTGTGAACACTGCTTTGCTGTACATTTCTTGAGATTACAATCGTATTCAGTCGCCTATTTGATCGTTATGTGGTCAATACTTCTTCGAAAAACCTAAAAACATGCTTCGTGAAAATGTCAAATTCTGTCACTGCTTGAAATCACTCTGAACATATGGCCAGCGTGTTCAATCACTGTTTTTTTATGTCCGTCCTAATTAACCTCTGTGATGCCTAGGAAGACACAGCTAGCAAGGTTCAAGGCAAGACCCTTTTTTTTTATGGGGGTTCAAGGCAAGACTCATGATACCAGAGGTGTGTCAAGGGTGGGCAAACAGAAAGAAAGGGACATTCTCAATCGCGAAAATTCCATTATTATGACCACATGCATTGAACAATGTTGCGTCTTTTTCATGTAAAGATGTCAAATTAGATGACAAGAAGAGGTCAAGTTAGTAGAAAATATAAAGATGCATTGAACAATATTAGTTTAGGCTATTATCATTCTTGTTTTGATTTGGCAGTTGTGTGATATGAGCACTTGTTAATATATTGCTGGATGTTTTGATATAGCATGCAGGAGGTATATTCTCACCACCTCTTGGCTCTTTGCAGGATCGGAGGTAACTAACACACCTTGCATATGTACATGCAACCAAATATACAGTTACACATCTCGTTTGAGAATTTCTCTTTGTTTGTACATGAATGTAATCAAACAGAGTTTATGCACAATTAAGCTAAACAAATCCAACCAAACAATGAAACAAACAATACAGTCGTCCTATATGTGCTGAGCCGGGCTGTTCAGCTGGGCCTCTTGATGCGAGGCAAGCTAGACTGGGCAACAAACTACTGGCTCTAGATGACACATATGAAGACAAGACCGAGAACTCTTGATTATCGACCGTAGTACACGTACTACGTATGTCCCGTGCAAGATAAGTCGCACCAACTTGAAACTGACCGGAGTTGTCTTATCCTTTGTCTCACTTGGATCTTTTCTTTTTGTGACTTAGTCTCACTTGGATCTCTTGCTCGGAGAATACTCAATTCTGTTTTAACTACTAGCTACAATAATAAAGGTACTCAAAATAGTGTGTTGTGTAGTGATGCCATGACATCGACGTGTGGATGGAGGGTTTGCTTGTGTGCTACGATTAGGTTGCCAGCAAGCCCATGATGCACTAAAGTTGTAACAGAAATAAATACATAAATATGTAGAAAGGGAAACCTTAAAGACTAGACAAACAGATAAACTAGGATGGGTGCATACTTTTGCACTAGTTTGGCAGGACGTCAGCGAGAGGCGCCTAACCTATCAGTTTTTTTAGATAAAAAAGGAAGGTACCAACTTAGAATGGAATTGATTAAAATAAAGAAAAGGCTAAAATTATCAATTTGTTCCTTTTGTACTCCTTGATCTGAAATAAAGAATATATTTCAGAGTTTTTAGTAATGCCTTGTCTGTACCAGCCAAGCGTTCGCACAGCTTTCAACTCCAGACTTCTGGACTAGGGACCCCAACTAGATGTAACATGACGCACCCACACTGAACTAGGCTTAACATGGAGAACGTTACTAGCTCACGAGCAAGAGCAATAAATGGTTGGAGGTGCCATTTGGCTTCTTCCAATTTCTCACATTAAATTTTGGCATGATCAATATCAATGGCTGGTTAACACGTGACATGCCAGTGATAAGGTTTCTCTAGGTAAATTTGGCATGGTCAGTATCAATGGCTAGTTATCATATACTCACGATCCTACCATGGTTCCGATCTCTCCGCAAGCTTAAGTTGTACCTAGCTAGACATATATATGGTAGGACTGATTGGTTTAAAGGGATCCTACATGGACCATCGGTGTACAGATGATACATGCAGTTGTACCTCAGAATGAAGAAGCAACCAGCGACCTGAGACAAGTCCGGAACGTGCTATTGTACAGAATAAATTCAAATGGAACTCCCCCGGCCGTTACGTTTCTCCCTTTGTCACATTGTTTGCTCAAAAAAAAGGATGCTGTTGAGGGCTACAATTTTGATCCTATTGAGGGCTACAATTTTGATATAAAGTTTGTCTTCACCTGAGCTCGTTTGGACCTGGATGACATCTGAAGCCAAGTTCATGGATCCAAAATTATTTACGTTTTTAAAAGTAGAGGGACCTAGATGGCACCCCTTGCCAAGTTAAAGGACCACCTATGCATTTTCCTCATTTGGTTAGGACGAAAACAAGCCGAGCAATTGGGCTGGGTCGTTAGGAGTGACCTGACCCAATGGACTCGAGGATAATTTTAGGGGTCAGGAGTGACCCATTTTATCAAAAGGTTCTGAATTTATTGGTCTAATGGATAGGTTGATCCAAATATATTTTTCTATAATTATAGACCATGAATACTATCAATACTTCTAAGTAGTTTTTTTTAAAAAAAAAAGTAAACTAGTAAATGACATCGACGTGTAGAGGTGCGCTGTGTAGTGATGCCATGACATCTACGTGTGGATGGAGGGTTTGCTTGTGTGCTACGATTAGGTTGCCAGCAAGCCATGACATATACCTTACCTGTTAACACGCATTTGAAATGACGCTGACCTGGTCCCGAATCCTATCTCCATGGCCCCCATCTTTCCTGTTACCTTGTTTGCAGTTTGCTCACGGAAACACATGCATGCATATACCTTACCTACCCCCACCGGTCCTCCTGCTCCTACCAGAAAAGAGAGAGAGAAAAAAGAAACGATTTGGGCCTTGTTTAGATCACCTTTAAATTTCAAGTTTTTTCACTCTCTCTTCATCACATCAATTTTTGGACGCATGTATGAAGCATTAAATGTAGATAAAAAAATAACTAATTACATAGTTTTGTTGTAAATCACGAGATAGATCTTTTGAGCCTAGTTAGTCCATGATCGGACAAAGTTTATCAAATACAAATGAAACGTGCTACAATATCCAGATTGCAAAAATTTGCAATCTAAACAAGACCTTATTAGGTAGGAAGAGAGAGAAAGCACGGAGGAGCATGCAGGAGTAGTAGTATCTGCAGGTGATCCTCCTACTCATCCCTGTCACCTCACCTCACTGTCAGTTCCCACTCACTCACTGACGGCCGGCGGTAGTAGGTGAGCGTGGGCCTGAGCCTGAGCCTGACGCAACGCATCGCACTCGCACTCGCACTCGCACTCGCACACCCAGCCAAAGCCAAAGAGCGAGCCAACCGGAACCGGACGACGCCCCGGCGGCCGGCGGCCGCTAGTCTGGTGGCCGGAACCGGACGGACGGTGTGCTTGGTCGGCGGGGCAGCAGCAAAGCAACTTTTTCGCCGACCGCGAGCGACGGGGTCAAGCGTGGCGGGACGACGTGTCAACGGGGGCTGGCTGCATCACGGCGCCTCCACGTCTGCGCGAACCCACTTGCTGTGGGAGCACACTTACCTCCGCTCCTCCAGGATCCGCTGCGGCCAGGAGGCGCGCGAATACATTTGCTTGAGATGAACAAACCAACATCGTATCTTCTCGGTCACGCACGTCTAACCCCATCTAACTGTTCCATGTTGTCCATGGTATAGCTAAAGGAGATTAATTTGAGGGAGGTGCGCTGTATAGATTTTACGATAGAGATACGTATATGATATAAAGATTGATTGTAACCATTGTTTTTCTGTGGATGCGACCGTGCCCTAGTTTGTACGTAGATCCACCCCCTAATTTTATCCACATCTATAAATACAATACAATGCTAAAAATATCTTGAACCATTTCTTCAAGCAGGCATATAATAATCTAATACAGCCATGTCTAATACTTGAGCTATCGCCATACAATTTATTCCAAAATAATGCAATGTAGGCATGTAGCATATCCAATTTACAAGATAGATAGCACTATGGACCATGAAACTTTTATTCATCACTTATTATGGCCATTCGAAGGGTATCTTGTTTACAGTGTGTCAAATATTAGTCCTACCAAATACCGTGCAAATCCACTAAGTTTGCAGTTTAGATGTGATGCATAAATATTATTTTCAAATGGTGTAATATAACTTCACCAATTTACGGCTACAATAGATGTATATATGTGCACCATCAGTCTGTTAAATTGCTTTATATACGCCACATTGTAAAAAAAAATCATTTGTTTCTTATATGAAGAAAATGTAATACCTTCACTATCATCCACTCGTGGGGCCACTTTTCACTAACAGCGGCAATTAATGTGCAGAGTCACAATGGCAAGAAAAAGCCATCCACTAAAACTAGCATCTATCATTAGATGAGCAATAGACATTCCTTGCTAATGCAAACATCGTCTTAGAACATTGTTTTCTAGATCGCGGCGATAATTTAGATAAACTACACTAGCGATACCAGTCAGTTTGAATGAATCATATATCCTGCCAATTGTTTAGACAATCACATAAGGATAAGGTGTGTGTTCTCTTCCCTAATGAGCCTGACTTGCATCTTGGATGCAGGCTCATGTTGTCTAGGCTCAGACGATGCAATATCTTTTTGTTTGGTTGGTTTATATTTCTCTAGTCAGACTACAATGGTTCTTGCTTAGTTGCATGAACTTTTTTTATAAGATGCTTAGGGCGGAGAGGATCCCCACCAACAAATTTATTGCTTTTGCGACCTTGTTGGCCCAACAAATTAGGGAATTACATTGTTAGTAGCCAAGAGGCATTAGTTACAATCTTAAGACTAGGATTACATTGCCCCTAAGCAAATTAAGCACCACGCTTCTACTCTTTATCAGAAGTCCTTCGGCCACAGGTTTGCCTCGTTCTTGCATTCATTGAGGGCTTGGCCTATCATCATTGCTTGCCTTTGGAAGATGAAATTGTTCCTTCTCTTCCACACTTGCCACCAACAAATTAAAGGACCACGAACGTCGTAGTGTTCCTTGGGGACATGATTTGGACGTTGAATATCTTCGTTCTCGAGTGTCGCGCACATACGCCAAAAAGCACCTAAGCTGTTCAACGCTAGCTAGGCTCACGAGAAATAGATTTTAATCTCATTTTTATAGAGCTAGGCCGGCGCAGAAATTGTATGAGTTGAGTCTGACCCAAATTGATATACATGCATCTAAACAGTCCTTTGCATCCACGAGCCAGACAGCCCTATATACACCTCCCCAAACACACTCATACATTCTTGCTTCAAAGAAGAAAAAATGGCTAGTCAGCTAGAAACGTCATATAAGTTGTGGAATGGCATTACACCACATGACATAGATACAACCACGAATGTGGACCACTATTTATGTTTGTTTTGCATAGTAAACCTTTGTTTATGTTTGTTAAACCTTTGTCATCTCTTTTAAAAAATTATATATCTTAGTATAACCATAAGAAGTATATCTTGGAATGAGTCAATTTCTCCCGCTTCTCCCGCTTACGACGCAAGTCCGGCATTTTCAGATCAGAAATGCTATACAACACACGTGTTTTAGTGCAAAAAAACACATGGATTTTTTCTCTCTTTTTCCCTCCGTTCTGCTGACGCCGCGCAACGCACACACGCGTCCTCTGATCCCGCCCGCGCCGTCGCTATGTCCAAGCGAAGCGACATGTTCTCTGACGCACGCACGCACGCGTTCTCGACGATGTCGTGCAACGTGCAGCTCGGTCTGATAGCGGATCCGGCTCCAGTAGCCTCTCCTCCTCCTCTCAGCTGTGATTTGTCCTTCCATAGAAAAAAATTGTTTCTTGTGATCTATGGATCTGTGATCTTGTGATTTGTGATTGTCGATAGAATATCGTCGGCAGTCCTCCGAGGGGTATCCCACGAAGGTAGATTGATCGGTAGAGGAGCGTGAGATCAAGAACAAGAGGGCAATAGAGACACACGAGTTAGACAGGTTCAGGCCGTCAATATGACGTAATACCCTACTCCTGTGGTCTGTTGGTTTGTATTAGCTATCGTATGATATGCCGTGATTTTGGAGGGGGTCCCTGCCCGCCTTATATAGTCCGGGGGTAGGGTTACAAGTCGGTTAGATCTGAGAGATAACTGGAAAGTAATAACAGATTACAAGAATCATGGGATCATACGTATCCTAACAGATCTCGTAGTATCTTTAGGATATCTTTCCTATGTCTTGTAGGAGGCGCCGAGCAGAATCGTGTCCCGCAAGGCTTCATCTTGTGGGTTGGGCCGCCCCTGGGGGCGCAGCCCATGTGGTCTGTCGTGGGTATCCGGGGTCGTACCCCCCACAGCTAGTCCCCGAGTGCCTTGTACCCGTTGTGCAACACCGTCTTGAGCTTGTCCGAGCAGGTGCGAACCAAAGCCGAGCAGTCCAACTCATGGTCCGACCACCGTGAAGAGTCGCCGAGCAGTTGTGAGCAGTTGCCGAGCAGGGATGAACCGCAGTGAGCAACATGTCCCAAGTACGACTTGTCATAAGGGTGTAAGGAGCTCAAGTCCAGAATTGAAAATTTCTTCGCAGTGGACCAAGTGTGCCCACTTAGAGTCCGACCACGAGGAAAGGAGACAATCTTCTTCGGCTTCAAGAGGCACGGAGTCTTCCAGAAAAAACAAGCACGTTCACCGTGAGGTGAAGTGTGCCCACTTAGTTCCCGAGCCTGACAGTAGATGACATAGTCATGTGGTGCCAGGGTCCTAAGTAGAAAAAATAACAGAAAACCAGCCGAGCATGTAGCCAGTCCCCGAGCTACAAGCGACGATATCGGAGAAACCAAACCGTGGAGAAAAAAATCAAAGTAACAGTTGTACAATAACGGTTACTGAGCCTCAATAAATGGCGGAGAAGTCGGCGATTATTCGACGAGTAGCAACTGACGGCAGTGATAAATGAGCGACATGGGTTGCGGTTGCGCAAAAGCCCAGGTAACGGCCCATATGCCACATCGGAGAAATCAGAGCGGCGCAGATCGTGGGAACGGTTCCCCAAAAACCCTTGAATGCGGAAAGGTGGGGAAAGTGCTTTATAACAGTGCCGCCGCATACCCCGTTCCCACCTTTTCCACTTCATCTTCCTCGTCATCTCTCGCATCTCCGAATCCGCAACCACATTTGCCTCCGCCGCCAAACCCTAACTAGATCTGTGAGATGGCACCGAAGAAGGAGCTACCAAATCGAAGAAGACTAGTCCCAAGAAGGCGGGCGCCGTGTCCCGGCGCGACGAGGAGTGGGTGCCGTCGCGAACGGGAGAGGCGAGCTGAATAGATTGGTGGAAGCCGGTGTTCTCCCTGACCGTGCTACCGCCGGATGGCGGCCGGCCCTTGGTGAGTCCTTCCCAACACCTCATACTGACAAAACAGTGGTATTCGAGGATTATTTCTGGTGCGGGTTAGGATTTCCTGTTCATCCAATTCTGAGGGATCTGTTGGAGCTCTGGGTGGTTAGTCTATGCAACCTCCACCCCAACACCATTTTGCACATTTCAATCTTCATCCATTTTTGTGAGGCATACCTTGGAATCCTACCCCACTTTAATCTCTTCCGCCACCTATTCTAGCTGAAGAAGAGAGGTGGCGCTAGTTCCAAGGTGGTCGGAGGGGTGTACCTTCAGCAGCGGGATGGGAGGGCGAGCGAATACCTCACCATGCCACTGAACACATCACTGAAGGGGTGGAACACCAGGTGGTTCTACATGAAACAAAGCCACCCAGCGGTCCGCTGTAACGCCAACCACATCCCAGAAAGCCAGAAGAGTTGGTCGGAGATGCCGAGCAACGATGATATGGAGCAAGTGAAGGAACTCCTTGACTTAATAAAAAGCGTGAGGACGAATGGCGGATTGGTAGCGGCAAGTTTCATAGTGCGCCTCGTTCAGCCCTGTAAAGAGAGGGCGCACCCAGGCTTCGAGTTCAAAGGGGAGACCGACGGTACCCGAGAGAGGCCCGAAATACTGTCCAGGAATGTCGTTGAAGAACGGACTGCCAAGCTGTTCGCTCCGCTTGCCTCATTCAACTTGTCAGGGTACACAAAACCCTTTAACTACAAGAATCTGCCTCCTTAGGTGAATATCCCAACTATGTGTGTGTCCAAGAAGTTCTTTCTTTTGTCATTGCCGAGCAATAGACTGATCCACTCATGTGAAGATCCATTCGTAGGACAGGGCGGTGTATTTCTCGGGTGTGCCGAGAGGCGATTGGTCACCGGCAGTGGATGCACGACCACCAGCTCAACCTGAAGAAAGCTCTGTTGGCGTCTCCTCAGAATCCGGAGGTATGGATGTTGGTCGGATGGAAAGTCCTCCCCTAGTGTCGGAGAAAATCCGAGGAAGAGGTTGGCGGTAGACAAGCCGGCCCAGAAGAAGAGGAAAACAGAGGCTACTGCTCCCTGCAAACTAGGCGGCATCTCGCTTGGCGATGATCAGACCAATCGAACACGAAGGACCGCAGCGGTGTTCGATTGGTCTGATGATGATGAAGTTCTAACGGCTCCTCCCCCGAGCGTGAAAGAGCCTCCACGTAGCACACGCATGGAGGAACAACTAGGGGGAGGCGAAGAGGTCCGTGAACCTTCGATGAGGAAAGTCCCCGAGCAACGGGCGGAGGGAATTTCTACGCAGTAGACGACGGAAGTCCCTGCGGGGCGAGCGACGGAAGTCCCCAAGCAACAAACGGAAGCAAACCCGGAGCAGCAGGCGGAAAGGGCCCTAGAGCAGTAGGCAGAATAGAGGTCGACCGAGGAAGAGCCAAGAATTCCCTCATAGAGCATGGGGGTCGACCCCGTGGCTGCGCTTGGAGGGTCAAGCAAGCATCGCCGGTTCAAGAAATTGAACCGTCAGACCAAACCGTAAGTATCCTTGTGTTGAGGTTACTTTGCTGTAGTTTCTTTTCTTCTGTGGTGACTGAACAACTGATTTGACGTAGTGCAAGGCAAACGACAGATCCAGCCCCGCCCGCTCAGACTGAGCAGCAACCGGAAGCTGGCCTTGGAGCGAGGAAGACACCAGTGGACCCCATCCTGGAGTCCTCGAGTGCTCGGCAGCATGCGGTGGAGCCAGTCATTGCCCCTGGTGGACCTGGCGGCAGCGAACGGCTATCTACAACGGTGAACGAGTCAGCGACAGCACCCTCGACAATGGCGGAAATTGGGGCAGAAAATATTGCGGCGTCGAAGCAGCAGACGGCACTCCTTGATGCTTCAGAGGGCATGGTCGGACCCGCTACCCGGCCACCAAGTCCCCAAGTGGTGCCCTCGGCTACAACAGAAGAGGACGAGGTGGAGGAGATCGTGTGTGACTAACCTCGACCCCAATCAGTCTGGATCCTTCGAAAGCATGGCAACGACATAGTAATTGTCGAAGAGGAGGACACCACCAAGGAATTCAGGAGACTGGAGACTGCCCTTACCGGTGTGATGAAACTAGATCAAGGTTAATACTACGTCTGGAAAGGTCCTCGTTGATGTTTGGAATTGGATAGTGATACTGTCATTGTGCATTTGCAGGAAATAACTCGAGTTGCCGAGCAGCGCCGCCAACTGATAAAGCGAATGGAGCCCCTTGCTGAGGAGAACGAAAAACTCAAAGAGGCCAGGAACCTCTCGGCGAAGAATTTCTAGAGGGCCCGACGCGAACGAGACCTTGCGGAGTCCAATGCGCGGGACTTGGAATACCAGAAGGGGGTCCTGATCGAAAAACTAGCTACTTTGTCTGAGCAAGTGCGAGTCGGTCCGAGCAGCTAGCCGTTGTCTTCGGCCAACTAAGAGTGCTTCCGAGCAGCTGGAGAAGAAAACCGAGTAGCTTAATAGTGTATCCAAGCAGAAAGCAGGTACGGTATATCAACGAATGTACTTTTGTATTGCTGAACAGCCACATTTTCGGTGATAACTCTTGCGCTTGTAGAGCAAGACGCTGAGCTCGGCCAAATGCGCCAGGCTGTCGATCAACTTCGCTAGGAGAAGGCGAAGGAAACAGAGCGGGCGGACAAACTGGCTGAGGAGTTGAAAGGTGAATTCCTCTTGGTCGGAATTACTGTTGATGTAGCGTCCTTGTATGATGGAACATTATAACGCTTGTAGGCTATCGTCATAAAGCCAAAGCACAGTTTGACGTGCTGGTGCAGGAGGCCAAGGTCCAAAAGGAGAACTTCGATGCTGTAGTCACAGCAATTAAACCGGTGCTTGACTGTGTCAATCTGGAACTGGCCACTTAGCGCGACGGTAGGCGGCAACGTTCAGACACCGTCATCCAGAGGTGCAAGGCAGCATGGGAGAACTTCAAAATCTTCAACCACGACGCCATTATCTCCGTCGCTACTCATGTCCTCGCGGTTGTTCGGTCCCATTACCCAACCATCGATCTTCAGTCAATAGGGGGTGGGTTCGCCGAAGGACTGAGCGATGCAGAAACCCAGCAGCTGGAGGATGAAGTCGAGGACGCAGTGAAAACTCTAGCCAGCGATATAGATCTATTTGGTGAGACGGATGGTCATGGCGGAGCTTAGTAATCTGCTCATAGATTATAATCTGTGAAATCTTGAGAGTGTAGTTAGAACGCGCGAAAGCGCAAGAAACAATTATTTATCGAATAAATGTTACAAGGTGCATGTATATGCAGTTTGCTTGTATTTCGGCGAAAAAACCTCCATAGTTATAATCATAACGTCCGAGCAGTTAGTTCGCTACAGAACTATTTTGGCCTTAGCTAGCCCGTAGTCCATAACACCGAGCGCGGAGCCCGTGCACGTGTAGGAGGAACAGGCGCCACCAAGGAACCGTAGCCGACCACCCATAACACAGAGCGCGGAGCCCGTACCACGTATAGGGAAGGATTGGAGACTGGGTATTCTCTAGAGAGAAAAGAACAGAACGTGTGCTGCTCGGTGGTTGTTGAAATAACTTGGAGATATACAAAGTATTAGCTACGTCTGAGTAGTTAGTTCTCTACTGTGCCCCTGGCCGAGGCTAGCCTATAATCCATAACGTCGAGCGCGTAGCCCGTGCACATGTAGGAGGAACAGACGTCACCAAGGAACCACAGCCGACCACCCATAATGCAGAGCGTGGAGCCCGTGGCACGTGTAGGGAGAGATCAAAGACTGGGTCTTCTCCACAAGCCACAGACCAAGACATATGCTGCTCGGCTGTCGGCGAAAATAACTTGGAGGCTTGGAGAAACATTTTCGGCGAATTGGAGAAAACTCGTTAGGCGAAATCAATGGAGATTTGGAGGAATGTGGTTGGTGATTTGGAGAGTTTTATTCAGCAAACCATGGTCGGCGATTTGGAGAAATAGTTCGGCGATTTTGGAGAGAACCGTTCGGCGATTTTGTATTGGAGCTCGTTATGGAGTATCGTAATGCTCGGCGACCGTATGTGGAGATTGAGAAGTAATGGAGAAAAATGGAGACAAATTATGGAGACCAAAACTTTATTTATTATAAAGTGGAGAGTACATATCTGGAGCGTTTCAAGGATAGAAACGTATGAGATGCTCGACGTGCCATGAGTTGGGAACATCAATCCTGTCTAAGTCACATAGGCGATAAGACCCTGGTCGGGTGACCTCTTTGACAACGTAAGGCCCTTCCCAAGGGGAGGAGAGCTTGTGCAACCCTTTGGTTTTTTGTCTTCTGCGGGGAACGAGGTCGCCGACGGTGAATGAATGACCTTTTACATTGTAGTTGTAGTATCTCCGCATGCCTTCTAGGTATTTGGCTATGCGGACGTAGGAGATCCAGCGTTCCTCCTCGGCCCTATCGACATCCTCTGTCCGAACAGCTACGGCTTGCTCTTCATCATAGTTTTCCACCCTAGGTGCTCGGAAGGCTACATCCGCTGGTAGTACGGCCTTCGAGCCATATACCAAAAAATATGGAGACACACCGGTGCTACGACTAGCTTGAGTGCGCAGTCCCCAGACCACTACTGGTAGTTCCTTGAGCCATCTGCCCGAATGCTTTTCTTCTTTTTGATATAACCTCTTGTTGAGGGCGTCAAGGATCATACTGTTCGCCCGTTCAACCTGGCCGTTGGCTCTAGGATGGGCAACAGAGACATACTTGACGGAGATGCATCGGTCTTCGGAGAAGTCCCAAAAGTGATGACCGATAAATATAGTTCCGAGGTCGGTGATGATGCTGTTCGGGAGACTGAATCTGTGGATGATGTCTTCGAAGAGCTCGACCGTTTTCTTTGCAGTAGCCGAGATGAGCAGTTTATACTCAATCCATTTGGAGAATTTGTCAATAGCAACATACACGTATCGGAAACCGCCTGGCGCTGGTTTGAAAGGCCCAATCATATCCAGTCCCCAGCATGCGAAGGGCCAGGAAGCTGGGATGGTTTGCAGCTCTTGTGCCGGCACGTGTATTTGCTTGGCGAAAAATTGGCATCCTTCACAACATCGTACGAGGTCTTCGGCATTAGAGATGGCTGTTGGCCAATAGAAACCAGCTCGGAAAGCCTTGCCTACTAGTGTTCTTGAGGCCATGTGGTTGCCACAGGAACCAGAGTGAATTTCGCGAAGTAGCTTCACTCCGTCTTCTTGGGAGATGCATTTCTGCATTATCCCTTCCTTGGCAGTTTTCCTCATCAAGTTGCCATCCACCAACACGTAATGCTTGCTTCGACGAATTAGGTGTTTGGTTTTAGTCTTGTCGGCGGGTACCTCGGCGCTGGTGAGGTACTTGATGAATTGGTCCCTCCAATCGGCGGCCAGCAAAGGTACTGTAAGCACCAGCTGCTCGACGGGGGGAACTTCCTGAACTCCCTTATATTCTTTGATGGATGGCGCCAGGAGATCCTGAACAAAGACCCCCGGTGGGATCGCGGCGCGAGAAGAGCCCAACTTGGATAAGTGGTCGGCGAGCTGATTTTGGTCACGTACCACGTGGTGGTACTCGATGCCGTAGAATTTTCCTTCAAGCTTCCTGATTTCGGCACAATATGCATCCATCTTATCGCTGGAGCAAGACCAATCTTTGTTAAGCTGGTTGATGACCAGCGCAGAGTCCCCGTATACCATGAGGCATTTGACGCTGAGCTCAACGGCTATACAGAGTCCGTGGAGACATGCTTCATAATCGGCGGCGTTGTTGGAGGCCGGAAAGTGTATCCGGAGAACATACCGGAGCTTATCCTTGGTCAATGTAATGAACAGAATGCCTGCACCAGCACTGTTGATGTTGAGGGCGTCGTCGAAATACATCATCTAGTGCTCGAGGCAAGTGGCGGCAATGGGTTCTTGGATCTCGGTCCACTCAGCGACGAAATCAGCGAGCGCCTGCGACTTGATGGTAGGCCTGCTTCTGAATTCGATAGAATAAGTGCCGAGCTCGACAGCCCACTTGATTATGCGGTCGTTGGCCTCTTTGTTGCAGAGAATGTCCCCTAGAGGGAACTCGATGACCACGACGATCTTGTAGTACTCGAAGTAGTGTCAGAGCTTGCGCGACGTAATCAGAATTGCGTACAACAGCTTTTGTACCTGAGGATAACGAGTTTTGGGCTCATTAAGTACCTCGCTGATGAAGTAGACCAGACGTTGCACCTTGTAGGCGTGCCCAACTTCCTCGTGTTTGACGACAATGGCTGTGCTGACGATGCGAGAAATAGCGGCGATGTAGATCAGCAGAGTTTCATCTGGTCGTGGTGCCATCATGATCGAATGCTTTGTTAGGAACAACTTGAGCTGCTCGAAAGCTATGTCTGCCTCCTTCGACTAGGAGAAGCGCTCGAAGGCCTTGAGGAGCTTGAAGAAAGGTAGCCCTTTTTCACCGATGCATGATATGAAGCGGCTTAAGGCAGCCATGTAGCCTGTAAGCTTCTATATATCCTTGACGCATGTTGGCCGTTTCATATTGGTGATGGCGGAGACCTTGTCAGCATTAGGTTCGATGCCTCGAGCACTAACGATGTAGCCCAGTAGTATACCGGATGGAACTCCAAAGACGCACTTTGAAGGGTTTAGCTTCCATCGGTACTTGTTCAGGTTGGCGAAAGTTTCTTCAAGGTCGGTGATAAGGTTGTCGACGGTCTTGGTCTTGATGACCACGTCATCTATGTAAGCTTCAACATTGCGGCCGATCTGTTGGTCGAGGCACATCTGGATGGCCCTTTGATAGGTAGCCCCAATGTTTTTGAGTCAAAGGACATAGTTGTGTAGCAGTATGCACCGAAAGGCATAATGAACAACGTCTTGATCTGGTCTTCTTCCTTGAGGGAGATCTAATGATAGCGTGAGTAACAGTCAAGGAAGGAGAGCAGTTCACAGCCGGCGGTGGAGTCTACAACCTCGTCTATCCGAGGTAGGCCGAAGGGGTCTTTAGGGCAGTGTTTGTTAAGATCAGTATAATCAACACACATTCTCCATTCTTTATTATTTTTTTAGAATGAGAACAGGGTTTGCTAACCAATCTGGATGATACACTTCTTTTATAAATCCGGCAGCTAAGAGCCGTTTTATTTCTACCCTAATAGCCTCCTTCTTGTCTAGAGTGAATCGGCGGAGTTTCTGCTTGATCGGTTTGGCGGTCGGTGAGACATTCAAGGAGTGCTCGATCTTCTCCCGTGGTACCCCCGGCATGTCGGTAGGTTTCCAAGCAAACACATCGGCGTTGGCACGTAGGAAGGAGATGAGCGCGCTTTCCTATTTGGGGTCAAGGTGAGCCCCGATCTTCACGGTCTTGGAGGGGTCGTCGAGGCCGAGGCTAACCTCCTTGACCTCCTTGGACTTGGTAGAGGTGCGAGGAAGCTCCAGCTCTGGGATCTCCATGTCATCGGCGGGCGCTGTCTTGGCTTCGGCGACCACGCTAGCCATCTGGATGGAGAGGTCGGTGGCTTTGGCGAGAGCGAGACTCTCTGTCTCGTAGCCGTAGGTAACGGAGAGATTGGCCCGTAGAGCCAGGGCTCCTACAGGCGAAGGCATCTTCATCACCAGATATGCGTAGTGTGGTATGGCCATAAACTTGGCTAGAGCTAGCCAACCAAGTATGGCATGGTAGGCGGTGTCGAAGTCGGTGATGTAGAAGTTGATATGCTCGACGCGGTAGTTGCTCGCCGTGCCGAACTGTACTGGTAGGGTGATCTCTCCAAGTGGTCTAGATGCCCTGCCTGGTACCACACCCCAGAAGGTGGAGTTCGAGGGTGTGAGATCTGTTATCCTGAGGCCCAACTCCTTTAGGGCCCCGACGAAGAGTAGATTCAAAGCATTGCCACCATCGACAAGGACTTTTCTAAAGTGCACCTTCTGGATGGTTGTGTCAAGGACGAGGGGGAAATGCCCTATATAGGGTATGTTCGTCCACTGATCGGCCCTGCTGAAGGTGATGGGAACCTCGGACCATGGGCGATAGCTGGGGTTGGCGGTGGTTTCCTCTAAAGTGACGGCAGCACTCGTCGGGTGGCGAGCTTCCATTCTCTTCTGCTCTCGGTGGAGGTGAGGCCCCCGAAGATGGTGGCGACCACCTTGTAATGGTCCTGGAAGGCATTGTTATTGCCCCTAGGTGGTCAACGGCCTCCATTCCCGCCGTTGGCGTCATCGTCTAGCTTTTTGTCCTAGAACTCCTTGGCCAAACCAAGGCAGTCTTTCATCTTGTGTTTAGCGTTCTTGTGGGGGGGGGGGACGGGCCATCGAGGATCTTCTTGTACTGCTCGTCGTAGTTGTACTTGGCACATGGCTCATTAACGGCAGCGACAAAGTGGTCTAGTCGGCGGCGACGATTCTGACCGGGCTTGAGTCCTTCTGGCCGATCACGGCCACTGTCCCGGTGGAAACTGTGGTCGTCGTAGCGGCGGTCGTTGTGGCGTCGGTCATCGGTGCGGTCATTGTAGCGGTGAGGCGGGCGATTTGTGCCCGTATCTTCGTTGAAATGCACCTCAGCTTCCTCGGCGTCAGCGTACTGGTTGGCAGTCATGATCATCTCGCCGATGCCTGTAGGCGGCTTGCGGTTGAACTTGGAGCAGAGCTCACGGTGATGAAGTCCTCGGACGAAGGTGGTGATGACCTCAGCTTCTGTGATGTTGGGAATAGATTTCCTCATCTCGAAAAAGTGCCTGATGTAGCTGTGGAGGAGCTCGGACGGCTTTTGGGTGATGTGGTTGAGGTCATGCTTGGTGCCTGGCCGTGTACACGTAGCCATGTAGTTGTCAGTGAAAACTTTCTTCAGCTCTGCCCAAGATCCGATGGAGTCCAGGGCAAGGCTTGTGAACCAGCTCATGGCAGCTGGCGTGAGCATGACGGGGAGGTAATTTGCCACGACGTTGGTGTGGCCTCCGGCGGCGTGGATAGCAGTGGCATAAGCCTACAGCCACTAAGTTGGGTTCATCCTTCCTTCATAGGGCTCGACCCCAGTGATTTTAAAACCACGGGGCCACTAGAGTGTTCGGAGCGCCCTGGTGAATGCCGGAGGACCTTTCAGATTGTCGGCGCCGTTGTCTACAGCGTTGCTGGCGGCGATCGGCTCTAGGGCCGAGTCTGGGTTACCGAACTCTTGCTCGTACTCCTGATGGCGGCGCACTTCATCTTCATGGTGACCGAAGCGACATTGCTCGATGCGCCGTCGTGCATCCTAGAGGTTACTGAGGTGCACTCGAGCGTCCTATTCGACCTCCTGGTCGTGCTGGCGATGGTTCTCGGCATGGTGGCCCCCGGCTCCTTCTTGGAGAGGTAATGACTAGTCAGCGAACCGACTTTGACTAGGGCGGCGATTGAATCTAGGCACAACTGATCGGCGAATCGTGCTCGTGGAGCACGAAGGTCTCTGATCCTCTCGGATCTCATTGACTTGACTGTGTGCTGCTTTTAGCATAGCGGTGACCTTGGCGAGCTCGAGAGTCTGCGGGAGGCGGGCAAGCTCGTTGGCAGCCACCGCCAAATTGGCGCTTGGAGTTTTGAAGACGTCATGGCCATCAATGCGGAGAAACTCTTCGTCGAGGTTGTGATGTAGCGTCCTTCCTTGCGAGTCAATCTCGTTGTTGTGAGTAGCCTCGGACATTGCAAGAGCGCGCTCATTTTCGTGGCGCTGCGCGCGGTTGACGTTCCTGTTTTCATGAGCGGCGCGTTCCTCATCAGTTTCGCCGTTCCGAGGGGGGTTGTCGATGCTGACGTTGAAGATCGCGCCACCCTAGAAAGGTGGGAGAGGGGGTTGCTCGGTGAAGGTTTCGGCGAGGGTCTCCGTAGAGCCCTGGGATTCGGAGTCCAGATTTTTCTCTAGGATGGTTTGGAGGGATGCTCTGGGGCGTCGGCTGGCGTGCAACATGTTGGTTGGTAGGAGCTGGTCGACGATCTGGTCAGCGAGAGAATGGATATCCCCCACCTGGTTGGTGAATTTGTCCCTCAGGGCGTCTTGGTATGTAGCGGCGGTGTTGGCGAGCCCAAAGGGTAGGGCCAAAACCCCCAGAGTTTGCTAAGCAGCCTCCGATAGATCCGGATCGGAGGGTGGTCGGCCCTGAACGAAAGTGTCCAGAGCCGACTCGGCGATGGAGAGGCAATCGGTGAGCTTCAGACCGACCCAATCGATGGATTCGATCATATCGTCATTGTTGATGTGCCTCCTCTGGTAACGAGGAAGCGAGCGGTGAGTCATTGATATAGGCGACCTCGGAAGTGGATCCAAGATTGGATCTACAGTTGCAGGTGCGGGGGTGGACAGCACAGAACGGATTTGCACTAGCTCGAGGAGCTCTCCGACTCTGTAAGCGTTGAGGACCCACGAGATGGATCCAACAGTGAAGATCTGGCCGGGCTGTGGGAGGGACGAAGAGCCTGCAAAAAAAGCCATCTTGTTCGATAAGGAAACAGCACGCACACCCCTACCTGGCGCACCAACTGTCGATAGAATATCGTTGGCAGACCTCCGAGGGGTATCCTACGAAGGTAGATTGATCGGTAGAGGAGCGTGAGATCAAGAACAACAGGGCAATAGAGACACATGAGTTAGACAGGTTCAGGCCATCAATATGATGTAATACCCTACTCCTGTGGTCTATTGGTTTGTATTAGCTATCGTATGATATGCCGTGATTTTGGAGGGGGTCCCTGCCCGCCTTATATAGTCCGGGGGGCAGGGTTACAAGTTGGTTAGATCTAAGAGATAACCGGAAAGTAATAACAGATTACAAGAATCATGGGATCATACGTATCCTAACAGATCTTATAGTATCTTCAGGATATCTTCCCTATGTCTTGCAGGAGGCACCGAGCAGAATCGTGTCCCGCAAGGCTTCATCTTGTGGGCTAGGCCGCCCCTGGGGGCGCAGCCCATGTGGTCTGCCGTGGGTATCCGGGGTTGTACCCCCACAGTGATTGTCTAGAGATAGAATAAGGCTGGAGGGTGGAGGCTGGAGGTAGAAGGAGGGTGAAGACTGTTGGATCTTAATTCTATGGTGCAAAAAAATTCATGTGTTGAAACTGCATAAAACACATGGTTGTTGGGCAGAATCTTTTCAGATACGACACGTCATAGATCAACGATCGATCATTATTTCAGCCGGTACGGCGCAGAAGATCCTGAGGGGCCCCACGGCGAGGTAGTGCAGTGGGGAGAGGTGGTTACACCAACGGGACGCCATCAGCCTCGGCCCACCAACCCAGCACACACCCCACCTACAGGCTGCAGCAGACAACACTTCCCGTTATAGCTCTCCCCTCACCGGGCACTCCACACGATGGCAAGCGCGGCGATAGGAGTACCCACCACCTTTAACGGCGGGGGCCACACGCGGGGCCATGGTGAAGTCGGCGCTGCCACCGTCCTCCGTGGCGTGGCTGGAGTGGGCCACGGAGTACACCAAGGCGGTGTAGGTCGAGGCCCGCCCACCGCCGGAGTGGGCGGCGTTGGTGGCGGCGGGCGGGAGTGGGGACGTGCCCTATTCCGTGGGGCTCACGGAGGTGCTTACTCATGTTTACATTGATCATGTGTTTTACTTTGGGAATAAAACAACTTGTTGCTACTCTTATGCTAAAATTATGACAACTAAAAGCTAAATGTTGTTAAACCTGTATCAAGCCTTTGAGCCTCATGAACCCCATGTTACACTTGTTGAGTACGAGATATACTTATGCTTGTTTATTTTTATTATTTGGATAAAATCCCAGATGGGTAATAGATGGCTATGGTAATGATGACTTTTCAAAGGATTACTAGACTTGTGGTCAAGCAGTTGATGTCCCTATGATATGGAGCTTCCGCGAGAGATTTTTCTTTATACTTCCGCTATATTTATGTGAAGACTCTGTCTTATTATATGTGATGTAATAAACACTTGTGATTATACTTTCTATAATTTGTCGACTTATATGTGTGACTGATCTCTGGGCACACATAAGATTATGCATCCCATTTTATCCTTAAAATTAGGTGTGACACCTCACCAAGGCAATAGTGATGTTATGCCTTTCTCTTTTTACAACTAAGGGTTATGTGGAGCTCATAGGAGTGGAGAAAGCATGATAGAGCATACTTGCAATACATATATTGTAAAGTCAAACCTTGGATCCAAAGAGAGTTGAGTCATACAATCAAATCAAGATGTGCATGTGTGTGCATGTATGGTGGATATATATGGAGAGAATTCGTTATTTGACACTGGGAAAATGAGTCGTTCCTTTCTTGGCCCTGAAATTTTCATCGTTCCTTATTTGACACCCACTTCAACTTTCAACCCTAATTTGACACTACCGTCACCGGGCACTCAATCAAATCGTTAACGCTAACAGTGTTAACTAGCCACTGAGTACACCAAGGCGGTGTAGGTCGAGGCTATTAAAAAGACGTTTTTCCGTGGGGCCCTAGAAAATGTTTACATTGATCATGTGTTTTACTTTGGAAATAAAACAAATTTGAGAGGAAGAAAAAACCTCGCCTTTTTTTGTTGCATTTATACTTATGCTTGTTTATTTTATCGATAAAATCCCGGATGGGTAATAGATGGCTATTTTTTCCTCACAAATTTGCTTCTTCATTTTTTTTTTACTTCCGCTATATTTAGGGCAAAATGTAATAAACATCTTTTTAACAGCCGACACAACACATCCCATTTTAGCTAATGGATTTGACACCTCAGTGTCAAATTAGGGATGAAAGTTGAAGTGAGTGTCAAATAGATAGAACGAAGAAAATTTTGAACCTCGGAAAGGAGAGAGTTGAGTCATTTTCCCAAATCAAATAAGGAATTCTCTCATATATATGTGGCTAACCTAATTCTACTATGCTCCTTGAAAACATATCTCTCTTTTGAACTTAGAAACATCTTTGCAAGAGGACATGGGCTATCTTATTCATCTCCCTTTTTTCCTTTTTTTCAAGTGGGCATCTGAGTACCCATTGTTTTAAATATCTCGAACACTTGTCCATTTTTTTCTCAACTTTTTTTATGAACAACTTTTGCATAGCCCCATGCTTCTTTTCTGCAACAAAACTTTTTGAGAGATAGCAAAAAGAACTTAGAGCAATTATTTGGTGGATATCCTATCAAACATATTTTTGGTGTTCACTTCCAGTGTAGGAGTGAAACATTTTTAGGTGGATCTAGATGGAATGGCATATTTTTGCACCTACCCTCAGTGTAGGAGTAGTGCATTTGTGGGTGGTGTGTACGTGATCTTGATTTTAAGAGCATGACAAACCTCTGATAAGGGTCAACAAAGCATGACTAAACTAATGCAAAACAAGCAGCATATACATGGAAGTTTTCCTAGTCTAAATATCATATAAGGCTCTGGTAGGAATTCAAGCTTTGTCATACAGGAGCTCATCATGTAACATTTTTATGTTTTTCAAAAGATAAATCCCCAGAACTTTAACATCACTTGGAACTAGATAAATAGCGGCACAGACCTTCTTGTATCATATCCGTCAATTACCTAGACTTAGATCAAGCATATGCTACCCATGAGTTTCAAGTTCACGGTAAATTCGCATATGCTACCTAGACATAGATCAAGCATATGTTACATTGATGATTTATAATGTTTGTTAACTACCGTCAATAGCGGCCCTCGTCGTTGTCAACAACGTGAACGTAGGGGTGTCCTACTTGAGGACCGTCTATGGGCCATGCTAGCTTAGGTTAGGACAGTGGCCCTTAGTGGGGTGCACCATGGGGCTGCCTTAACCCTAGCCACGACACTGCTTCGTTTCGGCCATGATCTCCGCCTGCTTCAACCTGGCTTTCCAATTGGCGCCGATGAGGAGGAGAAGGAGGAGCTCACTGGCGACTTTACCACCACCGTGGAGGCCATCGTGGTGGCCACGCATGTGGGAGACGTCGTCCTCACTGATTTCTTTGAGCCATAGATTGTATCTAGGGTCATTCCAATCTTAATGAAAGGCTAGTTTGTTACTTTAATTTGAAGAGCAACTTATGCACGTCGCTTTGTCTTTCATGGTGTTTGCTTCTTGTGCTTGGATGCGAAAGGCTTATGCGGCCGACATGCTCGGATGAGGTGATTAGGTGGTCATAGGCCGGATCCTGCCTCCCCTCTCAAAAGGGAGTTAGGTTTTAGGGTTTTAGGGAAGCTTCCTTCCCTCTTATGAAACACCATAGGTAACTTAGTAACTTCACATATTTTTGTTATGAATGCTTCCACCTGCGTTAGGCATTGTAAATGTTAATCGTTGGCACAATGTGTATTACTCCATTATGAATGCACACATGAGAAAGTCCGACGCTATGCAATTGTAACAAGCGGACAATATCTATTACTATTTTCTGAATGCGCACGTATGATTTGATTGCGCATGAAAGAAAGTCCACTACTCTATGATTGTAACGCGTTGGACAGTAGATTTCATGTCTGGGTGACTCCTGTAGTTCTCTCTTAAGAGGAACGGCTCGAGTTGCAATGAGGTAGTCATACTAGATAGATGTTGCTCATATCGCACTTAGATGTTAGGTTTAATTTATAGTGGCAACATAGTGATAAAAAATGGTTCAACATGTACAACTTATTATAGAACCATAAAATAGACATTGTGTCCTAAGCAAGACTTCAATTATTACATCAAGAATCGTTTTAAATCCAAATTTTGATGCCTACGTGGCAACATTATGATAAAAATGGTTCAACATGTACAACTTATTACTGAACCATAAAATAGACATTGTGTCATAAGCAAGACTTCAATTATTACATCAAGAATCATTCTAAATCCAAATTTTGGCAGTCAAACTATTATCAATCTCTTCTACGTCCCTTCTCGGTAGGGAATCAAGGTGACTACGCATCCGAAGGATGTGGTGATGACGAACAAAGCAGGCATCAAAGTCATGAATGTGCTATTGAGGTCGAACTCACCTGGTGAGTGCATCTCGCGTGGTGAGTATGCTAAAATCTCATCGTCTGAATCTGATGTCTCATCATGCTCAGTGATGTGGTTACCTAGATGAATGGTGGACTCTCCGGTCTGCTGAACTAAAGTAGTAGTATCAAACCCTAGGGTTGACTCAGCTCTATTAATGGTAGGATTAGTAGGCTCGGTGGTCACATCAGGCTCCATGGTTTTTGGGGAAGCCCTAGGAGGCTCTGTATGCACCCTATGGTGTCGCACGCAATATCTAGCCCCTCAACCTAATTGGGCAGGGAAGGTCGATCAACTGCTTCATGAGCTGAAGCTGAACTCTGCTTTTGTTTGATTGTAGTAATACTAGTATTAGCTGGTTTAGGCATCCCGGTCATTGGAGAAGCCCTGAGAGGCTCTGTATGTGTCCCCGTGGCAGCATGCACCTTGACCTAGGGGGCAAAAAGGTGGATCACCTACCTCATTAGGACCTAAAGCTAGCTTAGGTATCTCGGGCATTGGAGAAGCCTTGAGAGGCTCTGTGTGTGCCTCCGTGGTGACTTGCACCTCGACCTAAGTGGGTGAAGAAGATGGATCACCGGCCTAATCAGGACCTAAAGCTGAACTCTGCTTATGTAGCATCACAATGGGTAACTACATGTGGATAGTTGTATTATCAAGACCAGTCAGATAACCAGCAATGGGGTTGACCTAACTACCACATTCCAAATGAAGTGTCTAAAAGTTAGGGGCCTTAATGCCTCTAGCACTGTACAGTTGATTAAAGCAACCAGTGAACACATTGCACATCATGTTGATTTTTTGGCCTTGTTCGTTGATGGCCTCACAAAAAGCAGATGATTGCTGGATCATCTGCTCTTTGAGAAGGACCACACTCTCTGCTTGCTTATACTTGCTTTCAAACACCTCTCTTGTAGTTCCATACGCTTCTAATTTTTTCCTAGCCAATAACTAGCCTAGCAAGTATCTATCCAAGCTTCGACGATTGCTGAACGGACACTGGAGGCGGAGCCTACATGGCTAATGTCTCTATAGTAGGTGGAACATCATCCATGTCTTTGTCGGCCACACCACCGGAGGATGACCCTCCCTCATCGCGGTGGTCTAATGTAGGGTCACGGTAGTCACTATCATTAGAGTAGGAATCTTGTAGTCATACATTCAAGATTCCTCCAATCCACCGTTTCATGTCATACTCTATCCTATATCGATAATAGCTCTTGAATGGACCTAAGGGCACGCTGTCCATGATGATGATCATCCGAACTTGCTGGCATGTAGGTCATAACCTCATAGGTTGACTCATTGTACAGCCGCCCATTCCTTTCGGAGTCAATCGAGCATAGCAGATAGCTGATGATGCGATGGTACACGTGCTACTATCCAGTACTGATAGCGTCATCTATCACATCCTCGATCTTAGACATGAAAAAGTGTAAGAAGTCAAACTACTCGCCTCTCCATATTGATAGTAGTAGCCACTGCTACAAGTTGGTCAACGACTCCCTATTGCCGCCATGAGGCAGGGCTATCTTCCTTAGAGCCATGTGTAGAACGTAAGCCTCTAGATGTACTTTGTCTAGTGTACGCAAGGAGCCATCGACAAAGGGCTCCATGAAGAGCGGCCAAATCTCCTGGTCTGTAGGAAAAGTACCTCTAGCCCTACTACGATGCGGAGGAAGAGCATCTCCGTAGACTATCTAGTGGAGCTTCTGTCTAAAGTGTTAACCCCAAGGAGTTGTTGTAGGTGGTTATAGTATAATCGCTCTGGCCAACCATCGAGCCTAAATCCAATGAAGTCATGCTCCGGATGAATCCATACTGTTGCATAGAACTAACGCACCTAGCTTATCACAATTCGATCAACCTCACTAAAAAGGTGAACAAAGCCCAAGAACCGCTCAAAGAGGGGTCGGATGGGTATACCAGCTGCTCTCTCAAGCTCATCCCAACCAAGTATCCTTTGGTCTGCTAGTGCTGTCCCTCTAGCACGATAGCTTCTGAAGAAACTCTCTTGAGTCATAGTCCGGAACTGTGATTTTGTGCCAGGCTCTTTGAGGAGTGGAAAGCAGAACTCACTATCATAGAACTTGATGCTCCATATCTTCTTTGAGCTGTAATACCAAAATTCATAGAATTGAACCACCTCTTTCTTTCTCTCAATATTACTGCTCCTCATAGCACCATTGGCAGACACCAAACCTCCTCGACTGCTCTTGTACCACCATTGGTAGACATCAAATTACCTCCTCGACTGCTCCTCATACCACCAATTGTGGCACACATCAAACCTCCATGAGTGCAAGCATGCATGCCCATGACTAACTGTAGATTGGACCCATTAAGGTGCAAAGCGACTGGTCTTGTTTTTGGAGTGGAACTTGGTCATGAGCTATAGTTGTTCCTCAGTGAGCTCCTCCTCCCTGAGTTCCAATTCAGCACTCTCCTCATGCTGCTACTGTCGGCGGGCCATTCGAGTCCACCTATGAGAATTCCCGGACTCTAGGGCTAGCATAGCTTTGGTTGTTTCTTCCTCTGCTTCTCGAAAACTGCCTGCCTTCCTCTGCCTCTTCCTGGACTATGATGGTGCTTGTTCCTCTACTTTTGGGAGATTGTGAGCCTTGCTATGCCTCTTTCTAGGCTGTGGTGGTGCCTGTTCCTCTACTTCTTGGAGAATGGTTGCCTGCCTCTGGCTCTTTCTGGGATGTGGTAGTTCTATCTACTTTGATTTAACTCGCGCCATCTGCAATAATCAGAAAAAATTACACATGCATTTCATCAAACACCATAAATAAATGAACAAAAAAAGAGGAGATCACAGACGGCCTCACCATGCCAAGGTGAGAAGGTGATCTTGAATAGCTTGCTTGCTGGAGGAGTGGCACGCTGACAGATGGCGGCACGGTAGATCGCCGTGGTGCAGTAGATCCCCATGGCGTGGAAGGACTAGGCAAGAGGTTTCGGTGTGCGGGGCGGAGGGGGGGGGGAACTTTTGGAGGGGGAGGGGAGAGGCAGTGCAGGGTGGGTGGTGCCGGAGGGGGAGAATGGTGATGGAAACGATGGGTACTGAGAGAATGCCTTTAGCGGCGGACCGTCCCACGTGCCGCGTAATTGCATCACCAACACAAAAATGCTGTCAAGAGTCACCCTCCATCGAAACTTGGGGGTCCACTAAAACTTGGGGGATTAATATTAGTGATCCAATGGTTAATACACATTAGGCCTTGTTTGGATGTGCATGTATTCATCTCAATCCACATGTGTTGAAGTGGATTGGAGTGGAATTGAACTAAATTCCATTCCATTCCACTCCAACACATGTGGATTAAGCTGGATACACAAGCATCCAAACAAGGCCTTAATGTATTACTCCGTATATATCATCATTATTCATCATATAAAATTTAGCCTCTACTCACCAGACGCCAGACGAGGTGGCGATTTGCCCGCGCGAAAATTTGATTTCGGGCGAAAATGAAATCCCCGTGCCCAGCGGTGCCGCCAACACGAACCAAAAAATTAGATCTCTCTCTTTTGCCCTCCTCACGGAAAATTTGTTTTACCACGCCATTGACTTCAGACAAGGGTATTTGTGGTATTGTGATGGCCACATAAAAGCGCAAGGAGTCATCGTCTCCGCCTCTATCTCCATTCTCTAGCTGGACTAGCCGCACCGTCTCTCCTCCTGCTCCAAAGCCTAGCCCCCCTCTACCACCCCGGTCCGAACCCTAGCTAGGCTCATCAGCACAACAGCATGACTCCCTCTCCACTCTCCATCCGCACCATCTCTCATACCTTTCTGAACCCTAACGGAGCCAGAGCCAGATCCGGATCCAATCCCCTTCGTCGATAGTTGGTCTACAGATGCCTTGGAAGGACCACCATCAGCGGCGGTACACGTCATATCTAGACCCCCTACATCAGCACCTATCATGACCGAGCCCTAGTGTCATCATTGATGATCGCCACACCGGATCTGCTACCCCTTCATCGATGCCGGTCGCACCACTTCCATGACCAGGATGACAAGAGGGTGGTGCTGACGACACAACATAGCCAAGAATAGGAAGAGGTACCTAAATTCCTTTTAGGCCTTGTTTGGATGCATGTGTATCCTTCTCAAACCACATGTGTTGGAGTGGATTGGAATGGAACTTAGTTTAATTCCACACCAATGCACTTCAACATATGTGGATCAAGATGAATACATGCGTATCCAAACAAGGCCTTATGATGCATGCTGTATTCTAGCGGTTGGACCTGGGACATGTAGATATATAGTGATGGGGTTACATGTTTCTTAGTTGATTGTAGTTCACATGTGCTTTATTCGAGTAATAGCTTCCGTATAAGCTATAGTTCACATGTGCTTTATTCAAGTAATAGCTTTCGTATAAGCTGTAGTTTAGGCGCCAAATTTGCAAGCTCCTGCCCTGTTTTGTTGACATTTGGTACAAGGTTAACTCAATAAATGCCTTTGTAATCTACATGTTGACATCCAGAATATCTCTCTCAAGCAGTGTTTTCCTAAACGCTAAATGGTAAACAGTCGGTCCCCTACCGTTTAGCCATTATTTGGGCAAAACGTCCCATTAAACGGGCTAAACAGCCAATTAAACGGGGTAAACAGGTGATTAAACAGAAACGGCGCACCACCGTGTAGCGTTTACACGGTGTTTAAATGGGCTAAATGACCGTTTAGGCAAACAGTGCTCTCAAGCAAGGGAGTGTGTTCAGGGATATGGTGATACAGATATAGATTTAGAAGAGCTAGTACCCCTCGTAATTGAGGTGCTTGTTCTATCTTGTTATGTTGGGATGGGAGGGGTGTTGGTTTAGGTAGCAGTCCAATTCAATCCTTTGCTGTGTGGATGGCAACGCAATTTTTACATGCTTGTTCTTAAGTTTGTTTCTCCAATTTCAGGCTGTGGGTTGAACAAGCCATAGAGAAGTCCCTACTAGCAGGGCAAAAGGTAGCACCGATATGGATCCTAGGGGATCGCAATCCAAGAGAGTGAAACCAACTAGTCCAGCAGAGTTGCAGCATCTTGTACTTCCAACTAGGTCTGAAAGTCAGCATGCACAAGGCGAACAAAGCCCTATGAGGGACTGGTCACATGAAGATGACCTTAGCCATGCGAAAGAGGAGACTCCACCTCCCTACCAGCAGAATGACAAAACTTGCTAAGGTTGGTACTACCTTAGACATGTCTATAAATCAAGTCACACTATTTGATATCCATGTTGCTTTTCTAACAATCGGAATGTATGAAAACTGTGTAGTACCATTGCAGAGAAGAGCGAGGAAGTCGAGGCAAGCAACTAAGGGGGTTGGGCTTCACAAAACCACCCAATCCATGGGAACAAGGATACCCATCTCAGTTGTCAAGGGGAACAGAAGGCCACTTGATGCATTGCAAGCTGCCAAGTTTGCCTCAGAGGTAGGTGTAGTAGTTAGGTCTCAAGTACCAATTTTCCCACACTAGAAACATTACAAACAATGGATCGAACATCTTAATGGATTTGTGGCCAAGCTATCTGTAAGTATGTATATCCTCTGTTGACATTCAACTCTGCCTTGAGCAACTTAGTAATGGATTTAATTTGCATTCACACTTCTACAGTTAAGGTACGCCATTGATGACAATGATGAAGCAACAAAAGAAGAATGCACGAGTATATTCTAGTCTGTTGTATGGCAGACACGGTATAGGTTCAAGTGATCTTACTTCAACGGTGTCCCCGCTGATAAAATCAGAAAGACCTGTCCTGTGTCTTGCATGAATGACGCATAGTGGTGTGTACTTGTCCACATGTGGTTAAGTTCCAAGAACAAGGGGTGTGTGTATGTGTGAACTCATTTATTTCTTGTCTAGTCTTTATGTGGTCTACTTGTGCTGCAGTCTAACACAATTGTGGTTATAGGCAGTCTCGTAGCAGAATAAGCGAAACCGTGCAAAAGTCAAGTGCCATCAGGACCAGGTTATAGGATCTCGCTCCTATATGTAAGTGATGGTTGTGTTACTCTTTTTATATCAAATACGCAATGCCTTTTGTATCAACAAAAAGGCATGTGCAATTTAACAGAAGGACAAAAATAGAAAGGACACATGACATGATCAAGAAGTGCTCGTTGAAGAACATGATCGACCTCATGAAGATGTTGATGCAGTGGGAATCTTCAACAACTTCCATACTAGTAGCAACACAGGACTGAGCGATGCTACAAGAGAAGTAGTGGTAAGTACCTTCATTTGCTTTCCTTGAAATCTGCTGAAGCCATTGGCATAAAAGAAGGAAAAGTTCGAGGAGCCTAAAGTGGCACCATCATTTTGAAGTTGTAATATTACAACAGTTAATATGTTACCTATGCATTGTGCTTATGAATCTCTATCGGCAGTAGGATGAGGAAGACCTATGCATTACTTGTAATGAAATAATCTGTTGATTCTGCAATTTAAGTCCTCTTCCTAATGTTTACTTCTTTGTTTTCCGCATACTTTGCTTGAAGTGTGTCCTACTATAAAACAAGGTAGAGATCAAGTGCATGGGCTCTGTTGGTGGGGAAAACACCAATAGAACCAAGACTTTACTTATTCTTCTCTAACCTTAGGCACATTGAACAAGATGAAGTTGATGTTGTGTGCTTTGTTCAATTATAACATAGGTGGTAAGATAAGAAGGTTAAGCATGAATGTAGCATTTAAGCTCATTTGGTAGAAAAGATTGAGTTGCTTAACCCATGAAGGATTGTCTATCTATGCATAATGTATCAATCTTTACATAATTATGACTATAAGCTTCCAGAGATAGGATGTGCATTTTTTAGTTTATTTGGTTAAGACTATGGTCACAAGAGAGTGGTGCTAGAAACAAGCTTGAAGAACTAAACATGTTGAGTTAATCAGGTTGGATCAAGTAGAACTGTAACTCAAACATGTTTGTTTCTTATTTATGTGCCTACCAGAATCAAGGAAAAACTTCTTAAATGATGACCATTTATCTTAGGAGGTTACCTTTGTCACTGAAGCATGATGTCACCATATGACGAAGGGTAGATGACTCGTGATGGTCCTTCCCTTTTGCTTGAAGTTTTCCTTTTTTTGGCTAGCCTCGCATCTTGAGCTGTTCATGAGCTTCTTGTCTCCTAGATTGCACCCTTTCTTTCTTATCCTTTTGTTATGCCATCTTTCTGCTCTTCAATTTTTTAACACCTTGTTAGACCTTTTTCCTCACTCATTATTTTTTACCAGCAAAGGATTAGTGGACAACACATACCCGAAGGAATATACAATTTCAAAACATGGGTTGTTTGTCTAGGATTTTGTAATTTCCCTCTATGCTAATGAAAAGATGGTGTTAGAATTATTTTAGCATAGTTTTTGTTTATCATGTTCTGTACAGGCATGGCTCAAGGCAAAGGTAACTTGTAGCTAAAGACAATGCGAATGACCATGAATGAGTTGTGTCTTCTTTGCGTAACGTTATTGGAGTTCATCATGTGCAATGCTTCATCTCTGATTTAAATTCATCTCGTGAATTACCAATATTGAATTAAGAGTTTCTTGCATGGGGTTCGTCCAACAAAATGACCAGTATCAACTATAGCATATTCTTGGTTCAAAATTCAAACTAGACACCTTGTCTAATTTAATCTAGGAAAGCATTTTAACCTAAGCACCACGCTTAATTTAAAAAGCCTTTGAAAGTAAGATCAACACTCCTAAACTAAGCACCATGCTTAATTTATGAGATGTATGAACAAACTCCAAACCTTGAGCATACTATAGTAAACAAAGGTAGAATGAAAGCATTATAGAGATTTATTCAATTGGAGATGAGAAAGCATGATTATTATTGAGCATGATTTAAAGGTAGAGACAACCAAGATGAATTAGCAACAAGGCATAAGATTTTTCAAAGAAGCACATCCCCTAGGCTTGAATTTTGCAAGGCAAAGTCAAGTTTGGATGGATGTGATTCAATGTTGTATGATGATTGGTTGGACATACCTTGAGTCGTCATCATTCATTCTTTTTACTTCAAACCTGAAATGGTTAGTGACAGAAATACCCAAAGAAATATGTTCATAATTATATTTCTATGCTCACTTCACAAGGGCATTATGGAAAAAAGTAAAAGCTCATGTTATCTCCCAAAAGTGCTTGTTTTAGGACAGAAGCTCATCCTTGGGAAACCTTCGAATTGTGTTTCAAATTGGTGAAGTGGTTTCCCCTCCAACACCAATCTTGGGTTGCCTATCTCAAGATTCATGCCGACGAGATTTGCAATATTTATAATAAATATAAGCATCTACAACCACCCTTTCAACAATTTTATGAACAGGAATTATGAGGGGGTTGAAGATCTCATATGTGGCAATGTTGGAGAGACCAATTGATTCAGGAGATTTCTCATGTGAGCATGGATTTGATGAGGTGTTCATGAAATAACTCCCATGCTCATCGATGTCATCTTCCTTTTCAAGCTCCAAGGATGTTTCTTCATAAATGTGCAATATTTTCCATGGATTGGAGACTTTCGGGGTGATCCTCTCTAAGGCCTCCTCCAAACTTGGATAATCATGTTTATTAAAGAGGTTGATTTAAGCTCACCATTTGGATCTAAGCCAAGTTTGGATTCTACCCATAAGGCTTCATCCTTGTCCATCCAACCTTTAGCAACGGCATATGAATTCTTAATATATTCCAGCCAATTCTTAATACATTCCAGCCATTGTCGTTGCTCTTCTTGGTCATACTTATGGTCTTTATGATTCCTATACTTTGGTTGTCTTAATGGATTTCTAGGGTCATCATGAGACTTAGGAGAAAGAGAATAAGAGGGATCATCGGGGTCAAGGATGGGTTCAAATAAGACATCTAATGTGGGTATAGAAGGAGAGAAGATAGGATTGGCTTCTAAATGGCTTGGCTCTCCTTCTATGGCATCACTAGACATGCCATCCTTGAATTCTTCCCAATGTCACATATGGGAATAAGGACGCTTTCTAAGAGATCACTTCTTGAGATGATTTGAATTATATTCGCTTGAAGGTGTCTAATGAGAATTTAATGCTCTCCTAAAATCAGCACCAAAGAGGTCATCCTTAATCTCAACAGGATTTCCAAAGGTGGAATTCCTTCTTCTTTTGGTGGATTTTGGGATATTGGTGGTTCGGGATTGATAGCTACATCTTGGGATCGGAGTGGTTGTGATTTGGCTATCAAAACTTCCTCTTCTTGTTTTGGAGAGGATTCCTTCTCTTCTTCGAGGAGTTCATAATGAATGCTAGTGCAGAGTCTTTCCACTAATTCTATCAAGCATAGCCCTTGCTTCACTAGTAGACAAATGAAGGAAAGCTCCTCTAGAGGCTGCATCAAGGGATTCCATGGAATCCTTGCTAAAACCCATGTAAAAATGTTGAAGAAGTATATAGTCTTGAATGGCAAGGTTTGGGCCAGTGATGATGAGTTCATTAAAATGATCCTATGATGTACCAAGAGATTCTTCCTCTATTTGTCTAAAATTTAGAACCTCTTTTCGAAGGCTGACTACCTTAGAGATGGGAAAGAAACGTAAACAAAATTTAGAGCATAATATTTCTCAATCTCCTTGCATACTTCCTACGGCTAGACTATACTATTGTTTAGCTCTTCCCGTCAAAGAGAACGGGAATAACTTCTATCTTAAGGTTTTATTAGGCATGCCAGCGATACGCAGGCATGCATCTATTCAAACTCCTATAGGTGTGAGTATGGGTTTTCATCGCCTTCTCCGGATAAGGATTTATCCCGAATCAGTTTTATTAAATATAGTCACAGCTCATAACCAGGTGTTATGATAGGGTCTGAGGATTCTGGTGGCTTTAGGCTTGCGCTTGTGGATTTAGCATATTGATAGATTGGAGTGGAATCCATGTTAAATGAAAAAGTAAAACAAAAGAAAGACTAAAGGATAAAAGGTTAAGCTAGGCTTGTTGTTAATTTAGTAACCATTTCTCCGGCAACGGCGTTAGAAAGCTTGTTGGTATATTTTAACACACACAGATAAATCCGCAAGCACACGGATACCGTTGTAGCTTTCACCCAGAGGTATTTCAAGTATCGTATCCACAGGAAAACATATGAGATGAACTACAGTCTAACTTAACTAGGGGTAGAGCAACAAGGTTAGGATAGATAGGAGTGTAGAGAGGATTACTAAGGTTCTCTAGTTTTGACTTGGGTAAGCTTATGTCTTCTATTATTCAACTGGGGATATTACTAGGGAAAGACACCAGCAGAGGATGCTTTCCTTCGCAACCGCGTCCTACGTGCGCCTATAGACAGGAGGTGGATTACAAAGGATCAACGAAGCTATATAGTACAGGCTATATAGAACTTATATCACACATGCGATCTACCACCTTTCAGAATGCAGGGGCCTCCATGATTAACCCAAGTCTAAGCACCATACTTACACTCACGATTAATACTTTAACCTAGAGCGTCTATAGATTAAAGCACTCGAAAGAGAGTCATGATCCTGATGAACAATATAAATGTCAGGGACCTAATACCGGGGTACCCCAAAGAGGAGGAATCAATGCACCATCGAACGGTGAAAACTCCCGAGAGCGCGGCTGTATCTCTTGCCCGAGCAAACAGGAGTCTTGCTCCGCCTCGCCCGACCCCTGAGGGCTGGGCTCGGCCCCGTCCGACGGCTAGATGACAACTCCGCCTCGCCCGACGGCTGGATAACAACTCACCCGACCCCCAAGGGATACACTCCGCCTCGCTCGACCCCCGAGGGCTAGGCTCGGCCCCGCCCAATGGCCGGGGGACACCTCCGCTTCGCCCGACGGTAAAAGCTAGGTTTTACCTCATCCAACGACCACTGACGGACCTCGTCTTAAACCGATATCCGGAGGCTGGTTCAGCTCACCTGACGAAATGTACCCCGCATCCTCATGATGGCGACTACAGGGTAAGACAAGACATTCGGGTCAACCACTGCGACATACGCCATGCCCTGCACCCCTGCAGAGAGGTACCATCAGGATGTGGCAGAGCCAAGCACCTGACCTCTCCAGGCGTGGCAGAGCCCGAACAGTGTTGCGGGCGCCTGCTATCCATCCTACAGTATTGTAGGCGCTGCCCGCAACCTCCGGACGAAAAACCCGACGCAGGCATACGACAACCACTACGGTCCAAGGGCAAACCAACAGTCACCACGCCACCCGACCCCCTCAGGGTCGGGGCTTGGCAAATCCTGTCCGACACGCCGCCCGCAGGGGCGGGATGGGACGTACCCACTTGCTAAACAGTGGCCATGGCACGGCCCACGACGATCTACAGTCACCTCACTCCTGACACGGCCTTCCATGATGGATAGGTCAGGCATGGGGAAGAAGGAAGGCCCAGGTCCCTCGAAGGACCTTCTACGCCCTTAGTGCTCTTTTCCTTTATCTGTAGACCCTGCCCCCTTGACCTATAAAAGGGAGGGCGGGGCTCCCCACTAAGGGGGGATCGATTCGAATCGTTAACACACACACACGCACCACACGGCCAAGCTCCAGTGAGCTCTTGGCGTCCCCTTCCAATCACTCCATCGTGGGACTTGGGGTCTTTCCTCTCCCAACCGCTTGTACCCCTACTACGAAACCTCATTTGGTGCTAATAACACGAGCAAAGAACAGATCGGACGTAGGGACATTCGGCCCAAACCAAGATAACCCTTGTGTCCTTTAGCGCACCATCCGCCTAACGCGCATCAATTACAATTTACTCGCGGTGGTGTTTGTTCAAACACCGGCGGTTAGCATGCGCCGGTAGGGGCCTTTGCGCTCAAACCAGCCGCGGATGGCTAACCACGACATTAGCTGGGTCCCGTGCGCACACATGCGTTTTAGGAGCCTGGATTTCATCATCACGGGGAGAGGAGATTTGGCATGGTCGCACACCGCCATCCAATCTCTTCCCTCCAACGACCATTACCATGAGAGGCTTGGGCGTCAGCTCGACGTCTCCCACGGACCATGGGAGTCCAGGGAGAAGCAACATCGCCTCACCATCGCCAACGGCGACAAAGATGGCGACCTTCGGTGAGAGACACCTCTCTCCGGGAGCGACACGTCGGAGCGCCCGACGGCGCCTGCTTCGGTCTCTCCGCAACGCCATGCAACCGCGAGCCATCTTCTGGCACTACGCATGGTTCTAACGCCCGCGGACAACGAGTTCATGGGGGTGATTGAACACGACATGGAGTCTCTCCACAAACTCCTCGCCGAAGAGCCAGAGTCATCCTCTAGCTCCGACTCCAGCAGCGGGAGCCATCGTCCTTCCCGGGGATGCTTTGTGACGCAAACCCCCGAGGGAGACGTCGAAAGCATCTCCGGGGAGGAGACTACCCCCGCATTCGACCCCGCCGGGGCAACCTAGAGAGGAGTAGCCGCCCCGCCCCACGTGGGGGTGGAGCAGCTAAGAGCCCAAAGGGAGGAGATCGCTGAAGCCGGGCAACAGCTTGCCCGAGAATACGAGAAAGTCAATAAAGAGATCAGACGCCATGGAGATGGTGGGCGCGCACGCACCACTGCCCAGGCTATACACCAAAGGATCCTCACCGACGACGGGGCTCTCCCACACTTCGCTCGGGCAAGCCAAAACATCACCGCCGCAACAGCCTTACTTCATGGTCTCCCACAGGCCGCAACATCCGAGGATCGCTGGGCCCGCCGAGAAATCCGCACATTGCTCGAACGTGCGGCGGCACAGCAGGCAGAGAGCTCGTTGTCTCGGTGACGCGAGCTCGACACTAGCCAGCGCACGCCCTCGGTCCGTCCTGCCAAAGATGCGTCAGTTCACCAAACGCCACCAGGCGACATGCGAGACGCTACAGTCCCAGTGCATGAACGCCTCGGCCACAACCACGACGCGCGCAGCACCATCGACGCCCGTAGGCGCGCCTACAACGACTCAAGAGGAGGAGCCAAACATGGCTACCACCCTCGACGCGGCGGACGCTACGACAGCGGCGAGGACCGGAGTCCGAGCCCCGGCCTCCCGGGACCTCAAGCCTTCGGCCGACACATCCTCAACACCGCTTTCCCATCAAGGTATCGACCGCCCACCAACGTTCCTAAATATTCCGGTGAAACTAACCCCGGGCTTTGGCTCGAAGACTATTGGCTTGCCTGTCAAGCCGGTGGCGCAAATGATGACCACTTCATTATTCACAACCTCCCACTGTTCTTAGCCAATTCGGCGCGAGCATGGTTGGAGCACCTACCGTCCAACACCATACACAGTTGGGCGGATTTGAGGGAAATCTTTGTGGGAAATTTCCAGGGCACATACAAACGCCCCGGGAACCCATGGGACCTTAAGAACTGTCGTCAGAAGGCCGGTGAGACTCTCTTCGAGTACATCCGGCGCTTCTCACGGCAGTGCAACGAGCTTCCCAACGTCGCCGACGCCGATGTGATAGGAGCCTTCCTATCAGGTACAACCTACGAGTCTTTAGTTCACAAACTAGGACGTAGGAGCCCGCGAACAACCAAGGAACTCCTAGACATCACGACCAATCACGCCTCAGGGGAGGAGGCAGTCGGAGCGATCTTCGATCGCCTCGACGGCAAGGCCAAGCGGGACGAGGACGCCGACGAAGGCGCCTCCAACCGTTCCGCCAAAAAGAAGAACAAGAAGCAACGGCGCGACGATTCGCTCACAGCCGCTGCCGACCGCAAGGGTAGTCGGAAGCCCACGGAGGGCACTCCGAACCACTTCGAAAAAATGCTCGAGGGGCTGTGTCCGAACCACGCCTTCCCTGTGAAGCACCTGCTCAAAAACTGCGGTCTCATGCGCAAGTTCTTACTCGGGAGCACCAACAAGGGGGAGCCGGGGAAGGCGCCTGCCCCCGCCGCAGACGATGAGGAGGAGAAGGACGAAACCTTCCCAACTCCGAACGGCGCCCTTATGATCTTCGGAGGATCAACGGCCTACGACTCCAAGCGGCGTCAGAAGGTCGCGCGCCGCGAGGTCTATACAGCCGGACCGGCCACGCCGGCCTTCCTCCGGTGGTCGGAATCCACCATAACCTTCGACCGGACCGACCATCCGGATACCGTCCCACACCCGGGAAGGTACCCGCTTGTTGTCGACCCGATCGTCGGTCCAAAGCGACTCACAAAGGTACTGATGGACGGGGGCAGCGGCCTCAACATCATGTACGCCAAAACACTCGACGAGATGGGTGTCGACCGGACGAACCTCAGCCCCATCCGAGCGCCCTTCCATGGCGTCGTACCTGGCAAACAGGTCATACCACTCGGGCAGATCGATCTGTTCGTCACTTTTGGGGATCGGTCCAATTACAGGACTGAAACCCTCACCTTTGACGTGGTAGGGTTCCCCGGAACTTTCCATGCCATCTTAGGACGACCATGCTATGCGAAGTTCATGGCCGTTCCCAACTACACGTACCTCAAACTAAAACTACCGGGATCCCACGGGATTATCACCGTCGGCGCCTCCTTCCAGCGGGCCTACGAACGCTAGGTCGAATGCTGCGGCCATGCAACAGCAATCGTCGCCTCCGGTGAACTCGCCGCCCTCAGGGAAAAGGTCACCGAAGAGGCGCCCGACGCCGAGAAAGTAACCGGGTCGTTTAAATCAGTAGAGGGCTCCAAAGAGGTCATCATAGACCCCGGCAGCTCCGAAGAAAAAACGGTGCGCATCGGCACCACGCTCTCCCCCGAATAGGAAAGCGCGCTCGTCGACTTCCTCCGCGACAACAGAGACGTCTTTGCGTGGAAACCCTTGGATATGCCAGGCATACCGAGGGAAGTCGCCGAGCACACCCTAAAAATCCATCCAGGCTCCAAGCCGGTGAAACAACGCCTACACCGCTTCGACGAGAAAAAGCGCAATGCCATCGGCGAAGAGATAGCCAAACTATTGACCGCCGAATTCATCAAAGAGGTACACCACCTGGAGTGGCTGGCAAACCCCGTCCTTGTTCGAAATAAAAACACGAAATGGAGGATGTGTGTTGATTACACCGGTCTCAACAAAGCGTGCCCAAAGGATCCGTTTCCTTTACCACGCATAGATCAAATAATCGATTCCACCGCGGGGTGCGAAACCCTCTGCTTCCTGGATGCGTACTCCGGCTACCATCAAATTGCAATGAAGGAATCCGACCAACTCGCGACCTCTTTCATCACTCCCTTCGGGCCATTCTGCTACGTTTCAATGCCGTTTGGCTTGAAAAACGCTAGGGCAACATACCAGCGATGTATGCTCAGATGCTTCGGAGACCTCATCGGGCGAACAGTTGAGGCCTATGTCGATGACATCGTGGTAAAGTCCAAACGGGCTGACCACCTCGTTGCTGATCTCAAGCAAATCTTTGCAAAACTCCGAGCAAACGGTATCAAGCTCAACCCCGAGAAATGCGTTTTCGGGGTCCCGAGGGGCATGCTGCTCGACTTCATCATCTCCGAGCGCGGCATCGAGGCCAACCCGGACAAGATTTCAGCCATCACAAGCATGGGCCCAATCCAGAACGTAAAAGGGGTACAGCGGATCACCGGGTGCCTTGTCGCCCTTAGCCGATTCATCTCACGCCTCGGCGAACGAGGTCTCCCCCTTTACCGCCTTTTGAAAAAAAGCCGACCGCTTCAAGTGGACACCCGAGGCCCAGGAGGCACTTGACATGGTCAAGCAACTTCTGACAAAGGCCCCAATCCTCGTCCCCCCAAGCAACGGAGAGGCACTCCTGCTATACGTAGCAGCCACCACACAGGTGGTTAGTACCGCCCTGGTAGTAGAGCGGGAAGAAGAAGGGTACGCACTCAAGGTACAGCGTCCCATGTATTTCATCAGCGAAGTACTATCCGACTCCAAAACCCGCTACTCCTAGATCCGTAAACTCTTGTACGCCGTCCTCATCACCAAAAGGAAACTACGTCACTACTTGAGTCACACCCGTGATACCGTAACATCGTTTCCCCCTCGGTGAAGTCGTCCGGAGCCGTGACGCCACAGAAGAACCGCCAAGTGGGCACTCGAGCTGATGGATCAAGGCATAACATATGCCCCACGAACGGCGATCAAATCCCAAGTATTACTGACTTCATCGCAGAATGGACCGAGATCCAAACGCCACCGCAATCGCCGATCAGAGTAATGGACAACGTGCTTTCAATGGGTCACTAATGAAGAAAGGTGCCAAAAGGGGCTGGTCTTCGATATCACCCTCGGGTCCGAATGAGGTATATGGTCCGTCTCCATTTCCCTCATCGAATAATGTTGCTGAGTATGAAGCTCTCGTCAATGGCCTACGAATCGCCATCGAGTTGGGCATCCGACGCCTCAATGTTCGGGGCGACTCCCAGTTGATCGTCAATCAAGTCATGAAGGAATCAAGCTGCCACGACACCAAGATGGCTGCGTACTGCCAAGAGGTCTGACGGCTTGGAACTCAATCACATCCCGAGACACCTCAACGAGGCAAACCGACACGCTTATGCGAAGCGGCATCCGGCCGAGAGCCGGTCCCCACGGAGTTTTCGCCAATGACCAAGACAAACCCTCGAGACGCCACAAAGGGTCGGGCGGGCCGACGACGGCCCATCCGATCCTACCCCGGGCCGACCACCCAATAGCCTCACCACCCCGAGGTCATGGAGCTTGAAGAAGGCACAACACCCGACCCTCCGACGATCGAGAACGCTTCTACCTCGATTATCTTCTCCACGACACTTTACCAATGGATAAGATGGAAGGCCGACGGCTCGCGACGCCAGCCAAGTCCTTCGTCCCTTGTAGAAGGCGAACTCTACAAACGAGGCCACACCGGATCTTGCAAAGAATGCATTCCCGCCGAATAGGGCAAGCTTCGCTGAGCGACATCCACGGGGTCTCTGCGGTCACCACGCCACACCAAGAACTCGGTCGGAACGCATTCCGGCAGTGGCTTCTACCGCCCACTCAGCAAGAACCGACGCCGAGCAAATCGTGCGCACTGCGAAGGGTGCCAGTACTACGCTCGACAGACTCACCTCCCGGCCCAGGCACTCCAGATGATCCCCATCACATGGCCCTTCGCGGTCTGGGGGCTCGATCTAGTTGGACCTCTTAAAAAGGCACCCGGGCTTCACCCACCTACTTACCACCATAGACAAGTTCACCAAATGGATCAAGCTCGGCGATCTCTACGATCAAATCCGAGCAAGCCGTCTTTTTTTCCTCGACATCATCCATCATTTTGGAGTACCAAACTCCATCATCACGGACAACGACACGCACCACCGCAGGAAATTCATCCGATTCTCGATGAGCAACACATCCGGATCGATTGGGCAGCCATCGCACACCCCCGAATCGAACGGGCAATGTCGAAGCGCGCTAACGGCATGCTCCTATAGGGCCTCAAACCCGTGATCTTCAACCGGTTGAACAAATTCGGCGCACGATGGGTCACCGAGCTCCCCGCTATGCTCTGGAGCCTGAGAACAACTACCAGCCGGGCCACCGGCTACACGCCCTTTTTTATGGTCTACGGTGCCGAGGCCGTCCTCCCGACGGACCTTGACTACGGAGCACCAAGGGTCAAAGCATACAACGAAGAAGGAGCCGAGGCATCCCACCAAGACGCCATGGACCACCGGACGAAGCCCGCGACATCGCCCTCCTCCATTCGCCAAGTACCAAGAAAGCGTTATGATGGTACCACGGACGACGGGTACAGACCGAAGCCTTCAACGTTGGGGACCTTGTCCTCCGCCTCGTACAGAGCAACAAGGACCGCCACAAGCTCTCCCCGCCCTAGGAAGGGCCGTACGTCATCGAGGAAAAACTCCGGCCAGGCGCCTACAAGCTGAAAACCATCGATGGTAAGGTCTTCACCAACGCCTAGAACATTGAATAGCTACGTCGCTTTTACCCCTAAATAAACGCATACTTTTCCTTATCGGTTTTTGTCTTTACAAAATCCTCGAACTTTAAGTGACGTCCACCCCAAATCACAAAGGGTCCGACCTCACTCGGGGCCGATACAACTAAGTACATTTCAGATTACAAATTGCAAACTCTTTTTCTAAGTTTTTGATTCATCCCATGAACAAGTCCTAAAACTAGGATTGCAAAAGACGCGTCCGAGTATAAATCGGTAGGACTGTGGAGAACCACACCACAAGGCGGTTACAATCTCCTTGCTCACCAAAGATAAATCGTGACTAAATCACCGCACCCCTAGTCTTTTCGCTAACTTGAACCATGGGAAGGATCAAAGGACACCAAAACCTCCTCCAAGAGGAAGAAATCAAAAAATGTTTGTCATGACAAAAGATGAAAAATTTGTTCATTCTTTGCACAAATTCACCACTTACAAAGTAATTTCATCACGAAAATGGCCAAATGAGCTCCCAAGACCAAAAGCTACCCGCCAGGGACTCCCCACAAACTTATTCGATTACAACCTCTCGCTTAGATCGACCACGATTACTACTACTGTGGTCTCCGTGCCAATCTCGTCAGCACAAGCACCGAAAGGAGCTCTTCGTCGCCGTCGAGGGCATGTACACGGGCAAGACGTCTTCATCGCGTCACTGCGCCCGCTCTCCACCGGCGACGTCCTACTGCGCGTAGGATCTCGAGGACGCCATCGTCTCGCAACGTCGAGCATCACGACCGGCGATCGTGGTGTCCCTCCACCGAGGCACCCGGGGACTACGCCATCGCTATCAGCCACAACACCGACAACCGCGCTTTGAACGGGCGCCCCACGGGAGGAGGCCACAATGAACCATGGCCGGTGACAACACCGCTCGACACCTCTCCGTGCTCCCCCTCCTTCGGGCGGCGGTGGCAACCTCTCTCTCGCGAAGGCGGCCCGCACCATCTCATCTACATTGATGACCTCCACCTCGACATCACGCCTCCCGACTCACCGATTTAAATCGTGAGTATCCCCTCTAGCATTACCCCTCTCTCTCACCCAGATCCGCCGCGACGCATTTGCGAGCGTATTCGGTGGAGAAGAAAAGGGAGAAGAGGTAGCAGCTCGAGGCGTAATGAGAAGCGGACGAGAACCCCCTCCCTCTCCCTATTTAAGGAAGAGGACCAATGAGATAAGGAAAGGCGAAGGACGGACCGAAAAACTCTCTCGCTTTCCCCTATTCAATCACAGTGGCAAATCAATCGCCGATGAACCCGACGAACGGACGCGCTGGACCGACGGGACGCCGCTACGCAATTAATGAGACGCCACCTAACCAACCAAGCGGGCATGACCCACCACCACCCACCGGCACGAAGACCGGGCGCACTCAAGACAAGCGACTCTCCGTTCCCCAGCAGGGACCGTGAGACGCGACCCAACAACGAAACCTCCATCCAGAGGGAGCCCAGCAGGCCTCACGGGCCGATCGAACGGCCCAGGTAAAACAACGGAGAAACGACCGCTGAAAGATAAGTACCTCCGCTTACTTACTTTAAGCAATAATTTCTTCACCGAGCCACCGACCCCAGCAACGGTGTGGGCACGGACATTGCTCGGGGGCTATTGAGGGCGCCTATTTGTTTAGACACTCTCTTCGCCCGACCCCTCCTTACGTCTAAAAGCCAGGAACACGGTGTGTGGGTATAAAAACTTTGAATAGAACTGGACGAACCACCAGACCCCACGCCTCGACGGCTACGGTGTTTTTTGTTCACCAGCACAAAATGAACTCATAGTTCCCCGCACCACTAGCCTCGGCTCTCAACTTCCCGAGAGGGGTTCGGAGGGGTCCCCCTGCAGGCCTCCTCCGCGGAGAGTCTGTCAGGACGACTAAAGCCAATTAGACGGCTTGAATCGCCACCGAGAGGCAGAAACGAAAAATTATGATGCTCATGCAGGTCACGACAAACAACGGACTCGAAACCGCGCGGACACATCTGATAGGAGCTTCCCGTCGCTCACACCACCGAGGTAACATTAA